>CM028247.1:69246236-69892396 GCA_016432835.1 Brassica nigra
AAGTTGAATTCCATTCGAGATTCAGAAAAGTCCCATAAGATTGGTCCTAGGGTAGAGAGCCACTGAACACCGAACTGTGTCACTGCATCCTAGTGGTAAGGTTCGATTTCAGCTTTGAACCTCAGAACCCCGCATCTTCCATGAAAGAACTGCATTTGTACTTAGTTATCAAGTCGCCACTAGCTGCTGCAACGGACATTGGTTTGATCGGTGTCAAGGAACAACCTAGTCCCTTAGCTATTTGAATATCAAGGAAGTTGCGTGCTGCCGGGTCTATTAGTATGTGTAACTTCAAGCTTTCATACCGTCCCAATAGCGATACGCTGAATGTTGACAGCCATCGAGGGCGGGATGAGTTAGTTGGGACTTTGTCATCTTCATCGCTGAGAGTTGCTGATCTGCTCCTTTAGTGCTATCTCTTCATCGAACTCTGTATCGTCATTCAAGTCCATGAATAAAACTCAGAACGCCGATGCTTAAGCTGGTGACCAGGCGTGAATGGTTCCTCGCGAAACATGCATAAGCCTTTGCGCCGCTTCCCGCATCTCTTCAAAAGATACCCTTGAGGGACGCCGAGGAGAGGTTTGTTGGTTTGGTTTTGGCGAGTGTGTTCGATATAGTTGCCGATGCTGTGTTGTTTTGATACTCTGGATTGAAAGAAGGATGATCGTTGAGATGAGTTGAAATTGGGACGCAGATGTTCTGCAGAGCTGCGGATAGCTCATGGAGTTTAGCTATTTTGCCGCTTCTGAACTGAGTTGACCTTGAATTCGCATTACGGAGAGCTAGGTGCTGGTGTCTGTTTGTCAAGAATATGCTTAATGCATGAGCTGGAGCAAGCGCACTCTGGTCATAGCACATCGAACTTATCCAAAACACATCAATGGAGTCGTTTCCCTGTTTTAAGCTGACTAACTCTGATAGTGGATCATCATAGAGCTCGCTAAAGCGGTCTGAGACTGCAGCAACATACTCTGGCCATAGCGGGAACTGGTTATAGCGATTCGCGATGTAGGAGTGATGCCATTGGAGAGCCTTGCCGGTCATGTGGAGCGGCCAGGCTAACCTTTATTTCGGCATGCATCGTCGATTGAAAAGAATTGTTCACAGCGTAAATCCATTCTCTCAATTCAGAACCGTCGAACATCGGAAAACCGATTTTTGTAAGTCGTGCTGAAAGGCCATGATGGGGTGGTGGATTGTTGCTGTTGACGTTTGCGGGTGTTGGTTTTGATGTGCTGTTCTCTGTATTGACACGGTCTGGTGGGTCTTTGGTTTGGGGCGTTCCGTCGGTAACCTCGGAGGTTCCTTCGGTTTGTTTTCCTTCGCGCTGGGTCGGAGGTGGGCGCTGGTGAAGTACTTCTCAATGAGTGCTTCGAGCGAACTGATTCTGCTTCCGAGTTCCTTGCGGATCTCTTCGGTTTGTTGAGTTTGCGAAGAGCGAAGCTCGTCAATTTGCTTGCTCATATCGTTTAAAGCGGAGGTTGATCTTGTATCCATGGCTTGGTCCTGAGGAGTTTATGCTCTGATACCAATGAGACGGGAATAGGGTTGATAGGTAGATAAGTTCCCGAGCTAGTAATCCTTCTTGCGGATTAGAAGAAAGGGGATTCAAAGAACCTAGAAGATGATCACTGGTGAAGAAGGATCAACTTAGAGATGCTAAGATCGATAGATAGTTTGCTTGCTTCCACAGAAAGTAATGAGAGGTTTGGAGGATTTATAAAACTGATTCTTATTAATTAAAGCCATCGAGACTATGCCTTATATATGGCATGAAAGATCCTAAACGTAAAAGAACTTTGGATCATTATCTTAACAAGTTGATAATTATCCAACTAAAGAATTTAAATAAAACCAATATGTAAAATCAGAAAACGTAAACCGTTTGAAAGTCGGTTTAATAGAGATGGTGACAATGTCCTGTCACATCTTCATAACTCTAAGTAAATGTAAGTAATCTATTATTGAAATTTACAAAATCGTGTAAAAAACGATTGATATGCTGGTTGATATGCTCATGTGGATTACTCTTAAACTTAATGGCTAATTCTTCTATAGTTTTCAGTGATTTGAAATCCGGCTGTTTTTCTTCCACCTTGGAGGTGAGCCTTCTCCGGTTTTGGGAGGCAGGAAACTGAAACGCGGTGGCAAGCTCCGCTCTTCATACTCATGTTCATCTTAGTGTTTGAATACACAATAGCGTTTAAACTCGAAGTTATGAAAATCATGTTTTCAATTTTCTTTTTCTTCTTTGATAAATGGTTTCAAATCTGTTTGATTATTAGCATTTCGTTTCTTTCCTGTTATCAGGCGACTCTGATGCCGGCCACTATCAATGGCCACCGTCTCACCACCGTCTCCTCTTTTGATTCGGTTCAGTGATTTAACAGCTTTCGAAGAGATAACCGAACCGGTTTCCCCAGTTCCTGAATAACTCTTCATGTTCCGTGATCATAGATTCACAGTGAACTTCTTGGTCTAGCTAACTCCAATACCCAAATTCCAGGTAATCATAATACTAGCTGTTTCTACCAAACTTCCCATTGTAACCTGTAAGATGTGTACATGTCAATCTTCTTACAGACATTATCGGTGAACTCACTGCTGTGAAGGGGGTGACCAACTTCCACAAGTAAAATACTGTGTCATGGTAACCATTAAAATTGATAAGTACCTATCTGTTCATATTGAGTTATTCACCTCTTTAATAATTACAGACAGCCTTGCTCTGTTTTTCCCTTTGTAGTGATGTGTCTGGGACATTAAGTATGTTTGACTAACAATCGCTGGCGTTTCACAGCCACCTGGACGGCTTCCGAGGTGATCCAAGAGTTGTTGTAGCAACAAGCATAAATCCTAAGATTATAGGAGGTGCTCTGTGGCTTGTTCGCTGTTTCGGATAACTGAATACGACTCTAATGCTTCTTGGAACATTCACCAGTCATTATTTTGCAGACCGTCTGTTCTTGAATGACACATCTGGAACAGAAATCTATTTCGACAGGGAAACTAATGCAGGGGAAACTTACCTTTACAAGTAAGTATACTTGGTTGTTCTCCCATTATTACGTCAGCAATCGGTTTGTTATTTTACTTATTAAAAGCACACCCTCCCGCAGAAGCATCTACCAAGGTGGTCAAGAAAACATGTTTCACATAAGCGAAGCTAATGAAGTTCTGGACCTGATATTTGCTATTTGAATAATACTTTTGCATCAAAGTTGTTTTTTTTTGTTTAAAAATACATTTGGGATTTGCAAGAGTTTTTCCGTTTTAAACCATCTAATAAATTCTGCTTAAGCTAAACGTTTGTAGGAGTTATTTAAGTTTATGATTCTACTTCAGATCAAACTTTTTAGATGTAAAATAATAAAATGGTCAGATGGATGTTGGAGAAAAAACCCAGTACCTAGGAAAGTATATTTCGAAGTTGTTAATGAGATTATATTTCGGCCGCTGAAGGCAATTAAATCTAGACAGATATCCATTGTTTGATAAAGGAATAATCATAGCTTTCCCTTTTAACATGTAATTAGATATTTTCCTTACTATGAAGTTGTTCAATGCGAAACTACATGGTTACAGATCTTCCAAAGACGTCATAGAGTGGCTTACTTTATAATGAAGTAATTAATTTTCAAAATAAAAAATAATATAGCTAATAGTTATTTTTAAATAAATAGTTGTATGTAACATAGGTGTGTTTCAAAAAGAGAATATGTAACAGAGTTGTGTTTCGAAAATAGTAATGCAAAAATCATATTTGAAAAATTGATTAGTGTCATTTATTTTGGATATCCTAATTAGCATATTTTGTTTACGAGTTTAATGACATATTCAAGATTCAAGAAAATATTTATTTATAAATAGTAACAATTAAATATCTTATTTTCATGAAATCTATCCAAGTTAATGTAATTTTTTATTTAATTAATGATCCGTGTTTTATATCTTTCAAATTAGTAATTTTAAGAGAAAATGTATGGGAAAAAGTAAAACTAATTTCAAGATATAACATATAAAAATGAAGGCTTCGTGTTTCCGTACTGTGCATAATCAACTGATTTAAAAAAACTAATTTTATTTATATCAAAGTTAAAGAAAAAATTCATTGAGAAAAAAATAATTATATTTTCATGAAAATTTTAGTAGCAGACTAACTAAATGATTTATAAAAAGAATAATATAATAGACAGTAAGATAAAATAGTGAAATCTAATGTTATTTTAGTTGAGAACAAACAAAATACATCATATGAAATGGTTTTAAAGAAAGATAGAGCAGCCTTGAAATGCGTTTTTTCCAACATAAGCACAAGCCTCATATCTACGACAATTTGAATCCATGTATTTTAGTTTTCTTACTCATTAGTCTTTAAATAGATAAATTGTAAATATGTGAATAAACAACGATAATTTATGTAAGTACTATGTAAGTGAAACACAAGGAGTACCTTAAAAACTAGAAACATTAGATGACGTCCTCTTGGCCACAATCAGTGTCGGACCTAGGTGGTAAGAGCATCGGTATCGGGGTCCCTTAGGCCCGTCCCGAGAGGTTTATTGGGTCGAGAATAAATCAAAAAGAAATAAAAATGAGTGGAACGGGCCTTAACTAAGGGATGTTCGGGCTCGTCCCGTTGGCAACGTGTCAGCTCGGGAGTGGGAGATGTAATCGACATTTTTGTCGGTGTGTTCGGCTCAGTCTCATTCCGACATCGAAATCGAAAAACGAAAGGTCGATGGCGAAGAGCTGATCTCCTCAATTACAAAGATCGATCTCTTCAAATCGAAAGCGAAACTCACTTCACCTCCGTCTTCTCTCTTTCACCGGAGTTTCCGTCGGCTTGTCTCCTCAAATCGAAAGATTGATCTCTTCAAATCCATCGACGAACTCAGTCCACCTGTGTCTTCTCTTTTTCACCGGAGTTTCCGTCGGCGTGTTTCCTCTATCGAAATCCAAACTCACCAAAATTAGAGCTCGCAGCTTCCATAGGCGTTTGATCCCCAGATCGAAATCCAAAGCTCAATCCAAATCCTTTGAAAATCGACCCAGTCTTAGCAAGGTATTTTTCTCAACTCCGATCTGAGATTGAATATTTTAGGGTTGTGTAGATTGCATGCGAATATAATGGTTTAGATTCTATGTTGTTTGATATGATTCAATGGTTAATATAGAATATGGTTTGAGAACAATTGTATAGATTCGAGGGTTCGAAATGCTTGATAGTTTCATATAGATTTCTATAGATTTGTATGGTTAGATTGTATGATTGTTTCGTTGTAGCTTGTTTGATTGTTTCGTTTAGATTTTTATGGTTCGAGAACAATAGTGAAATCGTTCGGCAAAAAAGAGATAGATGCATTTGTTGTAGAACCATTGTATAGATTTGTAAAGATATACGGTTCGCCACATATTATAGTTCAGATAGATTTGTAAAGCTTTCTATGGTATGATTAAAGTTTTGGAATAGATTTGTAAGACGCAAATGGAATAGATTCTAGGGTTCGGTAATGTCTGAAGTTTTGTATTGATTTCTTTTGTTCGATTGTCTGTTTGTACCGTTGTAGCTTGAGTAATAGTTTCATTTAGATTGTATCAGTGATTCGACTGGAAAAGATCCCAACTTGTTGTTTTCTGTAAGTCACGGGTTCACGATAGATATGTTCAAGGGATGGTCTCACGGGTTTTATTTGTTTTTTTGCAGGTTCAGACTATGAAGTCACGGGTGCAAGTGCAAGTGTTTTTCCTCTGTTTGACATGTGATTGAAGTCACGGGTTCTTGTAGTCTTTAGCTTTGTTTCAATGCTATATATGTAATGTCTTTAGCTTTGTTTCACGATCATTGTAGTCTACTTCCTTATATTAAAATCTTTGCTCTCTCCTGTTCTTCTCTCCTTAATATCAAGTTCTCTACGTTCTTCTCTCCTTAATATCAAGTTCTATACAATTTGCTTCTTACTATATATTACCAGTACTCACTAGTTTAAAATTATACATACATTCTTCTCTCCTTTAATTTGAATAAAGTTGGCCAAAAGCTTTACGAAACTCGTCCAGCAACCTCCATCGATCGATAAGCAATGTCTTTTATCTCATTCGACTACTGTTTTTTGGTTGAGGTAACTGCTTCAAATCTAGAAGAAGACAAACTTGTGAGTCAGTTTTCATACGTATAAACCATATTTAGTTAGTCAAAATATGGTTTGATCTGTTTTGTGTCTTTACGTTCTGTGTTTGCAGTATCTTCCTGTGGTAGCTTCTTCTTCACCTGGTTTCAACAAACAATGCCAAGAGATGATACTAGTGAACAAAGAGGGAAATTCATGGCCTGTGAGTTTGCGATTTAGCGAATCAGACGGCATGTATTACATCAAAAGAGGCTGGAAAAAGTTCTGTCTTGATAACAGATGCGACATAGGAGACTTACTTGTCTTCAATCTAGTTGGAGATGGGAAAATTGTTCCATTGCTGTGTGTATGTCCGGAAAGGAAAGAGTGTGCTGAACTACTGAACAAATACTTGAGCAGAAAGAGTGGGAAATAATTATTGTATTTTATTATTTAATCATTCAATAAATAAAATTTATATTTTACATTTCCAAAAATCAATTAAATTTTAAATGTTTGTGTTTTTCTTTTATATGTTCTATTTTATATGTTTTATTTAAAACTTTTTATATATGTCATGACTTATTAAAATAATAAATTAATTAAATAATAAACTAAAGGACAATCAAAGTCCCACTAATAATCTACTTAATTTAGAGAGTCCTTTAGCTAGGTCCCTAATAATAAATGTTTAATAAAAAATGCTAAGGGCCTTGACAATGAGTCCCACCATTGCCCATGCCCTAAGGGGGTGTGGCATATATCCCACACAGATTTTTGTTTGTTTTTTTAAAGATTTATATATATATATATATATATATATATATATATATATCTTTAGAATAAGTTTTGTTACACCAGTGTCCCACACTAGACAATTCTCTACATTCGCCCTTGGTCACAATGAAGAACCTCCCCAGATAACTTACGCTATAAGAATAAATAAATTTAGAACTTTGAGACAGGGGAGAAACTTGAGACAACTCCACCAATTTTAACATAAAAGGTCGTAAAATATAAAGGTGAAAACAATGTAAAAGCTGTTCAAAAACCCACCAAGCAGAATACCTAATCCACAAAATCTAAGAAAACTGTCAAGACAGACCAGCCTCCATCAATTGTCAGGGAATTGGTGTCTGAAAAAGAAGAGTAGAGAAGCCAAAGGAAGAAGATCCAAAAAGAAGTACCAACAAAGTTAACCAAAAAGGAAGAGGAGTTGATTAAGAAAGAGGAGGAGAAAAGAAAACAAAAGGAAGTGACATAGATGAAGGAGTAACATCGGTTGCAGGAGACATCAACAGCTACAAAAGCAAGGGAGAGAAGGAATAAGAGAGAAGAAAAGGCAAAACATACTGAAGAGAAGCTAAAAGGCATGTACAAGAAACACGATTTACTAATTTCCGTAATACTTCTACAAAAATATATGAAATATGGAACAGAGCAGAGGCTTGCAATAGACTTAACAACATTTTCAAAATTTGACAGAGTATTGCTTAGCAAATGGAATTTGAAGACATTCCATGTTATCTCCGTTCAAACATATGTTTATTCTAAATAAAAAAAATATGTTAGAACCAAGAAAAAAATAACACATGTATCTTTTAGTTAACCACAAACGAATGAATTAATCTTTCTAAATTAAATGATGATTTATTATGTGTTAAAATTTGGATAAATGTTACGTTCAGTTTGTCTTTTTAAAATAATACATCTGTTACATTTTTTGCCTTTTTTTTTGCCATTTTGCCTTGCTAATAAATTATTAGTATGATTAATTACATATTCCCTCAGGTTGACAAAAAGAAATTATGTATTCCCTCTGTTTTACAAAAAAGATGATATTTTTGTACATGCCTTTTAGCTTCTCTTCAAGAGAAATTTTTTTTCTTTCAAAAAGATACATTCACTAATAAAGATAAATTGTTACAAAAATTATTTTCAATGCAATTTTTGACAACTAATAATGAAAAATTGTGAAGTTCTAAAACATTAAATGCATTTTTAAAATTTTTATTGTTTGAGAAGTATAGGAAATATAAAATTACAAAAACCTAAGCATTTATGACTATGTTTTAATATGTTTTATTAAAAAAAAGTGAAAATTTAAAAACATGTATTATTTTGAAAGGAAAGGGTAAAATATATAAGCAAATAAAAACAAAAATATCAAACAAAAGAAACAAAGAAAGACCAAGTAATTTATTTTTTAGTCAACTATTAAATGTAATTAATCATGTAACAATACAATCAGTATTCATAATAACCCATTAAAACATAATTACCAAAAAACAAACAACAACAATTGTTAATAATAGCAATTACTAATATTGTCCAAAACAACTATAATCGACAGAGAGTTCATATAAATTAAAACCTATTTCTCCACTATTTTATATACCCTCACAAAAAAAGATACAGTAGTATTTGAAAACTCAATATCATTCTCTATTGATCGATTTCAGTTGATTTATGTATTTTATAGTACCTAAAACACTATAAAATTTTATAACTATGAATCAAATCAGCAACAATACTAAGGATTTGATCATCTTTAGTTATATAATTGAAATCTGGCGTAGACGACATAATTATATGCATACCAAACTTAACATAAAAGAAAATTTACACAAAATTATATTTTTTTATAAAATTCGATATATCAAATCCCGCGCGTAGCGCGGACCTGCCCTAGTATTAAATATGTTAGAGATTCTTGGGAATTTACTACACGTTGTGGATGTTTAGAGCATGAGCATTGGAGGTTCATACCCAAAGCTCACACAATTTTCAAGAAAAACATATACTCCCTCTGTTTCTGAAAGATCCATTTTCTAGGATTTTCACAGATATTAAGAAAGTTGTTAAAATGTCTATTTTAACCTTTTGTCATTATCACTAAAAAATACCGTAATAAAAAAAGTCTAAGTTAAAACAAAAAGTGATCGATTAGTCTGTCATTATTTAGCTTCATTATGTCTATATCCGTTTCCGATATTTAAGATCCCCATATTTCATATTTATTGTAGTCAACATTCCAATGATGAAACTTTACATTTATTTGACTTACTAATTCACGTATATAATGTGAACTTCTTTAAAAAAGAATTTGGAGCCAAATTTTTTAAACTTAATTGAAAATTTGGTTTTAGTACCAAAACTAAGTGACTATATATGTTTGAAGCATACGATGGATTGTAACTCAGATATTTGGGTGATGGCTTTTTCTCAGAATATTGATTTAAACATTCCTATTATGAATTGTGAGGGAGATAGAGAGTTTGTTTTTGATTTAAACAATACACCACCGAATTCCTTTGAAGCTAATTCTTTCAATCCAAATCATGACGATGTGGAAGTTTCTTCAACAATTGTAACAGGTTATTTTACAAATATTAGTATATGCCGTAATTTACTTTCCAAATTTTATCTATCGTTAATTTCTGATAGTACTGGCCTATAGATTATTATCAATCGTAACATCTTTGAGTCTAAATACTCGTACAGTGGACTAGATTCTTATTTCTTTTTGTATTTTGTTTGATGACAAAAATTACTAATCGTAACACTGTTTGAGTACCTATTTTATGTGTCTATTATTTGTTTGACTCTCCATAGTGGCTTGCTATGTTATTTGTTCTTTTTGTATACTAATGACACGTGATTAACATTGCAGAAAATCAGGAAACTTCACAAAATCAACAAGAAACCATCACCAAAAGAAAAGAAATGACAGATGAAGAAAGAGTTCAAGTTTACCATGCTTTGCTGGAAAGAAGTAACAATGGAAAGCTATTTAAAAACAGTACGAGAGAGGTTTCTGCTCTATTAAATGTGCCATTACAAACAGTGCAAAGCATATGGAGAAGGGCAAAGAATACTGGTGACGGTGAGGTTGTTGATGTGTCCCACAAGAGGAAAGGAAAATGCGGTCGTAAAAAGATGCAGATTGACTTGCATAAAGTTTTAGATGTTCCGTTACATCGTCGAACAACAATAAGATCATTAGCGGCAGCTTTGGGCGTGAGTCCAGCAACCGTGTTTAGAAGTCTAAAAGAAGGCCAAATTAGACGTCATTCCAATGCCATCAAGCCACTACTAAAAGAAGATAACAAAAAGGCTCGGGTAAAATTCTGCTTATCTATGCTTGATAAAAATGCATTGGCTCATCAACCAAAGTTTGTCGATATGTACAACATTGTACATATAGACGAGAAGTGGTTTTACATGACTAAAAAGACACAGACATATTATCTACTTCCCTCCGAAGAGGATCCGTTACGCACATGTCAGAGCAAAAATTTTATTAGTAAGGTGATGTTTTTGGCTGCAATGGCTCGTCCACGATATGACGGAGAAGGGAATGAGACATTCTCGGGAAAGATAGGAATATTTCCCTTTGTTACTATGCAAAAAGCTCAAAGACGAAGCTGCAATAGAGAAGCAGGAACCATGGAATTAAAGCCGATGGTATCCATCAAAAGAGAGGATGTAAAATGTTTCTTGATTGAAAAAGTTCTTCCGAGAATATATGAGAGGTGGCCAGCAGAAGATATTGGAAAAACAATCTTTATTCAGCAAGATAACGCCAAGACACATGTTACTATCAATGACGAGGAATTTCAAGCAGCAGCTTCACAACTTGGATTGGATATCCATTTGATGTGCCAACCTGCCAATTCGCCAGATTTGAATATTTTGGATCTTGGGTTTTTTCGAGCCATTCAAGCGTTGCAACAACATGTTTGTCCCAGGACAGTAGAAGAACTTGTCACTGCGGTAGAAGAGGCGTACGATGAATATCCTCCAAATCTAGTCAACCGGGTTTTTGTAACTCTCCAGTCATGTATGCAGGAGATCATGAAGATCGGAGGTGAAAACAATTACAAAATTCCACATATGAAGAAAGACACATTGGAAAGAGAAGGACTTATACCTGTTCAAATGGCTTGCGATCCCAATTTAGTAGAAGAGGCGATGAATTCTTTGGCATGTTAGATTCTTTGTACGTGTTGTTTTTTTAAACTTGTTTGTTTGATATTATTTCAATTAATTAAAATAATGTAGGCACTTTTGTTTCTACTGCATGAAATGTACTGAGTATAATCTACTTAAACAACACGTATAAAGAATCAGATCTTTAAAAGTTGCCCATCAAAGAATAATTATTTAAAATAACTTAAACAACACATGCAAAATAATCAATTCAACACTCGACTTAAGCACATTAATTATTAAAATATCATACACCATCAACATAAACAACACATACGAAAGTTCAGATCTTAAAATATTTTGGAAGTAAAATTTTGAGCATATCTTTGATCACTTGTTGGAATTCTGGAGGGAGATCTGGATCATCATTGGGAAGCTTGTTCAAGTCAAATTCATATTTGCCATTGCAATTACCTATTCGGACATGCTGTGCAAATTCCGTTGTATCTATTTCTTTCATCGTCTCTGGAAGCTTGTTCAAGTCAAAATCATGATATACCTTGAAATGATTTACGTGACTTTGTTGAGAAATTGCCACGTTATCTGCTTCTTCTTCTTCAGTTATCACGGGAATCTCGTTTAAGTCAAACTCATGCTTCACAATGGAATTACTTACGTGAAGTGGTTGATCACCTTCATTCGTATTCATTTTTTCTTTCACCATCTTCTCCAAAAAAACTCATAAACTTTATAAAGAAAAAAAGAGTTTTTATGAGATACAGTAACGTAACTAAAAAGAAACACTTTTATTGAATACGATTAGAACTTTTACAATTTACATAGATATAATAATCAGTAGTCTATTTGACTTCACTTTAAACGAAGCATTACAGTGTTGAATAAGATTTTTTCGCGTTTACAATTTAAATAGTTATGTTTATTTTAATCTAAACAAAAATAATAATAAGTGAGGACAAAACAGGCAAATTAAGACCAAAAATGCATAGAAAACTGAGAATATACATCTTTTTGAAACAAAAATTTTTTCTAGAAAATGGATCTTTTAGAAACAGAGGGAGTAATATAATAATGCATATTTGATGAATTCGGGTCTTGAGAAGTCTTCGGTAAGGGGCGAAGTCATAACTGTTTCGCAGACCCCATATCACGTAGCGGCCCGCGATTAGTACTTTTATTATTTTATTTTTTTTTGAGAAAAACAAACGAAAAAAAAAAATCAAAATTGGACATTGGAACTCGAACTTCCCCCGGTTCATTGATGTTGTGGATGTTCTAAGGCAACATAGCATTTGACATTTTGAACGTTTTTTTGTTAAACGATTTCATAATACGTAGTACATACTAATAACATCTGGAACTGAAATGTAACCCATTATGGCAAAAAAAAGAGAGAGAATTACTGCTGCTCCAAGCCACGTGACATATTCGGCGCCTTGTATGAATTACAAAACGAGACGCTTCAACCAATCATCTTTTTGATTGGGATACTAATGTGGACCCTACGTCACTATCCCCCTATATATTAAAAGAGAAGTCACTTTAGTGATTTCTGCTTATGTGGCACTCATAGAGGACACTCTCAGATTAATTCTCTTAATTCTATTGGTTGATTTTTGCTAATTTCTTTTTGATTTATTTTTAAATCGGCAGAGAATTGTTAACCTAGAACCACTTAATTTAGACTTCCAAACACTCTCAATGATAGAGTTAACCTAGAACCACTAATTTTAGGCTTCCAAACACTATCAACCACTTATATAAACTATTCACATACATTACTACATATATATATATACGAATAAATTATATTTGTATATATAAAATATAATTATGTTTTCAACAAACGATAATATATTTTCATAAACCTAAATTGTATGTGATTTCTTATCCTCGTAAGAAAAACACACACATACATTTTATACTAAAATATGTTAAAATTAATATAAAATTTCTTATCCTTTATATAATTATTGTTAGAAAACACACACATACATTTTATACTAAAATATGTTAAAAATTCACTAAATACTACATATTTAAATATTTAAATACATTATCTAGGTGCAAACAGAAAATATATTTTCTAAAATATAAATATAAAGGCTATTTAAGAATTGAAGGATTAATAAATTATATTTGTTTATTAAATATTAACCCACCAAAATTAGCATTCAATTTAAAATTATTTAAATACATTCGTTGCTAAAATCTTACCTTATTATAATATGTGATTTCTAAAAATTATATAAAACAACATTCAATATGTAATTTTAAATATATCAAATTTGTTAATTCGTTTTAATGACTTACCTTATTTTAATTATACATAACTTGCGCAAGTTGTTACTTTCTTTAATCTATTTGAATTAATTTATAAATATATCAAAAAATTTAGAATGTTTTTAATGACTTACCTTATTTTAAAAATAATTTACTTGTGCAAATTCTTACTTTCTTTAATTTATTGCAATTAATATTTACTGCAAATAATTTTGAAATAAATGTAGCAAGATATTCTGCATGAGATACTATATAAGGGAATTATACATAACTTGCCAAGTTGTTACTTTCTTTAATCTATTTGAATTAATTTTAAAATCTATCAAATTTGTTGACTTACCTTATTTTAAATATACATTACTTGCGGAAGTTCTTACTTTATTTAATCTATTACCTTATAAATATAAGATTTATTGAGAATTTATTAGAGAATATTCTACTTCTTAGCTTATCATGCAACCTAAATCATTGAAAAACGTCCACCAATTTACTATAAAAAAGACATTCACAGTAGAAGAAACGAAATCATTGAACTTTGTATTCTAAACTTTTTATGTTAATAATGTTCTGAACTTTTTTTTTCTTCTTATTTTAGAACATTATGCTTTTATATTTCATGAGAGCTGATTTTTATTTTGGTTTATATGCAGATACACTATTATGACGATTTCTCCACTGAAGCTATATATGATTTGATTGTACACCTCTTTGATATATCATTTCGATAACATCTTTGTTCCTCAATCTGGTAAAAATAATTTTCTCAATTTGATAACATATCTCACCTATATCATTTCAATAGCATCTTTTGTGCTGCGAATACTTTTTATTAGTAGATTTATATTATTGTTTAGTATTATAAGCTTATATATATTGTATATATTTTTGGTTTGCTGATTGTGATTTTGTTTTATATTTTTCATAGATGATTTGAGGGAAGTGTCCATATTTCAGACTTCTAAGAGTTCACAATTCTGATCCTGCAAAAGATGTGCGCTTAGAATGGTATTTTCTCTACGGACGTAATATCTTATTTCCTAATATGATGCTTTAATATTTAAATTTTAAGGACAAGATTTGTTAATTAAATCATTAGTGTAAACTACTCCCGAGATATTCTCTTTTTATTTTTAAAATGTAATTTTAGTAACAATATATTCCATAAATAATCCTAACTTATAGGTAGATAAATTTTAAAATTAATTTGAGAACATTCTGTTACATAGCTTATTGTGAAGCTAAATATTTTAGTAAAGTCTACCATTATACTATATGCTTATATAAGTGGGTAGACTTTACTAAAATATTTACTAAAATATTTATACCCAATCTCACTTATACATATAGTATAATGGTAGACTTTACTAAAATATTTACTAAAATATTCCATAAATAATCCTAACTTATAGGTAGATAAATTTTTAAATTAATTTGAGAACATTCTGTTACATAGCTTATTGTGAAAGCTAAATATTTTAGTAAAGTCTACCATTATACTATATACTTTTATATATATTATCAACTTTGTACTCAAATATGATTTTATACAATTTATCATATTATAAAATGTATATCCTATAAATTCATATATGTAAACTATATAGTTCTTTTCTCATCTTTTTTGTCATCATAAACTATATAGTTCTATGTCAACTATAATATAACTTTATACAATTTATCACATAAAAATTTTGTATATAATTCATAGTTAGAATGTGATATGTGTAACATTTTGTATGATATGATATGTAAGTATTTATTATAAAATTATAAAATCATATTTGTTACATATTTATATGATCTTTTAATTAAAATTAAATATCTATAGTAATATTTATTAATCAAACATAATTATAATATATTTCTATAGATTTACAATATATCAAAATCAAAACTATTTATTATTCTTTAATTCTATACTCATATTATGGTATTAGGAAAGATATACCTTGTTGGTAAAGGTTTTAATTGGTTAATTCGTTTATTAATAACTTGCCTTATTTCATTATCAATTACTTGCAAGTTGATATGATGATTACCTTATTTTGCCATCAATTACTTGTCTTAAATGGTATGTTAATTATTGCAAATTTATGACAGCCAATTTTTAATATCTTTCTTTAATTGCTTCATGCTTATTAAAAGGAAACAAATATTACAAGAACCACAAGACTTTATATATCTCAAGAATTATCTTTACAAGAATTTCTATAACAAATATTTCAGGAACCATAAGACTTAATGATAAAATATGATTATTAATTCGTAATTATTCTTTAAATTTGAAATATTCTGAATTTTTATTATATATAATCTAAACGAAATAATCTTTTAGGAAGTATTTTTTAAATATACATTTAATTGACAAATTTAAAAGTTAAATTTTCGTGAAAATATATGTCTATTAAGTAAATTTCTTGTTCTTTTATGATGTCATTTATTGGTAACTATATACATGTGATATTGCATTAAATGTGTATGTTCTTTATTTTCCTAATTAGTTAATTCGGAAATATGATGATGAGATTGTGATATCTATGAGATTGTGATTTATATGTTAATGGTGCAAATAATTTGAGTTACCTTATTTTGCTATCAATTACTTGCACAAATTTATCATATAAATTTGTGCAAGTAATTGAGATTGTGATGTCACTTTTCTTTGGTTTCTATGAGATTGTGATATCTATGAGATTTTATCACATTTTTAATATGTCATTGTCTCCTGTATATTTTTCTTACATTTGTTTTTTTAATAGTTAACTTTATTAAAAACACTAGTGATATTCATTTCCGGATTCGTATGTTGTATTTTTACTTAAATTTATAATTTATTATATGGTCTTAGTAAAGAAAATATGTAAAAATATGTAAAATGAAAATATGTAAAAATGATATTTTCTGATTTTTATAGTGGTTTAATCGTAGTATATTATTTTGTTTGATGTTGTTTAGTTCAAAGTAGAATATCATAAGTAGTTGTTACTAATCGATTAATAAAAATATAATAAAAATTGATAGTCGTAAAAAAGTTAATTTAGTTGGAATCTTAAATACTCATGTCATAGACTGAGCTTTCTTTCAAGAAATGTTTGAAGGTGTTAAACCGAGAAAGTTGATTAACGCATGTAAAACACCATCTGAAAAGGAAATGATGCATAAGAAAACTACTACTTTAAAAGTAAGCAATCATTAACGGTAAACTGAAATAAGAAACTGGTGCACCTTCCCATTAATCAACAACATATCAACCACAATATCTCATCCCTTTCTTAACATTTCAGGCTTGCCAAAATTGTTGTAGTCTAGTCTGAATATCTCTACACCGATTTGTCTTCAACTCCGAACAATGAAACGAGAATTGACAATGATTGAATTGGGAATAGTAAAGGGATTATTATCCGAACTCTCACGCCTATACATATACAATGAAACTGAGAAAGTAGGAACTATTGAAATCAATAGGAGATAGTGGGATGAGTGGGATTTCTAGATTGATTATATGAACGATTACGTAGATTGCGTTAAAGAAGAAGAATTGTAGAGGCTATATTCTCCATCGTCAACATCAAATACAAAGAAATCCTATAAACCAGTGTTTTGAAACCTGACCCGGACACTGAATCGGATGATTTACGGATCACTGGATCATTGATCAACCGCGGATGAATCGCGATTAATAAATGAATTAGTTTTATTATATAATAATATATTAGCTATGAAAACAAATCTATATAAAACTAAAGTTAAGTATTTTAAGTGTACATACAAAATATTAAGAAATAGTTTAGATTATTTTAAAAATTATAACATAAGAGTTATGACATCTAAAAATCAAGACATAAAATTAAACATCGAATCCAAAATAAACCAAAATTAAAACATCATTGAAATAAATTGTCAATAACAAAATAAACTAACACCATATCACATCAACTAATTTTGGTTTTCTAAATTTTAAAATTTGCCAATTTTTTCTAAATTTGTCACTTCATCATCTTTGGGATATTCTTCAAAGAGCATTCTCTAATTTATTATAATCCAAAATTAGCCAGTTTTCTTCTTCAACAATCCAAAATTCTGATTTGTAATTCACATCATCATATGATTTTATTATTTTTGATCTGTAAATTAAAATGTAATGATTTGTTATAAACTAAGTTAAATAAAAATAAAAATAATTTACTCACATTTCTTGCAAACGTAAATTGTAGTGTAGAGGAATAATAAGCCTCATCGTGCTTTAGTCTGTTTTACGGACGTGCGGCTCAAGCACAATCATGACTCACATTTCTTGCAAACGTAAATCATAGTATAGAAGAGAGGAACGGCAATAAAATTGAAAATTTTAAATTTTAATTAGAAATTTAAAATATAAAAATAATTTTAAAACATAACTTGAACTAAAAATAGTAAAAATAAAAATTATCTATTGGTTCAACCAGTGCTGCAACATGTATCGGGTTTTAGTGAGTTTTGTGTGTTTTATGGGTTTTCACAAAATCCAAATCCGATTTATATTGGGTCACCGGATTTATCGGTTCAATTACGGTCCGAGTCGATTCAAAATACTTTTATGAAGGAAAGTTTAAACCCCACCCCAATTTATTTCACCATTAATATCAGATTTCATTAAATTTAAATTGAGAAAATATTTTAATTATTAAAAGAAAATGCCACATGGCATTTTTCCCCAAGGAGATAAAAAAGCTTACTTTATTAGTATAGATACTAATGATGTTAATTTTTATTACTTTAGTTAACTTTCATTTGTTTTATTCTTATATACTTTTGTGATTTTTTTAGTTTTTGTTTCAGTTTAATATTGAATTTAGTTCACATACTTTATATGTATACGTTTTGAAACATAATTTTTCTTTTAAAAAAATTAAGCGACAAAGAGCCTACTTAAACCGATCCAAAATAAATTGAACTGAATATAAATTGAACTGGACATAAACCACACCGAACCAGACTAAATAAGGTTTACTTCCATTGAAAAAAATATATTAAAACCGAACTAAACAAACCAAACCGAAAAAGTAACAAATTGCCCACCCCTACTGCATCCTAGAGATTTGCGCAAATCTTATCTCAACATTGAAACTCTCACTTGTTCCACTAACTCCCACATTTGAACTCAATCGATACTCCTGTCTCAGAATTATATTATACTTTTATACCCGCACAGGGTGCGGGTGGGTCACCTAGTTTTTATTTTAAATAATATTCAAGAGTTTGTGACGCGCTTTTAGGATGAATACACGTGTATAACTGCATCGTCATGTCATCATCCATCCGAGCTCGATGGTCCCACAATACTCAGCCGTTAGATATAGCAGCGATCAAGTGTATAAGGGATCTCAGTGTATAATAGCAGTTAGATGAAATCTCCTTCCATTGGACCATGTGTTGCAATCTTTTTTTTTTTTTCTTTTTTGGGAAAGTTTTGCAATCTAATATTTGATTAATATGAGCCTGGAAAAGAAGAAATTAAAATCATAATATGTGTCTATAAGGTTTTTTTTTGAACATCAATACTATTAAAACAAAAAAACAGAATCAATTTTTATTTATATAAAAATAATCTAAAATAGACCATTACATCTAACTACATTTTATTATTTCTATTTATATCTAACTTAATTATTATTAAATATATATTATATCTAAAATTTTTAAAATAACAAATCCTTCAAAATCCTCACTAAATACATAAAATATATAATTCTAATAGTTAGATTATCAAAATTAGGTATACATATATATATATATATATATTTGATAAAATAAATATCAATAGTTAGCTATTATTAATATTCAATATAAGATAAAATTGTTATTATTAATGAAAAAGAAAAAAAAAACAGACTGTCACGTGACGTGGGTAAAGGCGGCGTATCTTCTTCTACCTCTCTCTCTCTCTCTTGAGTGACACAGTTACAGAGAAAACAGAAACCATCGAGAAAAAAAAAAAGAGCTTCGGCGTCACAAAATGGCTGGGAATCTACTCAAACACACAGTTCGAGAGCGTATCGAACAAGGTGATCGTGCTTTCGTGACGATTTCGATGCTTTTCTTCGGCGGTCAAGACAAGATCAACATCGAAGGAGAGAGAGAGGGTGTTTAACGTAAAGGTCGCTGGGTATTTGGGGATGATTTACGCCACAGCAGCTCTCCTTGATGCCAAGGCTCGTCCCAGACAAAGTTCTGATGGCAACACCAGAAAGCAAAGGCACAATGTCAGGAGGCGGAGGTGGAAGCTACAGTAAAGGCAAATCGGAGGCAAAAACGGACCCAAAGTACCATCTTTTCCTTGTTTAATCAGTGTGTCTGACAATTCTGATTTCATTGTTATCTTTTGTTTATGGACAATCATCAAATGCTTTGCTGGATCTGTGAAAAGGCTAAGTGAGAGAACCAAAGTCTGTCATTTCTGAGAACAGGGAGCTTGAAAATAGTATAGGGGCAAAGCCTATTAAAGTTCCTGCTTTTTGTGCACTAGAGTCTTTTGATTACAATGAAACATTTTGATGGGTACTAACTACTCCCTGCGTTTAATGTCGTCCTTCAGGATTGGAAAGTCTAGGTGTGCAGAGGAGGCCAAACCGAGGAAGAAGAAGAATAGCGATGAGCTCAAAACTGCAGCCAAAGCCAGAGGCGAGACAATAAGCACCAAGAGCAAGAGGTACTGACCCAAACCAGGATTCATGGTCCAAGGTCACACCTATCCCCTTAGACGTTTGTCAACCATCTCAAGGGAGACTATTACATGTCGCATCGTTTCTTTCTTTTGGTCAAACTTATCCTATAACTTCATCATTTTGGGTTTTCTTCTTTTTTTTTTTGACAACTAAACAACATTTTGAGGGCCCTATCATTCTCGGCTCTCTCTTCTTTTTTTTATCAATGTTTCAAAATACTTAACATTTTGACTTGATTAAATTCATATAAAATAGCAAAAATCAGATAGCTACTAAGGAAACAAAAAATAAGATAGTTAATAAGGAAATTGATCATTATATAATTATTATTATACAAGGTTTAATCTATCGTGTTACGTATATTAATAAAAAAAGGTAAAACATACGAAATGGAAACTAATTGAAAATTTCGGAATCAACTAAGTTAGTGGGGTAGATTATGTCAAACCTAGGCAGGCCACACCACACCACAAGTCGGACTAGAACAAGTTAATCCGTTTCGTAAACGTTAATTTGTTGCTTAGCGATTAAAAATAAATGCAACGACCTTAGCTAAATTCTCAAACCGGACAATCGATGATTAATGCTTCCCAAATCCTAATAAAGAAATAGAAGAATTAACGAGCAAACAAAAAAATTACTTTGAGCACAGCAATATTTATGTCTAGCTCTAAAACTGTGGCAATCACTATAAAGGCTTTCATAAATAATTCTTTTGGTTACAATAAAAGACAAAATTAAAAGATAATCAGAAAGACAACAAGAAAACAAAAGGGGAAAATAACAAATCCCCTAATGTGTCAGTGTCACTCATGTGTAAAGTCCACAACCCTTTTTTTTTATTTTTCAGTCTTTGTATATAGTAAGATTGCTGAATGGGCATGATCCTAGCGTTGTGAAGTATAAATATTGTTCCTTTAAACGAACTATCCATATCGGCATATCTGACTGCCATTTGTTGTATATGCGTGATTTGCATACGTAAACTCTTTGAGAACATTTTGTATTTTCCACTGTGCGTAACCTTGTTTTCAGCCGTTACTTAGCATTGCCTGTTATTAATTTAAGTGATGATACATTTTCTACTTTTTCACTTCTCGTTAGCAAATTGAAATTTGGAAACCTGTCCAAGAATTGAAGTGTCTGTCTCAAGCGATTGCAACTCTATTCGGGATAATATCACTGAAAGCGATCAGTGAAACTTCTGATTCAATATTGGTTTTCAACAAGGCCAACAATATGAGTATAGAAAGTTACATTAAAAAAAAGTTTTTTCTTTTGAGGTTAAGAAACTCCCTAAACAAGGAAGCATTGTAAATGTAACAAGAGTTTTTTTGAATAAATTTAACATTCATTCAAAAAAAAAAAAAAACTTCCGATTCAAAATATTCTTTTTGAGTTTTTCTTCCCCTCAAATGCGGTGTCAAGTTTCATAGTGCTTTTTTACTTCTCTTCAGGAGGAAAAACTAAAAGGTAAGCGAGGGTATGAGCATCTCACCGAGCCCCTACATGTACTGATTGAAGTCAAGCTTCCAAAAGACATAACAATTGTGTTTATATATATATATATATATATAATATAAACACCTGCCAATAGCAAACATAAGATCACTAGGAAAGTAAAGCTTTAACCAAAGACATGCTCTGATTCTTCTATATATCTTACATGATAAAAAAACAAAGCCAACACAAAACAAACATGGCTCAGGCAATTTGATGACAAATTTCTAAATTTGTTTTTTTTTTTAATGTCGAAGGCCTAATTCAACCTCGAGTTCATCATCTTCCTCAAAGAGCTTCAGCAGTCGGGCATACTGCTCGTCTCTTTTCTTCTTCTGCCATAGCTTGTATAGGAAGAAGGAGAACATGGCTACAGCCACGAATCCGACTAGTATGAGGATTACTTTCGCGCCTCTTCTGCTGGAAGATGTGTGAGACTCTGTCTTGACTCCTGTATTTGCATTCTTGGAATCACCGGACATACCTGGAAAATATCGCATCAAAAGACTCAATAGATGCCCATCTTAGCATGTTATGCCTTCAAGATGTCTTGTTGTCCTCCTCAAATAGCTTGCATGTTTGCTTAGTTGCTCAGGATCTATACTAACAGAGGAATACTGAAGTCCTCCTTATCTAAAATGTTTCAGTCCTGATAGCGAATGACCTTAGACGTAAACCTCATGAATACAGATTAAACATACGGAATCTAGAAAGAGCCTTAGTTCAGCAGCTAATCTCTCGAATTCAAAAACCAAACATCTCTAAACGGAAAAAAAAATATTAAAATCCGATGGATTTTACCAAACTGACAAAGAAAATTTTGGGGAATAAAATTAGACAGATTTTGGAGAAGACGAACCTATAACAAAGTGCAGAACAGACGAAGCCAAGAATACCAGAAGCCGCCATGAAAGACCACTCGTCGAGGTGTATCTCATTTCTCTCTATACAAGGAGGGATCGATTTGAGAAAAATAGAAACAAATTAGACTTATATATTTCGTGTCTTGTAGTAAAAGAACAATTCATTCGGTTTGTGACCAAACAAATTAAATTTTATGTAATTAATTGATACATCACAATTTCTTTGTTTTACTTTTAGTCAAAATAGTTATTAATTGATTGAAGAACTTATGTAATTTTTACAGTAGAATATTTAAAAATTTACGATTTTTATACTAGCAACTAGATATTCAATTATTCATTTTAAACATCATGAAATAAAAATATTGACAACATACCACGTGGAGACAGACTTGTACATACACTCAGTCTTACCAAATGTCATGAAAAAAAAAAGGCCAAGACCCATTGCCTACAGACGCCGACGAAGACTCCTTCTCCATAATACTTTATTTTTTCGTGAACATCTTAAGAAATACCCATACTAATAGAAGACTTATCTGAAAGTTTGAAGGTTTTCACAATATGAACTTAAAGCTCCGAAACAACGCAATTCGAACTATTTAAGTAATTACTTAGACCACAACCTCTTGTCCTTAAACTCTGTATTAGACACACAGTCTAAGCGACTCATAGCATATCAAAACAAAACTAATTGTCAAACACAAACCAATTCACTTTTTCACTTGAAGCACTTGGCGTCCAAGAGAGCTTCACCTTCAAATGGCTCTGCGTCTTCGATCATCTGGCTAACACGCTCCTTCTGGGTTTCATCGGAGATGTCAACCTTAGTCCACTCGTACAGCTCCATGTCGTACACCTCGTCCATTATGAACTTTGGGATCTCTGGTCCTCGGAACAACCACAAACCCTTCACCTTAAACGGAGCCTCGGACCCGCAAATCAGCATCTTTCCAAAGGCGTATTTACGTGCCAAGTCCATTCTCTGAAGGAACCCACCAACCTTGTTCAGGGTGACAAAGGACACCATGTTCTCGTCGTTGTACTTGTAGTCACAGAACCATAGCGAGTATCCCTCTGGGTCATACATGTCCCAGAATCCTGCATGAATCAACAATATAAAACATGAGCTTCATCATGAAAAACTGTAAAGACTAGGCAAAGAGAAGATATCACTACATACCTTTAATAGCAACCTCACGGAAGTTAGATTTCGTGTTGGAGTAAAGCCTCTTCCACTCATCGAGAACCATTGGGCTCGGTGGTAGCAAGTCAAGAGGGTTCTTTGCTTTAGGCTTTGGCGCCTCTTCTTCCTCTTCAACAACCTTAGGCGCCTCTGGTGCAGGGGCAGCCTTTTTCTTAGGCTCCTCCTTGGCCTTTGCAGGCTGCCCGGCTTTCTTGATAGGGGGGACAGCTTCAGTCTGTTTGACATCACCCACAACCTTCTTGAAATTCGGTTGGTTGATCACGGTCCAGAAGTATCTCTCAACATGAGGGAATGCAGAGGTAAAGCTCTTGGTCATGACAGTGGCAAACCCCAGGTTCAAGTTGCAGACGGTGATGATATCAGCAAGGGTGATAGAGTGTCCGACAAGGTAAGTGTTGGAAGTGAGATGAGTGTTCAGGGCATCAAGTCCTCTTTTCAACGCAGAGATAGCGGCTTCCTCACCCTTTCACATATAAACAATCAGGGATGAGAATGAAAACAGGTGTCCTATTGCTATAGTGAATAAAAGACGGTGGATGAAACAAACAACGAAAAGTTAGAAAACTTACCGGTGCACTGTATGCCATAAAGCCCATTCTTGGGCCGAACCACTTCAAGATGTTACCATAAATCTCCAACGTGGAGAAATCGCTCCATTGCTCAACGTGTGCCTGCAAATTAAAGACATGCAGATAAACATCGAGAACACGAACCAATAGATTAACAACACAGAAAGTGCAAGCAGATTAGAGACGAGTAGCTCTGGGGGGAAAACAGAAACTTACATAATCGATCAGGGAGGATCCGTTCAAGGAGTTCTCACCGTTCAATCTGCTAACTGCAACGAGATATCAAAAACATCTATTAAAGCCAAATGCCAGCAAGCAAGTAAATCAGACATGGAGAGACAAAAAGAGCGGAAATAAAATATCTTTTACTTACCATAACGGGCAATAGCGTTACTCTCAAATACGGGACCCTCGGGAGTCTCAAGCACCGGAACCTAGAAAGACCAATAGCTTTTACTTAGCTAAAAAAAAAAAGACCCAAGTTTTTAAAACGAATGACATTAAGATACCAGCAGAGTTCCAATACCTTTCCCATAGGGTTCATCTTGAGAAACTCTGGAGTCTTGTTGGTGACACCCATCTGAAAGTCAGAGGGCACCTCGATCTTCACACCAACGTACTCAGCGGCAATGAGTGCCTTGTCAGCATTCTTGTTCCCCTTGTATGTGTGCAACACCTGCCAATCATATAAAAGATTCCAATGTCAGAAAAGTGATCACCGGTTCTAAACAACCAATTTAGAGTATAAAACAACCATTCAAGATCATAGATTGTTCAACAAAGTCAATACGAATCCGATTAATTTCTAAAATCGAACGGTTACAACAAAAATAACGCAATTCGAATCAAATTGGAGTATACAACAACATGCAAGAACCCTAGATCCGTCAAAAAAGATAATCTGAATCATAGAACTACTAAATCGAACAGTTACTACAGTTTAAGCTTGCTTCTTCACGATCATATATCAAATAACGGATGCGATCGCAGAAAAGCAAAAAAAAGTAAACTCACCAAAGCCATGGCTCAGACGGATACGAACTTCTGTATCTGTTAAAAGAGAAAAAAAATCAATCAGTGAGCTCTCGATTGATACGATCGTAACGATGAATAGAAAGTTAATATTATAGTTCGATCGATGGATATTACCAGAGAGAGAGGTTCAGGCGAGCAAATCGAGAGAGAAGTCTAGTGAGGCGGAGAGAAAGCTATAAAAAAGTAATATATATACGAATTAGGGTTTTTAATTATGTATGTGGTTTGGCTTGGTTCTATTTGGTTTGGTTTTGGTTCTAAATTCTGCTTTTCTTTATCGAAACGCTTCGTATTAATAATAATATACGGAGATAAATGATTGGGCATCTGCTAGCTTGGGCCCAAATAAAGCTAATTGGGCTGGCTCCGTTAAGAAAATTGGACCGTTAAGTCATAGGATAAGAAAAACCCTAGACGACATCATCTTCGTTATCGTTTCCCAGTGTGGCTCCGTCTCTACCAAATCTCGGATTGCTTTCGCGGTGGACTCGATTCACTACTTCTACAGGTTCATCCTTAAGGTCAGTTTGCTGTTGTTTCCTCGATTCGATTTGTGTACAATTAGTGTTTCTTCGATTTGATGATTTTTGAAACGTTTCTGTTTGGGGGCAGGCACTGTTACGAAATGGCATCATCCGAGAAGAAAAGCTCCGTGAGGAGAGATCGTCTCCTCGAGATCGAGGTCGCGGTTCGCAAATGGTGGGAAGACGAGGAAGTATACAGATCCGAATCTCGCAAGGATCCTCCGAGAGACGGAGACAAGTTCTTCGCGACGTTCCCTTTCCCTTACATGAACGGTTACCTCCACATCGGGCACGCCTTCTCCCTCTCCAAGGTCGATTTCGCCTCTGCGTACCACAGACTGAGAGGCGCCAACGTGCTCCTCCCGTTCGGGTTCCACTGCACCGGTATGCCGATCAAGGCCTCCGCTGATAAGCTCTCTCGAGAGATCCAGCAGTTCGGGAACCCTCCCGTGTTCAATTCCGAGGCCAAAGAAGTTGTCAAGGAGGTTGAGGAGGAGAGTGATACCCCGGCTTTACCGGGGCAGTTCAAAGGGAAGAAGTCTAAGGTGGCTGCGAAATCCGGTGGACAGGTTTATCAGTGGGAGATCATGCGTAGCTTTGGTTTAACTGACAGCGAGATCGCGAGGTTTCAGGATCCGTATGAGTGGTTGTATTACTTCCCTCCGTTGGCTGTTGAGGATCTCAGAGCGTATGGGTTGGGGTGTGACTGGAGAAGGTCGTTCGTGACGACTGATGTGAATCCGTTTTTCGACAGGTTTGTGAGGTGGCAGATGAGGAAGCTGAAGTCTATGGGGAAGATTGTGAAGGACCGGAGGTACACGATCTTTTCCCCTTTCGATGGGCAGCCTTGTGCTGATCACGACCGCGCTACTGGCGAAGGTGTTCAGCCTCAGGAGTACACGCTTGTTAAGATGGAAGTGGTGAAGCCGTTTCCGCCGAAGCTGGGGCCTTTGGAAGGAAAGAGAGTGTTTTTGGCTGCGGCTACTCTGAGGCCTGAGACCTTGTACGGGCAGACAAACGCGTGGGTGTTGCCTGATGGGAAATATGGAGCTTATGAGATCAGCGAGACTGATGTCTTCGTCCTTACTGAGAGAGCTGCACGGAACCTGGCATATCAGAACTTCTCGAAGATCCCTCAGAAGCCTACCTGCTTGCTTGAGTTGACCGGGCATGATCTGATTGGACTCCCTTTGAGGTCTCCTCTTGGGGTGATCGATATCATCTATACACTGCCCATGTTGACCATTCTGACCAACAAAGGTACTGGCATTGTCACCTGCGTCCCTAGTGATTCCCCGGATGATTACATGGCTTTACATGACTTGAAAGCAAAGCCTGCTCTTAGAGAAAAGTTTGGTGTGAAAGATGAGTGGATGCCCACTGATATTATACCGATTATCAACATTCCGGAGTTTGGGGATAGGACTGCGGAAAAGGTCTGCTTTGATCTGAAAATTAAAAGTCAAAATGAGAAGGATAAGCTTGCAGAGGGTAAAAAGTTGGTGTACCTGAAAGGATTCACCGAAGGAACCATGATTATTGGAGAGTTCACTGGTAGAAAAGTTCAAGAAGTCAAGCCCATTATCAAGGCACAGCTCATAGAGTCTGGCGAGGCAATTCTATACAGTGAACCCGAGAAGCCTGTGATGTCAAGATCGGGCGATGAATGCGTTGTTGCTCTTACCGACCAGTGGTACATAACGTACGGAGAATCTGAGTGGCGTAATATGGCCGAGGAATGCTTGTCAAAGATGAATCTTTACTCTGAAGAAACAAGACATGGCTTTGAGCACACTCTGAGCTGGCTTAACCAGTGGGCTTGCTCACGGTCTTTTGGTCTTGGAACTCGTATTCCCTGGGATGAACAGTTTCTTGTGGAATCCTTATCTGATTCCACTCTGTACATGGCTTATTACACTGTTGCTCATATATTTCACGATGGAGACATGTATAAAGGCAGCAAGTCTTTGGTTAAACCTCAGCAGATGAATGATGATGTTTGGGAGTATCTCTTCTGCGACGGCCAGTACCCACAATCATCCGACATTTCATCAGATCTTTTAAGTAAGATGAAGCAGGAGTTTGACTACTGGTACCCGCTAGATCTTCGTGTTTCAGGGAAGGATCTAATTCAGAATCATCTGACGTTTTTCATCTACAACCACACTGCGCTAATGGCGACTCGTAATTGGCCTCGTGGTATCAGATGTAATGGTCACATTATGCTGAACTCTGAGAAAATGTCGAAGTCAACTGGCAATTTCAGAACACTGAAACAGGCTATTGAAGAGTTC
Source organism: Brassica nigra (assembly GCA_016432835.1). Classification (NCBI taxonomy): domain Eukaryota; kingdom Viridiplantae; phylum Streptophyta; class Magnoliopsida; order Brassicales; family Brassicaceae; genus Brassica; species Brassica nigra. Next base: position 69,274,279 of record CM028247.1, read on the forward strand.
TCTGCCACTGCTACAAGGTTTTCTTTGGCTGATGCGGGTGATGGCGTTGACGATGCAAATTTTGTATTTGAAACTGCAAATGCTGCAATTTTGCGTCTGACAAAAGAGCACACATGGATGGAAGAGATTCTGGCTGATGAATCCTCTTTGAGAACGGGCCCTCCATCTACATATGCTGATAAAGTGTTTGAGAATGACATGAACATTGCTATCAGGTTGACTGAAAAGGCCTACAAAGATTGTTTGTTTAGGGAGGCGCTTAAGAACGGGTTCTACGATTTACAAGCTGCTAGAGATGAATATAGACTCTCTTGTGGAAGTGGCGGCATGAACCATGACTTGGTACTGACCTTTATGGATGTGCAAACACGCCTCATTGAGCCAATCTGTCCTCATTATGCAGAATATGTTTGGAGGAAACTTCTGAAGAAGGAAGGTTGTGTGGTAACAGCAGGGTGGCCAGCATCAAATGAGCCAGATTTGGTTCTCAAGGGTGCTAACAAGTATTTGCAGGATTCTATCGTCTTAATGAGAAAGCTTCTACAGAAACAGCTCTTGGGATCCAAGAAGGCTGCTAAGAAAGGCGCTCAAGTAATGACAGTAGCAGAGGAGAAGTTGAAGGGCCTTGTGTACGTGAACGAGCAATTTGATGGATGGAGAGCTCACTGCCTTAACATTCTGCAAAGCAAATTTGACCAGCAAACCCGTCGTTTCGCCCCTGATGTAGAGATACTTGCAGAACTAAGAGAGATATTGCAGAAGGAGGGACAAGCCGAAAACTTTAAACAAATTCAGAAGATTTGCATGCCTTTCCTTAAATTCAAGAAGGACGAGGCAATAGCTATTGGCAGCCAGGCTCTGAATCTGAAGCTACCTTTTGGAGAGTTGGAAGTCCTTCAGAGTAACATGGACTTGATCAAGCGGCAGCTTGGTCTTGAAGAGGTTGAGATCTATTCTGCAAGTGACCCCAATGATGTTGCTAAAGCTGGTCCACATGCTTCACTCCTGAAGCAGAATCGTCCATCTCCTGGCAGTCCAACCGCCATCTTTGTCAACAGGTAAAACCTTGTTATATATGACAAATCTCCATTATAATGGAACTGGCATTGATGCGCTTTTTACTTCCCGTCATACTTCCCGTCAATTAAACTGAACTTCTTGCTGTTCTTGCATGATTGCCCTGCCTTCCTGTCTAAGAATTTTCCTCATGAATCACAGGGTTTGAAAAAAAGCGTGGGATATGTAACAACTACAAGGGAAGAGGTTGAAAGGCTTGGCGTTTGCAATTGTTTTGGTATTTTTCACAAGTCAGATTTTACATGCAACTGTTTTGACTACTTTACTGTGTTTTGGCTCTTTTTAGTATTGTGTAAGACTTTTTGTTCTTTCTTATCAGGGACACTTGTTTCATTTCGCGTATTCATTCTGCTGCTTTTCCTGATCAGCTACAAGTTTAGTTTCTTGCTATAGCTGTATTGTCAAGCGCTTTGAGATTGGATTTGCACAAATTATTAGGAACATAAGAGAGTTCAGATTTGGAGAAACAGAGTTCAGATTAGGTACCACTTGTCAACTTTGGACAAAAGGGTCTATTTGATTCTGATCCATCTTCGATAGCTAGGGATAGCAAAATGCCTTAGTAGAGTAATGGATCAGAGCTTGCGCGATGTAACATGGTAGCTTACTTCAAGAACCATCGCTACGCCATGATCTTGTTGTCTCTTCTGTGAAGATGTAGTAAAAGTTGATCTCACGATGAAGAAGAGAATGGCCGCCGCAAGAAAACAAGCAACGAGAATCTTTAGCTCCTGGCGTTGATTTGATCTTACTCATAGTCTGGTTCTATTCAACAACATGGGTTTATGCTTAAGACATAAAGAGAAGGATACTATAAGGGTTACTTGACAAAGACATCACAGCTTGTTTTAGTGTATGAACATAGTGATGGTCTGGGTACGAGTCGGTAATACCGTTAGAATAGGTTAAGGACAACAATGGTTCTCAAAAGAAAGAAAACTCTACCTCCGACAATAATAATTAAATTACACGATTTAAAGCTTTCGACTTTACACAAAGACCTCACACCACTTTTCTACATTGCAGCAAGACATGCTTGAGTCGGTCCGTTTTCGTCCCTGTTCGTCTTCTTATCCCGAGCTTTTCGAACAGCTAACTGAATCCGTCTTTCATGTTCTTTCAACATATCATCTAAGTTTCCTCCGTTAGAAACCAAAGGCCCTGAGTAGTTCATTCTATCTATCTTCTCACCGTGACCCTAAAGATACCCAAACAACTATGATTAGCTCCACAAAGTAGTTTCTTTCTTCCCAAGCAAAAGCAAAAAGCACAAGATGTTCTTCTTACCCGTATGGATTCTCTGTCTTTGTCAGAATATTTGGGTTTAACCAACAGACGTTGTGACCAGTCACCATCTCTGTTGTTATTTTTATAACTATCTTCAAGCCACCGTGGATTTGCTACAGAGAAATGTGATGCATCTCTAGCAGCTACAGAGTTTGAGAACTTTGACAGTTGCGGTGCTCCACGTTGAACAAAAGAACGTTGTGTCCTCAGTTCGTTTCTCGGTGACCGACTCGAACCCATCATAACATTCTCTCCCTTCCTATTCACCGAGGACAGACCATAGCGTGTGTAGCCGTTCTGTGCGGTTCCACTCTTCAGTGCTGCATCTTCATTAGGATTATTCCATACTTGTCGTTTCTTTTAAAAACAAAAAAAAATAAACCAAAAAGTTAAGATTACATAACCGTAAACAACGTCTATTATATGAGAGAATCATACATACATGTATTGATGCATCTGGAGCCGGCACAGCTTTAGAGTCTCTACATACTTGTTTTGACTCATTCTGTTTACTGCTCGTACCTTTCTTCGCATCAATCTCCTTTCTCGGTTGGTACTTTGGTAAACTCGATGCCTCGCTTGCAAAAGGCTCTGTCGTGAAGAACTGATTAAAAAGAACAAAAGTGTGAGACAAGAAGGATAATAAGACTTGCAGTAATACAAATCCTAGTCATAGCTTTTTACCTCGCTTTCAAGGGCATCAGCAGTAGTTCCACGTGCATCTGGCTCAACAGCTAAGAGAACCTCAACTAGAGCCAAAGCTGAAGACGGAAGACTCTTAAACGTCTCGGCTACACACCTCTTGTAAGGATGCTGAGGTTTAAAGATTGTCGCGTCTGGGAGTTTAGATCTTTTCCAGTACTCTTCAGAAGGTGAGCCACAGAGTTTGAAGATCTTGTGTAGCTGTTCTACCTCGGTTCTTCCAGGCATGATAGGCTTCCCGTTAAAGAGTTCTGCTAGAATGCAGCCTGTGCTCCACATATCCACGGTGATGCCGTAGTCTGTTGACCCGAGCAAGAGTTCAGGTGGACGGTACCACAGAGTTACTACACGGCTAGTGAGAGGCTGGTTCTGGTGGGGGCCGTAAAAGTTGGCTAGGCCGAAGTCTCCGAGTTTGAGATTGTTGTTTTGGTCGAGAAGCAGATTCGAGCCTTTGATGTCACGGTGCAGTACACCTCGGCTGTGACAGTGCTCTAGACCATGTAGCAACTGTTTCATATAGCATTTAATCTGCCAAAACAGAACATGTTAGAAGAGAATCAACTACATAATAGCAATGTTCTTAAAATCAGCAATAACCGAAACTATTTTCTTAAAATTTGATATATACAACTTAAATCGGTTTAAACCATTTTAAATTAGTTAAACTGATCTAAAGCAATCCAAATTAGTCTAAATCGATCTAAATTAGTCTACATATGCTAAATTAATCAATAATTTTAATGCAAATCCCCTAATTATTTAGTTTATTTTTGTTTTATATGTAATTTTAATAGTTCATCAAAATAATATTAACAATACCTGTGCCTCAGAGAACTTAACACCAGGTGTAGAAACAAGTCCCGAGAGATCGTGTTCCATATATTCAAATATAAGATACAAACTCCCTGACACCCTCGAAGTGATCAAACCCTCAAGCTTCATAACGTTGGGATGGTCAAGCCTTCTAAGGATGATGATTTCTCTCGCCATGAACCGAACACTGTCAGGATCCATATTAGCAAACCGCACTTTCTTCAGTGCAACTATTTGGTTTGTCTCTAGGTCCCTGGCTTTGTACACATTGCTATACGTCCCTTGTCCAATCTAGCAGTAAACCAACAATAATGTCAATCAAATGATCTCATCATGATATAAAAGAAAGAGCTCACCTTCTCCAACTTTTCGAATGAATCTGCCTTGCGTGGAATCCATCCGTTGATAGCTTCTCCGGCAACAGAAGCTAGCCAAGAAGGCCAACCAGCCATAATCTGAGCACCTCTTTCGCCATTACTAACACTGCTTATTCTAGTCATCCTAGGTTGCTGAAATGACGCCTCACGTCTCTGGAAGACAGACCTGGAAGATTTTCTCTCGAGATTCACCTTCTTGTTGTCACCACCCTCCTCTTTAGATGAAATAACGGTTGGATTCTTGGCATCAGTGGGAATCCATAGCCTCAAGGTGGCTTCTTCTTCGTTGTTGTTGGCATTGATAAAGCCTGGTGTTTCCTCGGATCGAACATTGGCTATGCTGGAAGAAGCAGACTTTTTCTTCTTCTTGGAGGTTTTTTTATTAGGCTTGCTTCTTCTCTCCTTCACAATGTTGTTGATGTTCTGGTTGCTGATGCTATCATTTGCTTGTATTTTCTTGGAGAATTTGCATCCCATAATTCTCCACAGTTTCCTGATCGGAACCAGGAAACTGTATGGTTTGATTAGCTTCCCTATGCTTTTTTATGTTACTGAAAATCAAATCCTTCCATAACCACCAATCCACAAAAAAAGGAGCAAGGCTTTAATATTTATGGATCAAATGTGTGTTTGGTCTTTATACCAAATGCCTCTGTGGGTTCTCGATTCTACCTACAAATATAATCCCAGATTCTAAGATCAAATGGAAGGAAACCCTAGAAGAATGAGGAAGAGAAGGTTTTGAAGATCTAACATAACTGCAAAAACGTAGAAACAATAATGAACAGAGAGAGAGAGGTTGGAATATGAGTGATTCTTGATATAGCCTATAAGAAATTTAGGTAAGTTAACGGATGAAATGAGGTTATCTATTTTAGGAAACTCAATGAGGAAACAGAATTAACCAAAAGCTACAAAACAAACAAGCAGCTGGTTCTGTCTCATGTAACCAAATGATATTCAAACTGGTCAACCACTGCCCTCATAATGAAAAAAAGTTTATAATTGGTTGAATCAATGGTTCTGATGAACAAAAATGAATTATGATAAAAATAACATTAAATGAAAGTCTGGATTGCAAAATTCTTATATAAATCGTAATCTTAGATTAAGAGTTTTAAGTCGGTACAAATGCAGAGTTCCAAAACACACAGCAAGAATAAAGGAAGAAAGCAGAACTAATAGCCTCCTTTGAGATCGTTGACGACGTCGTAAGGGATTGGTGTGACGGTCTCCAAGGTCATACCTTCAACCATGAATCCTGGTTTGGGTCCTTTAGGCTGCCTCTGGGTGCTTATCGTCTCGCCTCTAGCTTTGACTGCACCTTTGAGCTCATCGTTCTTCTTCTTCCTCAGTTTGAACTCCTCAGCACATCTAGACTGCTGCACATGCTCCACACGCACATGAAGCCTCTTTTTTATAATCCTGTTTCCAATCTACAACACACACTACCAACAAGCATTCAAGTCAGTCAATCACTTTACCCACCAATTCAGACAGAGACCAATAGAAACAAGACGAGTGTTATAGTTAACTGCCACTAATCTAATTTCATTAATCTAATTAAGCTCAAACCTTAATCTAACAATAAATTTGATGGCAGTGTAGTAACATTTACATATAATAAGACATAAGAGACGAGACATCATCGGACCTGTTTGTTGACTTCGACACCAACGGCACGTTTGGTGACGTTCCAGACACGACCGGTACGACCATGGTAGAACTTGTGAGGCATACCCCTTGTGGATCGCACCGTTCACTTTAACGTCGACGTAATCGCCGACCTTGAAGGTCCTGAGGTACGTGGACAGTGGGATTGTACCCTTCTTCCTGAACCCTCTCGCGAACAGATCCCTCGTTCGAGCACAAACTCCATGTCCTGCCGGCATTTTTTTCCCGTGCGAACAAGTGATAACTGGTTGAAGCCATCGAACTTACGAAATGAGAAAAATTAGCTTATTTATGTCTTTTTTGTTTTGTTTAGAGTTTCTTTAACGGGCCTTGGCTAAAACCTTGGGCTTGTTTGGTTGTTCTCCTACTCAGAGATTTGGACTTAACTGTTTAAACCGTTAATTAACTAACTTTTATCTGATGAATTAAATTAACAAAGAGTCCTTATACTGTAGAACTTATGTGTTTTAGCCCCAACCTACCATAAGGTTCAAATTAAACCATAAAACTATATTAAACTTAAACAAGAGAAGCTATAAGGAAAATTTGTTAACACATTTGCACTAGAAGATTTTCTTTTCATTTTTGGGAAAATTTGTTTTGGCTTTGAATTACATTAACCAATGGGCTTGAGACTTGAGATAAGGTTCGAAATTAATTTGTTTATAGTTGTCATTTACACTTAATTAAGTATTTGGCATTCTTTTGAGATTTTTATAGATTTTTTAAGCTCCTTATGTTTTTAAAATAGACAAGTTGGCAGACAGAAACTGTTATGTGGCACTAAATCATGTTTAGTAATTATTTATATTGCTAAAGCTAATCAAAATCTTACTTTAATCATGTTTAGTAATTAGCATCTCTTCTCAGCTCATCATGTCAGTATTGGTATTGTTTTAATAACTTCCATCACATTTAGGGAAGTGGTATCCTAATTGCAAAGTCGACTATAAAATTAACATAAACTATATCACTCCCAAAAGTATTTTATCATTCTATTAAAGGAAAAAATAAAATAAAAATTGGAGGGTAAGAGTGTAAAACACTAACCATCATGTATCACTGTGAAAGTCTAAAACAAAACAAGGAATACAAATTTGGAAAGGTCCCTTATTTTAATTGTGGATCATCCCAGCCAGAGAGGCAACTACAATGTGCAAAATGCCGAGAAAACGTGAAGACCGTAACACTAGCTATTGTCGTCTAACGTCTTCCAACCTAACTCCACTTTCTACTTCTGGTTATTGCCTTCTTTAAACTACCTCTGTTTTTTTCTTGATTTTTTTTTTAAGATTTCATCTTATCCTTTGGATGATTCTCTTTGACCAGATTGAGATCATATTCAATCTGTTCTTCTACTTCCACAGTGACAGTTACATCTGTACATAAATAAATCAGTTTTAATGGATTAAACTCCAAAAAAATAGAGAGAAAAAGAGTTTTTTTTTTCTTTCTATTTTCAAATTTCTTAGGCCACCGTTCTGTTTTGGCGAGGAAGATTTTACCGAAAAAGCCGACTCTGTTCTTGATTTATGAGTGAGAATCGCCCTTTATCCAAAGTGAGCTTCTTCTTTTTTTAAATGATTCCCATTTTTAAAATATAAAACAGAGTGTCCATACTCTGATACATGTGCATACGTATTTGAATGGTCCCATTCATCGTCGTCGTCTGTGCTAGGGAGCACAAATAATAGAGAAGAGAGAAGACAGCACAAGTTGAGGTGGTCATCGAGGTCAAGCTTTAGAAAGAAAGGCCCCTTAAGAGTATGAGTAGACATGGTTTCATGAATCTTTAAATGTAGTTTACTTTTCCTTTTCCCCAAGTTTTTTTACTTTGCTTGATTTACATATATAAATATCGAAGCTTTCTTTCTCTTGTTTTCTACTTAGTGCTTGTCAGCAACTCGACTCACACTCCTGCTCTGAGTTTCTTAAACTTGCCAGTACTTTTTAAAGTTAATTAACTAAAAAAAATATTCTCTGTTTTCTGAAAACAGAGTGGTCTGTTTTGATCTGGCTTTTGATGTGTGTGTTTGTCTTTTTTCTCAATTTTTTTGTAGTCTGTGAGACCATTTATAAGAAGAATCATCCCAACAGTCTCTATCTATTACCGTTCTTCACTCTCGAAGTTGCTTTCGCTGGTGAGACTCTATTGCTCCTTTCCCAAAGGTATAGCTATATATACTCTTAAGAGTTAACCTCTTTACTTGTAACTTAGTTTTTGTTGTCTTTGTCTCTGGTATCAGGCAAAAACATGTCAGGCTCTAGGCCAAGTCAGTCCTCCGAGGGCTCGAGGCGATCAAGACACAGCGCTAGGATCATAGCTCAGACCACTGTCGATGCAAAGCTCCACGCTGATTTCGAAGAGTCAGGCAGTTCCTTCGATTACTCAACCTCAGTGCGTGTAACTACCCCAGTTGCCGAGAACAATCAGCCACCGAGGTCTGACAAGGTGACCACGACTTATCTTCATCACATACAAAAAGGAAAGCTAATTCAGCCTTTCGGTTGTTTGCTCGCCTTGGACGAAAAGACCTTCAAAGTCATCGCATACAGCGAGAACGCTCCTGAGCTTTTGACGATGGCTAGTCACGCAGTCCCTAGCGTTGGAGAGCATCCTGTCCTAGGCATAGGGACGGATATAAGGAGTCTATTCACCGCTCCTAGTGCCTCTGCGTTGCAGAAAGCTCTTGGATTCGGAGATGTCTCTTTACTGAATCCTATTCTTGTCCACTGCAGGACTTCTGCAAAGCCCTTTTACGCGATTGTGCACAAGGTCACAGGGAGCATTGTCGTGGATTTTGAACCGGTGAAGCCTTATGAAGTTCCCATGGCAGCTGCTGGTGCGTTGCAATCGTACAAGCTCGCGGCCAAAGCGATCGACAGGCTTCAATCTTTGCCTAGCGGCAGCATGGAGAGGCTCTGCGATACAATGGTTCAGGAGGTTTTCGAACTCACCGGTTATGACAGGGTGATGGCTTATAAGTTTCATGACGATGATCACGGCGAAGTTGTTTCCGAGGTTACGAAACCTGGTCTGGAGCCTTACCTTGGTCTGCATTATCCAGCCACTGACATCCCTCAAGCAGCTCGGTTTCTGTTTATGAAGAACAAGGTGCGGATGATCGTTGACTGCAACGCAAAGCATGTGAGGGTGATTCAAGATGACAAGCTCTCCTTTGATCTAACCTTGTGTGGCTCCACGCTTAGAGCACCACACAGCTGCCATTTGCAGTACATGGCCAACATGGACTCGATCGCGTCTCTTGTTATGGCGGTTGTAGTTAACGAGGATGATGGAGAGCGCGATGATGCACAAGATTCCACTACTCAAAAGAGAAAAAGACTATGGGGTTTGGTGGTTTGTCACAACACAACTCCTAGGTTTGTCCCGTTTCCTCTCAGGTATGCCTGTGAGTTTCTAGCTCAAGTGTTTGCCATACACGTCAACAAAGAGGTGGAGCTGGAGAATCAGATCGTGGAGAAGAACATTTTGCGCACGCAGACGCTCTTGTGCGATATGCTGATGCGTGATGCTCCTCTAGGTATTGTCTCGCAGAGCCCCAACGTAATGGACCTTGTGAAATGCGATGGAGCAGCTCTCTTGTATAAAGACAAGGTGTGGAAACTTGGAACAACTCCAAGTGAGTTCCATCTACAAGAGATAGCTTCTTGGCTGTGTGAATACCACACTGATTCCACCGGTTTGAGCACTGATAGCTTGCATGATGCTGGGTTCCCAAGGGCTTTAGCTCTTGGGGATTCAGTATGCGGAATGGCGGCTGTGAGGATATCATCTAAAGACATGATTTTCTGGTTCCGTTCTCACACCGCTGGTGAAGTGAGATGGGGAGGTGCGAAGCATGATCCAGATGATAGAGATGATGCGAGGAGAATGCACCCGAGGTCATCGTTCAAGGCTTTTCTTGAAGTTGTCAAGACTAGGAGTTTACCCTGGAAGGACTATGAGATGGATGCTATACATTCCTTGCAGCTTATTCTGAGGAATACTTTCAAGGATGGTGAAGCAACTACTGATGTGAATACAAATGTCATTCACTCGAAGCTAAATGATCTGAAGATTGATGGTATGCAAGAACTAGAAGCTGTGACTAGTGAGATGGTTAGGTTGATTGAGACTGCTACTGTTCCAATATTGGCGGTTGATTCTGATGGATTGGTTAATGGTTGGAACATGAAGATTGCTGAGCTGACTAGTCTTCCTATTGATGAAGCGATTGGGAAGCATCTCCTCACACTTGTTGAAGATTCTTCAGTGGAGATAGTTAAGAGGATGTTAGAGAATGCATTAGAAGGTAATGTAATTCTCTTCCTTATTACACTGAGTTTTGCTAAGAATAAGATTTTGAACCGAACTTGCCAAACTGAACCGAAATTTCTGTTAGTGTGGTTAGAAGTCCAGTTCGACTCAGTAGCTTTTCTAAAAAAATCGGTTTTCGGTTCTGTTTGGAAATAGTTTAGTTCGGTTTTCTTTGTAAAAAATATTTATACCCGAACAAAAATTACCGGAGTAACTCAAATTTCTAACCGAACTAACCAAATTTATCTAAAATTTGAATAAAATTAAACCGAATCTAACCAAAATCAGAAATTTCGGTAGGATTTTCAAAAACCAAACTAACGGAATACCGAACCGAACATTATTTCAGTTTAACTCGGTAAGATTTATGTTGAACCGAACTAACCGAAAACCAAACTACCTGTACCGAGTAACCCGAACTAACCAAATATACATGCCTAATTTCAACTATTTGACACTTTTTGGTGTTTTATTTTCCTTTTTCTCCTGCAAAATGCTGTAGAGTCTCTAAACTTCGTCTGTATATATATATAAATATATGCTGTATGCAGGAACCGAGGAGCAGAATGTTCAGTTTGAGATCAAGACACATCTGCCAAGAGCCGATGCTGGGCCAATAAGTTTAGTTGTAAATGCATGCGCAAGCAAAGATCTCCACGAAAACGTGGTTGGTGTATGTTTTGTAGCCCATGATCTTACCGGACAGAAGACTGTGATGGACAAGTTTACACGGATCGAAGGTGACTACAAGGCCATCATCCAAAACCCAAACCCATTGATCCCGCCCATTTTTGGAACCGACGAGTCCGGGTGGTGCACAGAGTGGAATCCAGCAATGTCAAAGTTAACCGGTTTGAAGCGTGAGGAAGTGATGGACAAGATGCTGTTAGGAGAAGTTTTTGGGACGCAGAAGAAGTCATGTTGTCGTCTGAAGAATCAAGAAGCGTTTGTAAACCTTGGGATTGTGCTGAACAATGCTGTGACCAGTCATGATGCAGAGAAAGTTCCCTTTGGTTTTTTCACAAGAGGTGGGAAGTATGTGGAATGTTTGTTGTGTGTGAGTAAGAAACTAGACAGGGAAGGTGTAGTGACTGGTGTGTTTTGCTTCTTGCAACTTGCTAGCCATGAGCTGCAGCAAGCTCTCCATGTACAGCGTCTAGCTGAGCGTACTGCACTAAAGAGACTAAAGTCTTTAGCTTACATTAAAAGAGAGATTCGAAATCCATTGTCTGGGATCATGTTTACAAGGAAAATGATGGAGGAGACTGAGTTAGGACCAGAGCAGAGACGGATCTTGCAAACTAGCGCTTTGTGCCAGAAGCAACTCAGCAAGATTCTTGATGATTCTGATCTCGAAAGCATCATTGAAGGGTATGTATACAACAATGAAAGTCTTTGTTTCTCTGTTTTATATTCTCTCGTATGTTTTTACTTATGTGCAGGTGCTTGGATCTTGAAATGAAAGAGTTCAGCTTAAACGAAGTGTTGACTGCTTCCACAAGTCAAGTAATGATGAAGAGTAACGGAAAAAGCGTTCGTGTAAGTAATGAAACCAAGGAAGAAGTAATGTCTGAAACTCTATATGGAGATAGTATTAGGCTTCAACAAGTCCTTGCAGATATCATGCTGATGTCTGTTAACTTTACACCATCCGGGGGTGAGCTAACTGTCACAGCTTCCCTGAGGAAAGATCAGCTCGGAAGATCTGTGCATCTTGCTTATCTAGAGATCAGGTAAATATAATGATGAATTACACAGTATGGTGTTGAAAGAATGTGTGCATTTAGGAGATTGTGTTAATGAAAACAGGATAACACATACCGGAGCTGGTTTACCAGAGTTTTTGCTAAACCAAATGTTTGGGAGTGAGGAAGATGTGTCGGAGGAAGGGTTAAGCTTGATGGTTAGCCGAAAACTGGTGAAGCTGATGAATGGAGATGTTCAGTACTTGAGACAAGCTGGGAAATCTAGTTTCATTGTCACTGCAGAACTCGCTGCTGCAAGCAAGTAGTCCTCAATAGATAAAAGGGGTGTTGTGGATTGATTTGATGACCATTCTCTTTGTTTGTAACTTTTCTTATTGTTTTTTGTTTTCATTTTCAACGTTCAGTAACGATTAAATATCCATATCTTAAGCTGTAAATATGGATGCATATCTATCTACTGTTGTGTGTTTTGGTTTCATGATGTATTATTCAAAAACTGATGTATGATAAATGAGCTAATGTATAGTCAATGGTGATCATAAGTTACAGAAACCACTCAACGAATATCTCTTTAGTCTCTACTGATATCATCTCTGAGTCTATGCCTCAACTTAAAGCAACAGGCTAGAGTTTAGAGGTAATGAATGATCTTTTGTTTCAGTATGTTGCAATCTTTTGTTCAAAACTCCACGAAGATGTAGACAGATTTGTACATTCTACAGGAAACTCACTAGCTGGCCATATGGAAATGCACTTAGATTTGAAAGAAGCACATGGGAGAAGTATAAAATCAAATCACTTTTATTAGGGCCCATACGTGAGAGTCTCTCAAGTTGATATAAAGGGCCAGATAAGTAGCTTACCTGCTTTCATATTTTAGTTGGAAGTTTTTTAATAAGATCAACTAACATCAGCTTACCTGTTTGGCTGTTTCTAAGTCAACTAGAAACCAAAAAAATAAATTTGGATCATAAACAGAAGAAGTTGATTTTGGAAGATCTTTATGCACTAGTAAAAAGTCATATTCTTATTGGCCGGAGGAAATCCGGTATGCCATTTAGGACTAGGAAAAAAAAAATTAGTGGGATAAAGATGTTTTCTTTAAGAAAAAATGAATATCGGATTTTGAAGCAAATATAAATACGAATTTAATAGATTGAAAATTATCCATTCACATAATTAATATATAAACGATGTACGAGTATATGCCTCACTGACACTGTGTTTTGCTCTTAAATTTCTTAACTTCCGTGAGGTTGAATTCGCGTTTGTTTACAGCTCAAAAATGAACACTAAAAGATCAGTTATTGGTTTCATCATTACAGAGCAAAATAAAAACAGAACCGGAAAAAAAACATGTAAATGAATTTGGAGAAGAAGATCATTTCTTGGATTGGAACCTGGTTTTAATGTGCTTAACAGTTCCTGAAGACGTCTGAAAGGCTTGAGCCAAGATGTTATCATCAACAGGAGGCGTAGAGCCGAACAAAGCAGCACCAAGAGACTGAGTTCCAGGAAGCTGACTATTAAAAGCAGCGATGACAGAAGCAGGAACGTCACCGTTGTTCTTCTGGAAATGAACAAGTCCTCTGGGGAAAGCAAAGACGTCACCTTTCTCGAGAGACCGAGAGATGAGCTTGTTGGCTGTGGTGAGAAACCCAACGTCGAGCGTTCCTTCGAGGACGAAGACGACTTCGGTGGCACGTGGGTGAGTGTGAGGTGGGTTTAAGCCACCTGGGGCGTGATGTGATGTGATGTGATGTTAGCTGCGTCTTTGCAAGGGAAGCCGTTGATTTTGACTCCTGAAAATTCGGGAAAAAAAAGATTGAATGCTTTGTAATGAAAATGTTTAAAGATGGATCAAGTTTTTGTTACCGGAGGAGAGATCAGCTACGCAGAGGTCTTGGAGCATGTCGGGATCTGCGGAGACTGTAATGAGGAAGAAGAGGAAGATGGAGAGGAATGTAGTTGTTGGTGAAGCCATGGATTCTTGATTCTTGATTGTGAAGGGCGATGAGAGAGATTGAAGTAGGAGATGATGCTTTAAAAGCAAGGAACATGAACGACCTTGTCAAAATAAAATAAAAAGTCAAAGGTCAGACGCATAGATCAGGTCTGTGCTGTTGAAAATAATGACTACACTTGTTTTGTTATTACACGGTATGTGTAGATGATATTTAATGACTTTACCTAATCATGTTAAATGTTCGTCTTACTCTTATCTGTTTTTGTTATTTGTCTTTAAGCTACGGCGTCGTCTTTAATGGGTTGGCTCTTCATCCACAATTTACGTTTGGGCTTTTGTGTTTATTGAGCCTCATCTAAAACAACGTTGGTGGACATCAAATTGTTTAGAACCTGAACGAGTTTACAGTTTGGGGAACTAGGGGTGGACACGTAGGTTATTTTATCGGTTCGGTTTGGTCAATCTGGTTCTATAACCAAAATAAACCCTAATTAGTTTGGTTTGATTCGGTTTGTATTCAGTTTGGTTTGTATTCGGTTTGGTTTGTATTTCGGTTCAATCGGATTCTCCTAGTTTAGTTATTTTTTTAAAAAAATCATGTTTTAAAACATTAATGCATGGTCATGAAATCATCATGTTGGTGACTATTAAAAAAAATTATGTTGACTAAGGGTCCGACTGGTTCAAACGCGCGTTTGGTTCGCGGTTCTCTGAGTTTGCGGATGCGGGTGGTTACGGTTTCAAGCGTTATGTTGCGTTTTGTATGACTGGCATAACGTTTGAAAATTGTTGCGTTTGCGGGATATTTATGACTGGTTGATTATAAGATATTGCAGCGGTTTAATAATAAATTACCAATATAAACATATTATAACATTATAAAAATATAAAAACATACTATTGTGATAAAATATAATAATTACTAATATACTATGATTAATAATAATATCATGTTTATTTATTTAATTTTTAAATAGTTGAAAATTATAATTTTAATATATATTTTGAAGATTTATATTAAAAATTTTAAATAATATTTTGTTTCGTTTTATATATGTGTATTTATTTATAAATATATATATATATATATATATATATATATATTAAGTTTCAAAAATTCTAATCATTAATAGATAGTTTAAAGTTTTTATAAAACAAATTATGACACTGTTTGTGAATTTAAATTAATATATAAATTGTGTATATATTTTAATTTATAATATTTTCATTTTGATTTTAATTTTAATTTTAAAATATTTAGAAAAATAATTTTATATTTTTGTATCCAACATGCCATCACCAAGCTAAATTTGGAACCAGCTTTTGATTTTAAGAGGTTCGAGCGGTTTGAAACGATTTATAGCGGCCTGTATGATTGTTTTGAAGCGTATCAACCGCTACCAACCGCAAAATCTGCGTTTGCGGGTGGTAGCGGGGAAACCAGTCAAGCCCTAAATCCTATATAAAACCTAAACAGAAATCTTTAAAAATCAGAAAACATTTATAAAACACAATCAAAAGTGAAGTTAACTATAATAAATAGAAAATAAAATAAATCATCGTTAATAATACCTTTTAAAAATAATCTTTTGTAAATTAAATCTAATATAAAACTGAAACAAAAACTTTAACAAAGCACAAAAAGTTTATAGGAACACAATCAATCCAAAGTTAATTAAAGTAAATAGAATTTTTTTTTTTAAATATTGTTAATAAAGTTAACAGTGATTTTAGTCTTAGGATTTTAGTATATTGTATATTGCTAGTATATTTAATTTAAATAATAGCAAAAATACATTGGATATCGGTTCGGATTAACTCAGTTCGATTTGGATCGATTTTGGTTCGGTTTGTTCGGGCATGAAAAATCTTAAACCGAACTATTTGATAAGAGCATCTCTAACAGTCTCTTATCCCCTCATTTTTGAAGGCTTTTGCACTCCAACAGTTTCTCATCCCCTCAAACTTTAAGGGGGTTAATAGTACACCCTAAAATTTGAGGGACCCCTTTTGAGGCCTTTAAAACACTATTTACTTTTCATTTTAGTCAATCTATTTATAGATGTTTAATGATTATTTACTTATTATTTTTATGCTGCATTCTACTATTATAATTATATTGGTACTTAAATATTATAATTGTGGTCTTATAAAACTATTTTTAAATAATAATAATATATTAATAAATACTGTAGACCAATATATAATAATATCAATAAAATATATAATATAATCATATTACTTCACACAATACATTTCAAAAAATTTACGCAAATATAAAATTATAATATATTCATAGTATTTTACATCAAAATAAAAGTTTCATAAGCTGAAATATTACACATTAAAATATATATTACAGTACTAATAGTCAGGTAAATTTGGTCTTGAACCTCCAGAATCACCAAAATATTCTCGATTTAAATTTGGAGCATTCCCTTCGGTCTGTTGTTGCTGAGTTCTTTTTGGTATGATTCTTGCTTGCTCAGATCGGATAAAGTGGCGAGTGTTAATAACATCGATGGAGTTTAATTTTTCAACAGGGTTTTATTTTCTTCCTCTATTTCTTTCATGACTAATTTTTTTTTTTGCTTGATTTTGTATGCGTAATTAACCATCTAATAAGTTTTTTTTGTAGATGATGCACCTTCTTTTAAGAAATTTTGGATTTGTTAATTTGCTGAACCACATTATCCACAGAGGAAGTATTACTTTCAGAAAGTTTTCTTTTAAGTTTTGCTTTCTTCGATCCAATAGGACGTTGTGACGAATTTGAACCATCACACTGCTTAAATTGATTGAGAATGAAGAAATTTCAGGAGATTGTGATGCTGGAGAGCCGACAGAGATATTGCATGATATAATGACTTCATGCACAACATGATAATTAAATATGAACGAGATATCAACGCACCGATTCGAAATGCAAGACCGGCACCGCCAATAAACATTGAGATGACCATAAATGAAGATATGCATTTTCAACAATTTTTAGCACGTAATGTTCGGATAAAAAATAAGGAAACTCATTTATCACTTAAAAATACATTGATTGAGCATATACGGGAGCATTACGAAAATAATTGTATTGATTGGTTTTGTTATATATATATATATATTGTAATTTGAATTTTTGTGTTTAATTATTATACGTAATTTTATGTTCTTATGTTTTCTATCTTTTATTATAAGTAATTTGATGTTATAATTAAATCTGTTTACTGATTATGTCAATACCATATATTAATATGTGCTTATTTTTTATTTGATGTTATAATTAAATCTGTTTATTTTTTTATCATCAAATTAAATGGTTATAGCTCATTTCAAAGATTATTACTGCAGTATGACTACTACCAATATTCTATATCCTCATGCTGATTGAGTCAAAGATTTATATTTGTGCAGTAACTTAACATTCCAAACCTACATCGTTTTCTCAACCGATGCAGTTTCATGAATGGATCAAATTTCGGACGTTCTGCATGCAGCTTTTAGTTTTAACCTTAGCATATTTTAAAAAATATATATTAAACAAAGAAAAAACAGAAAATAAAACCTGTGATATCAAAAAAATTGAGTGGAATTCATTTATATCTTTTAAAGTGTTTTTGATTTTAATATGTCGTAAGAAAACTAAAATCTTGTATAAGTAAATAAATCATAGGATTGAAGAAAAGACAATGCAAAGATTTCACGACATTCTTAGCTTTTCTCCATCTCTTTTGGGCACAATATGTTTATTAATTGTTAGCAAACCGCGACAAATGTTTGCGTTAGTAAAATTAGTAAATTTGTTAAAAGCAACGGTGTAAATAGTCTATATATATGTTGACAAAAAAATAGTCTATATATATATATATATTTGGACAGCACTAATATTATGATGAGACTGCACTTGGGAATAGTCTCAACTCATATAGCATGCTTCTTTGGTTTGTGTATCTAACCTGGGAATATCGAAACAACTCATTTAAGTGATCCTAACCCGGGAACATCAAAACAACCTATTTAAGTGATTCTAAACCCCATTAGCAGAAAAAATTATGAAAAGAAACACTGTCGAACAAATACCTTCCGAGTGTTACCTTGAGAGGGAGTAGAAGTAACAACGTCTCAGTGACTTATTGCAGTGTAACAAAATCTCCCCATAGATGGTCTTAGCGCAATCACTTCAACTTCGAAAATCTACATCATGTCATAGGACTGCTTCGATTGGTTGCTAAGCCGAGATATATTCCCTTTATATGTAGCATCAACCACTACTTTCTCACGGATCTGCATCTACTGTAGCACAAATCCTTCCCTTGGTTAGAAGAGAGATAGAGAGAGAGAGAGACTTAGTTGTGGAGATAAATGGGAATAGTCTCAACTCATATAGCATGCCTTCCCTTCTAAGGTCTGCAACTGTACATCTCACCTGTTCCAGAGTGTATTCATGAACCTGAAACAAAACAATGTTTCTCATCATTCACTTTCTTCACAAACAGGCAAAACCCACAATCATAGATGGGGCTACCTACATACCATTTTTCCATCTTGGATAATTCTGCTTGCAATGTATTCCAGACCCGATCAATTTTTTTCCTTTGTGGCATGAAAAATACTTGTTAGATTTGGTAATGATAACATACTTGTTAGATTTGATAATGATAATACCAAAAGAAACTGTAGAGTAAAATCTCTTTAAAACATCAGAGAATGCTTGCCTGCAGCGATACTTGAGGGAGAGCCTTCTTCTTCATTTGGTAATTTGCGTGCAAGAAACCCTTTTCATCAGTGCAAGTTTTAATCAAATGTAACTGACCAATCCACTTGCTAGTCTGTGTATTGAAGAGGGTTGAAACGAAGCAAAAATTAGATAGCAGAGAAGGAAAAAAAAAAGAAGGAAAAAACAACCTTCATATAAAGACGTATAAGACGTTAAAGAAAAAAGAGATTCATATAAGACAACAACCTCAGTGCTATGAAGGCTGCATCATGTGGTCTTTGCTTGAGAGCTTGTTGCAGCTCTAGGAAGGAAAAACAACATGATGTCTTTTAGTATTGAAATAAACAACAGCCACGGTCAATGTTATTCCTCGTTTCCTCTCATCAGCACTATCATCCAAACCCTTTGTCCTGATCGAATCAGGAACACAAGGTCAAGCAAACAGTGCAGAATTATGTATTTTACAGTCTCTGGAACCAAAAAAAAAATAACAACAGAATACCTGCAACTTTCTTCTTTCTCAAGCTTATGAAATTGCTTTTGAGATTTTCTTCCCAGTAGATGCAGTATTCGACCTGAAAGTGTTGATTTACAGGAATCAACATGCCAGCCTACAATCAGATTGTGAATTATCAGTAATCAACATTTAAAAATCAGTAAATACTCGCCAGAAAGGGATTATCATGTTAATTGAAGAAAATACAAAGAAGGTCGAACAGTTAAAAAAGAATGACAATTGACCGATCATCTCATTCAAAAATTGATTACCCCGAATTGAAGCTGTGACTCAGATGGTTCTGGTGGGATGTCGTTGAAATACACGGCGACCGGAGATTTTCCGGTGGTAAGATGATACTTCGTGGTGGATTTCATTGCCATGGATGTAGTTTCTGCAGAGGAAGTTTTTTATTTTTTAAGGATGGATCTAGGTTTAGAGAGAGAGAGCTTTATCTAGGAGAGTATCAAAGGGAGATGAACAAAACATTGAAGAATTGCTTTAACTCGTTATTGATGAGAAGGTTACGGGGAAATTGGAGATTAGAGAAGATGAAGGGGAAGAGTCGAGGGAGAGAGACTCAACGCCTCAACGCTTGAAGACGAAACAGATTTTATCAAGCCCAAACATAGAAGCCCATTCTGAAATATACATGGATCGACTTGGAATGAAGCCTATATGATGTGTAAAAAAACATGATTCTGATTGGTTGATTTTCTTTAGTGATGTGGCATGCCTCTCCATTGAGGATATCCTCCTTTTATTATAGGTTAGATAAGTAGCTAGGTGTCTCTAAGACTCTAGGTCTTATAAATTTTAACATCTCTCTTCAAGAAGCCAACCAAAACGATCATGATTTCAGATTCTATACCTATGGACCTTATCCTGGAGATATTGTCGAGATTACCAGCAAAGTCAATCGCTAGGTTTCATTGCGTGTCGAAGCAATGGGCATCAATACTTGATCGTCAATACTTCAAAGATTTGTTCCTGATAAAGTCCTCGGCTCGGCCTCGTCTCTTATTTGCCATCGAAGAAGATGGTGTATGGAGCATATTCTCGTCGCCTCAGAATCTGAGTCCATATGAGAAGCCTTCATCGTCTCTAGTAGTAACCCCCGAGTTTCATATGAAGTTCCCTCCAGACGATATGCAGATCTTTCGTGGTGACAGACAATTCGCTGGTGGCTATGCCTCTGGTTTGATCTATTTCTATAGGATGTGGACCAACAGGAAGGATGACGATGAAGTGCCTGTAATATGTAACCCTAAAACTGGACGGTATGAGACCTTACCATATATCAGAAGGTCCAGAAAATCTTATAGCTTTTTTGGGTTTGATCCAATTAACAGGCAATACAAGGCATTGTTCATGGCTTATCCAAGTGGTCCTGATGATCACAGAATTATGACATTAGGAACCAAAGAAATGAGGTGGAGAAAAATCAAATGTTCATTAATACATGATGGTTTGAGTGAAGGGGTATGCATTAATGGGGTTTTGTATTACCTAGGTTACGCGTATGAGGAAATGTCTGAAGAGAAGTCTACTCTGGTGATAGTTTGTTTTGATGTTAGGTCTGAGAAATTCAAATTTATTTATCTGGAAAGCTTTTGTGAATTGATAAAATATAAGGGTAAACTAGGTGTTATCTATCGTGATAATATCACTGATGATACAATGGAGTTGCGTCTTTGGGTTCTAGACGATGCGGAAAAACAAGAATGGTCAAAGTATGCCTACATTTTGAGGGGTGAAAACTTCTTCCCGAAGGACGTTTCTGTTGTTGGAGTGATTTCTACGGGTGAACTCATTCTTTCGATGGCTAAATATACATCCAAAAAACCGTTTTATGTTTTCTACTTCAATCTTGAAAGGAAAACTCTTCAACGTGTTGAAATCCAAGGTTTCGGAGAATGTCTTGACACGTCCTGGCCCAACTATCCTTGGAGAGTCGACATCTTTGCTGACCATGTAGAGGATCTTAATGTTAACGATCCGAAATTACTCAAGTCAAGCATATATGCCCCATATGTGTATACAGAAGAATCAGAAGAAGAAGATTCAGAAATTAATGATAGTTATCTTTGTTTTTCTGGTAAAAAGAAGAAGAAGAAAGCAGATGATGAAGGGAAAGAAGAACATGAAGGATAAAGATGAAGGTAGGAGGAGGAAACCAAGAAATCAGGAGGAAGAGAAAATAGAACCGACCACTGGAGTTAGGTGATAGCAACTTTAGTTATTTACCCTCTTTTATCTATGCGTTTATGCTCTTTAGTTATGTACCCTCATTATAACTGTTTAAATAAATCAAGTTTTCTTTAAAATATTTCCTCTTTCTTCAGTTTCTTCAGTCTGAGGTTTTAGTTTCTTAGCACTGTCCTTAAACAGTTTGTGTCAGATTGTCTTTATGGACGTCAAGATCCTTATAGAAAACTGCAATGCGGCTGCGACCCTTTTGGAACTCGTTTATAGGATATCATATGAACTCTGTGCAATTAGGATATCATATTGCCATGATCTAAAATGTGAATATCCAGCGGAATTTTTTCTCAATCATTTTCCCTATAATAACTTCTTTTTTTTTCATGCATAAACAGCCAAGAGATTAACCTGCACCAGCAATATGGAACAAGATTGCATGCTGTGAAGGAAACTAAGTAAGTCTCATTGTTTGTTAGATCTCCACCTTTGATGATAGAAGTCTAAATAATTGTTACTTAAGTATAAAATTTAATATAGTATTTTGCTATAACTAAGCTGAAACAACTTGTTTCAAAAAAAAAAGTTGAAAACAACTAAGATTTTATTCCAACCCGATTAGAAAAGTTTGGTATTAGAGTACAGAAAAAACTGAAATTGTCTGTACCAGAGTTTGAAGTTATAAAGGGGAGAAAAGAATACAAGCAAGTCAAAACCAAACAACATCCATATATACCCAAAAAAATGAAATACTCATTGTTATGGGGATTAATTATTGGGACTATGGAGTAATATTCTTTAGTCACTCATCTTACTGCCGAACAATCTCCAAGAGAAAATGATTGATGCTACCAATATTGCAATTGGAATGACATATATAATCAGAATGACCATTGCAGTAACTGAAAATAAACGATGCCACCAAAATCACTTTCTCAATATGCAACTTAAAACTAAATAACTAATGGAAACCAACTTAAACTTCAAGTTTGACAATGATTCTATTGTCCTCTGTAAAGCAGAAGAGGAACGTAAGGCAGAACTTTACGAACACAAGACGTCAAGAAAGAGATGAAGAAGAAGAAGGCTAGAGCATGGCACATGCTGTTCTTCTCTAATATGGCATTTTATGCTTTTGTTTCTTCTCTAATTAGGCCATGCTTTGTTCAACTTTAGCTGAAATGTGTTATCAACATATTACTTATTATCATGTCCGTTTTCGCAATTCATGATTTATCAATGGAGATCGGATAGTATGTTCTATTAATGTTTCTTTATTCATCATCAAATGATTATATCTCATCTCAAAAGCAACATTTGCAATTTATTTATTTTTATCTTAAATCAGATGTGGCAAGTGGGCTTCGTGTTGATATACTTGGGAAAAGAAGAAAAGAAATGCCAAATTTTGTTCAAAGTATGACGTGCGGTTGGACACTTGCTCGACAACACAATATTTGACTATTTGCATCTCTTTTTGTTCAGTTCTGCTACGTCCTTCTTCTTTGTTTTTGTACAGTTAATAGAAGTAAGAAGCTAGAGCCAGGACTGACCCTAGAAAAGTACCTCTTCCCTTCCAACCAAACTCATCATCAATGAAATTAAAAGCCGAAATAAGCAGAGCCACAACTGGTGAAGCACACATCGAGCCTTACTCAAGCTACACATTCTACATTGACAAAGTCTCAGAAGCCTAAAACTGAGCCCAATGATCTACAAATTGGATTCACCTCAGAGCCTCGAATGGCCTCTCATGTCGGTTTTGGACAGATAATTGGTCTTTATCCTCATACTGATTGAGTCAAAGATTATATTTGTTCAGTAACTCAACATTCCAAACCTACATCATTTTATCAACCGATGCAGTTTCATGAATGGATCAAATTTTGGACGCTCTGCATGCAGCTTTCAGTTTTAATCTTAGCATATTTTAAAATATATATATATATTAAACAAAGAACAAAACAGAAAATAGAACCTGTGATAGCAACAAAATCTAGTGGAATTCATTTACATCTTTTAAGGTGTTATATAACCATTTTCTGACCATATTTCTTATTCATCATAAAATAGTTAGAATTTGGTCATAACTATTTTTGACCATTTCAGGTGGTCGGAAATGTGGTCAAAATGTAATATATTATTTGACCACCTTTTCACTATATATTTTGGTTAATAGATTCTGACTATTTTCTAACCATTTTTCGCATTCATCACGAACTGGTCAGAATATGATCACAATTATTTTTGATCATTTTGGCTGGTCACAATTATGGTCAAAATGTATAATGTTTTCTTGTAGTGTATTGATTTTAATATGTTGTAAGAAAACAAAATCTTTTATAGGTATAAGTAAATAAATCATAGGATCGAAGAAAAGAAAGCAAAGATTTCACGACATTTTTAGTTCATCTCCATCTCTTTTGGGCACAATAGATTTCTTTTTTTTTTTTTTACCAAAGCACAATAGATATGTTTATTAATTGTTAGCAAACCGCGACAAATGTTTGTGTCAGTTAACCATCCTCAATATAAGATACGCCAATCATAATTAACACAATGATTGGTTCAATGTAGCACCAATTATTCGGTTCACATGCATCCTCGTCTATGGCGTTCGTTCCACTAAACTTTATCATAATGCAAATGCATATATGATAATATCTAATTCCTCAAGCCCCCATTAATCTGTTGGTCGGTAAATAAGATTGACTTTTAACTGAGAAGATTGATTTTCCTTTCAGTTGTATAACGTTGAAATTAAACTAATGTGTTTGACAAACCTATTTCTTTTTATTTTTAAAATATACTAATATCGTCCTTAAATCTAATGTCAAACAAACATTTAACATTGTTTTACTTATCGGTCAAGTTATTGCGTTAGGTTATTTATAAAAAAAAAGTAAAAGTGGCTGTTTTTGGATTGGGATTTTAAACAATAGTCTTGATATAAAGTAAATCAATTGACTTTAGGATGATAATACTATGAAACCATCGCATCTCTTCTTTCATGTGATTATGCTCAAATCCTCGAAACTATTTTTTTTCTTTTACAAAAATATTGAATTCACAAAATGGAGAACAACTTTTCAGAAAAAATAAAAATAAAGTTTCGAAAAAGTGTCACTTCTTCTTAAGGGCTTTAGATTATTTATCATGTTTGCTTATATTTTATGTTTTCCTTTTGTCTTGCAACTAATTACAGGTCTGGAAGATGGTGAAGGATGTGAGTATGCGACTGGATCACAACTCGTTCACGGAAACAGACAGAAACTGATTTGTTACGTTCATCATTGTTCTTCAATCAATACATCATCATCTTTATAACCAATTAAAAAGTATATACAGCAGTATGAGAGTGAAAGATTTGCAAAAGAAAGAAGAATATTTGACGTATGAAACACACTTAAAATATAAATAAAGACACCATGAGAATACTTAAAAATCCACTATACGTACGTATGTATTTGTATATGTTTTTGCTCTATACATCCGTTAAGAGTTAAAGAAAAATAAAACCTAAAGGGACTGGCCAAAAGAGATGGCCATTCTCTGAAGATCCTTGCAGAACACGTCACTTGCTTCAGGTGTGCTCAAACTCTCGTTCTGGCTTTGGCTCCAAGGATCTGCCAAGCTTGAAACATTGGCTATGTAATCTGCCTCTGATTTGATGAAGATCGGTAGAGAGATTTGACTCTGTACAGTGCTCCCGTTGAAGAACGGTGCGTTCAAATACTCTGACCATTTCAATTCCTCGAAGTTATGATTGGGTTTGACTAGAGAAGGAGAAGAATTTGGAACTGACCATGTGAAACCAACATTGTCGGTGAAACTCGAGGTGTTGTTGTTTGTCTGAAACTCCCAGTTAGGTGCTGCATGATCAGTACTCGAACTGTTGTCCGGAGGAAGACTAATTGAAGGCTTAACACAAGAGGGTGTCTGAAAAACAGAACCAACCATGTTTCCGGGGTTATACTGCACCGGAACCATGGAGCAGAGGGAAGAATCAACGGAGAGTCCGAGGTTGGAGTTGAAGTTGCTAAGCTTCTGAAGACCGAAGTAGTCAGAGAAATCAGATGGCCTTTCGAGGTAGAAGTCTTGGTTAGTTGCAGAGGAGGAGCTAAGAGACATGTGGTCGTTGCTGCTCGTTGTTGGTTTGTCTTTGTCAACTTGGTAGATGGGTTTGTGTGTGTTTGGATCAATGCCTCTTTGTTTCAGTTTCTTCTTTATGTTTGAGTTCCATAGATTCTTGATCTCGTTGTCGGTTCTTCCCGGAAGTTTAGCAGCAATCTGTGACCATCTGATTAAGAAAGGTCAGAACAGAGTAGGCTTAGTACATAGATATGATCCTCTGTTAAAAACAGAGCTGAGCCAGAAACAGAGGAACCCTCCTCTGTTTTCTATGATCTTTCTCTAACAGCATTATTTTTTTATTATGGATTATTACCTGTTTCCAAGGACTGCATGAAGCTCGACGATGAGATTCTCTTCTTCTGGAGAGAAAGCTCCTCTCTTTAAATCAGGTCTCAAGTAATTGATCCATCTCAATCTGCAACTTTTACCACATCTCTGCAAACCTGTATAGTGGAAGACTCAGATTTGTTATTACAAAAAAAGGTAGCTTATTTTTAGGTTTTGTATATAGCTTTGAAGGATGAAAACGTTACCGGCAAGTTTAGGAACAGTGCTCCAGCAGCCATGACCGTGATGGGTGATGTGGTTGAGAAGCTTCTCGTCTTCATCAGGAGACCAAAGCCCTTTTCTCAGCTTTTGTTTGTAACAGCAAGAATGTCTCCCCATTTAGTTTATTAAAGCTGCACTGCTGAGCCAAAAGTAACAATAAAAGAGAAGAAAACTCTGTTTTTCTTTTCTTTAAGTATTGAAAGAAAAAGTTTTTGAGCAGAGAGAATGTATCTGAAACTTTTGAAGGTTAATGGAATCTGAGGGAAAGAAGAAGAGAAAGGTGGAGAAAATGAAGCAACAGATCTCCACAGAGAGAGTATTAATAGGACTAAGAAAACTCACTTTAGGTTTTGTTGAATTTTTTTGTTCTTTTTTATTTGCATTGTAAAAACAATTTGATTAGCCCACGTCAGATTGTCTTACGCTAATGGAAAGAGAGTCATAGTTAAGAAATGGAGTTCAAGTACTTTTTTGACATTTACATCATTCTAATCATCTTCATAAATTTGTCATATCAAATGCAGTAATTAAAGTATGATCGACATTAATTTCAATCAATCCCAAGAAAACTATTTTCTTTTAGAGTTAAAATTGATTGTAAAGTGTGAGTTTAAGTAGTGGAGACATGATCATTCATGTTCAACCTGTCCTCGAAGATTTTAGGAACTACTCTACTCTATGCAGCCAAAAACGGCGTGACCTAAGCAACTCTTCTAGAGTTTTAAGGTTAAAGATTCATGAAAGTAGAGGATATTTTTCCATGATCTTATAAAAGTTTCTTTCTTCGAATATTAATATAAGTTTTTGGAAACCAAAAACCTTTTTCTGGTTGAAATCTATATCTACAGTAATGTAAATGAAGGAATGATTTTTTAAAATTTGCCATCAATTAATTGACGAGAGTAATTTTCAATATCCATGACTTATTTGTTATAAAATAATAGTATCTTCAGTGTGAACAAAACATCTAAAAACAATCCGTGGTAATATTCATGGCAAGTCAACAGTTTTTTAATTAATGGATTATAATTGATGCGAGTGTGAATTCCATATGAAGATGGCATGAACATTACAAACTTCTATCAAAGTCGCAGTGACTTTGGAGCGATGTGTGCTCCTAAAACGTTTTCAGTATGTGAGAAGAATCGATATTGCACTCGTTGTTGATGATATATGCCTAAAAATATTTATGTAAGCTACACTCATTGGTTGTGTTTAAGATGTGTGATTTATTGAAAATGATTCTCAATATCTGTATGTGAAAAAATCACTTTATTAACCTTTTTGCAATGTTTTGAAAACCGGATCGGATACCGACTCGGTGTAGCTACTGGTTGACTGGTTGGACCGGTTCAACCGGTTGAACCGGATTTTCTATCTATGAAACATATATATATATATAATTATATATTTATATTAAATGAACTTTACTTCTACATATAATACATTCTCTATTTTTCTATAATTAACTAAATATAAATAATAAACATAAATCTAACTGTATATATAGTAAAATAAAATTGAATAGTGAATACTATGTAAACTAAAATTGATAAAATCATACTATGATTTACAATTAAAATTATCATCTTTATTTATTTTTACAACTAAATCTCAAATTTTATGAATATGGTAAAATAAAGATAGTATATGAAAGTCAAAAATATATTTTCACATTATTTCTTAAGAAAATAAAAAATCAATTAAATAGTGATAGTTGAACACTAATTATAAAATATTAAATTTTAGCTAGTAATAGTTGAAAACACTTAATTATATGTTAACTTTTATGAACCGGGTTTTAAAATTGACCCGAGTCACTGGTTTTACCGGTTTTCAGCTGGTTTTACCGGTTTTTTACAAATCCGGATTTTAAACCGAACTGGACTCGGTTTCTTCAGCGAGTCACGGTCGAACCGGTTCGACCGGCCGGTCCGGTCTGGTTTTCAAAACCCTGCCTTTTTGTGAACCCAAAGTAATCAGCTGCTCTCTCAACAAAGAAACAACACTTGCATAGACCAAAACTAAAATTTACTAGAGCGGTAGAAGCGTAACAGAAAAATTATTTACAATGAGAATGGAATAATTAAGGAAACCGATTAGATGGTGTGTAGATAAGAATGAAGACAAAGAAGAGTTGTTTGTCTTCATGAAAGACTTTCTGCAATGAATTAAAAGAAATGCTAAATGAGGACTAAATCTTTGTGAAGATGAACGCATCAATGAATGGAAATAATGGAAAAGGTTTATAACCAGCAAGAGATTGACATAAGTGGTTAATGTTTCCAGAAATGATTAAATGGAATTAAATAGGATATAACGAAATTTAGAAATTTAGCTTTAAAAACACGGTTTCTTTTGCAGATGAATGAGAATAATTAAGTGTCTCTTTTGTCTGCTTTATGCATTTTTAAATTTAATTTGACTCACTTCTCTTTGGCATTTTACTCCCTCTTTTGCCTTAAAATCTGTCATAATAGAGAGGGTATATTCTTTGCTCATTTACCCAAACCTTCCCTCAGATACTCACATGTTGAATTTTTGTAGCTTTCTTACGTTATCTAGAGCCGGCCACTCGTTAAACTCTTGCCGTTTATCCATTTGTTTATCGGGACCCAATCCTAAAAATAGAAATATCGTGTACAACGATAACAGACTATACGTAAACATAATTTCTTATTTTTAATTTTCAACGTCATGATGTTAAAGTTATTTATCTTCTTGATTCTTGATACTTATTCTCATATGGAGTATTTACAGTGCTGTATTATGCTACAATATATGTAAGGCTCTCCTAGTCCTAGCTACCGGTCTCGGCGTCTCGCAAACGGACAACACGTTTTTGGGTTCATGTGTAGATTTGATAAATAACAGAGAAGATTGAAATTAAGTGTAAATACTCTATCTTAAAAGCCAATTCTTAACTAGATTATGTAACTTAATTTAAATATTGTTTGATAAACTATAAAGGTTTGCTACTCAGTCGTATGAATCATTACCTTACTTTTATATTTCCAATTTCAACTAATGTAACCTTTTTTTCCATCTACTATATTATGAAGCCTTTACGAGGGAATATATGTTTGATGCCATTGTTCATGCAGGAGTACGAAACTTCCATTAAAAATAAGCAAAACCGACACGAACGTCTCATAGTCAAACACGATTGAATAAATGGACTAGTGGATTTATTGTAGAATATCTCGAAACAAAGCTGTCAAAAGATACTGCAAATTAAATAATTCACCAAATAAGTGATTACAAGAAACGCCAATAATATATGGAATGACTTTGCAATTGCAGCGAGTTTCTATTTAATCATACTCAATAAATTAATAGTCTAATAGACTAATACCAATCAACACGTTCATGAAGTTCATCGACAATAAAACATTATGTTAACTTCACTATATATATTATATTAGTATCCCTTTAAAAAGGAACTTATTCGATTAGGATCATGCATGATTTATAACCATCATTTGATCATCATCATGATTATAAGAGACAATCATGCATATATCAGCCGCAGCCCTTGCATTATGCGCAAAGCATATCTGATTTCAGATTTTTTAGGCGTTGATTTTTCATTTGATTAGGAGCATGCATCTTTATTCGTTGTTTCAAGTAATAACATTGACGATGCCTATATCTTATACTCACAGGAAGCTGTCTTAATTAAACCAATAATTATTGATTTATTTTCAATACACTAAATGTTTGATTCGTTTTCAGTATTTGAGTAATTTTTAAAAATTTATACGTGTTTCAATTATGAGCACTTATATACAAATTATCTTAGAACAAAAACATTTCAATAATTTTTATCTCAACATTTAGACAATATAAATATAATATATCCCATTATAATTAAACTTTATCATAGAATTGATTTTTAATATAATATATTGAATATTTATTTTGGTGCATACTAATATTAATTTTCCATGTTTATTTACATTCTTTCCTAAATCTTAAAATAAAATTAGAATTTTTTAAATATTTTTCTTACATTTTGAACATTTTTTAATTTTGTTTGAAACTTATTACTATTTTTAATTAAAATAAACAAATTTTGGGTATTAAAAGGGGCACACTTTTAAAAGTTTGTGTATCAAAGTGAGCAAAATAATTAATCGGATATTAAACTGGACATGGAAAAACTTTAGGTATTAAAAAATTTAACGAAATTTAGTTGAGGTATTTTTACGGAATTTTTCTTAGTATATAACAAGCAGCGATGTAAATAAATAAACACAAATATAATTTAGTTTGCATGGTTGATGCAGGAGCTAGATTAGAGGTTCTACGTTGTAGCTATGTATTATAAGTATGGAAATTGCATTCTATATCAGAAAAAAAACAAATTATAATTCACTAACTGACACTTTAACCTACTTTGCTAGAATACAGTATATATCTTCTATAATAATGCAATTATACCCTTCTCAACAACCGACGAAACCTGCAATCAAATTAATTTAAATTAAATAATTAATTACTTGTAAAATATGTACTGTGGTTCCTCGTTATCCACATATCTCTCACGTTAGGTTTTGATAGGTTGAAAAAGTAAATTGATTTCATCTCAGATATACATCACCGGCAACACAACCGTCTGAATTCCCGACGGCGAGAGAAGAAGACCACTTTCCATGTCTCGTGCACTGAGAGAATGGGAGGCTTCTGGGATTCTGAAACTGATAGGCGCGAATAACAGCACCATAGCGGCGGCAATGTGAATCTCTACTGGTAAATTCAAAAATTCGAAAGTTTGTTTGCTTGCATTTAGATGTATTGTTCATTATATTCTGTTTTTGAATCTGGTATCTTGTACATAAAATAGATTTAAGAACACATGATAGAATAGACTTCTGTATTCTTGTAAATGGAATAGTGTATTATCATATGTATAACGTTGGAATTTTGTGTATGGCTCGTTGTTCTATTAGAAATGCACGTGTTGGGAAAGATGTTGAATTGTGCCTTTTTAATTGAAGAACATGTTCGGTCAGAAGCTGAGAATTACGCAATTGAGACATTGGAAATGTGTACTATTAATGTGTTATTTTAAGATTTTGATAACATTAATTACATAATTTATGTACTATTTTCAGATTTTGATATTTGGGTTTGGGGTTTATATTTGGGTTTAGGGTTTAGTGATTAGAGCTTAGGGTTTAGTATTAGGAATGTGGGGTTGAGGTTGGTTATCATTAAATTTTTCCATGTAAGTATAGACATTTCATAATTTCATCAATATATACTATACTATTTGTCTGGTACCATTCTATTTGGGTTTAAAGTTTATATTTGGGTTAATGATTTATATTCGGGTTAAGGGTTCAGTGACTAGAGTTTAGGGTTTAGTATTTAGGGTTGGAGTGGGTTCGAGTGGGGTTGGGATAGGGTTTATTATTTAGGGGTTGGGATAGAATTTGTGTACTATACTATTTTAGTGATATGAAATAAAACACTCTGGTTTGTCTGTTGGAACTAAATGGAATAAACCATTTTACTGCAAGAGTGTTCTATGTTATATATATACTTTCTGAGCACTGTGATAACGTAAGCGGTTATTGTACCCCATGAATATGTATAAGGTAAATCAATATGTTACGTGGCTTGCTTTGCATAATCTGATACTGGATAATACTGCTTCACTCTTGTCCATATCTTATCTTGCATCTATGACGTCATCTTCTCTCTTTTACCGGTTACTTGCAAATGAAGAGGGTATAACCGACTCAAATGATGCTTAAATATTAGTTTGTTAATAATGTCAAAATCAATGACATATTCTTCATTTCAGTTTGTATTTTGTATATTGAGTAAATTCTCCCTTATAAGTACTTCTCTTTTTTGATCAAATATTATAAGTACTTTCCTCTGTTTATATTTGTAAGTAGTTTTACCAAAAAAAGTTTGTTTCATAATATAAGTAGTTTACATATTTCAATGCACCTTTTTATTTATTAGATATTGTGTGATTGTTGAAATAAAGTTATGTTTTTTATAATTGGTTGAATTAATTGATTAAATAATATTTTTTGAAAAATAACAATTTTTTTAATATTCATGTTTTTAAGCAAAACTGTTTACAATTCGAAATAGAGGAAGTATTATTTATTATATATCATTGAAACCAAAAATACACACATGAGGGAACATATGAGCTGTTCTCACAACTCAACATTCATCATATATATATATATTTATTATATAAAAGTTAACTAATCCTCTCTGTCATTTCTGTTGGTTTTTGCCCTAAGGTACAAGTCTAAGTAGAGAAAAAGTGAAGAAGGGTCAAGTCATACGATCGTTGTCGATAGTTTGTCATTGTCACAACTCACGCTGATTATAAAAACATCGCCGACAAATAAAAGAAAGGAGAAGAGGCTCTACACTTAACACGTCTATTGTAGTATAACCAGAACTCGTTCTTAACTCTAGCTTGACCCTATTTTTTCTTAAGATTCCCATATAACAAAATAATATAACATGATTTGACGGCGTTTTAGTTTCGATGTACTACGTTGGCAGCCAAAATGAAGCTAACCAATTCGTAAGAACCAGAAAGCAAGGTATCATAACAAGTTTGGTTCAGTTAGAATTCTTGGTAAAGGCACAGTAGAAGTTGTAATCTAGTTGAAGTACTATATGCTTATGAGATTCTCTTGATCAAGCATATTATAAAAAAGGTCGTTATTGCTTTATAGAAACTTAAAAAGTGATTACACCAACAACAGGAACTCAAAAGTGATTTTGTCGTCAGTTACGATAATTTTTCTTTCTGCAGTTATATGATTTTTTTGAATGAAAGTTAAATTATATTTAGAACAAAAAAAAAGAATTTGTACAATAGCTGTGGCATTGTTGTTTATGATATTTTGAAGTTTAAATAGATATGATATCTCTGAGCCATTCTTAAGTGTGTTAATCCAATTATATATGAAAGTAATATAAAAATAGTTGTAAATAGTTTGTAAAAACTCAGATGGCCTACATGACGCTATATGCAGCAAAATCTAATTATTCTTACTGTTATTCTTATTCTTAGTTCTTACTGTAGTTTACATACATAATATATTAATATATCTTGTAGTTTATAGCCACCAATCATGTTTCGTAATAACGAAAATATGCATCCAAAAAGTTTGTGAAAGTGCACAATACTTTTTTTGCGAAGAGAAAGTGCATAATATTTAATCACGTTCAACAACGAATCAACGATGTTGATGTGCAACTTATCGGCTTTTGTGGTAATAAGAATTTTATTAACTAGATAAGGAGAAAGTGAATAATTAGAAGGTGTAGTACATTTAGATTAAGAGGATGAAGTCACGTAGAGAAGGAGAAAGGGGGCCTAGTGAGAAATGACCTTAATTGATGGCTCGTTTAGCATTAATCCTATCATCAAGGACACATTAGCACATGCATGCAATTGTACTAAGCAATGCTTCCTAGTAAATCTATTATGTCCATACTAAAAGAAGAGAAGACTATCTATATCAGCCAGCTAACTTCTTTACAAAATCATAAAAAAATTTTAAAAGTCAATTAAATTGTGAGTCCTATTCAAGACTCAGTTTTAGGTCGGTGTTGTTAGTTACTCTTGATTTAGCCTCTACCAGTTTTTCAATTAGTATCATTGATGGTTTAATGAATTTATAATAGTAAATATCTCATATTGACGTAACATATGTATAGGGTATATTTTATTTTGATGGTCCATACTACACTTTTAGAAAAGTTATTTACTTAAAATTGTACTTAGTAGGGAAGATATTCATTTATTATATACGGAAACAAACAAAAAAAAATCCTTGTGCTTGTGTATTAATATTATTCTAATTTAATTAATTGCTTGCCTCATTTTCCTTTCCTGATATTATCATTTGATTTGTGCTTGTATCTTTGTGATTTGTGGTGGATTGAAGGATTTAACTTAGAAAAGAAGGCAAATAACATTTCAAGTTTGATTAAAAGTGAGAAAAAGAGGGTTTGTATGGTTGATTTTCTCTCTAATATGGCCCAGTCTAATTGGTTAGACAGGAGAGAAGAAAAGACATAATCATAGATAAGCTTGATATATTAGTGTAGCCAAAAGCAAGTGATGTCTAACTTCTCTTTTGCTTTGCTACATTAACACCATTTCCTTCTCTTTCAAGTTTCAATTAAGGGTCCTTTGATTAAGAACTCTTTTACTTCATTTGTCTCCCTATGTGCTCCACTTGTCTGTTTTATACTGCTTGCTACAAATCATTGGTTTTCTAATTAGCTAGAGTTGTCTAGTCCATATTCATTAAAAGTATCAATCGATACTAACGAATAGTAAATCCATTTTTTCCTCCTCTTTCCACTACAGCTAGCTACTCGATTTATCGCACTGTACTCTAGTTTTCGCGAAGCTTTTAAAAGATAAAGATAGGTGACAGACTCATAGGTGAGAAAGTTATTTATATTCATTTTAATACTATTAAGAGTCTGCTACGCTGACTGTATAGTATATTTATATAGACATCTCTCTTTATTTGCTATGTATAGAAGTATCTCAACTAGATAAACATTCACAAGAGAAAAAGTTGACAACTTCTTTGTTAACACATAACAAAATGACCACTGGTCTTCGAAGAAATGGGCTGAAAACCCATAACATTTGTTAAACCATGAGCTATAGTGAAACTCATGCTATGTAATATATATTCTTATTCGAAATAAATATTTTGGTGTAAGCATGTTACAACTTTGTATTGGTAAATAGCATGATTTAGTTATTGGAGATTCACAAATGTCACAACATATATTACCAACAACAGATTCTGCATTTTAAGACGACAATAAATCCGAAGGGATTTCTAATTACAAAAAGTAACACTAATACTGAACAGAAGCAACAAAAAGCTCTTTAATTATTGAACATAATTTAATCTTATTTATTTATGGGGTTAAGAGATGATTTGTTTAAATGCTATTGATAATATATAATTGTATCAGTCCTTAAGCTTGTGTTTATGTCACGACGATCCACAAAACTGATCAGAAGACGCATGTTTTCTCTTAATTGGCCTCGAGCTATTGTTGTCCTTGGTCGTCGTTTCATCTTTAGTACCACCCGATAAATCTCTAGTCGAACCATCGTCACTCTTATTCATCTCCATCGTTGAAGAAGAAGAACCCGTGAAGAAACCACCACCAGAGACACGTGGAATCCCCATCCCCACTGGTTGTTGCATCCCCGGGACATGGAACTGTGGTCCATTGTTAACCAAGGGACCGCCACGGCTCATATCAGGTAAGCCCATTGCATATGGCATTCCCATACCCATTGCCATCGCTGCAGCCGGGTAATGGCCCATACCCGGTGGAAACATAACCGGTGGCATGTAGTAACCAGAAGCCATTGACATGATCTGAAGTTGAGATTCTTGGTTAAGTGTGACTTTTTCTTTATCAGTTTTAGCGTGAGGCGAGAGTGTTACCTGTACTTGAAGTTGAAGTGACTTGAGATACTCAATTGCTTCATCTAGCATAGAAGCTTTGTCCACCTTTTATAAGTTATAACCACAGAAAGCTTTCAAGTTAGTGAATATCTTGAAGGGCATTGCTAATCATTTCATATACATTAGGCCTGGGCATTTTAATCTGGACCCGAAAACCCGACCCGGAACCGACCCGAAAATACCCGACCCGAAACCGAACCGAAAATTTACAAGTACCTATTGGGTCCAAAAATTTTCTACCCGAATGGATCCGGACCCGAAAAGAACCGATCCGAATAGACCCGGATCCGAAAAGAACCCGACCCGAATAGACCGGACCCGATAAAAAGCGATTCAAACCCGACTTAAAAACTTTAAAATATATTTTTATTAACAATCTTTGTCATTATTTTGTAACTTTCTAAGTAACATGAAGTTTGAAATGTAAAATATAGAATTAAAAATGTTCTATTTTAACTATTAATAGTTTATTTTAAGTTATTTTGTAAAATTTTAGATATATATGATAAATTTTGACTAAATTTGATAGAATATAAATATTTCATTTCCTTTTTATATCCTAAATACCCGAATCCAACCCGGACCCGACCCGAATCCGAAAATTATGAGTATTTTAATTATAGACCCGAACCGACCGGACCCGACAAGACCCGATCCGGAATCGACCCGAAAAATTATAGGGAACTAAATGGGTCTAAATTTCCAGGACCCGAACCCGATCCGAAGACCCGGATGCCCAGGCCTAATATACATAATCGAGTGACAAAGTATATATAAAGGAGACCTTGTTGCAGTTTGGTATGAGTTCTTGAAGAGCACGCATCTTCTCGTTAATCCTATCACGCCGTCTCTGAAAATCAAGAACAGTGTGAGTTGAGAAATATTGAAACCATAAACCCTTTGGAGTAGGCCTGCGGATTTAGTTCAAACCGAACCACCCGTACCGAACAAAAATAATTGATTTTCTGGTTCGGTAACGGTTTTGTGTTCGGTTTAGTTCAATAAGGTTTTCAAAAATGTTCGGTTTTCGATTTTCAAAAAAAAAAAAAAATCCAAAATTAACCGTGAACGAATTCAACCAAAATAACCGATTTTTAAAGAATCTTATACCGAATTCTAACCGAAAACCTAAAAATGTTTTTTTTTGGAATAAACCAAAAACCGAACCGGTTCATTTCGGTGGGATTGTGGCCAAACCGAATAAACCGAAACCACATGCCTAATGTGGAGGATTCACTCACTCACCCTTTCAGACAGATTATGTACTTCAGCCGAGCGGCTTCTCTTTGAACCAGTGCCTGTTCTTGATGGACCTGTTTCTTTTCTTCCATCTCCTGATTCTCCTTCAACATCCTGCTCCCAACAACATTGAAGAACAACACTGAAGCAACAAAGAGAATACGCAAAATTTCAAAATGTGATAATGAGTTTAAACTTACTTCACTATGACAATCAATGTCTTGAACATCCGAATGCTTTCTTTTTACAGAAAGTGGAGGACTTTCAGATGGCCCATCAAGACTATTACCAGACCCAACAGAAGAACACACAACGGCTTTTTCACTCTCTTGCTCTTTTCTACCGGAGTCTTCTGAAACTAGGCAAGCCTTCTGGTTATCCTTAGGCATAGCAGAAGCTACAGACTCGCTGAGAACTTCTTTAGCTCCAAGAACTCTGGTCTGAAACACGTTTGGTGGGCTTTGAGGACTCTTCTCTTTAGATCCATGAGCGTTGTTTGTACTCTTCCCCAAAGTAGCAGGGCGCAAGAAATGCGAAAAGTTGATCAAACCAGGCTTGTTGCTTGTGACTAATGGTTCTTGGCTAAGAGGATCTCTAGCTCTATCAGTTCCATACAGAGAATGTGATTCACTGCCGTTGCTTCTTCTCTGAAACAACGCCGTATCCTCCTCTTGCTCGTTGACAGTGACAGGAGACACGTCATTCAAGAACTCAGAGCAATATCCATCTAAAGATTGATGCTGATGATGATGGTTCAGCCATGGGACGAAGTCATCGTCTTGACTCAAACCCGTCATGAGAGAGGGAACTGACATTGGGATCTCGTCCATCAACGTCGTCTTTGAGCTGTTTCCGATCTCTCTAGGTCTAGAAGAGGTTCCCTGATGAACAGAGTGTGGTGGAGGAGTGTTCTTTGATCTGCTTTGAGTTGAAATCTGACCGTTTTGCCACACCAGCTCAACAACTTCATCTACAGGTCTGTTATCAACATTGAAAAGTGATGAACTTTGAGACAGAGCGGTTGGTAAGAGAGAGAGACAAGTGAATGGAACTCACGGGGAAGTGTTATTGTCTTGAGCAGCTTTGGAGAGCCTGAAAAGCTCAAACAGAGGCATGGTGTTGATGCTTACAGACAGAAACAGAGACTCCTTTTCCCTTTGCAATGGCTAAAAAAAAAAGAAATAGAAAAGAAATGGATGTCTCTGTCAATAAGCAAATATAAAAATAACAGAGAGATTCATATTAAAAATTAATGCCAATGATTAGTTAAACCAATTAATTAATAATCACAGTGAAGAACGATTTTTTTAAAAAAGTGTACTTTGGAGCTAATTAATAAGCTCTGAAAGTAATAAAAATCAAATCTTTCTTCGTGTCCCCTGAATCGAAACAGAGAACAACACAAACCCAGAAACGAAACAATCTCTAATTTGAAATCTATTATAGACGCTGCTGACCTGAGAAAAAGGGTAGTAGCAATTGAAGGAAACGAAAGAGAAAGTGAGATCCTTGACGCAATCCAAATGCAGAGTGTGAACAGAGGAGAAGGCGGCGGCAGAGAGGGGAGAAAGTAGAAGCCGAGAGAGAGAGAGAGAGAGAGAGTAGAAGAGAAGGAGACAAATTGACGCACAAGACGGAGAGAGAGAAGGGAGGGGGACCAAATCGTCGCACGCACTGTAACAGAGGATTTTGATTTGATTTTCACAGTCTCTGAGACGCTTCTCTCACGACCCTTCAACTTTTTAGAGAGTCGCTCGAATATTTACTCTTCTCTTTATTTTTCATTTTCCACTATTTTTTCTCCTTTTTATTAAAGAACTAATTGTTTTACCCACACACATAATAATTTTACAAATATTTTTTTAACTGATTTTACAAATATTAGTAAATAGATTTATTAATTCGAAAATTATTAGAATAAATTGTTGTTCATACGTTTAAAATATTTTATAATAAACTAAAACAACAAATTTATATATATATATATATATATATTAAAAGGTTATCACATGAATACTTTTTATCACATAAAATAAATATAAAAGTTTATGTGTTTGAAATATTTAGTAATAAATTAAATATGATACTTTTATATAAGACAAAAATTCATTATAATAAAAATTATTTATTGTGTAAAATAAATTTGAAAATACTCACATATGTATCGAATTATATACAAAATATACATTCATATATTTATATTTTTATTTTAAAATAATTTTATGATGTAAATAATTTTGGATAAAGAACTTTTAAGATAATGAGTGATAATTATCAAATCAATAAAACATTAATCAATAAAATTTATTTTAGTTTATGGTTAATTATATATTAACAAATTTAATTAATTATTAATTAAAATATTATTAATTTTAACCATTTTAATTTTTAACGTGAGAGGTCAAATACGAAATCACTTTGCAAAATAATGGTATAGAAATATTTATTTTACATTAGATTTTTTATATATTAGGTATTTTGAAAATATGAAAATATGAAAATTTGATGATTTTTAGTTTATATATTCGAAATCAAGATTTACATATGTAATATGTTTTTTTTTTCAAAACGTACTTTTAACTTATATTTTTTTTTTAAAAAAAATCTATTTAGTTTTCTTCCATTTTGTTTAAACTACAAGAATATGAGTTTGTAATTTATATTATGTATTCCTTCGATTTTAAAATAAAGCATTTATTTGTAATTTACATATATTCAAAGTTAAATTATAAACACATTATTTTATGTGTTTAGTTATTTTCCATAATCTAAACATTCAAATATCATTATCTTTTTAGAATATAATTTGTTCACTACTAAAGGTTATATAAAATGTAAAATATATATTTCTGTGAAACATAATTTTATTTTAAAATATATAAAATTTTAGAACCAGCGGTAGCATATCACAAAAAATTATAGCAAGTCCAGAGTATTTGGTGCCGAAGTACCCTTTTCACATGACTGTGAGCTGCGGTGTTTTTGGCGGAGAAGAGAGAGATGGTTATAATAAGAAAACTAAAGAGAAAGGGGCCTAGAGAAGAGAGTTGGAGGCATGGTTATTAGTTATTACTGAACCAAATTGCTTCTCACCGACCCCTCTGCACACACCTGTTGTCTCTGTTACATGGCACCGTCTTTTGCATTATTACAATTAATTCATGGGGGTGTCTATAAGTATGAAAATAATACTATAGTAGAATATATTATCTTATCTTAAAAGTGACATGGGCCTGTGATTCACTAAAGTCTTGTGATGTGTTATCATAAAGGAACACTGCAAAAAAAAAGCATCACACACCAAGTGGGGTTGAGCAACCTTGTCTCTCTTTATCTATCTTTATAATTATAAAAGATTTTGACTCTCTAATCATTATTATTTCCTTCAGTCTTCTTACTATAATACTAAGCATCCTTAAGCTTGGAGACTCAGCAAGCAATTCTATTTTATATACAATAACATGTACTTTTTGTCAAGTAGGTTTGGTATTTAAACTAATGAAACCAATCATTTGCTTATTAATAACTCAGATTTTGTTTAATCGTGGAATGTTTTATACACTTTATTTATTCCAAACTCTTCTTGTAGACATTTAATTCTTATAATCTGGTGAACAAAAAAAGTCTTATATTCTATTTTCCTTACTATATCTTTTTTTCGTTTTGAGAATTACTTTCCAGTACTATACCTGAATCAATAAAACCATATATCATCCCGTGACAAAAGAATTTAACTATCTATAACTTACACAATGAAAAATGGCTATCCACAAATATGGTGATCTACAATATATAACTACGAAGCTTAACATTTCTTGTCTGCAGTAGCTGAAGTGTATATTTTGAAAATTTATTATTTCACTGTATAATCATGGGTAGTTTATCTGTAAACAACTAAACAATAAGAATTTAAAAAACATAATCATACAATTTCGTTAATTCAATTTCTTAAGGTTTTTGTATAAATCCTGCTTAGCGAATTTGAGAAACAGCCAATATGAATAATTTTAGCACCTTATTTGTATTTGCATGGACCATTAGTGTCACCACTGTAGTTTATCCCCATCTAACGTAAAGACAACGAATTTTCAATGAAATAATTCGAAGAAATAAATAAAAACATATAAAACCAAATAAAACCCATCCAAGAAGATATATATGTTAGGCCAATACACAAAATAATGGCAACACCCTGTCCCCGCAAAATTCTCAATCCACCATGACCATGGAATATGCCAACAAGTTTTGATATCGGCGATACGCAAAATAAAGATACGCAAAAATCTTTTACCTCACTATCATAACAACTTAGAAAATATAACCTCTAGGCTCTGGAGTTGGCCCTTCTACAATGTATATGGCCAACACTCAGCTAAGTATTATATTACGTCGAAACGTCACTTTACGTCAACATAGAAGCAATTTTGTTGGAGGAGCTTTAGGTATGATCATAATCACGACGATAGTGAATATTGGTGACAGATGACTCAAGACACGTGGTCACTCCCGGAGAACTGAAGAAGTGAAGATATGACATGTGCGATTATGACATATAACATTTGCCTGGCTATGACAGTCAGGCTACATCGATAAAAGTAGAAAATGCGTTTCCTTTGATGCAAAATGCTGATCAGAAACAATGTTTGACAAATGTATATAATGTTTAAATATCTTTTGCAAAATGCAATGAACTTCCACACTTTAACAAAGCGGCACTTTTTAAAAATGGGGGACACAACATAAAAAATTTAACGGGGACTATATGCATATATGTTTATAGATATAAAAAAGGCGACTCTGCGGAAGTCTCGATGTCCCTACTTCATTAGTCTGTATCAATCCCACTAGCGTTCTGGTCGAGACACGTATCATATATGGTTTATAGTTGGGATTGATATATATATATATATATATATATATAGTTGAGACACAAAGAGGAAAGTGAGGTGTTACTATGTGATTTTACTGATATTGCTTTCTATTCTGATTCTGTGATGCTTATTTCTTAACTGTTGCAGCAAATTCAAAATCCAACAGCCATTATGATCGCAAGGACAGCTGTTGCACAGGATGACATAAGTGGTGATGGTACTACCTCCACTATCATCTTCATTGGTGAGCTCATGAAACAGTCGGAGCGCTGCATTGATGAAGATTAGTAATTTTATGTTTCACTATGCCTGTTTGTTTTGGATTCTCAATTCTATATGTTACTCCCTCTGTTTCTAAAAGATCAATGTTTTAGATTTTTCACACTTATTAAGAAAAAACATAAAATTTCATTTACCAATGTATTTTTTTTCTTAATTAACAATTCCCCATAACTTTGAACCAATAAAATTTTAGTAAATACAATAATATTTTTGGAAATGTACAATTTTTCATTAATTAATGTATTGAAAATGTAAAAAATATATCTTTTTGAAACAAATTTTTTTTCTAAAATATGGATCTTTTAGAAACAGAGGGAGTATGTTTAACCTCTAGCTTTGTTCCAAACGTTTATCTCTAGGGACTTTGATTTGCCAAGTCTTGTTTAAATTTAATCCAGAAAAATTACAAAGTGGTGTCACTATTTCCGATCAACTCCTGCTTGACAACCACGAAAAAGATAAAACACGGGGTCAAATCAAATTGACCTTACAGTAATTAGACTATGAAAAATATATTGATTGGCTAAGATGCTTACTTTCAGTGAATGTTCTTTACTGTTGAGATGTGTGACGATACATATCAAATCCTTTGACACCAACTTAACATCGCATGCTGAGCACCGCAAGGTAGATTCAACCGATTCAGTGCACATATCCCCCTCCTCTTCTCCTCTTCATCAAGTTCTCCTGTGAGGAGAAAGCATTAAAAAAATACATCAGAAATTGTGGCTATTTTCATCACCGTGTGTGTCTGAGAGACAAGACAAATTAACACCTGCATGTAACATTGACAGTAAGCTTTTCTAGAGGAAGAAGCACCCTTCCTTTGTAAAGGTTAAGGCAAAGTGGGAGGCTGCTTCTTCACTATCATATGGACATATTGAGTGGATAATATTGTA
Source organism: Brassica nigra (assembly GCA_016432835.1). NCBI lineage: Eukaryota > Viridiplantae > Streptophyta > Magnoliopsida > Brassicales > Brassicaceae > Brassica > Brassica nigra. The sequence continues at coordinate 69,317,088 of CM028247.1, forward strand.
TCTGGTCGACTCTAGACTCGCAAGAGTTGCCGGAGAAGATTCTCTTACCGGATATGAGCATGAAATTAGTAGGATATGAATTATCCAATGCCCGCCAAAACAGATTACCATCAATGCCACTCCTATCTGTTTCATAAACTAAACAATTGAGAATCTAAACCCTAACTAATTAATTTATTTATAAGATAATAATAATAAGGATGATAAGATATTAAAATTATTATAGTGAAGAAGTTTGTCCCACAATGGGAAAGAGTCGAAATCCATTCCCACCAACTCTAGAGCTCGATAAAAGATGCTGGAAAGGTAAAAAGAATGTCATATGGGCACATAATCACCTTCAAGAAAAAATCATACAAGAAAAAATCATAGTTACCTTCAAATCCATTCTGGACTCCAAGAAGTATAGATAGCCTGATCACAGTGACATAGCCACAGGTCCATGGAACGTGGGAATACCTTAGCCACAGCTTCAAATTGACCGGACCTTCGAACCCCAGCAGTTTCAACCCGATGAAAAGAGTAAAATGCACAAATCTTGAATAATATATTTTCTTGCTGACTCAGAACTGATATAGCATTATGTAACTATTTTCAGTGAACAAACTGTCTTTTAGACATACTAATTATAGCAGAAAAAGCCTCATACATCTATCTATCTGAACGTTTAAACCGACTCTAATATTCAAGTAGAACAACAAACTTCTTTCTTGATACTTTTGTGATTTTTTATAAGCAATTTATAAAGGTGAGAAATACACCACAATCAATTATAAACTTAAAAACAAAACTAATATACATTTGCAATCAAAATGATTGAGCATACACCCATATAAATAACACTATTAATTAACTGTTTTCATTTTCCCTCAAATATTTAATCTGAAACTGAATTAAACTTGATCTGCAAACCGAATAAAGTATTTATAACTTAAATCAAACAAAACTGATTGATATATTCGGTTATGTAGTTAGCTATTAATGTTGGTGAGGTCATGAGTTTTTTTAAGAAAGTTAAGTTTAAAGTTCAACCATCTGTACAAGATGCACTACAAGAAAACAATCAAATCCCGAGGGAAAAAATCCTCGGGAATCCGTCAGGAATTGATGCTGCCCACGAATTCCTGACGAAATATTCCGTCGGGACTATCTCGTCGGGAATTAAAAATCGGTCGGTAATCCGTAGGGAAGGACCGACGAATCTCGACGGATTACTGACGAAAATATCCCTACGGATAACCGACGAAATCGTCCGTAGGTAAAATGTCGTCGGTAATCCGTAGGTAATTACCGACCGATAAAATCCGTCGGGAAATACTGATTTACCAACCGAATAAATCCGTCGGTAAATACCCACCGAAGCTTCCGTCAGGATCCGAGAAGATCTGGCGAAGCCCTTCGGTTTTCATCGGAAAATCTCGAAATCAGTCGGTCAGTATTTCCGACGGAAATATTCCGTCAGTAATATGCAAAATCGAAATGGCTCGGTCGGTAATTTGGTATTTCGACCGATTGTTGCTGTCGGGAATGTCCGTTTTTGTAATGAATTTAATTTTTTCAATTTTTTTAAATTATTTAAAACAATTATTAGTGAAATTATTTTTTTGAACTAATAATAATTTAAACATAATTTCATAAGTTGATAGTACATAAAGTTTTTGAAAATAACGAAAAATAAGAAAAACTAGAAATTATCTCCGAAACGGTTCTTCAATTTCTCCATAATTGTTTGGGTGAGAGTCTTGTTTTCTTGCAGCTCAGCCCGAATCTCGGCGTTATCAGTCTTCAAGAGCGCAATCTCCTCGTTTTTGTTTCTGATCTGTTCCATGAGATCTTCAACGGGATAAGGACAATGAACCGAAGAAGATGATGATCCCTCCTTGATTGAACGACCTATCCCAACGTAGCGACCTTTCTTCTTCGGAACTGTCTGCGAAAAACTAAATAAGTTATAATAACTTAATATAACATTAAAAATGAGAAATTATTTACAAAACATACCTCAAGAACAAGGTCGTTAAGTTGATCCAAAGTTAAGGTGTTGGAAGAAGCAGTAGATCCATCATCTTGAGAAGCCTGGGTTGAGATGATTTCATTTGCTTTGGTGTGGACAAGGTCAACGACATCCTTTATAACCGGATCCTGAATTTCTCCAGTCTGCTTGTTGGTGTGGGCAGACTTCAACAGAGTGAAAGCATCGACGGGGTTACCATCGTTTGCTGCAATCTAACAAAATCATATATATAGTTTCAATACAATTTGTTTAAACTAAATTGAATAAAAATATAAAAACTTACTAGTTGACGTTCTCGAGAAAGTATACTGGTTGACCCGAGGTTGTGGATATAAGCTCCTTTCCCGCCACGATCGCTACGCTTGTTCTTCGAGTTGGTTTCCGACTGGGCCTTAGTTTCTGGTTTACCCCAATGAACTATCAAATCCTCCAAAACGGTCAGGTTGACGTTCTTAGGGGTTCTCCCAGCCTCCCACACCTTTTTCCACTCACTGATTCGACCACTGTAGTATCTAGTAGCATATTGATCAAATTCGATCTTCACTCTTTCAGTCAATCCTGAATCCCAATTATACTCTTGCTACAAATGCAAAAAAAAAAATTATGTTAGAGATAAAGGTAAAAACAATGTAACATTTACAAATTAAAAAACTGTACCGCAAATTGTCGAAACCAGCAGTCACGGAAATTTCGAGGAATCTCGGCATATGTCGGCCAACCCTTCGGTAGCAAACCCGAGTGAACAATTCTCAGAAGACTTTTGCTAACACGGCTCTCTGTTAACCAAACCTACAAAACCAAAAAATAACATAATTACATGTAAATGTTAATATAAAATAATTAAGTACTTTAAAAACTGAAAATTTACCAAGTGGTGTTTGGGATCGTTTTATAATCAGGATGGAGACGCGGAAGGGCTTCTCGGCCAGGTTGCCGGATCAACTCGTTAATGTCCATGGTAGTCGGCAGTGACTGTCCACCTTGAGAAGGTGCAGCTGGTGAATCTCGAGGGAGAAAAGGCGTAGAAGAAGTACTACTAGCACCGCGAGATAAAGGACGACGAGACTGTGTAGGTGTTCCAGACCTTTAGAGAAAAATTGGTTAGTATCATTTTATTAAAGTCATATATCAATATTTTAAAATTAAAAAAAAATCTTCAAAATATAAAAACTAGTGTTCAAGTATATTATTGATATCTAAAATATTTTCTGACCTTTTTGAAATTATTTTTAAATGTAGTTGTTTAAATTTTTATATAATTGTGATAATGTGTAGATTATAAGAACAAATTGGGAAGCTTTTACAAAAATTCAGAAAATAAAACTTTTTTTTCACAAAACTTAAAAAACGTTTTTGTTATAAATTATAATATTAAAAAAAAACGTTTTAACAATTATTTACAATATATAAAAATTTAAACAACTACATGCGTTTAAAAAAAACATAATAATATACCAATATACAACACAATCCCTAAAACCAAATCTCAAATCCATCGTAACATAACTAAAACAATCAGAACTAACAACACAATCCCTAATAAAAGCCCCAAATCAAATCCTCAACTAACAAAAACAAGCAAACTTTAACAATTTCACTCATCTCTCGATGTCTTACACAACACAATCCCCAAAATAATTTTTTAAATCATCCAATCCAACATCTTAACAGCAATCTAACATAGTATATACATAAGGAATCAAATCTTACATGAATTTGGTGAAGATCTGGGATGAGATGAGAGAAAAGGGAGAAGGAAACCCTTGGTTTCTGTCCGGCAGAGAGAGAGGCGAGAGAGAGGATAATGGGAAAAGGGAAGAAATCTGATTTATATATTAAAACATTCCCGACAGCTTTTAACCCTCGGGAATCGGTGGGGATATTTCACCAAAAAAATCAGCGGTATAAGTTCCCGGGTTTATTTCGGAAACCTACGGATTCCCAACCGAATCCTGACTTATTTTGCATGTAAATTGATTGGTTCACCGAACCATAAGTCGTCGAGAATCTGTGGGTATATCTCGATAGATTCCTAACGGATTCCCTACGGATATCTTACAGATTGCCTACAGATTCCCGATGACTCGTGGTTTTGATGTCTTTTAAACATTATAATTTGGTTTTGAATGTTGTTAGTGAGTTATACAAACAATATATAAGGTTGTCTGACACCAAAAACGATATAAAACATTGTAAATCATTGAAACCACGTTTCGTATTTGTTTATCATATGAAATGATTTACTTGTAAGTAGGCAATCAATCATTCTATTTGTTTAAAATTAAATTCAAAATCATTGAAACCACGTTTCGTGGGAAATCCGTGGGTAATTACCGACCGATTCCCTACGGACTTCTTATACCTACGGGTTCCCAACGAATTCCCTACGAGTTCTATCAATTTAATTTTTAAAAACATACAACCACATTAAATAAGTGAATATTAAACAAAATTGCATACAAGTATTTCGAACTACTCTATCATATGAAATGATTTACTTGTAAGTAGGCAATCAATCATTCTATTTGTTTAAAATTAAATTCAAAATCATTGAAACCACGTTTCGTGGGAAATCCGTGGGTAATTACCGACCGATTCCCTACGGACTTCTTATACCTACGGGTTCCCAACGAATTCCCTACGAGTTCTATCAATTTAATTTTTAAAAACATACAACCACATTAAATAAGTGAATATTAAACAAAATTGCATACAAGTATTTCGAACTACTCTATCATATGAACTGATTTACTTGTAATCAATCATTCTTTTGTGTAAAATTAAATTCAAGATCATTGAAACCACATTAAAGGAAAAACATACAACCACATTAAAGGAAAAACATGCAATACAAGTATTTCGAACTACTCTGAATCTGAAGAATGATCAGAAGGACATGAATCTGAATCTTCGTCATACTCGCCAATTTCAGCCTCTGATTCTGAGTGCACAACATCATCTTCTCCAAAACCGGTTAAGTCGACAGCAAGCTCAACAGCTTCTAAATCCTCAGCAGGGTATACATGGCTGCTAGAGTTTGGTTGCAATGGCTCAGAAACTCCCTCTACTCGTCCTCTTGGATTGATTGACGTAACAGTGATCCAAGGATCATCTCTCTGCCTAACTCGTGGATAACGGATATAGCAAACCTGAAAAAATGAAGCATAACTTTGTAAATATATATTTAATATATTTGATATTATTATTGATGAACGAAATTTAAGGACAAACCTGATCCGCTTGCGAAGCAAGAATGAATGGATCGTAATACTGCAATTTTCGTCCCGAATGTACTGATGTAACACCAAATGCGTCTATCCTCACTCCACGGTCAAGAGTATAGTCGTACCAATCACAATAGAAGACAGTGCACCTCAATCCTATCATTCCCGGGAACCGGATCTCCAAAATTTCTTGTATGTTACCGTAGTACACATCGTCACCAGATGATGAGGAAACACCAGAATCATTAGTTCTCCTCGAGCTGCCTTCCTTTTGCACTGAAAATGAATATCCCCGAGTGCAATATCTAGGATATGACTTCACTGCATAGTCTGGACCGTAAACAAACTCACGTAACCAGTCATCAATGTGCTGTCCGCAGTCTAGACAATGTGCAACCTATTAAAAATACAATTTACAGTTAAAGTTAAGTATTATATTTTATTATGAATCAATTTATAAATAAAAAAATTACATATTTAGAAAGCCATCCAGCGAATTGGTTTTGCTTCAATTGTTCAAGTTGATCTTCTGTCGCATCTCTATACTGAGAGCGTATTTCTACCATGTATATCCTGTACAAGAGTACACAAATGTTAGTTATAATCTGTAAAAAAAAAAAAATCCAATCAGTACAATTCATTACCCTTTTTTGGTATTTACCTCTCATATTGAAGAACTTCTTCACAGTTGGTAAGTAGATATGTTTGCAAATGAGTACGTTCAGCCTCCGTAAGTCTTCGGTTTTTTGATTTCCCACTATGTCGTCCAATTTGTGTGAACATGTTTGGGACAGAAACATAATAACTCGCCCTTTCACCCCTGTCATCATGGCGTCCAGGTCTTCGACTTTTTGTTCGAACTTCAGATGGGAAATAGTATTCAGCAAAGTTTGAGGTTTCTTCATTGATGCTTTGTGCCACTATGGAGCCCTCCACCCTACTTAGATTTTTGACCATCTTCTTCAGATGAAACATATACCGCTCAAAAACATACATCCATCTATACTGTACAGGACCACCAAGTGCCAATTCTCTTGCGAGATGAATAGCAAGATGTTCCATAACATCAAAAAACGATGGAGGAAATATCTTCTCGAGGTTGCAAAGACTCAAAGGTATGTTATCCTCTAAATTGCGAACTCCATCTTCTGTGACTGATCTCGTGCATAAATCACGGAAGAAAGCACTTATACCTGCAAAGAAATACCAAAATATGTAAATTTTTCTAAATCCTTATTTATTAAATGGCAATTTGTTAATATAAAATATACCTGCAATTGCTTCATGCATTTTCGGTAATAGTCTAGAAAAAAAAAAAGAAGGAGGCGCTGCATCATCACGTGACAATCATGGCTTTTCATACCAACAAACTTTCCTTCACTTTTATCAACACAATTACGCAAGTTAGATGCGTAGCCGTCTGGAAACTTGACACCATGTATAATCCAATCAAAGAACTCTTTTTTCCCAGCTGCATCCAATCGATAAATGGGAGCAGGACTCTTTCTTGCACATCAACATGAAGTTCCTTTCGAGAACATATATCCACCAAATCATATCTAGACTTCAAATTATCTTTTGTTTTGCCTTTGACATTGAGGATAGTGTTCATCAGATTGTCGAAAAAGTTCTTCTCAACATGCATGACATCCAAATTATGCCGCAACAGATGATCTTTCCAATATGGCAAATCCCAAAATATACTCTTCTTATGCCAGTTGTGATATTCTCCAACACCGTCAACTGGATAATGTCCGTTTCCACCTACATCTGGCGTCCTCTCTGCACCAAAATCTCTCAACTGTTCTAGTATATCACTCCCACTTACTCCAGGAGGTGGACTGTCATACACCTTCTTGTTCTTTGTAAACAATGTCGTGCTCCTACGATATGGATGATCTGGTGGTAGAAATCTCCTGTGACAGTCAAACCAACACGTCTTTCGTCCGTGCTTTAGTTGGAAAGCATCTGTGTTATCTTGGCAATACGGACACGCTAGCCTCCCATGAGTCGTCCATCCAGATAACATACCATATGCTGGAAAGTCACTTATTGTCCACATAAGGACTGCTCGCATCTGAAAATTTTCTTTGCACGAGACATCGTATGTGCGAGCACCGTGTTCCCATAGTAATTTCAGCTCATATATCAGTGGCTGAAGAAACACATCAAGTGATCTCTTAGGATGCTCTGGACCGGGAACAAGAATGGAGAGGAACAAAAACTCTCGCCGCATGCACAAATTTGGCGGTAAGTTGTAAGGTGTCAGAATGACTGGCCATAGAGAATATTGTCTTCCATGCTTTCCGAAAGGGCTGAAACCATCTGTACATAATCCAAGGTAGACATTTCTTCTCTCATACGCAAATTCTGGATATATTGATTGGAAATGCTTCCAAGCTTTTGCATCTGAAGGGTGTGTAATCTGACCATCTGTGGAGTGCTCTGCATGCCATCTCATTTGTCCTGCTGTGCGTTCAGACTGATATAATCTCTTCAATCTTTACGAGGCAAATACCACATTCGCTTATATGGCTGGAACTCTTCCACTTGTCTCCGGAATCGAGGTTTTGACAAAATTTACATTTTTCCTGTTCTCATCCTCTCTCCAAAATCATGCGTTATCGATGCACACATCTATCACGATACGGTAAACCAAGCCCAACCAATTTCTGAACCTCATAGTATGAACCAGGTGCAAGATTATCTTCAGGTAGAACATCGCGCACAAAATCAGCAATCGCATCCACACATTCTTCAGCCAAATTATAGTCCGTCTTTATAGCCATCAATCTACTTGCAGATGATAAAGGTGAATGACCATCTCTACAACCTTTGTATAATGGCTGCTTAGCTGCATCTAGCATTTCGAAAAATCTCATAGCTTCTAAATTGGGTACTTCGCTTATCTTCATCCTCGTCTTGAGAAGCTAAATTTTTCCATATGCATCATTTACCATCTGCATAGTACCTACACCAAAATCTACATCCGTGCTAGGTTCATCTACCCTATCCAGTATGAGGTTCGCTAGTACTAGCATAATCCGAAATTTGTTCTCCATGAAGATACCATCTTTTGTAACCCGGCATAAATCCTTTCAAATATAAATGACTCCAAATATCCATCTTCTTAATTTTCCTATTATTCTTACAAATAGCGGGGACATATCAACTTACCGTTTGGTGCTTCGGTAGTCGCTCCACTAACGCCATGAATTCTTGAACACCACGCGTATTCTTCCGTAAGTAAATTTGTATTTGGATCCATATGAGGTTGATCCATCCAAGAACGAAAATAGTTGTAAGAATCCATGTTTTTTTCGCTTTCTTTCGAGTTGTGAATGAATGGGTGGGAGATGTTATTTATAGAGAAATCTGAGAAACTCCCTACGGATATTTTCCGTCGGGAATCTGTAGGAAATATTCAATTTTCAAACGGTCATATAACGGCTACAATAATCCGTGGGAAATCCGTCAGCATATCCCGACGCCTTCCTGACGACCTTAGTGTTCCTACGGATTTCGTCGGTAATCAGTCAGAAAATCGAACGGTAACTTAACGGATAGTTTTGTTCCTCGGTATTTTGTTGGGAAATTTCCCACAAACCTCTTTCCGTCGGGATCTCGTTGGTATTTACTGACGAAACTCATTCCGTCAGGAATCGGTCGGGAATTACCGACGGATTTCCGAGGATTTCTCGGAAAAAAATTTCCGACGAAATCCGGTCGGTTTTTCCTCGGTAATTCTCGACCGATTTTTTTCCGTGGGGAATTCCGTCGGGAACTACCTTGTTTTCTTGTAGTGATGGGCTTGACCTACGTGGCGATTTTTTGATTTGCTGTCTCAATCCCAACTATAAACCACATATATATATATATATATATCCAGTTAACATTGTTTCTAAATTTAATAAATGAGAATGAAATCAAAATCACAAAACTGTTGTAATATCTATACTGCCTACCGAGTAAAACTGATAGTTTGTTGGCACTACAAAAGTACGAAGTTACATGTGATATCTTGGTTGTGCAAAGTAATATATTACCATATAAGTGAAATTCACAATATCAAATATAGATCAAAATAAAGCTTTCTAGTTAACTTGTATACATGAGTTACAGAGATTTGTTGTGAATTTTGAAAATTGTTATAATCAGACATCATATAATGCAAAGTCAACTCTTATGTAACAAAAAGAGGAATACAATCTTAACAAAAAGTTTTCAAATGTAAGCCCAAGAAGTAAACAATTATATAGCCCAATAAATAGAGCCCATTAACGACGCCATTAGTAAATCGATTGATATTTTTCTTTCTCCGACACGATTAAATTAAACCCTAATTAACTCAAACCGCAGACAGACACAATGAATCTCCCGTCGTCGACTTCGGATTCGCCTGACGCGGCGGAGAGTTCCCCGGAGATATGCGACGGTTGCGGCAGCAGAGACTCCTGGGTCCTACTCCCATCACGTTACCGTTGCATCATCCGCTTCTTCTGCACGCACTGCCTCCTACGCGAACACCCGACGTCGTTTTGCCCCTCCTGCTTCGCCTTCTACGACTCTTCTCCGCCGCACCACTCTCGCCGCGTCTCCTGCTCGGACTGCGGCTCATACACACACATCCACTGCGCCGGCGATGCAAACTCCTCTCCTTACCGATGTCCTCCTTGCCGTGACCCCGACTCCTTCTCCTTCTTCAGCCCTTTTATCGATGCAGCGAGCGGAGTTCGCTGCATCGATAAATCTCTCTCGGGAGCCTTCTTATGCGCCGCGAAGATCGCGGCGTCTTCGATGAACAAGGCTGTCAATGCCGTTAAATGCGATGCTGAGCGGAGAGGAAAAGAAGCAGCCGTGGCGAGAAAGAGAGCGCGGGAGGCTATGGAGGACGTCATCAAGCTCGACAAGCAGGCCAAGTCGGACGCTCAAAAGGTCTCCGTTGAGCTCTACCCTAATCGAGATCAGAAACCAAACATGAGCCCTGCTGCATCCGCCAATTCGGTTCAGCTCAAGAAACAGAACCCTTCGGTTCAGCTGGCTAAAGTTAAGCACGAACGTTGATGTTTCGTCTAAAAAGACAGAACGAGTTATGATAACTCTGGAGCAATTTGTCTTCTTGGTGAATTTTTTTTTTTTTTTTTAATGAAATTTTTGATGAAAGAAGTTTCAAGCTGGGATTCGAGTTTAGTGTAGATTACGCAAGTGATCTTTATTTTTGGGGTTGTTTATTGACTATGTGTAGGAGGCTTTGGAACTAACAAATGCTTTTATTTTTGTTTATGAACCCATGATTCACTTGAATATTTTAAGATTTATTACCTCTGTTTTATAAGAATTTTTTTTTTGTTTTTAAATATAATTTATTTTGTGTAAACTTTGTTACTTCATCGGTTTGACTAAGGATTCATTATACAGAATTATAGAGAAAAAGATTACAAGAGGTCTTTAGCATAGTGTAGGACGTATCATCGGACAGGAATCTCATATGATATTTCGGATTAATGCAGCCAGACGTGTATTCTCATAAGATGGTTGAATTGTCGGCCATGGAAATGTCTATATAATATTTCTCATCGTTGTAATAATATAATTAATTAATTAAATTAAACGTTATAAAAAATATAACTTATGATTACATTTCAATTGATAATGTGATTTTTTGTTATTAGTTAAATTATATCTAATATTCAATATTTTTTTTTGAAGTATAACAAATTTCTTAATTAGCATGTTTTTAGGTAAAAATATTTACATTACTTCTTCCGTTCCTAAAGATCCATGTTTTAACATTTTCACATTTTTTAGTAAAACATATTAAAACTTAGCGATAAATACATAGTTTTTTGTAATTTTATATTTCTTATATTTTAAAACCAATAAATTTTTTAAAAATACAATTAATATTCTTAAACTTCACAAATTTTCATTATTAATTGACAAAAATTGCATTGGAAATATAAAATATGTATCTTTTTGAAACAAAAGTTTACTCTGGAATATGAATCTTTTAGAAACGGAGGAGTATGAAACATAGGGAATATTGAACATTTAGAGTCTATATGATTATAAATAAAAACAAACACAAAGCATATATTCATAGTGCATTTTGTTAATAAAAAACACTGATAAAAAATATTTAAAATAACAAAAGGGGATTGATCACACAAGATGTTTCTCCTTGAGACTAAGAACAGTGTCTCTAAGACTTGTTTCTAGAGGAGTGAACTCAATCCCCAAACTTTTCACCTTTTCTACATTTACTTTGTAAGTCATTGAATTCAAATCAATGTCTTCATTCCTAAAAAAAGAAGTTTTAAAAAGTTTGTTAGGCTTGTAGAACATAAACATGATTATTACTTCATAAAGAAATTGATAAAGAAGATAAAACTTACTCATGAGAAATACACAAATCAGGAAAGAATTCACGTAGAATTTCCTCAATCTCCTCCGTTGTGACAATCGGGGCATCAACGATGTATCTACCTTTGGCTGAAGGAGTCTCGAGTGCCTTGACATGAGCTAGAGCGACATCTCTCACGTCCACAAGTCTGTGATACTTCCTATTAAAAAAGTTCTTACCTTTTATAAAATCTACAACCACATCTACTGAGAAATTAATAGTGGGTTGTAGGACTGGTCCAATAACGAGTCCTGGATTCATTACTATCAAGTCCAAGTTGTTGTCCTTGGCATACTGACATGCCGCATTTTCGGCCAAAGTCTTGGAGAGTGTATACCATTGCTGGATAGGAGAAAATAAAAAAAGGTAATTAAGAAATAATGCGAGTTCTAACAACTCATTGATGTGTTATAAGCACAACGTAGAAAACCTTTTCCTCCTCGCAAACAGTTGGATCAGAGAAGGTTGTTTCGTCTAGTAACACGTTTGGTCCCAAGGGGAACTTTGGAGAAAGCAGTGTGGCCATAGACGACGTTAAAATGACCCTTTTGACAGAAGACACTTTAGTGCATGTTTTTAGGACGTTAATAGTGCCTTTGACGGCTGGTTCTATCAGCTCGACCTGTATAATCAATAGTAACTAAGAAGTTTCTAACAACAAATCAAGCAAGTAAACTTGTAAGGATTGTGTTGATTTGAACAAAGTAATATTGTTGACGCACCTGAGGATCAGTGGCAGTGATTTTGACCGGTGAAGCGGTGTGGAAGACAGCCTCACATCCATCAATTGCATGCTCGAAAGAACCTTCTTCTAAAAGACTTGCTTTGAATAGTTGAAGTCTTTCTCTTGCACCGTCAAATGCAAGAAGATGATCGGATTTCTTTGGATCCTCTGGAGAAACACATAATGTGTTAAAAGTCAACTTCAGGAAAAAGATGATCACATGTTCTTTAGTTTTATTCTTCTCTCACTTCAGTGATAAACCGCAGTAAATTGAGTGTCAATGGATATATATGCTTGTCAGTCGTGATTTTTATATAGTTTATTATTTTGTATTTTTTTGGTCGATAATATTTTCAAAATAAGATGCTGATATATGAACACACAAAATCACAATACTATGCTATATTTTGGTTAGATCGGTTATGTGATGATGATGGTTCAATACAAAAAACTATATTTTCTGCTCCATATCATCATCAGTATGCTAAAAATATACTCCATAGTTGGCAACAAAAGGGTGTATTATACAGTTGTCCCGGACCACAAAACTTTAGATTATAATGAATAAACCGTACCAAACTAAACCGACAAAGAGAAATCAAAATTAAACTAGTACAACCCACTAAGGGTGGGCACGGATCGAATATTACCGTATTTTTCAGTATTTGTGATTTGCTTCGGACTTCACGGATATCTGATTTTCCGATTTGCTTTGCTTCGGAAAAATACAGATATTCGGTTTTACGGATATCCGGAAAATTTATGGATATTTGCGAATATTCACGGATATTTACGGATACCTTTTCCACAATGTTTAATACAAGTAAATCTGAAAATATTATACAAATTTGTTCTGATAAAAGATAAATTAAAACATTAATAAAACTGTTTATTTATAAATTCTTAAAAATTCATAAAAAAATTCTTATAAATTAAATGTTTTAAGAAGAATTGTAATTTTTTATAAAGATCTTATAATTCTTTTCTTTATATTACATTTTTATAAGTAATTTTATAAATAAAATTATATAAGATTATACATTAAAAACTCTATTTGACTATAGATATATAACTATTTATATAAAAGTCGGATCGGATATTCGTCTCTAATTTTTTTAGTATTTGTGATTTGCTACGTTTTTAATAGATAGTGATTTTTAATATTTGCTTTGCTTCGAAAACTTACGGATATTCGAATTTTTCGAATCGAATCGAAACGAATAATGAATCGAATCGAATTTAACGAATAAAATGCCCAGCCCTACAACCCACCACCTTAACTGCTTTAGGTACCATATGATGAGACGTGAGTGACGTGTGATATAACTGGAACGTGTGTTTTGGTTTCTTGCAAAGACTTTCACAACGGTGAAAAAAAACGAACCGACACACAACCCTTCATAAGTCAGAACAAAACCCAAAAGTACTTTCTGGAATCTGGATCCGATCTGTTTTTAGCATGCGTGGTTTCCTTCGATTCAGTATTTTTTTATCAGTTCTTACTTCTTAGTCATACCTACAAATTTATTTCTCATGGATGTAGTTTAAATTATTGAGTTCAAGTTGTCATCTTCATCTATAAAGATATTGAAGGTAAAACAAACAGGATAAAGGAATATTCAAAAAAAAAAAAAAACGGATAAAGACAAAAGAGAGGAGGAGGGAACAAACTTGGGTCACGAACAGTAGCCTTGACGGTGTAGCCACGGAGGAGCAAAAGCTTCACAATCCAAGACGCTATGTAACCGGAAGCTCCAGTGACACAAACCACTTTTCGTCCACCGTTCATCTCCATTCACTTTATCTGTCTTCTCGACTAGTAATGATTGGTGTGGCTGCTAAATGAGAAACAATAAACAACTTTCCATTATATATAGTTGCATGTATATTTTGGTTTTACACGCAAACTCATCTCTTTGAATTCCACGTGTACAACACTACAATAGCGTAATCTCGACTCCACCTTCTATATGTGGTTTCATTGGTTTCTATTAGGAAAACATATTTATCACCACAACTTTTTTGGCACCTTACTAAAACATATTTATCACCACAACTTTTTTGGCACCTTATCACTGTCTATGTTATTAAAGCAGAAGTACAAAATCAATTTGTTCGTTTACTTAGATAGCCTTTAGTAAAATCAGTATGTTTGGAAACAGGTTTAGATATTTTTTTAAAAAATAATTTAATTAATTTGAGATTAGTGTGCTTGGAAACATAGATTGCAGTTAAAAAAATGTTTGTTTGGAAACATATGGATAACAATATTAAATGAATTGTTTGGAAACATGAATAACAGTATATTTACTTTCTTTTATTTACATATTTAGTCACTAAATCATTATTAATATTGTACAAATATCACTAAATAATTTTTTCTATTTCACTTAATTTAGCCAAACACTTAAGTTCACTATATTCTTTATTTATAATATTTTGATAAAATATAATTAATATTGGTAATATGTAGATATATATATAACTAAAATTTAAATAAATAAATGAATCCATGCTATTATTTTGTACCTTAATATATTATTTAGCTATTATTTTGTACCTTAATATATTATTTAGCTATGTATTGTGTATGTATCGTAAAAATATAAATTTTGATTAGTAGACTTAATAAACCGTTTTATTGATTTGGCATTAAACCGTATTTTCCTAATTCTAATCTGGTATGCATTTATTTTATTGTATATACTACGTCGTTTAAACAATTTTCTAATAAAAAATATCTTTTGATCATTGAACACATTGCCCGATTTTATTGTGATTTGTTTCCCTATTAATCTATAACAATAAATGTAAATGCATCCATCCGAGATTAAAGCAGATTTCAATCATCATTAAACCCAATTCTCAATCTATTAGTATATTCTTTCCAAATTATTTTTAGTGTATCAAACAAGTATTCCTTATAATAATATTTGATTCGATATCACAGAGAAGAGAATATTCTTTGAGAATGTAGCACTATTTTAATTGAATTTTGTAAGTATAGAAATTAGAGAGTGTATTTTCAATATTTTTCAACTTGGCAAGTACGTTTTATTTCCATAGAGCATATCCTAAATAGATTCCAAATTTTGAATCGTAACTACTAACTTTAAAATCCACTGAAAAAGCAATCAAATATATGAAGATCTTTTATGCATATCCTAAACTACATTTTTTGGTCATTGTTTAATGAGAATAAAATATAAGATCAGTTATTTAACCTACTTGTGTTTGACCTATAAATACTACCATCTACATATCAAATTTTCACACAACTTTCGCAACTTTTCTAGAGTTACAATGGCGGCCAGAAGAAGATAACCTATCTTGCTGATGTTAAAACCATATACTGATGTGTCACCAAGGTATGTTATTACAAACACGTCATCTGACATGAATTAAAAGCTATATATGAGTTGTATTATTTCTTAATTTTAGATTCGTATAAGTATATAGTCAAAGCAATGCTGACTTATTCTCATGTTTAGTTTTGTAAGTTTTGCGAGGAGGCTATGTTACGGAGTGAAAGTTTGCGTCGACAATGACGTACGTACGGTAGCTTCAGGTGTACTATATTTAGCTCTTCATTTCTATAAAATCTGTAAGGTATTTGGATTTTTTCTTACAGTTTTTCAACTAACATTGCTAATATTTTGGTTTGTATCATGTACCTCAATATTGACACATGTGGAAGGTGAACCCAAGTTCTGAGATCTTACCACTGCAATAAAAGATTGCTCTTTTTGTGATGCTTTCTTTCTATCTATTTTCTGCTTATTTTGTGTGTATATGTTAATTAGCTAGCTATTTTTTATTAATCTTGAAATTTAATTTTAATATATTTTACAAGGTTTTCCTTTATACCGAGGGTGAAGAAATCTTGGTCAAAAACACCTTCTCTTCTCTTAGAAGAAGTGATTGATGATGTTCCTGACCTGTCTTTAACTCATAAAGAACAACCACAGTATGGATTTTTTTCTGTGTTTTTTTTTGGTGTTTGTTTCTGTTTCTTTTTTTAAATTTAATTAATAAGTGTATTTGATACACATGTTATTTTGTTCTTCTTACATTAGTTTCGCCTGAATAATAATATGATTGTTGCTGTATCATTTTATAGTAATTTTTGCAAAATATTAATCCAACGATAGTATAATTTATATCTAATTTTATAAATATTTAAATGTTATATTGTTATTGACATAAGTTGGTGAACTCAACCATAATATACTATAATGATTTATAGTATTGATGGACTGTGCATTATATAATAATTGTATTTTTTTTCTTCTGTTTTTACATTATGCACATCCTATGATTGAGATATACTTCGGAAGATAATAGTTAACTTTCTTTATAATACTAGAACGAAGCCTAAAGTTAAATCTAAGTTCCGACATATATATTTTCTTGAGATTTTTTTTGTTTTTTCTTTAGGTTTTGAGATTGCTCAAAGATCTTTTCATAGAAGTTACACACTGGCCTTTTCAAGAAGAAACAAAGACAATGAAGAAAAAAAAAGAAAAAATGATTGATGGTGATGGCATTTCGACGTATTTCGACGTACATAACAAAAATCTTAATTATGAATATCAAAATAATCAACAGTAAATACCCCGTGCTTTTAAAAAAAATTAATTTTATTTGGAAACAAAGATAATATTATTAAGAAAAAAAGTAATGGCTTATATTATTAAGAAAAAATGAAAGTCAATCGTATTATGAGAAACTATCTATGTGGGCCAAATTTTAAATATACGAAAATAGATCAATCTAATTGGGTAAAACATCTTTTTTCTAAACTAACCATAAAATAAAATTTATATACATATTTCAAATCAAATAATAATTCAAGTTGATTTATATCAAAATTGATTCAAAATATTTATATATTCAAAATAGATTTTACTAAACTATTTTCCAACAACCATTATCAAAATTGTTTTCAATATATATAAGAAAAATACAATACAAAACTCAATTTCAAATACCAACTCAAATTATGGTTTTATATAATATATGTAATTATTTATATGATGATAATTATAAAATACTATTAGTTATATGATTACTTATATGATGGTATGTATAAAATACGATTAATTATATGATGACACATATACCATATATAATAATGAATAGGGATGGGCTTTCAAATTTGAATAACATATGTCATAATACCTAAGCTTAACATATAAATTGGCTTGGTTTGAAATTTTCGATAGAGAATAAATAATTATTTTAAGTATTTTTGGTGATTTGAGTATATTTTAACTATTTCACATATTTACTTTTGACTATATGTATATATTTTCAAGTATTTAAACCAATTTAACAGTATCATTCTAGATTTTTATATACATTAAATTTAAAAATAATTAATATATATAAGTATATAAATCTATTTTCAGATAAATTCGGATACCCAAATATTTATGTTTGGATCGGAGTTCAGATCAGATTATCGGTTCTCTAAATAACAAAATTTTGAATTATTCGTATATTTAATCAATTTATGTTCGAATTGGTACTATATTTTAGGATCGAATAAGTTATGTTCCTCGGGTTTAGTACAAAATTAGAGTGTTTGGAGACTTGAATAAGACTATTAAAAAATTTGGAGTGTTTGGAAACATAAACTGTAGTTTTTTTAAATATAATTTTGTTTGGAAACAAGGATAATAGTATTAAGAAAAAAATAATGGGCTTATCTTATCAATAAAAATTTAAAGTCCATCATATTATAAGAAACTATTTATTTGGACCAGTTTTAAAATATATGAAAATGGGCCAATCTAATTGTCTAAAATATTTTTTTATAAACTAATCATAAAACAAAATTTAAACTTTATATACATATTTTAAATCAAAATAATAATTCAAAGTGGATTTATATCAAAATTGATTCAAAATATACATATATTAAAAATGGATTTTACTAAACTATTTTCCAGTTACCATTATAAAAATGTTTTCAATATATATAAGAAAAATACAATACAAAGTCCAATTTCAAATACCAACTCAAATTATGGTTTTATATTTCATATTAAGTTTTAAAATATATATATGTAATTATTTATATGATGATATGTATAAAATATTATTAATTATAAGATTACTTATATGATGGAACATATAAAATACGATTAATTATATGATGACACATATACGATATAAAATAATGACTAGAGATGAGCTTTGGTATCCATACGGGTTTGGTTCTGATCGGTTTCGTTTGGGTTTTCGGATCAAAGAGTTCAGCCCTATTAAAATATTTCTAAATTTTGGTTGTAGTTCGATTCAGATCTTTTGGGTTTGGTTCGGGTTCAGATAAACCATTTAAATAATTTTAAAGTTTTAAATCATTATATAGTTTAAATTGGCTTGGTTTAAAATTTTGGATGGAAAATCAATAATTATTTTAAGTATTTTGGTGATTTGAGTATACTTTAATTATTTCAGATATTTATTTTTGACTATATATATATATATGTATATATATATATATATTTTCAAATATTTAAACCAATTTAAAAGTATCATTCTAGATGTTTTATATACATTAAATCTAAAACTAATTAATATATATAAGTATATAAATCTATTTTCAGATAAATTCGCTGAATATTTCGGTTTGGATCGGATACGGTTCGGTCGATTTCGTATCGGTTCTCTAAATAACAAAATTTTGAATAATTTGGATATTTAATCCATTTATGTTTCGTTCGGTACTATATCATTGGATCGAATCAGTTCTGTTCCTCGAATTCACTTTGCCAAACCCTAATAATTACATGAAAAAACAAATATTAACATATTTTTTCAAAATATACATCAAATAAATCGATATTCATATATTAATTTAGCCAAACACATAATTTTTTTTTTGTTTACGGAATCATTTAGTCATACATATTCGAGTACCCATTTAGGTACGGGTCGTTTCTTTCGGGTATAGATTTTTTGGGTTTTGAAATTTCTTTTAGGTGCTTTCTTTTGTATTTATTTTTATTTACTGATTCTATCACTATATTTAAAATAAATTTATGTTAATTAATTACAATTCCAAAACTTACCTAAACAAATCGATATTCATATATTGATCATTATTAATATTGTACAAATATTACTAAATAAAAAATAATATTTCGCTTAATTTAGTTAAACACATAAAAATAATAAAAAATTATTTGTGTATTGAATCGATTATGCATAGACATTTGGGTACCCATTTAGGTACGGATCGTTTCGGGTATACGTTTTTTAGGTTTTGAAATTTTTTTTCTAGATACTTCCTTTTGTATTTTTTTTTATTTACAGATCTATAAATGTATTTAAAATCAATTTAAATTAATTAATTAAAATTTCAAAACTTATCTAAACAAATCGATATTCATATATCTATCTTATTAATTTATAGATTCTTTAGTTGACTAATTTTTTATATAGCTTATACTGAAATAAATATATTTGAACCGAAACAAAAAATCAATATAAAAGTATTGTACTTTTGGATTCAAAATCGTTTCTTCTAACAACAAACTACACAAATATGTTAATCTGTATAAAATTTAAATTACAATGTAAATATTTAATTAATATAGAAATATGTCACATTGTTTAAACAAAATATCATATAAAATTATTGTACATTGACATTTTAAAATCATTTATTTTAACAACAAGCCAAATAAATATGTTGATTGGAGAGGGAAAAAACAAAGTCAGAAAAACACATACTCTACGAGAGAGACTCTATGTTTCAAATTTATTGTAAAGAAAGTTTACTAAGATAAAACACATTCAGTAATTACAAACAAATAATATATTTCATAAAAGTGAAAAATAATATCCGCCCTTTCAAAGACGGGTCAAAACCTAGAAGATCAAACCTTACGGTTGAAATTTAATAAATCCGATAAAATAATTTAATAAATCCGACAAAAATTCTTAAACTGAAATAAGATCAAACAAATGAAAAAGCCAAACCTTTAATTGAATCTCTCGAATATTTAGAAGATTAGACTTATATTTAAATTCACAGAATAGTAGTATTTAGAAGATTAGGCTTTCAAACAGATGAACCAAGACTAACCTAAAAAAGTATATTATTTAAACTTTCAGTCTACAAAGGTCGTTGCATATGCTCAAAACTAAAAATAAAATTCAAAACGCACGGATCAAAATCTAGTATATACTAAAGGGAGACTTCGTAGAGTATACAAAAAAGGGAAGGTTAATAATTGAAGTACACACAAAAGTTTATGTGGCCTTGTTGGGTTTTGTATATATATGCAACTGTTATGTAACAGGTTTGCTACTAATAGAATGGATTTTTCAGGAATTTTTGTGTGGTCTTAAATGATTAATCTAAACTAGCCATAATAAGCCCAATGCTATATATACCATAGTCCAGTTTCAGTTAACTTTTGGTACAAAACTGAATAACCAACTTGAACATTTACTTTTAATTTTAAACCGGTGTTTATTCGTTGGCAATTGTGTGAGGGATCTGCATTTGGAAATAGATAATACGATTAAAATGGGATGTTGTTGCAAATGAAGGCTTTCAAATTTGTCGGAAATTGCTTCACAACTCAAAGCTATTCTAGAAGACTACTACTTCTTTCAAATTTGTTTGGACTGAAGATTTGGCAAGCAACCGTTATCACCATCACATTGTTCATATAGTCATATCCTCTGTTCTTTCATTCTGTCTCACTTGGAAAAAGACACCAAGAATGTGCAAAACCTTAAGTTTTCCCATCATCCAAACCTCTCCAATATCAAAAGAGATCAAAGAAGTCAGAACTGAGCATGCCTCATACTTTGATCCTCAGGAGAAAAACAGCAATGGGACTGACACATTCTTGCTTCCATTGGATATTGAGAAGAAAAGAAATAACGGTGTGAGCAGTAGCCGGTCTGGCTCAGGGGAAGAAGGTACTCTGTGTGTTGCAAACATGTCTTCATCATCATTATTTGAGATGGCAACACCATCACCTCTCTCCCGTTTACCTGAGTCACACATTGGATGGTGCCATTGGTTACTCTGAGAGATCCTGAAATAGCAACAAACAGATTCTCAAAGGAAAATGTGATTGGTGAAGGAGGATATGGAGTTGTATACAGAGGAGAGTTGACCAATGGGACTCATGTTGCAGTGAAAAAGATCATGAACAACTTGTGAGTTAAGGTTATCTCTTTTGATATTTTGATTACTCTTAAACTTTGCTTCTTGCTTATTTGGTAGCTGAAAAGGAGTTTAGAGTAGAGGTTGATGCTATTGGTAACGTGCGTCCCAAGAACTTGGTACGTCTTCTAGGATACTGCATTAAAAGCACACACAGGTATTTCCATTAATCTTTTTTTTAGAGATAAAATGAGATCAAGTGTTGTGAGTTTTTGCTATTGGGATATTGGTTTATGAATATATGAACAATGAGAACCTCGAAGAATGGCTTCATGGTGCAATAAGACAACATGGATAGTTAACTTGGGATGCAAGAATGAATGTTCTCATCTGCACATCCAAGGCGTAAGCATAACATTCATTATTGTTTACAGCTTTGGTGTCTTGATCTTAGAAGCAATGACAGGAAGAGATCATGTGGATTATACACGTCTTGCTAATGAGGTACATAGACTATTGTGAGAGATGAATGTATCTTATAATTTTGATGAATTTTAAGACCTGTATACATTCTTTTTGGAATTATTTGGGTGGTTGAAGATGATGGTAAGATCTAAGAGACTGGAACAAGCCACTGATCCAAACATAGCGGTTAGGCCAGTGAACAGAGCATTGAAAGGTGTTCATCTTACAGCACTAAGATGTATAGATCAAGAAACAATAATAGTCAGTTTAATTATCATTAGAAAACAGAGATATATTTCTGGTGACTTATTTCTCTGTTCTTTGAAAGTAGTTTCTTCTTCTGCATCTTCTTGTTCTTGTTTTTGGGATTCTTTTTGTTTTATTTCTTACGGTTTTGCATATGAATGAACAGGTGATAGAGAGGGGTATGTTTAGATACGAATGCTATACATATATACTCAATATGTTTGTATATGGAACTAGATTTGTATTGAAACTCGCATATCAGTACTAATAGAATGGTGTGTACAGGAGTGTTGCTTTCGAGACAAGCATGCAACCGTGTGATACAAGTGTCAACATCTGAAAGGCTATATTGTCATAACAGATTCGATCGAAACGGTTATGACCTTGTTCCTCTCTCTTCTCTCTCCGTCGGCTGTTTGCTTCATCTCTATGATTAGTTTCCTAACGTTATAAAAATTTAATTATGAATTTTACCTATTGTCCTAAAAAAAATTAGAAATGATTATAGTTATCTATTTTGACTTAAAAGTTCAATCATTTTCTGAAAATTTTCAGATTATGCCTTTTTGACAAAGACTATACAGTATACTAATGTTGAGTGACTTCAAGTGCAATCATTTATAGAGCTATTTCAACATATGGTCACCTAGTTTTTTACATAAAAAAAATCTAAGGAATGCGCCCAAAATACGTCATTGATAATATGCATTGATTAATTTAATCTACTGGATTTAACTCAATTTGATACCAAAAATAAAACAATACTCTTCATTTGTAATATTATCATTTATATAGAATTTGAGAAAGATACGTATATGCACACACGCGACGTATGCCAATGTTTTAACAACCCGTGCCTATTTTCCAACTTTCGGGATAAAATTGTTTTTTTGGGCCAAAAAAATGGTATCTATGTCTCATTAGTCTAATTTCTATTTTGTACCATTTTTTCTTTTAATACCCTTTCTTTTTTTTTCTAAAATAAATTAAATCAATAGTTTTACAAACCAAAAAAATTTAGAAAAATAATAACTAGTGATGAAATACCTATATCAAATTAGTGATATTTTTTTCAGTTTTAAAAATGTTTAAATCATAATTTCATTTTCTATTCTAGAAAAAGTAGAATTGACATTCTACAAAGTAGAAAATGAAATCCACTATTTTCATTGAATCTACTATGTTTTGAATACGTGATCTACGTAAATAATAGTACTCTAAAAATATTTAGAATACATGTTCCGCGCCTAACCTACAACTCTAAAATCAGTAGAAATCAAAATCTACACTTTACAAAAAATCTAAAATATGTAGAATTCGAAATCTACACATTACTATAAATCTAAAACTTGTAGAAACGGAGTTTCTACACATTGCTATAAATCTAAAAACCTGTAGAAACCGATTTCTACAGATTTACTGAATTCTACGGATAAGAATAATCAGTTATGAAAATCTGAAAAAATATACTTTGAAATATTTTGTTTCCATATAATATTAAAACGATTTAAAAAAAAAAATTTTGTTCACTGATTTTTTTTTTTTATATTTTGTTTTGGTCAAAACGAGTTTTACAAATATTCTGATATTTATCAATTGTTTTATTAATTATAATTTTGAATTTATAATTAAAATTAAGGGTATTATTGCCATTATGAAAATATTTAGCCTAATGGGACATAAACTATACAAGATTAGCCTAATGGGACATATATATCATTTTTTGGCCCAAAAAAACAATTTTCCCTAAAATATATATTAGATTTTATAAATACATAATTCTTTTGTTGGTAAGATGTGAACGTGATATAATGAAATATCAATTCGAAATATTTAGTCTGAGATAGTTAACAGATCGATTACCCAAACCCTTGATTCAATACTAGACACGAGTTTTAGCAAAAAAACAAAATGATTGCTTGAGGCTTCAAATGGACGTTCATGCATGCGTGCTACATCCATTCACAAGCTCTCCACCTAACGTCCCATGAATAAACGGAAACCAACAAAAAGCTTAGAAAGACAAAATTATTATAGTTTTTTTTTTTTTTTAAACGCTAGTGTGGAATATAACTTCCATAAATACCAAATGATACATACATATCACCTTGACACCTATTGTCTCTTGTTCTTATGCTCTAAAGAGAGCAAAAGTGTTACAAGTAAACTTCATTCTCGAACCGTTTCTCACCTTTCTGTTTAAAATCTCTCTCTCTCTCTCTCTCTCTCTCTCTCTCTCTCTCTCTCTCTCTCTCTCTCTCTCTCTCTCTCTCTCTCTCTCTCTCTCTCTCTCTCTCTCTCTCTCTCTATATATATATATATATATATGTGTGTGTATGTATGTATTTTCGGCTATAAATATGCCGAGTGAAAAGAAAGATAGATTTGGGGAAACTAATAAATGTTATAGAGAACCCATCTCTCTTTTTTTTTTTAACTTGGTTTCTAAAATTATTATTATTGATTAGTGATAGTGAGAGAAACATAAAAATTACAAGAAGAAATTAAAAGAGAAAGATGCTTAAATCGAGAGATTTGTTGCCGTCGTTGGCGATGGTGTTGGTGCAAATTGGCTACGCAGGCATGAACATTACGTCGAAGATGGCTATGGAAGCGGGCATGAAGCCTCTCATCCTTGTCGCTTATCGCCAGATCTTTGCAACTATCGCCACTTTTCCGGTCGCATTTTTCTTTGAACGGTACAAACTCCTACATATATGCATAAAATTTGATGAACTAACGTTTTTGGACATGCATGCTTTTTACTTATATGATTAGTGCGCGTTTCTATTATCTTTTTGAGCTCTAAATAATTAAGGTTTTCATATATGCTTCTTGAGTCTATATATTATTTACATAGAACTTCGTTGTGTACGATAACTAAAATATTGGTTGAAGTTAACATCTGAAAGTAATTTTCAAGTTTGTATTAAGAAAAACTAATTTCTATCTAACTAATGGCTTTTGGGATTGTGTTGTAGAATGATTTTTACCTCTTCACTTTTTACATCAGCTAAAATAATTACTTTCCAAAGTTTTACAAAAGATGGCTTTTCATTAATTAACATAGACCATATTGGCAAATAAAAAGTTACAAAAAGCCAATATTTTAATGTTAATAATAACTTAATTATATTTACAGTTACTTTGAATGGATTTTCAGTCCTTGATTTTCAACATCCAAGTGTTTGGAAACTAGTAATTAATTTCCATTAGGAAGATTAAGATTGAAATGAGTAAGATAAAGAGACGATTTGTTAGGCTGCATCAAATATCTTTAACCTTAGTTTCTATTTACAATCACAAATACTAACAATCATGTATTATTTAGATTTTAAAGTTAAAGAAAAAAAAAGAAATGACTGTACGAACCATGTTTTTCAAATCAACAAAACATTATAGGAATAACTTTTTTTTTTTGAAAAAATAATAATATTACAGCTATATTAGACACAGTTATTTCAAAAATTCTACGGACTAGATTGTATTTTGATAAAACCAAACTAATCATTCATAATATAATTGAGAAGAAGAGATCAGCACGGCATCGTTTAATTATCCGTAGATTAGATTTCTTAATGACTAACTATTACAGAAATTGTGAAGAAAAACAGGTAAAGCGCAATCCATTTTCCGACTAGCCTTCTGTAGTTTTTTGTTTTGGTTATTAAAACTAGTATGTTATCAGAGTCTATCTGATTCATTTCTAGTAACGTCAATCATAATCGTTTGTCGAGTTATACGTAATTACATCATCATTGCTTCCTATTTCCGAGAGAAACAAATGAGAATTGTGACGCAGTCTCACACAATCCATGCGTCACGTTTCTTTCTTAAAACGGAAGGCACAAGCAGACAAACAAACACATGATTCCAGGAGAGTTAGGTATCAGCTGATATTGCCAGGGCACGTACTCATAGGACGACGTTTAACTGGTTCACCCCCACTCAATAAAAAAAACAAACTCTATCTTTTATTTGACTGAAATTTGTTTTAACTATAAAATCTTCTTTTACTGAGTATTGGTTGATCAAGTTGGGTTCTCAGAATTTAAGGCCATAAAACATTTATTAAAATTTTAATAATTAAAGAAAACGTATGTTTATGTATATAACTTCTAAAATTTTGAGGGCGAAGATAATATTTTACTAGATTGTGCCAATATCTAATACTGGTTTTGCTTTATGGGATTAGAAACTCAGTTTTCATTTTCATGTTAAACAATTAATTGATTACTAATAGAACGTAAATTTCGTACATGGTTTCTTGTGCAGTAAGACAAGACCGACGATCACACTAAGGGTTCTTATCCAAGTCTTCTTCTGCTCCGTCACTGGGTATTTACGTATATTTATATATACACTTACCTATTGATTGCAATCCCATATTAGAAACTATTGTTTTTAAGGAGTTGTTAGAAAGCGGTTTAACTTAAATCTGTTTGCAGTGTGACCGGAAATCAAGTGCTCTACTATATAGGACTTCAGAATTCATCTCCGACCATTGCTTGCGCCTTAACCAATCTCTTACCTGCCGTCACTTTCCTCCTCGCCGCAATCTTCAGGTTCTATATATTACTCTTAATATAGTTTTCACTAGTCTGAACTCGTTTATGATAAATATTTTAATACTAAACAACATTTTTCAGACAAGAAGCTGTAGGGATTAGAAAGGTATCTGGACAAGCCAAGGTGATAGGGACAGTAGTATGTGTGGTCGGAGCCATGGTTCTGTCCTTCTACCATGGTCACACCATTGGCATTGGAGAGTCCAAGATCCATTGGACCTATGCTCAAAACATCACGAGCCATGGTTCTGATTCTACCGGTTCTAACTTCTTCTTAGGACCTTTCCTAATCATGGCTTCTGCCATGTCTTGTGCCGTTTGGTTCATTATTCAGGTAACTGAAATGATAAGCATATGTAGTTTGTTATCAGTTCCTATATGGAACACCTTATTTTAAAACAACGCACGAAATATCAGATACCAAAACACAAACTAATTTTTAATTTGGTTTATTGCATTTTGGCTGGTAAAAAAAATCAATAGACTTTTTTTTTGTATAATGTATACAGATCATTGTTGTTGATTAAAAATATATTTTTGGTTACAGACAAAAATGAGTGAAACATTTGCAGCACCATATACGAGCACACTTCTGATGTGTTTGATGGGAAGTCTCCAATGTGGAGCCATCGCTTTGATCTCCGATCACAAACTCGCTGATTGGTCCATCAGCCCTCCTCTCCGCCTCATCGCCGCCCTTTACGCAGTATGTCTACGTAACATATAATATGATTCAATAACAATCTTACGCTAATATATAATTTAAAACGCGAATGCAGGGAGTGGTGGCGTCTGCGTTAGGGTTCTGCTTAATGTCATGGGCGATAAATATAAAAGGTCCTCTCTACGTCTCTGTTTTTAGCCCTTTAGTGCTTGTAATCGTCGCTGTTTTCAGCTGGACTCTTCTTGAAGAGAAACTCTACACCGGCACGTATGTTTCTACGCTCTCTCTTTATATATATAAACAAACCTGAAAATGATGATTTATGAAATATATTTGTATTAGGTTTATGGGATCAGCACTTGTGGTTATTGGGCTATATGGTGTTTTGTGGGGGAAAGATAGAGAGATGAATGAGAAGGAAGACGAAGTAGAGAACCAAAAGAATGTGAAACAACAACCAACAGTCAAACGAGATATTAATGGAGATATTGAGTCAAGATATGGAGATGTTAATGTGTAAACCATTTTGAGGCCAATGATTGAGTGTTAAGTTGTGTGTTATTCAATATTACTTATGATGTGTCTATATATTTTAATTATTTTAAATCTTCAAGCATTCCCATTAATTATTTTATTCTTAGAAGCCAAAACAAAGTAAAAGCAAATATGTTCTGTTTCATCGTTGGATTAATGTGGATGAGCTCCCTTTTCTTGTGTGGGTGAGTTCCTTTCTTTGGCTCTACATAGGTCTCTGACCACATGAATCTCACAAGAGGACTTTGGTAGCATATTTATGACATAACTTGACCAATTGATTTAAGATAACATCCATATAAAAATGGATAAAATTGTTGACCAAAAAAAATAAGAGAGAATAAAATCTTACAACAAAAGTGCAATATAAATTAAAGAACTTATGGCAAAAGCTATATATTATACTATATCATTTTATAAAATTCGGTCCAACCTTAGCGGCACCAACATGATTCACATAAACATTTATGCCAATACATAATGCAATCAAAAAGCTTCTAAAACCGATTATTAATTAGAATATTTCTGAAATTATTTGCTTATCTTATTATGTTACAACAATCGGATTATGAAGAACCCATAAGACCAACGATCTTTTGCATGGCCATTAAGACCATCGTCTCTCTGTTTTTCTCAATCATCGGATTAATCTCATAACCAGGCACAATAAAATCTGTCTTACATATACCAAGACTCGTAGAAACGTTATCCTCGAGATTGAGGATCTTACCATAGAGTCCTTGGTTAAAGAAAGACACAGCATTCGTGAACATGGTGTTTACAATAGCATAGGCTTCAGCACACATTTGCAGATTGGGTCTCTCGTCTCCAGCGTTTCTAAGGAGTGTGCTGATGAAGAAATACGTGTTCGCCGAGAATCTTTCAGCTTCTGTCACTGTCACGTTCATGAGATCTTTCTTGTTTGGGGAAGAAATAATCAGTTTATTGGCAAAGACTTCATTGCAGAATTTGGTATCTGTTGTCTGTTTACAGATTTCGTTGACGGTAAGTTGAGTGTTGTCATCGTAAAGAGTTTCTGCGACGGAGCAAACGAGTGTAATCGCCGACAATATCACGGGAATGCGATACATTTTCATTCACTTTTTTATTTGAGTTGTGAGTCTGTGGTGGTTTGAGAATGAAATCTTTTATCTTTTAAAATTAGGCATACTAATGAATTAGTCAAAGTCAAAAGTAGATTTTATTTCATTTACTAAGATACTCTATTATAAATTTATATGTATATGTATATATCTTTTATATCATTGGTATACAAAGATTAAGAAAATTAGAAGATGATGTGAAACATGGAATATCTTATTTAACATGTGAGAATTACCATATTTATATTGGATTATATAGTTGAAATATACATATCGAGAAACATGATGATGATGATGATGATGATGATGATGATGATGATGATGATGATGATGAAACTTTTCTTACAAAAAATATAATTTTGGAAAATTAATAATTGAAAGAAATGATGTGGAAAATTTTATTCTATATTAATTGGTAACATTCATTTTCATGACTTATCTTTTGAATATATTATGGTAAAATAACTGAAAATAATGATTTGAAAACGTGTTTTTGATATTGATTATTCTCGTGGCTTTCTCTTTTATATATATGATGATATCAAGATTTAGTTTGATAGTTAAATCGATACCGCTGGTTCCAACATGTATTGACAAATGTATTATCTCCGAATTCCCTTTATTCTAGAGATTTAGAGGTTTTTACTAAATCGGCTGTTTGGTTGGTACATTTTGATTTTCACATTTCATTCGAGCAAGAACCAGAAAGGGCTTCTGATCATCGTTGTGGAAACAATGATAAAACTGAAAACCAGACTATACTACCATGTTTTTTTTAGAGATAAAAGTCTTTAGCAAACATATACAGCAAACAGAGGGGTTGGTGACTAAAACTCCTCTAGATTCAGTACAAAATACAGCAACAAACAACAATATATAATAAAAATTCCAAACTGAACATAATTAGTTTCTTACTTTCAGCAACTATATTATCAATAAACTAGCTTAGCCCTCACATAGTAGTCTAGGCGGCGGACGGAGCTTTGGCGTAGTAAAACACACCAGCTTCAGACGAATCTGTAAAGAACTGTGGCATGGTGGTTTGCTGCTTCCTGCGGACCTCTTCTTCTTCTTGTTTCGAACGCACATTAATGTTCTTGTAATCAAGAGTCTCGTCGTTGTAAATGTCCCACCACTTCTCTACAAGCATCTTGATGTCTTGTCTTTCCATATTCTCTTCTTGGCCTGTGAACCTAATAGAAACATAGAAGCAATTTAAGATCTTTTCTCCTCTTTAATATTTACGTTTTATAAATGAACAAGAACATGATTAGAATTTAGATGTTATACCTCCAAGGCTTTGAACCAGCTGCGCAGTAATGAACAACCTTGGCTTTGTCAAGCTCTATGTTCTCTGGATGCCTCCAAAGCATAGCCAAGACAAGATTATATACTGGTGGAATCGGCTTGTATATATCTTTGAAGTACATGTTCAAGAAATCCTATTAAACACACAAATCAATTTAATCTTATAAATATTATTTTGAGGATACGTACGTACGTTTATCTTAAAAATTTATTTCATAATAGACCATAAACATTCCTTAAGTACGTAGTTTATTTATTTATTATAAAATTGTGTAGATTTTGTTTTACCTGTTCAGCAAATGGTGTGGGAGAGACAACGTTGAGAGTCTCCAAAAGGTTGTAGTAAGTTGGCAGGCTTGGCTCGCAAACGAACATGCCAGCGTTGAAGTACAACGGTGGCTTAGGACCAAGCTCAGCCTCAGGCCACGTCACCTTGTCGGGGCACTGTTGGCAGTAGCCAATCTTGTACTGAGGCGTATGGCTCCATGTCTTCTCACAGAAACAGTCTTTAACGGCGTAGAAGTTGCCGTCAGGAAGATCGAACAAGTGATCTATGTTCTCGAACACTTGTATGTCTCCGTCTAAGTATATCATCTTGCTATACTCTACAAACTGTATCCAAATATTCATACTATATATAAAATGCTACGTAAAAGCAACTCCAACTATAATTTCTAGAAGAGGTTCTCAGCATTTTTTTTTTAAAAAGAGAAAAAAATAATAAACCCACGAGAAAAAAAAATTAAAAGTTCTCCTTTTAGATTTTTTAAGAAACTGCCTAGATACATAAAAGGCAGATAGATATCAACACAATTGAG
Source organism: Brassica nigra (assembly GCA_016432835.1). Taxonomy (NCBI): domain Eukaryota; kingdom Viridiplantae; phylum Streptophyta; class Magnoliopsida; order Brassicales; family Brassicaceae; genus Brassica; species Brassica nigra. The sequence continues at coordinate 69,348,295 of CM028247.1, forward strand.
GAGAAATCAGTATTTTAACTGGTTTTAAAAAAATAAAACGGAGAAATAAGTATCTAAAAAAATAAAATATAACTAAGTAATTATAATATTAATATATTTTTTTTAGAAACTCTCACGTTATGGGACCTATGGAATTGCTCTTAGAAAACCAAACTTATTCTATAAACCCTATAAATTATTATGAATTTGTTTGTATATATATGCACCTTCCAAATACGAAGCTTGGAGTAGTTAAGGACGTAGTAAGCCATGGCGAACTGAGTTTGGTTCTCCGGAGGACAAACCGGCTGGATCTCATTCACGAGACATCCTTGCTCTACTAGTTGTCTCCGGTGATCCACCGGTACGTCCGGTAATACAGCAACAACTAATGGGTATATGCTCTTGGCTTTCCTTAGCCCTTTGGCGAGACCAACCACTCCTTTCACGTAGTCTCCGTTCCCGGCGAGGAACGTCACGTATGCTCTCTTCTTCCCTCCGTTACTTAACTTGGTGTTGATCACAGGTGCCATCTTGTCTGAGTTGTTAAAAAGAGAGAGTGAGAGAGAGGTTTTTTCTTTGTGATAACTTGAGTTGATAAGTGAGAAGCCAAGCTTAGCTTTTATAGGCTTTCGGGGTGATTATGGCTGAATTTTGTTAATTATCAGAGATGTAGGAACCAATGAAAGAAGAGATTATTCATTTGACTGTTATATGCTTTGACCGATGCTATATCCAACGGCTGAGCTTCGTATTAATTTGTAAGAGTGGGACCATAAGATGATGACATGGTAACTTACTGGACCGCGGAAAAATGGGGACCACTTACCGCAATAGCAGAATCGGAAGGTGATTGGTTAAAGCGTCTCCGTCTAGTTCATACAAGGCGGTGGTAATGCCACTTGGCTTTAAGTGGAACCCATGAAGAAGCCAAGATTGGTCGTTGTAATTCATTGCTGTATATTACTCGTTGTAGTAATTTTCGTCAGACCCATGACCGACCTACTATTTACGTATTTTTTCTTGACCGACCTACTATTACGTATTTACTTTTTTTTTTTACTTGATGAAATCTTTAGAAAAAAAAATCAAAATGCAAAAATATTACATTGCGTTAGTTTTTAAAAAAAAAACTTTCTGGTTGTCAGCTTCTGTTTTATGAAGTCTAACCCAAAGTTTTGGTGATTTTCTTACTCTCAAATTCGTAATATATTTTATCAACTGTATTATACATAGACCCAGATAAATTGTAGTGAACTAGTGATGTTCTTGCATGACTAAAGTAATTTATTTTTGTTTGCAGTAAGATTGCAGTTAAGTGATTGCCTGTCATCCAAACATTTGGATGTATAATAGCTGACGTACCGACCATATATACTCGTAAAGACAAAAGACGTACCGACATAGGTAATATTGAGCTACGACTAATTAAACCCATACTTCCGGTAATGACAAAAAGATTAATACACTCTGGTAGAATATTATTTGGAATCAAAATTCCACAATAATACAGTAAGATAGTTCCACAAGATTAAGACATGCAGTGGACAAAACCTCTCCTTGCCAAAAACACCATGACCCCTTACTATTGGGAGCTATGGGCCAACAATAAATTTACGTTGAATCGAGAGTTTTCTCGTCATTGTTATCACATTAAGTGTTTATAGTGACATATTTTTGTGGCGTTTGGACAAATAAATTGCAGTAAAGTATTTGGTCACTATTTATTGCCCTTGCAGTGCAGTAACATATATAATACTCACAAGAAAACTGATCATGTGTACCCTAATCTTAAGCTTGCATACGCGTGAGTCTTCTTGATCAATTTGATTAAGATGTAAAGTTTTTGTAAACGATATTAGTACTTCTGGAAACCGAAATATTGACAAGTAAGTACTATTAGTCTTTAGATGAATTATCATCCACATATGGAGAAGATAGAGAGTTCTCTGAAAACCGTTACATGTCTTGAGTCTAAGTTTTTAACTTCCACAATGTGTCTTTATCATGCACGACTTAGCTCTCTAGCCAAGTTTGGGACGTTAGTCATTATTTTTCTTGCATATGTATTGTTCAAGTTTGAGTTTTCTTGTTGAATGTTTACCATTCTTGTCTTGTTTCTCCATGTCTACACCTCCACAAGATTTTGGAAAATTCACCATGATTATGACAAAATGAGTGAACTTAGAGCGAGACTTATCTTGCTCTGTACTGTTATGTTTTTCAAATTTCGGTTAGAATTGGGTTGAGGAAGAGAATACGGAATTTTGAAATTTAATTTGGCTAGTCTGTAATTAATTCGGTTACCGCCTTCTTAAGAAAATTCAAATAAAATCCGTACCAAAACACACTTGAGACAACAATAAACTTGAGAAATCATCCAAGCCAAGAGTGTTTCTATATATATGAGTAGTTCTTAGGACTGAGGAACAAGTTACTTGCTTAGAATCATGTCATCAGTAGTGAAATCCGCTTCTTTCCTAAAAGTTCCACGACCAAAATCAAGGTTGTATGAGTCAGTGAGACCCTCCACCAGGTCGAACTCTGGTTTCCATCCCAGTACATGCTTTGCTTTCTCCACAGATGCAAAGAAATGCTGCAAGATAATTTTCATAAATAAAAACTCTAGCCTTCGACAACTTGGTTTCTTTGACGTAGTGTTGTCTGAATCAATTGAACGTTTGGATTTTACCTGGTCACGGAAAGGGAACGCCTTCTTCTTCCCAAAGTCGAACTCTTTCGGGTTGTAGTGAACAATCTCTGGCTCCGGAAACCCACCAGCCTAAATGATTTGATAACATCACAAGCTTACATCAACCCTTACTCAAGCAATGATCCAAAAAGGCTCAGTGTATGTACTGTAAACAATATAAAAGAATGTACCTTTGCGCAAGCTCTTGCTAACCCATCAAAGGTGACATACTTCTCTCCTGAGATGTTGAATATCTCTCTGCTGGCTTTCTCGTTACCAAGCACGGCGAGAAAGGCTGTTGCCAAGTCCTGAACTCACATAACCCTTTTGATGTTACGGATCATTACTATTGAAGAGTGATCAGAGAGGAGTGAAAGATGCTGAGTTTGAGTTTAACGTTCCCATGCAACATAATGAGTTCTCTAAACATGCAAAGCTAAGCTCAAGAATATAAGAGAAAGTAAGGTGTGTGACCTTAACGTGACCGAGTTGTGAGATCTGGATCCCAGAGTTTGGAACTGGGATAGGGCGACCAGCTTTTAAACGGTGGAAGAACCATTCTTCAACGGGGTTGTAGTTTAATGGACCGTAGATGTAGACAGGACGTATAGAAGTCCAGTTTACACCTTTTGATTGCAGTAAGCTCTCTGTCTCCAGCTTCCCCTTGTGCCTGCTCTTCGGGTCAACTGCGTCCACCTACATCAGTTATGTTTCAAATTAATAAATAGAATTATAAATTGACTAAAATAATAATCAATTGATTACAAGCTCAAGTATTGACTAAAAATAAGATTTGTTACATACCTCACAGTGTGGCAAGGTATCTGACTTCAGATAAACACCAGCTGAAGAACAGCAGATGTACCTATAAAATCAACACACATATTACAGTTTTGAATGAGCTAACCATTGCACATACCAGCTAAGTTAATGTGGTATATAACTCACTGTTCTAGTTTAGGAAGTGCATCTATTATAGGCTCAACTTCCTCTGACTCTCTTCCTGAGAAAAAGTTACCAAATGTAAAAATCTCAAGTTTTTTTTTTGCTTTAAAAAAATCTCAAGTTGTCTAAGGCAAAAGACTGTATCTTCTTGAATTTACAGTAACAGCAAAATAAACTACTTGTTACCGTTGATATCATAGACAACATCATAGCCTTCCGCTGAAAGACTTGACTTCACAAAGTCATTGTCCTTTCTGTCTCCTTTCAAGTGAAGAATCTAAAAAAATACCAAGAAAAAAACATTCTTTTTAATTGGAATTCTAATTGATCATATAGTATTCACCAAGTTCATCATTTTTTTCCTTGGATTATCTGAAACCATATAATTATATTTTAGTGTGAATGCTAGTTCTTTCACAAGGAATAGTGTAACAATATATTGGAAGAAAATTCAGCAAATAATATTTATATTTTTGTATTATTTGAGTGCACATACAAGTGCACATGCTAGTTCTTTCACAAGGAATGCTGTAATACCTTGGAAGAAAAATCAGCAAAGTCTTGGTCAGATTCACCAGGCAATTGTTTGGCGATAGGAGATTTACCTCTTGTGAACAATGTAACCTGAAAAAGCAACCATTGGCCAATGCGAAAAGGAAACAATTTTTTTTAGCTGAGAAGAAAGTTTGCTAGGTCATGAAATGAACCTGATGTCCCTCTTTGACAAGGAGCCTGGACAAGAACACACCGATGAATCGAGTGCCACCCATTATCAGAATCTTCTTTTCACTCGATGCTGAAACGTAGAGTGCCCCTTTTGGTTGATGAACCTTCCTCTTGTACTGTAGTTTCAACAACAAAGCTAACTACGTAAGCAAAATCTTAGCTCCAAATTTTCATAAAGCGATATTCAAATATGAACTCGGAGTTGCGACCATAACCCACACCCAAGGGTGGTCCTCAGCATAGACTAAGACTAGTGAAACATAGGTTTATAGCCTCCAAAATTTTGGAAATAATTTTAAAAGAAGTAAACTCCTAAATTTGCAAGAATTTTTTTTTATAAAAACTCTTACTAAATTATAAAAAATTATAAAAACTCTTACTAATTTACAAAGAAGTAAACTCCTTAAAATCTCATGATCGACCATGCCCGACATTTGACATGACAATTAATCTAGACATAATGACTCCATTGCTACGGAAGTGGAACAAAAAGATCCTAAACCCTTTAATAAAACGTATAAATGGTGAAACGTAACGAAATGATTAGGAAATGGACTAGGATGGATCTTACAACTTCAGGATGGATCAATAGACCTTCTCGGACTTCAGGGCTGTCACAAGCAAATTTCACCACTACATACGGAACTTAAAAGTTTAGTTTGGGCAGTGAAATGTTTATCTCGCCATCAACGGTTCTGTGATTATTTCGTTATTGACTTCCAAGAATTAGTAAAAATAATCTCGAAACCTGAGGAATGGCCAGTCTTTACAACTGAACTTACTGAGTTCAAATCTCTTTGGGAGGCCTACCAAGACGCAAAGGTGGTGTATCAACCCAGAGCAAACAATACTAAAGCGGACTTCTTTGCAAGACAAGCTCGAACAAGGAATCGTGTTTTCTCGTATGTTAACACGTCGGTACTTTATTGGATCGACACTCGCAACTCGTCCTTCGCGGATTTATACTAAGATTCGTCTTTGTATTTTATTGTGATAAAAAAAAAGATTAGGAAATGGACTAATGACCGTCTAAATTATTGATCACGGTTATCCTTAGAATAAATAAAAAGAAGAAGACCTGGACTTGTAAATGGAGCTTAGAGCATGAGCAATGGTGAACCCCAAAGGGGGGTTCACCAACTTTTTTTAATATTTTTTTGTGGGCACATGAACAGTTATGAACCCGGATTTGTTATTTTCTGTATTAGTGAACCCGAGGAAGGAGTTCATAGGAATAAAATAATAATATTAATTTTAAAAAAATTAAAAATTGAAAATATTCAGAAAACATAAATATATTATTAAAATATATTATTAAAATTATGAAAACATTTTATTGAATACATTAAGAGTAGATTACATAAATTGAGAAATTGAAGAACATACAAAGCTTATTCATCTTCATCACCAAACTTTTGCCAAATATTTTCCATTAAATCAGCTTTCAAACGAACATGCTTCTCTGGATTTCGAACTTCTCTGCGTATGCCTAACATATCACGAGCATGAATACTATCTCTCCTTGTGACCTTAGAACTTCTGCTTGACTCTCCTGACTCAAACTCAGAAGTATTAAGTTGAGCGTATCCGTGTCGTTCGTTCTCTACTATCATATTGTGCAATATGACACAAGTTCTCATTATTTTTACCTATCTTTTCCTTGTCCCATTGTAGAGCTGGATTTTTAACAGTTGCAAACCTCGACTGCAATACTCCAAAAGCCCGTTCGACATCTTTTCTGGCAGATTCTTGCTTTTCTGCAAATTTCTCGGCTTTAGGACCTTGAGGAAGTGGGATGGATTGGATAAATGTTGACCAGTTTGGATAAATTCTGTCCGTAAGATAGTATGCCATACGATAAGTGTGGTTGTTGACCTTGAACTTAACTTTAGGTGCTCGACCATGTAAGATGTCATCAAAAACAGGTGACCGATCAAGAACATTGATATCGTTGAGGGTACAGCGAAAAATCGCGTGCCATATCCAAAGATCTTGTGATGCCACGGCTTCTAAGACAATTGTCGGCTTTCCTGCACCACGTGTGAACTGACCTTTCCAAGCTGTTGGGCAGTTTTCCACTCCCAATGCATACGATCGATGCTGCCTATCATCCCGGAAACCCCGTACCTCTCCAACATCGGTAATCGTTGAAGATCCTCGGCTGTAGGTCTTCGTAGATACTCTTCTCCAAACAATTGTATTATTGCATCAGTGAAATTTGCCAAACATAAACGTGATGTACTGTCACCAAGTCGGAGATATTCGTCATATGTATCTCTGATTGACCATATGCCAGCATTATAGCTGCCGTACACTTTTGAAGTGCAGATAGCCCGTTCCTTCCGCAAGCATTTTTCTTTGCTGAAAGTATGGAACTTCATTACTTATCGTTCGACAATGTGAAGGAACAATGGCTTGTTCATTCGAAACGCCTCTAAACATTTCCGGATATGTAGGATTTTCGTGGAAATAATCTTTCCATAGCTGAATGTGTCCTAGTTCGATCTCTTTCGATATAAGCTCGTCTACTCGGCTTGTTGGGTTGAACCTCAACTATTGAGTCGATGTAATGATCAAGGACTTGGTCGACCATTTCTTATAGCTTCATCAACTTCATCACTTGATGAGGAAGACATTGTTGATTGTTTCTTCCTAACATGACAAAAGCGGATTTGTAAAGTTGTCATAATGCTATAAATTATTTTCATAATCTTTTGTTTACATTAATTTATCATCATTTTACTATCATATTTATTCATAATCTAATTTTTTTAATTTATTATATAAAAGTTGTCATAATGCTATAAATTATTTTCATAATCTTTTGTTTACATTAATTTATCATCATTACCCTATCATATTTATTCATAATCTAATTTTTAAATATATTATATAAAAGTTGTCATAATGCTATAAATTATTTTCATAATCTTTTGTTTACATTAATTTATCATCATTACCCTATCATATTTATTCATAATCTAATTTTTAAATATATTATATAAAAGTTGTCATAATACTATAAATTATTTTCATAATCTTTTGTTTACATTAATTTATCATCATTACCCTATCATATTTATTCATAATCTAATTTTTAAAAATATTATATAAAAGTTGTCATAATACTATAAATTATTTTCATAATCTTTTTGTTTACATTAATTTATCATCATTACCCTATCATATTTATTCATAATCTAATTTTTTAAATATATTATATAAAAGTTGTCATAATACTATAAATTATTTTCATAATCTTTTGTTTACATTAATTTATCATCATTACCCTATCATATTTATTCATAATCTAATTTTTAAATATATTATATAAAAGTTGTCATAATACTATAAATTATTTTCATAATCTTTTTGTTTACATTAATTCATCATCATTTTACTATCATATTATCATCATAAATTAATTTATCATCACTTTACTTTCATAAAGTTGTCATAATGCTAAGTTATTACTCTATCATATTTTGTATCATAATCTATAATTTTTGTTACATTATCTTAATTTGTTACTTCATTCTGAAAAGTTTGGGTTGAACCTTGAACTTACCTTGTCACTTGAACCTTCAACTCTGGTTGTTTGTTGCTTGAACGATGAGAGAGCAGAGAAGAGAAGAAGAGAAAAGAAACAAAAGCAAAAGGAGATTGTTTTTACTTTGGTCACAACACATTATATAGAGGCAATTGTTTTACATCCGTGAATCAAGTACATTGTTACAACAAAACCAAAAGACCTAGAGATACATATTACATCCGTGATGAAGTGTAGAAAGGAACAAAATTCTACACTTTCCCCTGCTTAAAATATCCGCAAACATACATATAGAAACAAAACCTTCCAACCCGTGACCTGCAACACCCTTCCCTTCCAACCCGTGACCTGCACACCCATCCCTTCCAACCCGTGACCTGCAAAACAAAAGATAACAGAATCAATACACTAACAAAACAAAAGAGAACAGAATCAATACACTAACAAAACAAAAGAGAACAGAATCAATACACAAGCTAAGACACTAACCAAATCAAAGCATTTCAGATATTAGTTTATTCTTAAGAGCCACTTCATGATCAGATAGTGTGTCTATGTTTTTTGCTAAGAGGCGATCTAGGATCTTTTGTTTGGATAGGGTGTTTTTCTGAGCTAGGATGGTTTGTATCCGATCAAAAGCTGTTTCGTCCGGCTTCTTGCGTTTGGCAGCTTTGCTAGCTTTAACACCCGGAGGCCTGACCTCTTCCTCGTCAGCCACCACCTCCGGACCACCTTCCTTACTTTTCTCCTTCGGTTGAGAGTGTGATCTCCATTTCTGATCGAACCGAAGTTCCCTCCAGCAATGCTCAAGACTGAACTTGACACTATAGTCGTTCAAGAAGATGTCATGAGCAGCCTTCATGACATCATTCTCTGTTTGACCACTCGATTGCTCTTTCAAGGCACTTTCATGGCATCCCACAAACCTGCAGACCTCAGCATTCATCCTTCCCCACCTCTGCTTACATTGACTCCAGTGTCTTGGAAGGGAGCCAACGAGGTGAGGACTCGAATTAAAATACTCTTCTATCCTCTTCCAAAAGGATCTTAACTTCTGTTAATTACTGACAATGGGATCCTTGCTGGTGTTTAACTAAGCACTGATCAGCACAATGTCTTCTTTGGTTGACCACTTTCTCCTTTCCACTGGTTTAACTAACCCGGGAGAGCTAACAAGTGTCTCACCAGAGTCTAGGTCTACTGGTGGACTGCTCTGTGAGCCTAACTGGTTAACAAACCCGAGAGAGTTTAGGGAAAAGGGGTCCATTTGGTGTTTTGGTTATGTTTGATGTTTAGAGGTTTTAGTGATTTTTAAGTGGATTGTTTGTGTTTTTTATAAGTGAATTCACTATGTTTTAAACTAGTTTCACTGACGTTAATTACACAACAACAACCACAGTTAATTACCCAACAACTAAATTTTAATACACAACTACTTATTCACAGTTAGCATTCATTACACATCAAATCAGGTTTACTTAACTCGAACAATTTTTATACTTTAACCAACAAACACAACAATGAATGATAAAGCAAAATCAAGTACGAGTTCTACTCTAGCTAGTTCAGATCATTTAAAGCTCTACTCAACCTACTTCAGTTATAGTTAACGTCTAGCTACGCAGCAACCCAAATGAGTAGTTCTAGTTCAGTTAAGATATCTAACTTTTCGTAGTTATTCAAAGCAGACCTTCTCCAGGTCAGCTACTTGCACCGTGAGGTTATAAACCTCCGCAGTGAGGCGATCAACATGACGACTGAGCTCTGTAGCCTGTGCCTGCAAATGGAATAAACAAGGGAAATGTCTTATTAAAATATCAAGTTATTAAAAAAATATGTAGACAAATATGTAACACAAAACAAAAATAGTTTACTAACCTCTAGTGTCTCAATCTGGTTTTTGAGACTCGGTACGAACTTCATCACCTCCTCAGCCTCCTCCAGACGCTTAGTCAAGATTTCGATCTGCTCCTGGACACCAATCACCCAAGGCTGACGGTAGTGAAACCCATCAGCCTTGTTTACAACCAAAAAAATATTAGCATATGTATGTGTATAAAAGCAAAGAATGAAAATGTTGTTCAGAGTCTTACCTCGTAGTTGGCGCATGTGAAGAAACGCTTCCCAGGAAGGGTGTCGTACTCCTGCTTCACTCGAACCTCGTCGATGATTCTCCTACCACAGGAACACCTTCTCGGAATCCCATATTCTGAATCGCAAGTGTATGAGAGCATGTTGATGTAGTCCTTTTGCCTCTTTGAATGCTTTCTCTCTTCTGAGGGATCCATCTGTAAAAGAAATCGAATCTATTAGAACATCAATATAAAAAACGAATCTATTAGAATCCAAACAATAGAATAAACGACCCCTATATCGAACTCTGTTGACGATTTACAATTATTAAACGAAACCCCAAATCTATTTAGAACCCTAACTCGAAATCCCTCAATCGATTTCAAATCTCAGAGAAACGACCTCTATATCGAACCCATTTGACGATTTAGAATTATTAAACGAAACCCCCAAATCAATTTAGAACCCTAACTCGAAATCCCTCAATCGATTTAAAATCTCAGAGAAACGAACCCTAAAAGAAACGACCCTGACGATTTAGAGCAATCATTCGAAACCCACAAAACGATTTACATCCCCAACTCGAAACCCCCAAATTTTTTTCAAATCGGAGAAAACTGTTTCGACCACAAAATCGACCCAAATCAAACGTCGATCTACTCGAAACTTACCAGAGGAAGAGAAAAAGACACTCCGTCGTCGATTACAACGAGAAAAGAAAAGGGACACGGCGTCGTACGATAAATCGCCTCTCGCAACGAAACCCTAGCTTTTTGGTGGAGAAGGGAAAATGACTCGATACACGGGGAAGCCCTACTTTCCTCCTCCTCTACGCGCTTTCGTTCAACAAATCAAGACCCGACGCGTGACGTGAACCCGCTTCATACGGGATCACTCCTAAGGCCCGGTTCATCAAAACGAACCCATTTTTATTTGATTTTAATCCTCGGCCCCTTAGAACCCGAACCCATGAACCTCACTAAAACCCCTGCTGCGGATGGTCTTAGCGCCATTAAACTCAGAGAGAGAAGAAGTAAGGAGAGAGAAAGAAGGCTGGCTCTGTTGCAACATCATCATCTTCGCCATAATTGTTAGTTCACTCTCTGACAAAACCGAAGAGAAGGTCTTATTTGAAAGTCTGCGAATGGTATCATCTTGTTCCTTCTGATCATCGAGTCTTAATTTTTTTTTTTGGATAAGAAAATTATCTCAGCCTCTCAGCCATTTCATGGTCTCTCGTCCTCTTCTTTCATAAAACACACTCATCGTGTCGCATCCTTGTGGATGATTCTAACCGCTACGTAAGTTTTATTGTGGTCAAAATCATCGTGAATAAACTTTTAGTATTGGGCCTAATGGGCCTTACGTACATACACTTGGGCCTATGAGCTGATTTAGATTTAAAAAAATTATTACAAAACAGAGAAACATCCACGTTCTAGCAAACAAACACGCGCAAGAGTTTGAAGATCTGTCGGAAGGAAGATCGGTGTTGTCCAAATCGGAAAAAAGTGTTTTGTCTTTCTGCTGATCAGCTTCGGATCGATACTTTCGAAAGATGGATCCGAACCAGGTGAGTTTCAGATTCTTGATCTAACCTCGATTAGTGGTTTCTATCTTGAATGTTACTTGTGTTAGATCTGTGTTCTTCGTTTATTTATTTATTTTTTTCAATGTAGGCACCAGTTGAGAACTATGCAAACCCAAAGACATGTCTGTTCCATGTTCTCTTCAAGGTGTGTGAGCCAGTGTATAAGTAATGTTTCAAACGTTTGTATAAGTGTGTCAAACTGTAACAAGTTTGTTTTTTTTTGGGGGGACAGGGTGCTGCGTTGGCGTTTTACATACTCTCTGCTCTGTTCTTCAACAGCTTTGTTATAATCTTTGTGGTGACTGTTCTTCTTGCTGCACTTGACTTCTGGGTGGTTAAGAATGTGAGTGGGCGTATACTTGTTGGTCTCAGGTGGTGGAATGAGATCAATGACTTGGGAGAAAGTGTCTGGAAATTTGAATCTCTTGACCAGGAGGTTAGTCCTCTCTCTTCTATCTAATTTGTTCAATCGGCGATAAGGTTAATTTGTTTTGTCTAATATCAGTCCTTGGCTCGGATGAACAAGAAAGACTCATGGCTTTTCTGGTGGACGCTTTACCTTGCAGTGAGTAGTTCCTATCTGAGACTACTGTTGCAGCTTTTGCTTTGCATTTAAAACTGTCCTATTGGCTAAAATTTGGCAATTGTCTTTGTGAATGTTGAAAGTGTATTGATATATACACTATGAACCACCAGCGTACAAGCGACCTATACAGAGTGAGAACTAGCCATGGGATGGTAGCAATGAGTTTGATGTCTTTTTTTTTTTCTATTGTATTGGAAGCTGAATCTTGTTTACTTCTATTTTGTTAAGGCAGCTGCGTGGTTCATCCTTGGTGTATTTTCTCTGATAAGGTTTCAGGCAGACTATCTACTTGTTGTTGGCGTTTGCTTGTCCCTCAACGTGGCTAATATCATCGGCTTCACAAAGTGCAAGAAAGGTTAGATCCACTGTTGCCTTCCCTTGATATTGTTAAGAATCAAATCAGCTACGGAATCATTAGGTTCTTAGTAAAGAACATACACACTCTAACCGGTATTTTGATACACCATATGTTGCTGGCAGATGCAAAGAAGCAACTTCAGCAGTTCGCCTCACAGACAATCGCATCACGGTTCCAATCCACCGTACAATCTGCCTTCACCCTTGTCTGAAAAAAAAGAAGAAGAAAAGGGTTAGTGAGCGCGCAAAAGACAATGTACAAAGAAAGATTGCATTAAAAAAAACAACACCGTGCCTTTTTTTTTCTGACTGAGGTTTATTATATTCGGTCTGTTACATTTTTCGACATACTCTATTTGGTATGGTCTCTTACTTATGACTTATTAGTATGTTTAGTCCAAAAGAAGTTTCGAAACTTTACATCTCTCTGTTGGCCTCAGATGGTATGATATGCGACCTTTCATCTTTAAGATTATCTTTTTTCAAGTAAGTTTTCTAACAAAGCAGTTGAGCTAACCAACAACAACTAACTTATTATATAGCTGATGAAATTCAAGCATTTTTGGGCCCATCCAAGCTAATGGTAATAATGAAACGCAAGCTGGGTTAGAAAGGTTGTGTATCCCACTAACACGATTAGTAAGAAGTAGCATATAAGTCAATATTTTTGGGTTAGGCACCCGGTATGTATACGGTGCAACAACTTATTTTCGGAATAAAAACGGTGAAAACATTAGGGTAATCGTTTGATCGAATAGTTTTTAAATTGTTGGTTGAATTTTTTTATTACCTTAGATTTTCATATCAAATGATCGTTGTTGACACAATCATTATTGCGGTGGGGATCATGGCGCAAGATCGTGCTTCACCTGTTGGATTAAGCTTGAAAAATAAGTAAACTTGAAGAGCAAGTTAAAGACCTAATCCTACCGAGATATGGAAATAGGAAACATAATGAATTTGAGAGTTATCTAGTTATCTCCTGGTAATTTATAATCAATCAAACAAAAAGAAATATGATTAAACAACAAGTAGTGTATACACCTTCCTTCCTTTCACTCCAGAGGAGGAGGGAAACCAAACTGTATGGGATCCAATTGAGGACCCAAGGCGAGAACGTCAGACCAAACCAGAGTAAAATCAGCCATTGGCAGTAAATCTATCACCGAGGACGGGCTATACACGATAACAGTCCGATAACCGCGCGCATCTTTCAATGAGCGCAAAAACTTACAGTAGCCTCTGTCACAGCTGATTACAACAACTACACTACCCGGAGGCGGGGAAAAAGGGTGTGAAATTTTCCGTTTATTGCTGCTATAAATCATGTGCTGGTTGCAGATATCTACCTCCAAATCCACAGGTAGGAATCGTATCCCAGTAGCGAGAAACCCTAAATTATTCATCGCCGCTTTTATGGCCCGAGGAGAGCGTCGTAGCCACTTGGAACGACACAACTCTGTATATCCCACCACACAAATATTTTCGATTCCCGATTCTTCTGTTGCTCCTGATCCATGGTTGCGAACTAGTAGTATTCTGAATAGATTTTCTTTTTTGAACATGTTCACCATTACTATGTTTATATACAACTTTAATACTAAAAGGAATAAAATCTATAACTTAAATTAATGGAAACTATCCTATAATATGCTATAGATGAGGCGGGAAAAAGGTGTGGATTGAGCAAACACCCACATAAATTAATAAAATTTAAAAGTTTCGACATTATTAATTTATAGAGATTCTATTGTATTCGCATGGACCAAAAATTATCATCAAACTTGGGAGTTTGAAATTTTTATTTTTATTTTATGGTTTTCTTTTCGAAAATGGTATATGATATCATGTATTCCAAACAAATATACTTTGCAGAAAAACTCACCACGTAGGTCAAGCCCATCTCCCACAGACCAAACTTGATAATTGTTACATAGGATGGTTAAACTAATGACCTTAACTTTCTTAAAAAAACTCATGACCTCACCAACATTAATAGCTAACTACATAACCGAATGTTATCAATCAGTTTTGTTTGATTTAAGTTATAAATACTTTATTTGGTTTGGAGATCAAGTTTGATTCAGTTTCAGATTAAATATTTTTGAGGGAAAATGCAAATTAATAGTGTTATTTATATGGGTGTATGCTCAAGCATTTTGATTGCAAATGTATATTAATTTTGTTTTTAAGTTTATAACTGATAGTGGTGTATTTCTCACCTTTATAAATTGCTTATAAAAAAATCACAAAAATATCAAGAAAGAAGTTTGTTGTACTACTTGAATATTAGTGTAGGTTATAACGTTCAGATAGATGTATGAGGCTTTTTTCTGCTATAATTAGTATGTCTAAAAGACAGTTTGTTCACGAAAATAGTTACATAATGCTATATCAGTTCTGAGTCATCGAGAAGATATATTATTCAAGATTTGTGCATGTTACTCTTTTCATTGGGTTGAAACTGCTGGGGTTCGAAGGTCCAGTCAATTTAAAGCTGATGTGGCTTTAAGTAAAAACATTACCTATGACAACATGTTGAGTCTACGTGCTATTGGTATTCTGTTTGTCTCCCCTGATTAATGACTGGGTTAATATACAAGCTAGTGACTGCAACTCGCGATCATGAAAAGGATGCTCAGTTCTATATTCACTGGTATTTCATATTAGAATTAGCTCCAATGGTGGATTCAAAAGCTTTCTGTGGTTTAGCTCCAATGGGGAAGCGTTTTCAGGTAATACTTTAACAAGAAAATTATTGCTATTCTTTTGTTTTTTGCTTAGTTATCTCTTCTACAATTTCTAGGACCTTAAACGCGGAGCCACCTTGTAATGAGGGTGGTCATCTGACCCACATGAAATTTACAAAATATAACTTTTATGGTTAATAACATACTTATTGTTGTTGTAAATTGGTAAAACTTTTTCTATATGACCCCCATGTATCTTGAGTTCTCATCTCACATATGTCATTTAAGCTTATAATAATGAATGATGACCCATGTCACACTTATATCTAGCTCCGCCACTGGCTATGCCTTAACCTTTACAAGGGAAGGGTGCTTCTTCCTCTGGAAAAGCTTACTGTCAATGTTACGCACAGATGTTTGTCTTCTCTCACACACACACAGTGATGAAAATAACCACAATTTCTGATGTATATTTTTTTTAATGCTTTCCCCCACATGAGAACTTAAGGAAGATGAGAGAGATATGTGCATTGATCAATCGGTTGAATCTACCTTGTGGTGTTCAGCATGCGGTGTCAAAGTTGATGTCAAAGAATTTGAATGTGTCACCACGCATCTCAACAGTAAAGAACATTCACTGAAAGTAAGCATCTTAGCCAATCAATACATTTTTTCATAGTCTAACTGTATAAGGTCTATTTTGATTTGACCCCGTGTTTTATCTTTTTAATGGTTGTTAAGCCGGAGTTGCGATATTACCCTCAGGTTTACGATTCTTACAAAAATCACGAGGCTACTACCATCCAAAAGGTGTAACATGTCTTAGAGAAGGTTTAAGAAGCAGCCAACGTAAAGCAGGACAAACTTACCGTGAAACAGAGCAAAAAGTAGAAGAAGAAGAAAAGACTAGTAAAAGGCATGTAGATCGGATATATTAACCGGATAGTATGTTCGATTAATGTTTCTCACGTGGTTATATCTCATACATAAGGCAATTCCTCTATTTGAGATTTTATTTTGTGTCCAACACTTTCATCAAGAAATCTTTATGATTCTCTTTTCAAGTAGAGTTTACTAACATAGCACTTGAGCTACCGATGTCGAATTCATGTAGACGATATATAGTCTTTATGAGACTTATGGAGAAGAGAGAAACATGATACATTTGACCAACATGGTATTAAACGCTAACTTTCAACTTCTTTTGCAGAAACAAATACACTAAACACATACTTTCACATTAATAGATTTTTTTTTCATGTCTCATATAAATATTAATAAAACACATTAAAATTTAAAGAAATAATCTAAAACGACACTAAATCAAGTTTCTGTGTCAAAAAAAAAGTTCCTGTGTCAAAATAAGTAAGAAAAAAAATTCAAAATATCAATTAGAAAATAATAATGATAATTTATATTTTTTGAGTTTAAGGTTTAATGATTACAAAATTAGAGTTTAATATTTAGAGAATAAGATTAGGATTATCATTTAGTAAATACGATAATTTAGTATTTTATTGACGGATAAATTGTATTTTAAAAATTTTATATTAATTTGGTGACAGAAAAACTGGAGGATGCTATTTATCAGATTTTTCCTAAATTTAATCATAAATGCATTAGTCTATAGAATTACAACTTTGAATAGAAAAATAATAATCATTAAATTTATTTAAAACCATAGTTTTATGATTTATTGTTGACTTGTTGTTGTTAGTATAAAGAGAGAATTACACCAACTCAAGAAAATCTCTCTAGTATATATAAAAATTTATTTTTATGAAATGATTTTTTTCCAGAAAAAGACAAGGAAAAGTGATTACCCAACTCAAAAGTGGGCTTGGGCTACAGCTTCTTATAATAAGCCCATGCTCACAAAGCTAATCATCTTACAACGGATGCATCTTCTTCCTTCCTCTCTTGGGAAGCTTTTCAAACATTTTAATAACTCTCCGATTTGATTCCCAAAATCAAACAAAAAAACCCTAAACTCCTTCGATCCACTCTTCCCGCCAGCCATGTCTTCGCGGCGTCGCCAATCCACGCAGAGGAACAAACCTCCGGAGAGCTCCACGGCTCGGATCCGCCTCCCTCCCTTTCTAAAACCCGGCGCCGCCGTCGAGATCAGCTCCGACGAGTCCGGTTTCCGCGGATCGTGGTACCTGGGAAAGGTCGTCACCGTCCCGGACAAAGACTCCCCCTCCACCGAGTGCGAGGTGGAGTACACGGCGCTGTTCTTCGACAAAGAAGGGAGGAAACGGCTCAGGGAGGTCGTCGACGCGTCTCAGCTCCGTCCTCCGGCGCCGGCGGTGTCCGAGAGGGAGAAGAGGAGGGACGTGGCGGTGGGGGAAGAGGTGGACGCGTTTTACAGCGACGGGTGGTGGGAAGGGACGGTGACGGAGGTTTTGGGGGATGGGAGGTTGAGTGTTTACTTCAGGGCGTCCAAGGAGCAGATTCGGTTTCGGAGAGATGAGTTGAGGTTACATCGGGAGTGGGTTAACGGCGCGTGGAGGCCGGCGATTGAGGAGGAGGAAGCGGAAGATGAAGCGGACGACGACGCAGAGGAGGAAGAGGTATGAAAAAAGACAAGTCTTACTAGCTGTTGTGGTAAGAGAGACAGGGTTTAGCTGTCTTTTGTTTTGTGTTCTAACTTGTGAATGTGCACTAGGTATTTGGGGTAAGAGAGAGACAGTTTTAGCTCTCTTTTGTTTTGTGTTCTGACTTTTGTGCATTGCAATGGACACACATACAGTTTTAGCTGTCTTTGTTTTGTGTTCTGACTTGTCTGCATTGCAATGACACTGTCTGTTGTGGAAAGACAGACTTTTTGACCTGTCTTGGTTCTGTGTTCTGAGTTGTGTGCAATCCAGTGACACTAGCTTTTGTGGAAAGATTAGTTCTTGAAAAAAAAAATTAATGTGGAAGTAGTAAAGAGCATTGTCTTTAGTTCTTATAGAGCATTTTGTATCTCTACACCTTTAATTTCTCGCACTTCACGACTAATCTGTTGACTGCTATGAAATTTGCAGGATCTTTTATCACGAGTTGATCCGGAAACTGCAAGAGCCATCGCGAGACAAATGTTTTCCATCGGCACAGTTGTTGAGGTCAGCAGCGACGAGGAAGGTTTCAAGGGGGCTTGGTTTGCAGCTAAAGTCGTTGAACGCATTGGCGAAGACAAGTGCCTTGTCGAGTACCGAGACTTGAGAGAAGAAGACGGCGTCGAGCCTCTGAAAGAAGAAGCCGACTTTCTTCACGTAAGGCCACCACCGCCACCACCAAGCGAGGAGGAGGATGTAGACTTTGCTGTCGGAGACAAGATTGATGCGTTTTACAACGACGCCTGGTGGGTAGGTGACGTCATAGAGAGTAGCGTGAAGGATGGTATCGTCGGTATCTGTTTTAGACCATCAGGAGAGAAGATGCGGTTTGGGAGACAGGGTCTTCGTCTGCATAAAGACTGGATTAACGGGACCTGGCAGCTACCACTTAAACGAGGAGAGATGAAGAGGAGAGCTGAGGTTGTGCAGAAAGTTCCGTGTGATCGGAACGTGAGACCTAAGAAAGCCATCCACAAGGAATGTTTCAGCGTTGGAACTCAAGTCGAGGTTAGCAGTGTTGAAGAAGGATTCGAAGATTCTTGGTTTCTTGCTAAGGTTATTGAATACAGAGGAACGGACAAATGCCTTGTGGAATATGAGAAGTTGAAAGCTGAAGATGGGAAAGAGCCCTTGAGAGAAGAGGTTAATGTTTTTCAGATGAGGCCTAGACCGCAAGAGACGGTCATGGTTAATCCGTTCGAGAAGCTTGACGAAGTTGATGCTTTGTATAACGATGGGTGGTGGGTCGGGGTGGTTAGAAAGGTTCTTGCAAAGTCGAGCTACTTGGTTCATTTCCCGAAAACAGACGAGGTGCTGAAGTTTCATGTTTCTCGACTAAGGCTACATCAGGAATGGGTTGATGGCAAGTGGATAGGGTCTTCTAAGGTGTGCTTCTCGATTTATCAACTCATCTGATCTCATTATATAAATTCGACACTAGATTTTCACCATTGGTTACTGGTTGTTAACCTGTAATATTCATTTATCATACTCCCATGCACTTTTGATTTACAGACTCAAACGGTGTAATTGAGCTGGAGAACACGCATGATTCTGGGGATCCCAAGTTTTGTTAATTTGGAGGCATTTGAATCTGGTAGCTTAGCGTTGGTGTTCCCTTTCTATTGTATACAGTTGCATTTATGATGATTGACCAAAAGATAAAAAAGAGTTGATATTTTATTAATTTCCCATCCACTTTCTGCTCATAATGCTCCAAATTTTTCATGTATGGTTGATAACTTGATAGTCAAGTTTTCTTATTGTGTATTTAGCAAGTTTCAACCCCTCTTTTGAGGTTGTAAAACATTTTGAAAAGATCTCGGTGTAGCGTACAGAAGCTCTCACTTTAGCTTTGCTCATATAGTTCTTACACTAACATACAGAAACAACTTCCATTTAGATTATAGATAGTACGGTAATTTTTGTGGACCAGGATGATGTTGACATCTTATTACAGGTAGAACAAGTAGTAGGTAACATATGAGTAGTAGTGAAGTGAACTTATATAGATTTTGGAGTCTTTCAACTGTTGAAGCATTTAGAGGCTTTCATATTAGGCCTCTTTAACTGCGACAGCCTCCTTGAACTCGGTGGCTTCACTGCCCTTTTCCTTGGCAGGTTCCACTTCTTCTGGGACTGTAAAAGCTGAGACAGGGAAAGTCCTTGACAGTGTGGTTGGTGTCTTGAATGTGATCTTCCCTCCGTCCACTGTATAGATCTCATTGACAGTGATCCAAATAAGAAGCTCCTTGGCCTTGACTCCAGTGAGCTTCTTGATCCTGCCGGTCTCAACCACGGCAGTGATCTCGGTTCCATAAGAGACAAGCTTATCGATCTTTTCGAACTTGTGGATGATGCTATGTTTCTGCTTCAGCCACACAACACCTGACTCTCTGTCATACCCAACCTCTTCTATGTCCTTCAGTGGTAGTAAGCCACTGGGCATAGATATTTCCTTGTAGAAAACCTTGGCCTTCTCTTGGCATATTTCTCCAGTGTACTTCTCTGCCTTAGCTCTGATCTCCTCTGTAACCAAACCCATCTCTATTTTTTGTTCCTTTGTGGGGTCTCAGTGAAACCTGCTGTGTGTTGTGGAGAGGTATGTGATAACCATGTTGATAATATATAGGTTTGGTGGTCTGAGTTTCCCCTTGATTTTGTGACCTTATTACAGAATTGGCACGGGATTTAGAAAATGAAACAATTTGGTAATATTCAAGACCAGACAATGACATCTTTGAGATGTAATAATGTAATAATAGTATAAATCTTATTATATAAAACTTGGTTCTTCAAAGTTACTAATTACCATGATCGCAATATGTGTCAATAAATTTTTTAAGATTACGACATGTGTATCTCTCTCATAATTAAAAATATATATACTAAGATATTAACAAAATTTTTTTTATTAAAAAGTAGTTATAAAAATTATGTAATAGTAATTTTTCATTTTAAAATCGTAAACAAAAGATAATTGCAAACGATTATTTGATAGTAATTTTCCTTTTAATATTGAATAATGTGTTAAAATTTATAATGATATAAAATATATATACTAAGATAAAACAAATTTTGAAATAAATAAATTTTTATTTAATAGTAAAAGAAATTAAAATTATTTAATAAAAGATCATAACCCAAGAGGAACTATGATTATTCACATATATATATATATATATATATATATATATATATATAAAACAGCTCTCTCATATTTGGCCACTTCTCATATTTGATCACCAAACATAATTATTGATTCAAAAACAATATAAGGTGAGGTTCTATATCCTGATCTTCGCATGTTCTTTTCTTCTTATAAACTGATGTTGATTTCTTTTGTCATTATTGTCATGCTGCCAAAGTAAGTTATTGCCATTATAATGATTAGGCGTTTGTACATATATACAATCTATAATTAGTTATGTTGTTGTACGTACGTAAATTGACATTGCTATTATGATTAATTGCTTATGTGTATTGTTTGTATCGACAATCAAAAATTGGTTATGTTGTTCTACATAAGTTAATGTCAACGTAAATTTACTACTTTAATACGGTTACTTGCGATTATGCTTATGTGTGTTCTTCCTATTTATTATTTTCTGAAATTATAATTTAATTTTCTACCAAGAATTATCAAGAAACAATAACTTCAGAAAGTTATTTATCACTAGATCAGTTAAATAAAAAAGTACTTACCATCGTACTGTAGTACGTCTTACTAGAAAGTGGGAAGCAAGAAATTTAAATAAGAATAATGAGCTTATATGAATGAATTTTCTCCTACTCGATAAGAAGGTAAATATTTTATTTTTATTTTTAAAACCTTTTATATAGTTTTATTATTAAATATAATTTGTTTATTATATAGGAAAATACTATTCAAGGTTGCGTGCATCATTCTCTTATTGAAAAGTTTGAGATGGATTACGTGAAGGAGCCGTTATTGAAATCTGCAATTTTAATATGCAAGATTGCAATAAAAAACTATAATAAGATATTCTTTTAAAAAATTTCTTATAAAAATCCTAAACGAAACAAAGATTTGAAAAATATTTTGTAAAAGAATGTATTAAACTTGGTTCTTAAAAATTGTTAATTAAATGACTGGTGATACTTGGAAGTTATATATTTAAATTGTGATATGTGTTAAAATATCTCGTAATTAAAAATAAATATACTAAGATAATAAATATGATTTTGTTAAAAATTAATTATATAGTAATTTTCCATTTTAAAATCTTAAACAAAATATAATTTGATAGTAATTTTATTTTTAATATTGTGACATGTGTTGGAATATCTCATAATTAAATATATATATATACTAATAGAATAAAAACGAGTTTTGAAAAAATAAATTTCAAAACTATTTAATTGTAAAATTTAATTTTAAAATTATATAGTAGTAATTATCTAAAAATTTTCCTTTTAAAAATCCTAAAGAAAAATATTTTAAAATAACTTATTTAATACTAATTTTCCTTTCAAAATCCAAAAATATTATTGAAAAGATTATTTGGTATTAAATTTCCTTTTAAAATTTTGACATGTGTTGAAATATCTCTTGATTAATAAAATATATAACAGGATAATATAAACAATTGTTTTAAACAAAAGTAATTTTAGAATTATTTAATGGTATTTTCTCTACTTTTTATTTTTTAAAATTTTAAACAAAAAATATTTGTCAAATAATTTATTTAAAATATTTTTTTCTAAATTTCTAAAGAAAATATATTGTAAAAAAATTTGATAGTAATTATCCTTTTCTGATATCTTAAACATACTAAAAGAAAATTGTGAGAGATTGTTTAATAGTAATTTTTTTTTCAAATCCTAATCAAAAACATTTGTAGAATAATTATTTCAAATATTTTTTATGAATAATTAATATTCTTATTTAAAAATCAGAAACCAAAAGGAACTATAATTATTCACATCTATATATGTGATCAAACTCTCTAATTTTCTTTTTAAAAATCATAAACCAAAATTAATTATAATTATTCACATCTATGTATGTGATTAATCTCTTTCTCTATATATTGACAAGAGACACAAGAAAAATATCAGGTGAGTTTTTCTTCATGTTTTTTACATCTTCGCGTGTTATTCTTTTTTTGGATGTCACATGTTGAGGAAATAAAACTGATGTTCAAATTTTTTTAAAAAAATATAATTGTCATGCTGCCGTATGTTAGTTATTGTTACAGTTATACTTAGGCGTTTGTACATATAGATGTAGGGGTGGATATGAATCGGATATCTGGGTTTTTCAAGATATTCTGATTCGATCCTTTTTGTCAGAATAATCATTATTCGATATGATTCAGTCCGTAGCCACCCCGATATTCGATGTTTTGGATATCCAGAAATTTTTAGAATTTTGACATGATATCTGATTCGATCCGTAAAAATAAATTAAAAATTAAAAAATAAATAAAAAATTTCCAAAAAATAAAAAATTTTACTTTTAAAATTTTAATAAATAACTTAATAATTTGGTAAATAAAAATAATATAAAACTTATATACAATATAATATTTATATAACTTATATATATACTTCTTTAATACATGTATATATATGCATATAACGGATCGGATATCCATTCTTAAAAATATTAGTATTTGTGATTTGCTTTGTTTCTTTTGGATATTGCATATAAGTATTTGTTTTGCTTTGTAGAGTTACGGATATTTGGAATTTTTCAAATTGAAAGGATAACGAATCAAATCAAAATTTAAGGATATTTTATCCATCCCTGTATAGATGTTATGTTGTTGTGACTAAGTTAATGTGACTATTATGCTTATGTGTGATTATGCTTATCTGTGTTTAATCTTATCGATATATAAAATTGGTAATGCTGTTGTAGATGCTACTATTAAGGAATTCAAATCAAAGAGAAAGACTTTGCAATAGAACAGTGTCACTGATAACTCACCTAGACAACATGATTATTAAAGCCGAAATTCTAACCGGAAGTTAGGTGGAAAAACAGATTTTTATTCCTAGAATAAGTCTCATACCAACAGATGTAAGATGACCTTTCAAACTGAAAAGATTTCAATTTCCTATAAGAGTTTGCTATCCCATGACTATCAACAAGAGTTAAGGTTAAAGTTTAAAAGGTTAGTCTATTTGACAAGTCTAGCTAGTCTTACAATTATATGTTGCACTATCAAGAGTCACTACAACTGGAGAGCTTCAGATTTTTAAAGTATGGCGACTATAGTGTTTTATAAAATATTATATATATAAAAAGAGGTTAAAGTCATGAATGCTAAAGTAAATAAATTTAATGTTTTATCTAACAATATATTCGATATTTAGCTGACTATCAAACAATATATTCGATATTTAGCTGACTATCAATAAAACATATTGATTGGTATTGTGTAACATTAATAATTTGAATTGATTTTTTTTTTAATTTGTCTTACACAATATAAATAATATGGAGAGTTCACACTTATATATGTTTTAATTAACTATAACTAATATTATTTTGAAAAATAATTAAAAGTGAAGTATTTATTAAAAAAATATATATATCAATATACTATTTAAAACACCATGATTATTGAAATAGAAATATCAATCAAATTTATGTAAGAAAACAGATTATTGTTATTAAAATGGCATCAATATATACGGAAAATCCAAAACTAATGTGAAAAAATATTTCCATCCCTTTTATGTGTTCGTGAAATTAAAACATCAAATAATACCCGTGCAACGCACGGGTCCATATCTAGTTTTACATAAATATCTTTAACTCTTTATATTATTGTAGCAAACTTCACGAGATTTGGTCGACTAACCAGTTAAAAAGGTGAAAACATCGCTATAAATATTTACAAAACCTTATAAATAAATAGATAAAAACAGAGCTAACTATTTATTTTTATTATTTTATATTTACATAATTTTTATTGTACTTTTAAAAATTATATGAGTCAAATTTAAAGAAATTTTGTAAATCTCAAACTAAATTGATGACCCATAATATAATGAATCTTAATTTATGAAAATTTATAATTCAGTATTAAAATTTACTAAAAATATTTATAAGAATTTATAAATTATTTATATAGTATAATAATGTAAACATCAGTTTCAGTTTCAATTTCCCTTGTCCAAGAGAAATTTTTCTTTCAGCATCAATTATATAACCACATTACAAATAAACAAGCAAATAATCGAATTTGATTTTTTTTCTGTTGTAAGCTTTATATAATTTTACTGTATCTTAAAAAAAATTAAAAATCTTTCAACATTTATATTTATAAATAAACAAGTTTAGGAACCGAATCTGAAATTTCTATTCGTAGTACTTTATGGTTTTGTAAAGTACCTTTACAATCATATAAAACACATTTATAAATGTTTAAAAATCATTAAAAATCATAATTTCGTAATTTTATATTTTATCTAAATTTTAAAAGGGAGATTTATAAATTGTTTTAAATGTATTTAATTTGATTTTAGACTATCCAAATGAGAAATTAGTTTGATTATAAAACATAAAGTTTTAGAAAGGTTTATAAAAATTAAAAACATATTTACAAAGGGTTATAAGACTGTCTCGCGCTATATAAGTTTCAAACTTTACAAATTTTATTGATTATTTATAATTTTTAATTAATTATTTGTAAAAATAAATTATTTAGAAACATTTATAAAATTTACTAAATACATATGCAAAAATATATTATTCAAAAACTTGTTATTTCTCCAAAATTTACAAAAAACAATTAAAAACTTTAGACATACATTCTTGAATGTAATGTTATTGCGGTGGCCTCTAATCTCTATGATGTTGTTTATGTAATTCCTGGAGGTATTTAATTATTTTTCCTTAATATTTATTATGAAGTTTATATATGATTGATGGTGCATGTCCCGTCCGTACAAAATGTCAGTGCTTATCATCTCACGTTCTTCTCACCTGCTAACCAATAACCGTCGTCCTCCCCTCCTCAATTAATTTTAGTCGAAATAACGTTATTTCCTCGACGTTTAGTGTTTCGTATTAAAGACCACACTATATTGTTGTGAGATTTCTTTTCTCTGAATCTAAAACAAATAAAGACTAATAAGTTTACCTAATTATAAGAGTTCCAACTTCTAACATCCTGACTGTGACTTGTCACCTTATTTTCTTGAAGCTCGATGCCTTAGTTATGTTTCGCTCTAATCCTAAAACCATCATTATCATATCGAATATCACACAAGGGCAAAATTGTATACTTCAATTACACTAATCACTATGCATAATATCTCAATTAAACCGTTTCTGAGTAATGGCTCGAGTGTAACACTTACACTTAAGAAGAGAAGCTGGCGAAGCTCTGTGCAGCGTTTGCATGACAGTGATTATTCAACAATGTCTCTATATGTTTGGTCTCCTTAGGCATTGACCCTGTGAGCACCTCGTACCCTGTTTCAGTGATCAGAACATCACCCTAGATCCTTATCCCGATCCCTTGGAATCTGCAAATTGTAAAGAAAAAAAAAAAGAAAATTAATTAATAGTAAACTCTCACATAACCATAAATTTCTTGTCGGATATGTCATTATTTCATGTCCTGCGGTTGATTTGCAGTTCAAACACTTACATCTACAAGACTACAACATAACATGATGAAGGTGGCGGGCGGAGTTTAAAGAGAGCATATCTTTTACCTTTCAGGCCTTTACCCTGAAATGTAAAGTTGAACGAAGATGAAATGTACACTCCTGGCCCAATCATAATCACCTGTACCAGAACCAGTCCACTTCATATGAGCCTTACCCTCGAAAGCCATTTGTTCTAAGTGTAAAAACCCAATGTCATCACATTATTAATTAATAAACTTCGCCACGAAAGTTTGACATTAAGCACATCAAACGGAAGACGAATAATTTAATATAAAATGGCAAGTTTTAGTTTATTAAGAACATTCTAAAGATTTTACAAAGGACTCAGAGAGAATTCTTAAACTAATGAGAAATACTAAGCATTGATATTTATAGTAAAAGGTCTAACAAATTTTACAAGGCATATTTGTAAGAAACCAGTAAAGTTAAGCTGACTATAACTTCATATATATATATATATATATATATATATATATATATCTATATCTATAACTTCATATATATATATATATATATATATATATGTCGAAAGAAAAGAAATATGGCCAAGGAACTTGGAAGCATGTTCCTGGTCAGTGGTCAAAATATAAAATGGAAGTGCAAGTGTGAGAAACAAGCTAGCTAGTGACAAACATGCTCTCGAACGTCATCACTATCAGAGCTAAGAAGCTCAACGAAGTGGGGCACCGCCCCCTGTTCAATCACAACCCGAGTATGATCATATGTTCCGGACGCAACGTTGGTCAAAGCCCATGCAGCCTCAAACTACAAACAAACTTTAAAGTAAGCCACAAGACAATTCTTGTGTCTTCAAGGTGCCAGCCATTAATAAGGGACCAATCTAGAATGTAGGAAGCATAAGACATATATATATATATACCTGCAGCTGTGGATAGTCTTGTCTTCCAAGAAACTCCACAAAACGAGGGACAACACCGGCTTCGATCACTTCATCTTTGGAGGACTGCGCTCTGCTCATCAAATCATTAACAATTATCAAATGTCTGTTACACAAGTATATCCGTACGGGAAAAATGTAGTACATACCTATAGTTTTTACTCTATAGATAATAGATAACAACTTTCTAAACTGAGTAGTGGCTTCTAGCTGAGTTTGAGGATCATCAGAATAAACACTTTGTACCATCATTACGAGACCTTCTAACTGTTTAAAATAGCACATGAACAGCATCAAACAGCTGTCTCCTCGGGAAGAGATGTAGTAACATCCAATCCATTAACAAGATCAGATCATTAAGTTATTACATACTTGGATCCTTCCTTGCTAAGAAGAGGTATGCCACGCTGTAACAAAATCTTCTCTATTAAAAAGAAATACAATTTTTATCTACAATTTAGAAGTCACATTGGACCATCTAATTAGACATTATAAGAAGACCTTTTGTTAAGAAGAAGTATGCCATGATGTCACAAAATCTTCTCTATTAAGGGTCCGATTGGTAATGGCTCTAGCTTTAAAATTTTTGCTGTAGAAAAATGTATGTAGATTTTTTTGCTGTGACTTTAGATTTTATTGCTGTAGAATTTTATGGAAAGCCCTAAGAAATTGATTTGGATATTTGACTCTGCAGATCACTTATACAGCTGTAGATTATTTTAAGAGTTGTGGTTTCAAAAAAAAATTAAAGCTTGATTGCTCTGAATTTAGTGCTGCAGAAATAAATGAGGCTATGGAGAGCACCTACAGCAACTACTAATCACATCCTAAAAGAGAAATACAATTTTTATCTACCATTTAGAAGTCACAATGGACCATCTAATTAGACATTATAAGATGACCTTTTTATTTACTAACCGTTACATTTAAACAAGTACCTCAAGTTATTTACTCACCTTACACACGACCATCTATTAATGTTATTAAGATTAACTACAAACATTACCCAACTGAAATATACATCTAACTATCACATCTATCGTTTGATTAATTCATCACATATTGAAATACAATATTTCCATGGCAGCATGTTCATCAGAGAAAGAATTAATATCAACGAATTGGGTACCTCACACAAATTTTTAATCTATGAAGTACAAATCCACTATTTTTCGTCACGTTTTAACATATACTCTCTGTAGCCACTATGTTCATCACAAAAGAATTAAAATCCATGAACAACGAACAACTTATCTAACTGGTTTTCTTAGAACATAATCTTCAATAACATCATCATAACAGTTTCTTAGAAAGTAACCCAGGCCAATAACATAAATTTTTCAATATGCATCACCATCACATCTTCTCTACTAAAAGAGAAGTACCATTTTATCTACTATAAAATAGTCATACTAGGTTCATATATTCAGTTACATTTTTGATTATTTACATTTGTTTATTTAATGTATAACATTTCTAAATAATTATAAGGATATTAATAAAAATCTATTTAACTGTAAATTTGAATTTTAGTTTTAGTAGTAAAAAAACCTATTTAGAAAAATCTAGCAATTAAAAATTTAAAATTTCTAACTAATGCACTAATTAATTTTGTAATTAGTAGTATAATATTATTATAAATTAATTTTAAATAAATGTTATTATAAAAATATAATAAAACTATATGCTAATTTTATAAATTTTATAAGTATAGTCTATATTATATTAAAATAGAAGTAATAAATGAATTACATATAAAAAATATATTAAATTGGTAAACTAATATATTTTGAAATAAAATAATTTCATTTAAGTAAATAAATAAAATACTGTTTCATCGTTTAAAGTGACTAAAATATCATTCACCTTTTAAAAAGATTGAAATTCGTAAATTATGTAATAATTTTTACAAAAAATAAAATTGTTAACATGTATTAAATTTTTAATACTTAGAACTATATATTATCTATTTATTTATTTTAAAATTACAGCAATACATTATCTAAAATGATTATATACAAAATATAGTATAATTTTTTATATTTATAAAATAAAAGGTCATCCGTACAGATGTGCGGGTCAAAATCTAGTATTTATTTATTTGTTATACCATTTGACATCATATATTTAGGCCGAACAAAATTGTTGAAAGGAAACCAAATTATAAAACCGAACTGATTTTATGAAATCGAATGATATTAATAAAAATAAACAAAATTCATCAAAGTATTATTTTAATTAAGTAAATAAAAATATTTAAAATATAACTTACACTATTAATTAATTGTTTTTATTTTTACTCAAATATTTAATCTGAAACTGAATTAAACTTGATCTCCCAACCGAACAAAGTATTTATAACTTTTTTTGATCAAAAAGTATTTATAACTTAAATCGAACAAAACCGATTGACATTCGGTTATGTAGTGTTGGTGAGGTCGTCATGAGTTTAACCATCCTATTTAACAATTATAAGTTTGATCTGTGGGAGATGACCTACGTAGTGTGTTGTTTGCAAAGTATATGTTGCTTGGAATACACGATATCATATTTCATTTTCAAAAAGAAAAATACTCCTATAAAATATAATAAAAATTTCAAACTCCCTAATTTGATGATAATTCTTGGTCCATGCAAGTATAAAAAAGCTTACAGTTTTACGTTTTTTTTTGAATGAACTCTAAATTTATTGATCAAAAAGTCTTTTTATATCGAGTGAGTCTTTATTATAAGAAAAGAAACTACTTCTACTTCTTCTACTCCTTTACGAACAAAACTTAGTTTCATCTTATTCACCACTCATTCCATAACCAATCAAAGTGTCACTTAGATAATTAAATAAAAAATATCCTGATAATAAATTCATAACAAGATCACCATTAACTCAGATTCTTAGATGGGTCTTTTAACAAAATTAGAATTAAAAAAAAAATGACAATTAAAATAAAAAATGTCTCCTGATTAGGAGTTAGAAGAGCCGTGTCTTAGAGGACACGTGTTACAAAATTGGATCTCCTTTCCTCTCTCTCCAATCCACCGTCCCCCGACATAATCCCATCCCTCGATCTCTTTCTTCTACCCCTCCTTTCTTCTACCTCTTGTTTCGTTTGCTCTCTTCTGATAAGCAACATGCTCTTGCTAGAGTTGTTTTTTTTTGGCTGTTGTATATCAAGATTATTTGCTGATTGCAAGACCTCCTCATATGCTCCTTCTGTGATAGTGTTGTTCACTCTTGTTGAGAGGAGTGACTTGAGGCTGACTTGAGTCTGTTGCTGTCAAGCAAGGCTTATCTTCTGCACAAGAATAAATCAAACTAAATATCCCAAATATTTATCTGCATCAAACTCTAAGAATCATCCACCAACTGCACTCTCACTTCACCACTGCTGGCGTGTTTTTC
This sequence comes from Brassica nigra, assembly GCA_016432835.1. Taxonomy (NCBI): domain Eukaryota; kingdom Viridiplantae; phylum Streptophyta; class Magnoliopsida; order Brassicales; family Brassicaceae; genus Brassica; species Brassica nigra. Next base: position 69,379,037 of record CM028247.1, read on the forward strand.
TCTAAACTTCTTAACTAAGATGCGTTTACTCCGTTTTTATTTAATTTTGATTTAAATTTTTGGTTAAAAAACATAAGGACTGGCTTAAGAAGTCCCGATAATGATGCCCTTAGGAGTTAGAAGAGCCGTGTCTTAGAGGACACGTGTTACAAAATTGGATCTCCTTTCCTCTCTCTCCAATCCACCGTCCCCCGACGTAATCCCATCCCTCGATCTCTCTCTCTGACTCATCTCCATCCCCATCCTCTGCCTCTCCGTCATGTCTCTCTGTGGATACGGTGGAGGAGAGTCGGAGATACGGTGCGTCCGGGATGTTCAGCCGTGGTTGATTGGTTGCTGGAGTATGTATAGTTAGTGAAGATAACTCCAAGATCAAGTCTGAATTTAGTTATGGTTATCTTCCAAGACCACCACCCCGATGATTATTTAGGTCTGAATCTCCTTTACCTCTTTGATTGATCAGAGATATACGCTGTGGTCACTTCTTTCATGGTGATTTTATTTGTGATATGGAGATTTTTGCAAGAGAGAGGTTTTCATAGAAAGGGGGAGCTTTGTGAATCAGATTCCTAGTTTTCATAAAATTCTTATCAACATTTAATTACTAAAATAACCATTAAGAAACCCTAATGGGTATGTAGGTTAATGATGCTCTAAGTTCTTGGTATCTTCACGGCTCGTGACTCTTACACCATGCATCATCAAGCGTTCTTGTACTTATTCGGCTTTGCTTTCGGAATGTAAGAACAACATATCTCGATTCAACACCTTCATTATTTATCTATTATCTTCTGCACAAGAATAAATCAAACTAAATATCCCAAATATTTATCTGCATCAAACTCTAAGAATCATCCACCAACTGCACTCTCACTTCACCACTGCTGGCGTGTTCTTCTCTAAACTGATATGGTGGAAACTTTTTTCTATTCAATCCTCTACTTGGAGAAACACCTAGCTCTTCATGCTTACTCTCCCTCTACGACCAACTCCAACAGCTTCGCTCCCTGTCTGATGATCACCACGACCATAGACTGCCTCCTTTCGATAGCTTCACTTACCACCTCTTTCTCCTCAAAGCAGTACTTCGAATCCTCCCTCGTTTGGGAATGCATGCGAGGACTCCATGGTAATGGTTTGACGATAGCTTCACTTGCACTTTTAGAATTGTTTCTAAGATGAAAAAATCCTAACATTTCAACCCAACTAAACCAAACCAAAGCGGTGTGTATTTTACGAAAGCGCTCGAGAAGATCTGCTTCTTCTTTTCTTCTGAAAAGCACACTTCTTTTAGTTAGAATCACCGACACGACACGTGTTAGCTTTTTGGCTTACTAAGACCCACCTGCCCTCTCCGTTTCATCCAGTCTGACGTGTCAGTTACTGATTTCATTATGTGGCGGCACATTCCAACGTGGCAAGAGGCTAAATATCCATGAGATGAGAGAGCAGAGCAACTTCCCTTGTAAAATATACTCCACCAGGTCTTATACATCAAACCTCTGATCTGAGTTTTTAGCAATGGCGAAACTAATCCTTAGCGTCATCTCGTTGATTCTTAACGGTGAACCACCAGGCAGAGTTTAAATTTAAGCTGCAGCAATGCTACTATATGCATTAGGTAAAATTCTAATTGTTGATGTCAGAAAAAAAAAAAAAAGCATTGCTGATGTCTTCCACAGTTCTACTTAGCTAAATTTGTAAAGTTGCTTTTTTTTTTTAAATTAATCAACCATTCTTTTCGACGCAAAATTCTCTTATTGCCAGGATATTAGTTGGTTTATATTTGTGTTTAAATTTGGATAATGAAAGAAATAAAAGCCTATATATGTAATCAAAAACTGTTAAAAGAACAATAAAACTGCATGTTGATGCCTTTACTCCAAAAAAAAAAATGAATTTTTTTATAATATTTATGTTGGTTATTGCTATGTTTTTAGGGGTGAATGAAGCTTTATGGCATAAAGCTCTTGTGAATTGGTCTGACTGCAAGAAGAACCAAGCTATTATTCGAAACGAACTTGGTCCTGGTAGAAGTCTACAATATCATTGTCATTCTAATGGAAAAGATCAAGGCGTCCAGTTTTTAAAATTCAATGAACAAAGGAACTTTGAATACGAAAATTCTTTATTAAAAAAAAAGAATAAATTGAATTGTGTTTTGAGGCAAGGGTTGTGGATGCAGAGTTCTTCTCGAGACTTTCAAGCATACCATGCATCTAGAGAGAATCCTTGTGGACAGGTACGTGAATGGATTGCGAGAAATGATGGAATTTACTTTCAAAGAAATGGAATCAAACCGGCAGCGTTTGTGTTTCCTTGGATTAAAAAACCTTTAAAAAAAATCTAATCGATGTTTCTGATTAAGACACTCAAAATCTCCAATCTTTTCTATTATAATTATTGTTGTTCGTTTTGTAAACTTTGTCATGATTCTGCTTTTAGTGTCGAATATTAAGAGAATAAATCTTGTATCTGCTAGGTAAGGAACTCGTGCGATATCGCACGGAAATTTATTTTATAAAAATAAATATATTATACTATATCATTTATATTTTTATACAAAATTGCTTTACTTCTGTTTTCGAAAAAGTTCACAATATAATTTGCATGCTTCTATGTTAATTCTATTTTTAGTTAAACTTAATTTGTGAAAATATTGGTTGTATAATAAATAAAATAAGCAAACAACAAAATAATATCCATCAAAACTTATGCAATTTTGAATGTGCAAAAACACACTTTTAGACATTTTTAATAATTATAATATTAATAATGTATGGGAAGAAACGAGAAATCATATATATTATGCTTAATTGATATATAATAATCAAAATCTGAAACTACTTTAATGTTTTTGTTTTTAATGGTAAGAGTCAGTTCTTGAAGATATACAAAATTTGATCCAAAAAAAGATATACAAACATCTCTTTTCTCTTTATTCAACCATTTAATAACAAGTAAATCCAATACGATGTTTACATCATTATTTTGTATTTAACTGAAAGTTTAGTTTTAGCCGACTAAAGAGAAACATTAGGAAACCTTAAAAACATAACTATTAATATATTTAATTTTGTAAATATATAAAATCTATACTATTATTTATGAAGTGATTTGGCTTATGTGTCAACTTCTCCATGATTTTAGCTAATTTTGATGATTTGTCATTGTTTATTGCTTATTTGGCATATTTTCCATAATTTTAGATAATTTGTTTATTTGTTATTTTTTAATTATTTTAGTTTTGTTTACTTGTCATCTTCTCCATAATTTTAGGTGATTTTATTTAGTTGTCATATTTTACATAATTTTAGATAATTTGTTTATTTGTTATGTTTTAATAATTTTAATTTATTACTTATCATATTCTCCATAATTTAGGTTAATTATATAATTTTCATAATCTTAATAATTTTAATTGGTAATTTTATTTATTTAACATATTTTAAAATAATTTTAGTTTTGATTACGTACCATGTTATCTATGATTTTAGGTTATTTTATTAATTTGTCATATATTTGATTATTTTTAGAAGTTTATTTGTTATATATTGATATTAGTTTTGATAAATAAATTTTGAACTGTAATTTTTAAACATTTTTAGTGATTACTTAATAAATATTTTCATTATATTCAGGAATAATTGTTACTAACGAGTATTATCGAATTTTAACAATACTTTTATATATGTGTTCATCTTATGTTTACTTTACTAATATTAAATCTTGTAATATTTTTTATTTTTTATTTTTTTATTTTTAAACTTTCTTCTCTTTTTTGTTACCAAATCATCTTCCCAATAAATAAAATATGAACCCAAAGAATACAATATCTTACTATTATAATTTGAAAAATCCAAGCTTTTAGATATCTATATATATATATAATTTATTACTTTTAATATAGAAAATTTTAATTAAACAGGAATATGTTTTTAATTATTATAGATTTTGTTAATATGTGTCACTATAAAATCTAATGAATAGGAATTTCAAATAAATCGCAATTAAGAATTTGATGAAGAGAGGTTTGATTTCATAGGTTTTCCTGTTAATTGGTAATTATGTTTTAATTTGTAAATTTATTGTTTATGTTATTTTAAAATATTAATACAGTTTTATTAGTTTATTATGAAGATGATATTTTTTACACGTGCGGTTTAATTATAGAATAAATAAAGGTTTTGCCAAAAAAATATCTATCTTGCTTTATAATTAAAAAGTGGATTATATCTCCTGATTTATTAGCATTTGAACTTTATTAAATAATTTTTATTGAGATTAAAAAGTATTTAAAATTTGAATTAGTTGGATATATATTATTCTGCATAAGGTGCGGGCCATCATCTAGTTAAAAATAAGTAAATTACCTAATAATAGAATCATTAGAATATTTTTGGATAATTTTAAGATTCTTTAAAAAGGTATATAAAATTAGGTTTGAAATGAACAAAAGGGTAATTTCTTAATAATCTATGAAATTATAAAAATGAAAATACACTTCTTTATACATTTTGACTACCTATTGAAAACTAATACAGTTTTTCATGTTTGTATGTATCTCCAAATATCGTAATCAAGCTTTGTTTGTTATGATTTTCTAATTTGTTATTTACAATAACTCCTTATATAGGAGACTAAATGTTATAATGGTTGACAGTCAATTATTGCAAGAACTACCTCATTTTTGCAATGGTTAAATACCAAAAGTTAAAATAGCTCATCACTCAATGTTATAATGACCAAAATTACATTGTACATCACTACATATTACAATGGTTCATCAACAAAAGTTGAAATGTTTCTTTAATCAGTTGTAATTGTTCATCTAAGACAATCACAACCACTACATATTACAATGGTTCATCACCAAAAGTTGAAATGTTTCTTTGATCAGTTGTAATTGTTCATCTAAGACAATCGCAATTGTTCACCAAAATGTTTACATAAATTAAATCTCCAATAATCTTTCTCTATGTAAGTGTAAAAAAGATTTAATAAATTAATAATACACATATTAAATTCATACACATATAAAAATGTGCATATTTAAAAATATTTGTTCTCGGATTGAATACTTATCTACTAATAAATAATATTGTCTAAATAGCTTAAATATTTTATCTTGAACTCAAATAAAACTGAATAAGAATAAAAACACACAGAAATATAATAATGTCACCATAAAGTATAATTTAAAAATTAAAATCATATATTTAATTTAGTAGATATATAATACTATAAATAAGTAAATCACTCAACCAACCAAATTACCTGAATATTTTATAATGTATATAAAATAGATATAAAAATGAGCAAAAAGACAACTCATTCAAAATCTACATAATTCTTAGGAAGAACATATCTATATTTTAGACATATTGACAACCTCTTACATATCTAAAAAAAATTAGAATGAAAACATACATTCTTACACATTTTTACAGCCTATTATAAGTTATTGCATTTCTGGAAGAAAATACACATCATTACAAAAAAAATACATCTTTAGACATTCTGAAACAAAACGTGTATTAGGATTATAGATAAAAATATATATCCTAGACCTTTTGAGAATTCTTTAAAAATCTATGCAACTTTAAATAAAATAAAATAAACATATTTAGACAAAAAGATAAAATTTTAAAACCTATAAAATTTTATGATTAAAAAACACATTCTTACATATTGTTTAATAATATCTTACAATTCAATATTAGTTTAACATGAATATATACATCATTATGAAAAGACACTTCCTTATATGTTTTAAAATTTTATTAAAACCAATGAAATGTTTAAGATGAAAAGACATATCCTTTCACATGTTAAATGTCTAAATACTTTTTAAAAAGAAAAGACACATCCTTTGGAATTTTTGGGTTCTTATTTAAAATATAAGAAAACGCATCCTAGACTGATAAAAAAAATATATTTACATATTTTCACAATTTCTTAAAAACCATTTCACATTTTTAGCATGAAAAGATACATAATTAATATGACAAAATGTATATTATACAATTTTACAACATATTATAAAGCATTGTTTTTTAAGATAAACACATATTTTATTATGAGAAGATGCATTTAAAACTAAATGAATAGATACAACTCTTAAATTTTATAAACAAAATTTTGAGATATTTTAACTACTTTTAAAACTAATTAAAAAGACACAATTCTTCAAAGATATGATGTTGAAAAGATATATATATATATATATATATATATATATATATAATTTGACAACTTCTTTTCAGCTAATAGAATTTTTAGGATGAAACAACACAACCTTTGACATTAATTAGGATTGCTACAGCACCCTCTCGGTGATATCTCATTTACACCCTTTCAATCACGATATATTCTTACCTCTTCGGTCATGATCCATCTGCATCCCTTTTGTCACGACTCGTTCACACTCTTTCAGTCACGACCCATTCACACTCATTCGGTTACAATCTGCTCGCACTCTATTAGTCACGACTCACGCGCTGTTTGCACTTTTGCACTTTTGCACTCTTTCGGTCACGACACTTTCACACCCTTTCGGTCACTACCCATTCACATCCTTTCGGTCACTACCCATTCGCATCCTTTCGGTCACGACCTGTTTACACTAGCAACTTTTTGATCGCGACACATTCACACCCTTTGGAACACGTTCGTACCTCTTAGATCACAACACGTTCGCACCTCTTAGGTTATAACGTGTTTATACCTCTTAGACTACAATACGTTTGTACCTCTTCGTTAACGATACATTCTCCTAATGTAAACGATATATTTCTAATTCTGAAAAAAAATTATATTGACAAAAAGATAATTCATTAAAAATTTATGCTGCTTAAAAATTAAATAAAAACACATATTTAGACAAAATAAGATAAAAAAATTTAAAACCTACAAAATTTATGATAAAAAACAGATTCTTATACATTTTTAACAATCTCTTAAAATTTAATTAATTTTTAACATGAAAAGATACATGTTTATGAAAAGACATTTTCTTATACATTCTAAAATTTTCTTAAAAGCTAATATAATGTTTAAGATGAAAAGTCATATCCTTTCACATGTTCAACGTCTAAACAGTTTTTAAAATGAAAAGAAACATCTTTAAAAAAAAATTGGATTCTTATTTAAAATCTATATATATATATATATAAAGTAGACTTTTCCTCTTCTTATGACATGTGGAAGAGAGATTTGTTGACATGTATCCTTTTTTTTCATTTTTACATATTAGGTCCTTTTTCTTTTATATTATTGCAATTTGGTTCACCATTTTCTAATTATGCATTATCTAATCATTTTCACACTAATCATCATCATCTGAAGTTTGATAATCTATCAAAAATGTAAGATAACAAAATAATGTAAATTAATATAAATATATTTGAACTGTTTAATTTATTCACAACTAAAAATAACATAAATTTTCATTATTTTATTATTTTTACTATTTTATATTATTTTATTTATAAATTATATTTTTACAAAGCAATCTCTCGAACACAAATGAGTCCGATCAAGGATCAATGCAAAGAACCAAGAAAACAGGCTAGAGGAAGAATAATCAACAAAATGCCAAAATCGCTACAAAGCAGAAAGACACATGCCTAATGCACTATAAGACAACAACCAGATAAAAAGTAAGAAGCACTTGACAAACTAAACAAACACAAACAAGAAGCATATGTCAGCGAAGAACCACAAAGCTCTGGATAGAAGGGACCAAAGTTCCAGAGACTAACTCCGCATAGTTATACTAAAGGAAGCAAAGGAAAAAGAGAAACAACCTGAGAGAGAAATAATGGAAGCCAACCACCATGAAATCAGAGCCCAAGCTTGAGACCAGAAACACCTTCTAAACATACAGAGCATACATGGAGGAAAGCACTATACAAAACTGGAGTGGTAAATATGACGAAAGGGAAAGCCACAAAAGATTCGAGATGCGATGAAAGCTGCAACAAGATGAGAGAATAGAGAGTGAAGGATTGAAGAAACCAAATCAGCAAACCGTGGAGCCGTGCCCGAGCGAAAGAGAGCATATAAGTTAGATCACCAAAAATCAGATATTGAAAACAAGACGAGCATGAATTTTCGACGTAAGCCAACGACGAAGAAAACAACATCAAAGACGACTAAACTCAAACCCAACCAAAGAGATGCAGCTTCTAACATCAGCCAAAATCTAAGGAAGAAGAGGAGCAGCCAATATTAACTGGAACAGTCTACAACGCCGTGAGAAACAACCGCACAACTGGAAACTTATATACCGATCTATAACAAATACTTGATAATCTCATATGAGAAAAAGTTAAGAAGAATAAGAGCATCAAGGTGAGTCTTTTTCTGGGATGGTGGGAAACACATTACACCAGAAAGAAAAACGAAATACATAAATGATAACGGCTCAATATCAAAATATGAGGAAATAGCACAAAACATCTTCAAAGAATAATGTTCAAATAATCTAAAAAAAATATAATATAATTTTTAATGCTAAAACTGTTAATGGTACAATAACCAAATGTTTAAATGCAAAGTTATTGAAATTCAATATACTTTATATCAAAGGTTCACTTCACCACTAATTAGTATTATTATACACACAACAACACATTAATGAAAAACAAACACATAATATATTAACCTATCACTTATTACTACATAACACAATTAAAATACCGATTAATGTTGTTAATTAATAAAAACGACAACATAATTACTCATCCAAAAAAATCATACTTAATAAAAATGGAATAATATTCCGCGCGAAACGCGGACACGCCCCTAGTATATATATAAAGTGGTAAAAAGTGTTTGTAAATGCACATACCTCACTTTCTATTTTACTTAACTTACCACATGCTAACAAATTTTTTGCATCAACTGCTTTTTGAAAAATTGAAATTTTGGGTTTAATCGAGCAAAGAAAAACAATACGAGACATTCTAAGAATTGCTTTTTCCATTTTTTTCATTATCTCTTTCTCTATCCAAAAACCATTTGAAAACAAGTAAATGAGATTGTTTCTTACTCACTATCTACAAACTAAAACTAACATGTATGTATTACTAAAATACTTGCTGCCGACAACATATGATGCTTGCTTGTCATGGTTTATCAAATAGATACATGACAGCAAAATTTAGTAGCATATAAAGATAATTTACTTAATCAATATAATCATACAATTTTTTTATAATAAAATTTGTAATATTTGTTAAAAAAATTGTTTTGAAATTTTAGAAGATACTTTGTTTACCATAAACAGGAAATGACTACGAGCTCCGTATATAAACAAATATATAAATTATATATTCAAACATAATTAGAATAATCAGTACGTAAATACTAATAGAAAAAATTATAAAATGCAAATTAGTCTTTTTCGTTGAACAATAATGGAATAATGGATATTTGATCATGCAAATATGTATTAGACACTCTTGGCACTTTTAAGGCAGATCTATCCTACTGGAAACTGAATATGAATTATCAACTTTGTCGATTAAACTCTTGCTTGACTCGTCGACTATACTCTTGCAATTATGAATTACGTTTACTGACCATTACCCATTTAATAAATAAAAAATACAAAATGTACTGGTTCACGATATATGAAAAGAATGGTTTTTTAGCCAAGTTCTACAACAATATGTATAGGATGGAGAGACATAAGCAGTAGACGCAAGTGTTCATGTCAATGTTCATAACTGTTAGATGCAACGTTTTGTGATGAAAAATGATAAACAACAAATATAGAATTCTAAAACTGAAAACTAACAGATGCATTTTTTTACGGTTCAGTTAAAGACAGTTACTCATCAACAAAAAAACAGTTATTCATCAACAAAAAACAGTTATTCATTAATAAAATAATAATATAATTTATACAATTTGACAATTTATTTTAAATCACGGCAATTCTTAAAACGAAAAGATACAATGTTAAAAACAAAAATTATATTTTAGATATTTTGACTATTTTTTGTAAATCAATGTAATTTTAAGATGAAAAGACACATTGCTAAAGATGAAAAGATACATATTTTAAAATTCTTACTTTTTTAAAACAAATGCAATTCTTAGAATAAAAAGACTCAACTTTTTAACAATAATTGGGATTGCTATTATTAATAGATATGTATATCTTTTTGTTTGTCATCTATTAATAATATGTTTTAAATAATACGTAAGAAGAAAAAAATCTGGATCTGTGGACAAACTATTATGTTCTTGGTATCTTCACGACTCGTGACTCTTACACCCTATGATCAAGCGTTCTCGTACTTACTATGATTAAACCCGCCCTACGGGCGGGTAAAAAGTTTCAAAAACAGTTACAAATATTTAAAATTTTAGTTTATATTTAAAAATAGGTTTTATATAAGTGTTAGAATTTTTGCATTAATATTTAATAGTGCAGAATATTATAATACTTAGATATTATGTTTTATATAAATATACAATATAAAAATTAAGAGTATCAACAAAACTCCAAACAAAAAATAATATTGTATATTTTAATTGTTTGGAGTTTTGTATAAAAATATTTGTTTGGAGTTTTTCTATTTCTTATATTGTATATTTTTAATTGTTTTTATTTTATATCAAAATTTAATATTAGGATAAATTTTTAATGTAGTATTTCTATTTCTTAAATTGTATATTTATTTATTATTTATTTTATTATATATTTTTTAAACAGATATTTAATGTTGGTTTTTTTATTACTTATATTGTATAATTATTTATTATTTATTTTTCTTATTTTTTATATTTATTTATTCTAATATTATGATAGTGTTTGATGTAATATTTTTATTTTTTATGGTATATTTATTTTACCACACATTTTCGGATAGATGTTTAATTTTGTTTTTCTATTTTATATTATATATTTACTTCTATTAATATTTTACATTTAATTATTCTATTTTTTATATCAAATGATAATATTAGAATATATGTTTATGTAATGTTTTATTTCTTATTTTTATATTTTCTTATTGTTTAATGTAATATTTATATTTCTTATATTATATATTACTTATTATTTATTTTGTATACATTTTCAAACAGATGTTTAATATTTTATATTTACTTATTTAATATTTCATAGATGTATAATGGAATATTTTTATTTTTATATTGTATATTTAATTATTTTTTATATTTATTTATTTATTTATTTTGTTTTGTTTTTTGGTTTTACATCAAATGATAATATTATGATAAATTGTAATGTAATATTTTTCTTTCTAATATGGTATATTTATTTTTTTTTTTTTGTATACATTTTCAAATAGATGTTTAATATTTTATATTTACTTATTTAATATTTCATAGATGTATAATGGAATATTTTTATTCTTATATTGTATATTTAATTATTTTTTATATTTATTTATTTATTTTGTTTTGTTTTTTGGTTTTACATTAAATGATAATATTATGATAAATATGTAATGTAATATTTTTCTTTCTTTTATGGTATATTTATTTATTATTTATTTAACTTTAATTTTTCAGATAGATGTTTAATTTGGTTTGTTTATTTATTATATTTTATATTTACTTCTTTTATATTTATATAAATTTTTCAGATAGATGTTTAATTTAGTTTTTCTATTTATTATATTGTATATTTACTTCTTTTATATTTTATATTTACTTATTCTATTTTTTGTTTTATATCAAATGATAATATTAGAATACATGTTTAATGTAATATATTTATTTCTTATTTTTAATGTAATATATTTATTTCTTATATTATATATATTTTTATTTAATGTAGATAGATTTTAATGTACTTTTCCTATTTCTCATATTATATATATATATATATTTATTTATTTATTTTTCTACATTGTATATTTACTAATTCTAATATTGTGCTAAATTTTTAATGTAATATTGTATAATGTTTAATATTGTATAATCCATTAAATTTTAATAAGTCATTAAAAAAATTAATGCAATGTTTACAATGAGAAGATAATTATTTAAGTTTAACATTCTTTTGGATTCTTATTATTGATAGATTAATTTATACCAACTCTATTTTGACTATGTAGCATTTACATTTTATGTTGTATATTACTTTTAGTGTAGTATTTTTCTTTTTAAATTGTGTACTTACTTTTTATTACTTTTGTATATTATATATTTACATAGGTAATTGTATATTTACATGTATTTAATTTTTACATTTTAAAATGATGTCTAATGTAGTATTTCCATTTTCTTATTTACATTTTAAGATAGATGTTAAATATTAAATGTATTTTTCCATTTTTTTATATTATGTATTTACTTATTATAATTATTTTCAGTATATTATATATTTACTTAATATCTATATTTTTACATTTTAAGATAGATGTCTAATGTAGTACAATATTTCTATTTTTTAATTTTTAATTTACATTTTAAGATAGATGTTTAATTCTTAATGTAATTTTTTTTTTTTATATTATATATTTTCTTAATATCTATAATTTACATTTTAATAGTATTTCTATTATGTATTTACTTAAAATCTATACCTTGCATTTTAAGAAAGATGTTTAAGGATCATTGTTTCTTTCTACTTTTTTTTTAATTGTGTATTTACTTTTTAAGATAAATTTTTAATGTTTAATGTATTTTTATTTTATTTATATTATGTATTTAATTGTTAATATTATTTTCATACATTATATAATTTTAAATTATATGTTAATGTAATTTTCTATTGTTTATATTATATATTTACTTAATATCTATAATCTTGTATTTTAAGATAGATGTTTAAGGATTAATGTATTTTTCTATATTTTAAATTGTGTATTTACTTTTTAAGGTAAATGTTTAATGTTTAATGTATTTTTCTATTTTATCTATTATATATTTACTTATTAATATTATTTTTTGTGTATTATTTATTTTTAAAATTATATCTTAATTTATTATTGTATATATAATTCGTATATTAAATATTTACATATTTAAATGTATATTTATTTATATTTTCGTATGATTTAGTGTATTATAGAAATAATGTGTAGTATGATAATGTAATTTAATGTAATAAGGTAATAATAATAGTCATGTCACATGACTTTTTTCGAAGAGGGTTTCTAAAACGATATGTAGTATAATAATGTAATTTATTGTAATAAAACATTTTTATTTTTTAAATTGTGTACTTACTTATTATTACTTTTGTATATTATATATTTACACACTTAATTATATATTTACATGTATTAATTTTACATTTTAAAATAATGTTTAATGTAGTATTTCTATTTTTATTTACATTTTAAGATAGATGTTTAATGTTTAATGTACTTTTCTTTTTATATTATGTATTTACTTATTAATATTATTTTCATATATTATATATTTACTTATTATCTATATTTTACATTTTAAGATAGATGTTTAATGCTTAATTTATTTTTCTATTTTTATATTATGTATTTACTTATTAATATTATTTTTATATTTTATATTTACTTAATATCTATACCTTATATTTTAAGATAGATGTTTAAGGATTATGTACTTTTCTATTTTTTTAAATTGTGTATTTACATTTTAAGATAAATTTTTAATGTTTAATGTATTTTTCTTATTTTTATATTATGTATTATTAATATTTTTTTCGTTATTATATATTTTCAAATATATTTTACTTATTATTTTATATATAATTCGTATATTAAATATTTACATATTTAAATGTATATTTATTTATATTTCTGTATGATTTAGTGTATATATATAGTAATAATGTGTAATATGGTAATGTCATTTAATGTAATAAGGTAATAATAGTAGTCATGCCACATGACATTTTTATGAGAGAATTTTTTCAATGATGTGGACGCTCTCTGGAGCCTCGAAAGATTCCTTTTATTAGTATAGATTCGGCTTTGCTTTTCGGAATGTAATAACAACATATCTCGATTCAACACCTTCATTATCTATTATTATCTTTTGTGTTTACTCCACACTTGTTTTAGTTAAAACCACCGACACGTGTTAGTTTTTTGGCTAACCATGACCCACCTTTCTTTTTTCCGTTTCCATCCAATAAACATCATTTAGAATGATAAACGTGTCAGTTACTGACTGGATTACGTGGCAGCACATATCAATGTGGCAAGAGGGTAAATATCCCATGAGAGAGAGAGAGCAGCTTCACTTGTACTCTCTCTCCAGGTCTTATCAATGGCGGGAAACTAATCCTCCTTTGCGTCGTCATCCTCATCTTATTTAAGTCCCTCATCATCCTCATCTCTGCTTCTTATAAGGTCACCGCTGCTTCAGATCTTCTAACAGCAAACCTTCTGTATCATTCCAAGGCTCTGCTAATCTCCTCTTCATTAAACACCTCAGACACAGCCACGTTAGCTTCCTCATTTCCAAGTCAATAGAATCTATCAAAGTAAGAGCACCTTCAACGCGGTGAATAACGTGGGTTTTTGGGAGAAAATGTGGTGTGGGACCCACCAAAAAGAGAGAGACGGTTGTCTCCCGTCGCAAAATAAGCGACGTATTTTGCTGTTTGGGCCCACTGACGTGGTGGTCGCGATTTTATTTTAATTTTTTTTTTTTAATCAGAAAAATAAAAAAATAAAAAAAAAAATAAAAAAAAAAAATAAAATAAAATAAGAAACCCAAATTGGGTATATGGGTTGAGGGTGCTCTAAGATGACTGGGGAGTGGAACGAACCGGACACTTCTGGAAAATTGGTCTGTGCTAACGATAAAGGTAACTAGTAGTTATGATGATTTATTATTGTTTTGGTGTTTTGGTTAATGCTTTGTTGCAACTCTCATCGTTTTACAGACCAGCGAGGACTACGCCATTTCCCTGTGAAACTGACCAGCTCACCCCATGTGTATCCTCCGCCCGGATGCTACTTACTTACAGTATTCTCATTGACATGTTGAGAAGCAAAAACGGTAGCCTGTACTCTGACTGGGATCTTCTCCCACCCAAGAAGGTCAAGGACCCCAGCGCCAAGAAGGTATGCAAAATGACTACTTGTTATCTCAATTACAGACCGAACAAGAACAAACCCAGACCAAAAGCTAATGCAATCTGATCACCCTCTTTTTTTTCTACAGCCTGAGGACTGGGACTGGGACGAGCAAGAGTACATTTCCGACCCTGAAGACAAAAGAAACCTGACGGATACGATGATATCCCAAAGGAGATCCCAGATACCAATGCCAAGAAGGTTTCTACCTTGCTCAATATCCAAAATCTCTTGCGGTATTCTGTATATGCTGAATTTTTTCTTTGTGTTCTTTCACTTAGCCTGAGGACTGGGATGATGAAGAAGATGGTGAGTGGACTGCCCTGACCATTCCCAACCCTGAGCACATGGGTGAATGGAAGCCCAAGGTTTGTCTATCTCTCTGTCTATATAACATTTTTCTTCCTCACAAGGTTTCATATATTTCTGTAGCAAATCAAGAACCCCAACTACAAGGGCAAGTGGGAGGCTCCAATGATTGACAACCTGGTAAGTCTCTATCACTAAACCCAAGGTCCCACCAATGTGCCCGTTTTAGTCATTCATATCTTTAAATTACAGTTTTAGATCATGCTCGTATGGATTTTAACTGTATAGTCAAGATAAGGTTCTTATGTTCTTACATAATTTAACTGATGTCATGCAGACTTCAAGGATAACCCAGAGTTCTATGTCTTCCCCATGCTCAAGTTTGTTGGAGTCGAATTATGGCAGGTAAAATATCTAGTCACTGGGACATCTTGTCTTCATGTTTGAGTACATCTAAAAATACATATCACTCTGTTTTAGGTGAAATCAGGATCATTATTCGACAATGTCCTGGTCTGCGATGACCCAGACTACGCCAAGAAGTTGGCAGATGATACATGGGAGAAAAAGCTTACTTATCTTTAACGATACTAGAATAGAAGCTTATATGCTCTTATAGACAAGTGCATATAGATCTTTATTACTGTCTTAAAAACTCTTAACCTTAGCCAAGGTTGATGTTCCCTCGTAACACAGAACATCAAATATTTTAAAATCAAAGCTAAGGTTGATACAGACAACAGCTCCACAAGTTTGGAGATAATAATATTTCTCTCCGTCTCAGTGATTCACATCACTAATTAAACTTTATCCTAAATCTATAACCGTCATCTGCAGACAATTTCAAACAATCATGCAGTATAAAATCTGGTTCTGTGTTCTTCCAAAATCGGTTATCTCGAACGGACCTTAAGTATGTCTTTCTAGTTTCAGTTGGTCTGTTATTATTATTGTGTCCTTAGAAATATGTAAAACACGGGAAGCATAGAAAAGTACACATGTTAACTTTAAACCATGTTTCTAGATTAAAAGACTTGTTTTATTGGTTCACGATCATTATAAAATACTTTACAATAAGAGTTTTAAAATTTTATTTTAAATACGCGCACAAGAGAAAAACGAATAATATTTATAAAAAAACAATAAAATTATAATTTACATTGGTTTTAAAACGAAAACAGTTAGGGGGGCTTATTGAATTGAGCATTTCAGAGAATTTTAACATATACCAAATTCAGGATTTGAGAGAAAATTGGGATTTGAACAAATTTTTAGGAAGTGATTAGAATGGGATTTGAGGAATATGAGAAAGAAAGAACTTTTTGCACTTAATTTTTTTTTTTAATAAATAACACATTTTTTGTGCAGAAAACAAAAACGACAACAGAAAATCACACTACATAATCATTATGGGGAAGAAGAAAAGCTGAGCAAGCGAGAGTAGAAATGAAGAAGATATCAAAGACTATCAAATGGAACAAGCGACAAGCGGCTTCCCAACAATAAGAAAATGTATGTATTAAACTGGTTCCTTTGGTGGAATTGTTCTCTGTTGAATATTAACTACAAATCATTTCTTAGATAATTCCAACTAAATTCAGGTAAATATTATTGATCAAATCCCAATTTTCCAATAAAGGTGAATTTTATAGAATTTATTTAAATGATCAATTCAATAAGCTTGGATTTATAAGAACTTTTGTAAATACCAAGTTCAATAAAAGAAGATTTGGAGAAAAACCAAAATTCTTCCAAATGCTCAATTCAATAAGCCCCATTTAGTTTTAGAAAAAAAATATTTTAATTTCTACAAACAAAAAATATTTTAACTGAAAATCCATTCAGAAGAGGGATCAGATGGTAAAACAAATGAGAGCGCTCAGTTGTCGTAACAGGCGGAGCAAAACGCTCATCCCGCATAAATATAGCGAGTATTAACCACTCATCATTTCCCCTTTAACGTGCCTGAAGGATCATGCTATAACTTAGAGCCACCGCCGCGTCTTATATACCCAACCAAAAGCTTCCACAACTTCACTACCCACCGATGTGGGACTTTTCTCAATTTACCTTAACGAGAACTGGGCTATATAATCTGGGCCACGGCCCAATAATTTTCAGTGGCTTGATACCAAGGAACCTATATACATATTATATTACATCAACTCCACAGGGAATTGGTTCTTACTTGTGCAGGTTCATACGGTCTGTGTGGGAACAGCCATAGGTCAGGCGTTCTGGTCAAATTGACTACTCGTTCTTGATAGCAGATATTCTTAAATGTTTGAAACCAATATGTTGCAGCAATGATCCAGAAACCTCGTGTGCCTTACTTGTGGTTGTGGATTAGTGATGTCCTAATTCGTGCCAAAGAGATCGGATGCTTCCCTCTGTATATTTTAAATCCTGAAAATTTACATGATGTTTTTGCTTATACGTGCAACCCTATTCTAGTTTCATGCTACATGGTTCTGATCATTTGGACATAATATTCTCACTTGAGCATTTGGCTCGGAGTGCCGGTCTAACATTTAACAATGCACTAATCCAATTTTAAAACTATGCCTTTTAATATTTTGTATCGAAATTATAAAAAACTGCTTCTTGGACCAGATCTAGAACTATCTTCACTAATATAAAAGTAAATTAAAATTTGAATTAAAACAGCAACTCTAAAACATTAAAATATACTTTTTGCATTTTTCCATGTAAAAGCATTCATTAAATAAATATAGTCAAATCTTATAACAGTTTTGATCGATAATAAAATCAATTTATGTAATCTCTTAGATAACATATTATACTACAAATAACTATTTATACTTTTCAAAAGCTTTTTATATGTAATGATCAATATTCTTATATTCAAAAATGCACACTTAACAATTTATGCTGATCGATAACAATCATTCTTTAACAAACAAATATTATAGTAGGTTTTCTAATTTATTTTGACATTGATTCTTGTAGAGTATTAGTTCCATAAATAAAATACCATTAATTATGTTCGAATGAATATTATTTTAAAGAAATTTTCAGTATTTGAATTATGGTTTGAATTATCATAAGTAAAATGTCCAATAAGTATACTTTCAATTAAAAATCTTATCAACTTATTTTTATCTATAAATATAGTAAAATTTATAGATAAAAAAATTTATAAAAAATATGCCCCTTAAAATTGGATGCCCTAATCGACGGCTTGGATGGCTTCCCCTCTGGACCGGCCCTGCCTCGGAATCATCATTAACCTTGTTGATTATATCTCTCACTTTCCTGGTTGCAATAGTATAGGTAATAGTAACAAACAGGGATATACTTGTAATTTGTGCAATAGTAGCTAATAGTAACAAACAACCCTATTTTGATTTGCTAATATCTTTGTTACTAAAAATATTAATCATTTAAGGAATGACAAACGTTTGCAACCTATATTCACCAGATTCTTTGGCATGATGGTGAAGAAAAGATAATTGCAGACGGTGTTGCTTCAGAGGAGTTCGACAAAGAACGCGGGGATTAGAAGTGCAGATCGAGTTTAGTTTCATGTTCTCTCGCCTCAAAATCTCTGTATGTGACATGCTCAACTCTTCATCACTACGTGGCATCAAGAACAGGGAAAATGATCCTTGGTCAAACAATCATGAGTAGCTAGCTAAATTAGTCTCTCCACTTACCTTACAATTATGCTGTTAGAGGGCAAGCAGAAGATGTTATCAATCTGATCGTTTTATCTAAACCACCCCGCGAATCTTAGTTGCTTTTTCATTTCAAATACTTCTAGTACAGGATTGACATTGTTCGGCTCTCTTTTGCAAGTTATATGGAATTACAGAACTGTTTAAATCGCCTTGGCTGCGACTGCCTTGTTTTGGACCGGACCACTTGGTAAATGTCCATTATTCGATTAGGAGAATCGTATTAAGGAGATCTTAAACAAATTATTTGATAAACTTGTAATGTGTTCCAAAAGCCAAAAGTATATACAATTTTGAAATCTCTCCCTTGTTATCTATCCCCTTCGATTCTAGTATTAATAAATTTCAAAAATAAAAATGTTGAATATACTTCTTTGCCATATATACCCTCTTCTCGAAAATAAGATTTTATAGAGTTTTTACGCTTATTAAGAATATGATAAATGTTTACAGTTTGATTTACTATTTATTTTCATATACACTTTCTAATAATTATCCACCAGTAAAATTTTATCAACTTTCACAATTAAAGTTTCTTAAAAGTATACAAAAGTACCTTGAAAATATATAAAATCTATCTTTGTGAAACAAGAATAAAATTTGGAAAATCTTACTTTCGGGAATGGAGAGAGTAACTTATAGCTGAATTCATCCACGGCTTGTATACAAAACAAAAAAAGCTCCGATGCCGGGAATCGAACCCGGGTCTCCTGGGTGAAAGCCAGATATCCTAACCGCTGGACGACATCGGACATATTGAGATTTAATATATACCTATAATAATTGTACTTAGAAAAATGATTAGTACGTTGCTTAATGCTTACGGGTTGTCAGAAAGAAGTTATAGTTATACAAACCAGTATAGATAAGTACGGTTTATGAACGATATTGTGTTCTTAAAATACGAATGATGAACTCGAAATTAAAAATTTTCCTTGTGGAACTCAAACTTGGTCGGAGTTTTCCTAGAGAAATCTTGAGCCAGTCCCTTCAACTTTCCTACGTTACATGATTTACCACAGTAGAAAACCCCTACAAACATAATACAAAGGTAAAATACATTATTGCTACAATGATTCTACGATAAATCTCATATGTAATACATAGTTATGAAACTGTTGTATAATGACATTACCAACTCGTTGGTTGACGTGGTTCACCGCGACATGCTTGAATACGCTGCGCCAATCGGGTCTGGCGAAATGGGTTCGGACCCTAGTACCTGACACAATGTCAATGCCGTTCTTGGCGTGGTGCAATGACTGCAACATCGTGATTAGTGCTGATCTTGCGTCTCCTTCCTCATACACGCTAGTGCAGTAATTATGTAGCTCAATGATCCCCTCACTATCATACTCAGCTACCTTTTATTCATTTTGTTTCTTAGTTAATTCCATGAATGAGGATATCATTACTCAAAAAAAATAAAATACAGTTGACTATATATTACCTCGTTCATGACCTCACTGAACCATTCCAATGATCCTTGCTCTCTTGTTACCCAATAGAAATAAGCTCGTTTTGTGTTGCTTCTATGGATATTATGGCTCGTGCCTTCTTCAATGGATTTTTGGTTCTTGATGTTGTTTAGTACGTCCCTAAGTATACTGATTAATGGGGTCGCTCCGATCCCTAGACCTACCAGAAGCAGTACATCGTAGTTTCGGTAATCTTGTGCCGGGGCACCATATGGACCATCGATCAAGAGCCTCGGAAACCTGTCAATGTAAATTGATTAGAAAAAATGATAAATATTTGTGTAACTGATACACACGTTTGACATGGAAACGTTTAAACTTAAAACATTTGTATATACACTAATTTCTTTGTGCTACGTAAGTATTGACATAACACCAGTTCAAAAAAAAAAAGTATTGACATAACACAAGTACACAATATCAAGCTTAATTAAGTTCATTGTGAATTTGTGATAACAACATATATATAGTAAACTGGTCTTCAGAAAAAACAAAAACAAATACCTGGTTATGTTATTGGCTTGACCTCTGTCGGCTATGAAGGGACTTTGACTTGTTGAGGGAGGTTGACAAACCTATGTTAAACTAAAATAATTAAACAAACTATAATACCAATCAAGTACATGTATATGCAGGGTTGGGCATTTTATTCGTTAGATTTGATTTGATTCGTTATTCGTTTCGATTCGATCTGAAAATTCCGGATATCCGTAATACTAAAAATCAATATCCGTTAAAATCGAAGCAAATCACAAATACTAAAATTTTGGAAAACGGATATCTGATCCGGTCGGCAATATATATAAAAGTATATCTTAATTATATATAAGTTTTAAATGTATAAATTTTGATAATTATTATTCTAATATAGGATTTGACAAATTCTTTTCACATTATTACTTACATAAAATTATTACATAAAAGGAAGAGAAAAAATTTATGAAAATTATAATTTTTTTTAAAGTTTTGTGTTATTATAATTGTTAACTAAGTTTAAAAATTTTACAAAATATATAGATTTACTACTTCTTTTAATTTTTTCTTATTATATCATACAAAAAAATATTTTACAAAACAAATTTGTATCGAATTTTAAAGATTATTTGTATTAATCAAAACAGATGAGATATCCGTAAGTACTCGTAAATATCCGTAAATATATTTATTTTCCGAATATTTTTCTTTCCGAATATCCGTATTTTTCCGAAGCAAAACAAATCATAAAATTAAATATCCTTGACATACGAAGCAAATCACAAATACCTTTAAAAACTCGGATATTCTATCCATGCCCATGCCTATGTATATGCATTTGAATTCATAAACTTACTCTTGAAACCATTACCTTCGAAAATAAGCATTTGAGTTGCGTTGTCCAGTCGCCAAGGGTACGTATATGAATGCTGAGAAAATCGTCTCCAGAAGCGGAAGTAATTGAAAAAGGATGCCTATATATATAAACAGTATTGAAAAGATCCAGGTTAATTACCAAAACAATGAAGTTTAAATTCATTTCATAGTAATGTGACTTATGTCTAATATATTAATTTTGGTACTATACCACTGTAATGGTGAGACGTCAGGACAATTAACATATATGTACTGCCCACTTGTGTACTTGAACCCTTTAGGTTTTGACATGTAAAGTGAAAGTACATTTCCTGGATATACAGCAACCTGTTTCAGATGAATTTATTACAGAGGATACTTGACTTATTATTAAAACTCCTACCACTATATATATATAGAGAGAGATATACCTTCAAAATGGTTACCGCCTTGGAACCTGATCTAAATAAACGGATCAATCTTTCACACGCATACAGTATCGTTGGAACAGCCAGATACATCCACGTCTGTCCAAAAATAAAAGAGAAACAACCGAGCATTCAGTGTGTCCATTAAATGTTCATTTTTAACTAAAATTATGTATATGATTTTATCGCTAAAATTGTTTTAAAATATCGTAGTTTCGAGCATTTTTACGTACCGTTTTTTCATACCATTCCTTGGAGAGATAAATAAAATAGCCATGCACGATGAGAAGCACATAAACGATGACAAATAAATGGTGTGAGTACCAAAACGCGTTGAAACCGGTTAACCGCTTCAACGTTTTTGGTAGGTTCGCCCGGTTGCGTCTGAACCACGATTGGGCCAAGGCGTATGCTATAACCATTAGAACCACCATAGTTATTCCGGTCCACCCATCTGTTCCTTTCACGAACCACCAGTAATTGTCCGGTCTCTCGTCCCCGAAAAACTTTTTCACTGGCTCATACTCTACATATTTTGCATGCAGCAACCGCGGAAAGTCACATGCCAAGTGAGAAATGGCATGTAAGCCTACTCCAATGGCGATCCCAAACGCAATAACCTGCATGAAAAAGGAAGAGTAAGCAACCAATTGTTATTAGAAACGCTAGCTACAGGTAGCAACTAGGAGTTGGATGAGTAGCTAAAACTTTTGGATTATTTAGTAGGGGATTTAATAGGTCATGAGTCCAACACCATTGGGAGGGGTACAAACATTCAGAACCAGAATATCTATACATTAAAATAAGTAAATAAACGCTACAAGTAATTTATTTATTGCATACATGATTACCTTGTGGAAGTTGATATTGTCATCAAATGGAACAACGGACCCAAGCTTGGAGTTGGTCCGTAGCCAAGTGATAGTGTTCCTACAAACAGGCAAGAGAATGAGAGCCATGTTGAATTTCAAGGTCTCTGCGCCGCCTTTAGCCACAGAAACACAGGAACCTAAGACTTCAAACACGGCTCTGCGTTTATACTGAAGAAATTTCCAAGTGAAGAGAGCAATACAAATGGAAATCCACAATGTTAGCACCCATATCCTTTTCCAATTTTCCAAGAAGAAGTATGATATATCTCTGGCTAATCTTTTCACCAGGTTCCTCTCTTTTGTTGGTATGAGCTTCTGGCTCAACATCTTGCTGAGGGCACGTTTGTTCTCGGATGATGGACTGATGTTCGATTGGCTTGGAACTTGGAGAAGCAATGTTTCCAAGTTGTGTAGCTGCAAAACGTCACATCAGCTCAAATAGGTGCATAATGTCAGAGTTTTCAAGTATTGCTAAAGATTTATAAATATTATTAAACAATTGAGATGCTTTATTGTTGGACCCTAAACCCTAGGCTTAAAGTAATGTTTTATCTTCGTGTTGCAATAGCAACACAATCTCACATATCATTCTCTTATTTATGTTATATTAAAAAAAAAATTGAAAAAGACACAAAAGGGTGTTACAAGAATAAACCGTAGCTAGCAGCAGTAATCCAGATTATCAAAAAATGATAAAATGTGTTCTTTATTTCTTATAAAAATTAATACACGAGAAGTTGTCTAGCTAAATTTATTTGATGATTTCTTACTTATAGAATTAGCTGAAATTAATTTACCAATATTGTTAATCAAAGTCTAACCACTACATATATTGGAGAGTCTGAAGAACGAACCTCGATATATCCAAGGTTGTCGGGATCCAGTTCTTCCATGATCAAGGCAGCATATTCGTCTACCTTTTCTTGAATCCTTGATAGTTGGTTTGACGAAGCACTTAAAGCAATTATCTACAAACCCAGAAATAAACCAAAACAACTAACATATCGATGTTTATGTTTGCGACTTAATATTGATGTTAACTTCAAATAAGCAGTGCGTATAACGAAATTGAAATCGATTTAGTCTTCACCTCCTTAACCTCTTCTCCCGTAATACGACCATCCAAATCTTTGTCCACCCTTTGTCACATAAGCACGTAGAAATAAATGATTATCTCTCTTAGACATGCCATATTTTATAACGAGTGCATCAAAAAATAAAATACATAATTACAAAACCATATACTTACATATCAAAAAAGATTCGGAGCCTAGCATCAAAACTATTGCCTGCAATCTGCTCCCAGAAATCGAATAGTTCAGTTTTGGTGATCGACGTAGTCCCTCTCCTTCGGACCAACGCCTCGAAAAGCTCGTTCACAAACTCGCTGGACTCAGCCATTCCTATTTAATTGAAAGTAACTTTAATTGATTCGAATATTTTATCTCTCTTTTTTAAAAAGTTACGAAAATGTAACGATAAGAAATTATATAGATTTAACCAATTTGAAAAATAAATTAAGTTTTGGCACTGCAATTACAAAAAGAAGGTTGCCTAATGATACACAACATTACTTGTTTTATAAATATGATAATTTGAAATACTATTTTAAAATGATCTAGCAAGAACTATATTATTTAGAGAGATTACCTATGCAATGCCCAAATTTAGATTTTGGGAGCTTCCCTTCAACGGCCAACTCATCAAATCTCTTTTCAACTTCATCCCAGCCTTTACCAACGGCGTCGTTTTGGGTTATAAACCTCAAGCCTCTAAGAGCAAACATAGCACCTGACTTACTCCGGTCGAGCCTGCGTGAAGACAACGACAATGAATTCACCATCGTTTTCAGCTTCCCCGAAACCACAGACCGGAGAACTGCCATCGGCTTATTCTTCTCCAGCTTCAGTGTGCCGGTGCCCTCGTCTCGAATGTCGAGAGTGATCTCTACGTAGTCCTCACTTTCGTCTGAACCGGTGGCTTCACATCGGGAGGCTATATCTCCTTCGGACCAAGATTCCATTTCCTGCTCCATCTTCTCTTGCTTGCTTTCCATTTGCTAACAACTACATTATACACTCTTCTTGGTTTATTTAAGGACGACATGAAAGTCAAAATGAAGAATAATATCATATGCTTGTCTTTTATAATTAGTATTTTATTATTTGTTTCAATAATTTTTTACTAGCTGTTTTGCCTACACATGCAGACATAACTCTTTTGTAGATATTTATTAATAAATATACTATATGTTGAAAGATCAAAATATTAAAAGCAAAAT
The DNA here is from genome assembly GCA_016432835.1 of Brassica nigra. Lineage (NCBI taxonomy): Eukaryota > Viridiplantae > Streptophyta > Magnoliopsida > Brassicales > Brassicaceae > Brassica > Brassica nigra. The sequence continues at coordinate 69,404,491 of CM028247.1, forward strand.
TAAGTTTATATTATTTTATAAATCTTTCAATTTCTTAATTTTTAACTTTTATTGATTTAAAAACTTATTTTGGATAACAACATTAATACTTTTTATTTTCAAATATGTTGTTATCTTTAATCCATTTTTATTATATTAATTTATAAACAATTATCGAATTAAATAAAAAATTATATAATCGTGAATATAATTTGATATTATTAAACCAAATTCTTGAAGTTACCAGTACCTACAAAATCTCAATATAAATCAAAAGCATAAGAATGTTAAACTGAACCCAACTTTACATATTATATTAATCATGTAATTATATTGTGAAATACCTCTCATAATAACTGAACATACCCTCAAATAGATCATATTGACAAACAAAACATTAATATGTAATGTGTAAGATAAGAACATTTCATATCTATTGTCATTTTCATTTATAAATGTGAGAAAATAAGCTATGTTCAATCTACATTTGTACTTTAAAATAATAATTTCTATTTTCCTATAAAATAAAATTTCTATAAAATCATAATTTTAATTTTCAAATGGTCTTTTAACTTTCAAAATTCAATAACTATAACTAAAACAAATCATTTTGGAAATTACAGTTTTTATAAAAAAATATAATCCCATTTTTCTTTACATAATAGTTTTTTAAAGAAATTTCAATTTAAACAAGGTCATAATTTTGTGAAACTCTTGAAAAAATTAAAAGTAAATAGAATTAATTTTAAATATTTATAAATATAAGATACTTTTGTAAATAAAAAATATCATTTTGAAAATTTATCTTTTGAAGACAGATATTTTAAAATATTTTTAAAAGATAATTTTAATAAAATTATTTATAAAATAAAAATAAAAATATATTAATTTTTGAACTTAAAAACAAATAAATGTTATTCTTGCAGCTGAATAATAAGAATAAGAAAACACCACGATAAAACAACGTTAACAAACAAATATAAATTAAATTTCTTGTAATTGCTTATATACCTCATTAATAAATTTAATAATTTTATTTTTATAAAACTATTTTAGTATAACTATAGATCTAATTATTTTATGTGTATATATATTACTAATTATAAAAATTGACATATAAGAAAGAAAGATGTAGATAAACGCAAATAAATACATGGAATTATCTTTTCTTTTTCCAAACATTTTTCTCCATTTATTTATTTTTGATATAATTTTTATAATATTAATTTGTAATCAATTAAATAATGATTCAGCCTAAAATCAGTCAGAATATGACAAATAAGTAAAATCACTTTATAAATAATAGTATATATATTTTATGTTTACCGGAAGAAGACTTAGACTACTATTATCATAACACAAAAAAAAAACATATTCTTGGATCATGTAGTCTAATTCGTCTTCGAGCACAAGATCGGTAAACATTAAATATATCGTGCCAACATATACTATGACATACATGCAAAATTATAAATCATGATCTATATATATGTATATATTGTTGTATTTGATATAAACAACCATATATTAAAAGATTATTTCGATAATTATACACTTTTCAATTATTTAGTTTTTGAAAATTAATATTTAAAGCGGGTCAAAAACCAAGTGGCCGCCATGAGGGTTGGTTTGCATGTTTTGTTATTATCCTATTGTTGTCGTACGTACTTTGATTCTGCCTTTAATAAAAACACAGAACATGGCAAACTTCTTTTCATTTGTATGATTGTGTCTGCGAAATAGATAAATGGAGTGGTTATGCCATGGTCATGTTCTTCCAAAATTACACCTCACCTCTTGAATTTAATATGCATTTGTTTTTGGCATAATTCTAAATTCACTAAAAGCATAAATAATAGTGATAAACTTTTTTTTCTTAAAAGACTAAATTTGATTGGAAAAATCGAGATTATAATTGTGGTCCAAGTTTCTGGATAACTATTAACTTCTATCTAAATAAGTCGTAAACTTTCGGGGAGGGGGGAAGTCGTAAACTTTCGGGGAGGGTGGTTATAGGCTGACGAGTCAATGAAACGTGTATCGCTGTCATTGGATCAGTTACGTGAATAGAAAGTTAAGAGCGCGCCAACGCAAAATAGTTTATTCAGCTAACGTGTCAAGTAATAATTGGAGCGGACACATAAATACACTAGCAATATAAATACGATCCGTTGTGAGTTTCGTATTCTTCCAAACCCTAAGCATAACTATTCTTCTGTACGTACGCAAGCTCTAAACAACGAAGATGACGAACAAAGCTCTCGCTTATTTGGTCTTTACGACATTAGGTAAATTTCAGACATATTTATTCTTGACTTTTGATGTGTTTGGACCGATTAATTTTTAACTGACTTCTCTTTGACTATAAATGTGCTTATATATGGCGTTTGATGTTTTATGAATCGACCAGTTTTTATGTCAAGTATGGCAATAGAAGGAGAAGAGGAGAAACTTGGGACAGTGATAGGGATCGATCTAGGGACAACATATTCATGTGTTGGTGTGTACCACAACAACCACGTTGAAATCATAGCAAACGATCAGGGAAACAGAATCACACCATCTTGGGTTGCCTTCACTGATACCGAACGTCTCATAGGCGAGGCTGCTAAGAATCAAGCGGCCAAGAATCCTGAGGGGACCATCTTCGACCCCAAACGTCTAATGGGAAGAAAGTAAGCACTGTTTTATTAGCTTCCTAGTATCTTTTGTTGATTTTTGAACTGACTTGAATTTCATTGCATTAGTAAAATGTCACATTCATAGATAAAGATTTTTTTTCTTTTGAAGAATATAGAATTTTGACTCAATCTTAAATACTGATCTAAGTGACTGTAAATTATTATGGACACAATCAATATACAAACTCTAAAAAAGGTATATGACTCAATCTTGTTTTCTCTTTAAGTGTGTTTTGCTTTTTTTTTTTTGTGTGTTTAATTAGTGTTTGTTTCACAACATGTTTACAGTATGATATTTGAACATTTTATTCATGTTTTTGTGTGTGTTCTGTTACAGATTTGATGATCCTGATGTACAAAGGGATATCAAATTCTTGCCGTACAAGGTTGTGAATAAAGATGGAAAGCCTTACATTCAAGTGAAGGTTAAAGGCGAGGTGAAAGTGTTTAGCCCTGAGGAAATAAGTGCTATGATACTAACCAAGATGAAGGAGACAGCTGAAGCTTTCTTGGGAAAGAAGATAAGAGATGCTGTCATAACCGTTCCAGGTTTGTAACATATTGTCATGTCCACACTTTCTCCAAGTATGTAGTATTAGACTGTGTCATAATAAGAAGGTGGCTTGGTTGTTTTGCAGCGTATTTCAATGATGCACAGAGACAAGCGACAAAGGACGCAGGTGCAATCGCTGGACTTAACGTGGTACGTATCATAAACGAACCAACAGGTGCAGCCATAGCTTATGGTCTAGACAAAAAAGGTGGGGAGACAAACATCCTCGTGTATGATCTCGGTGGAGGAACATTCGATGTTAGTATCCTTACCATAGACAATGGAGTCTTTGAAGTCTTATCAACAAGTGGAGACACTCACCTCGGTGGAGAAGACTTTGACCACAGAGTGATGGACTATTTCATCAAACTGATCAGGAAGAAGTACAACAAAGACATAAGCAAAGATCACAAGGCGCTTGGTAAACTCAGACGTGAATGCGAGCGTGCCAAACGAGCTTTGAGCAATCAACACCAAGTCCGAGTTGAGATTGAGTCTCTTTTCGATGGAGCTGACTTCTCTGAGCCTTTAACTAAAGCAAGATTCGAGGAACTCAACATGGATTTGTTCAAGAAGACGATGGAGCCAGTGAAGAAGGCTCTTAAAGATGCAGGGTTGAAGAAGTCCGAGATAGATGAGATTGTTCTTGTTGGTGGAAGCACTAGAATCCCTAAGGTTCAGGAGATGCTAAAAGATTTCTTCGATGGCAAGGAACCTAACAAAGGGACTAACCCTGATGAGGCTGTTGCTTTTGGCGCCGCGGTTCAAGGTGGTGTATTAAGTGGTGAAGGTGGTGAAGAAACTCAAAGTAAGTTACTCACAATAGTTTAGTTGTTGAAGATTCAAACCCTAATTTTTTTTTTCAAACCCTAAATTTTAATTGAAAACAGATATTCTTCTGCTTGATGTTGCACCGTTGAGTCTCGGTATTGAGACGGTGGGAGGAGTGATGACGAAGGTTATTCCGAGGAACACGGCGATACCGACAAAGAAGTCTCAGGTGTTCACAACTTATCAGGATCAGCAAACAACCGTGAGCATCAAGGTCTATGAAGGCGAGAGAAGCATGACTAAAGATAATCGTGAGCTCGGAAAGTTTGATCTCACAGGCATTCTCCCAGCTCCAAGGTATAAAAGCTGATTCAGTCTTTTATGTTTTGGTTAGGTTTCTTGTTACTTAAGACGCAAGAAACCAATTAATTTTTTTTCAGGGGAGTGGCACAGATCGAGGTGACTTTCGAAGTGGACGCAAATGGGATTCTACAGGTGAAGGCAGAGGATAGAGTTGCGAAGACGTCACAGTCTATTACAATCACAAACGATAAAGGACGTTTGACACAAGAAGAGATCGATGAAATGATTAGAGAAGCAGAGGAGTTTGCTGAGGAGGATAGGATTGTAAAGGAGAAGATCGATGCGAAGAACAAGATAGAGACGTATGTTTACAACATGAAGAGTACATTGGAGAAGCTTGCGGAGAAGATAAGTGAAGAGGATAAAGAGAAGATGGAAGAGGTTTTGAAGGAGGCGTTGGAGTGGTTAGAGGAAAATGTTAATGCAGAGAAGGATGATTACGAGGAGAAGTTGAAGGAGGTGGAATCGGTTTGTAACCCGGTTATCAAGTCGGTTTACGAGAAAACCAAGGGAGAGAGTGAAGAGGATGATGATGAGTTATAGTCAGTTCACAGGTGGTTCGAGGGTGTTTTTATTTTTTTAGGCTTATTGCATTTTAAAATGTGTTAGTTCATTAGTTTCGTTGTGTTTAGTCCTAATGTGATGCACATTATTATTCTTATACAAAAAACAACTTTCATCATGTCTTCATTAGGACAAAGGCAGAAACTAAACAAATAAAGACAAGATCAAACCAGAGTAGCAGTTAAACTAAGATTTTGAAACACAGAGATAGAAACAAACGAGAAATCAGAAGTCAAAGTCGCCACCCATGTCACCCATATCAGCCATGTCATCAATCGCTTCACCAACAAGCAACCCACCCAACAACCCAGCTCCAAGCCCAAGTCCTAGACCCATACCCGCTCCTCCATGCTTCTTCGGTTTCTGCGGTTTACCATAAGCTGCTTGCTGTTGCGGGTAACCGTACGGACCCTGTGGTGGATAACCCGGGTATCCGTAACCTGGACCCTGTGGCGGATAACCCGGGTATCCACCTTGCTGTGGAGGCGGATATCCACCTTGTTGAGGGTATGCACCCGGTGGTGGGTATGCACCCGGTGGTGGATACCCACCAGGCCCAGCTGGAGGATATCCACCAGGTGGCGGATATCCACCCGGTTGCGGATACCCGTAAGCACTACCACCGTGTTTATCATCATGTCCTGGTGGCGGGTATCCGGAAGGACCCGGTGGGTATGCAGACGGGGCACCTTGACCGGGCGGGTAAGCAGTAACCGGAAGCTGATCCATAGTCTTGTGATCCAGAGTCGACGGAACCGGCGCGTGAGACGCACTCGCGGACCCGAAAGTGTACTTCTCACCAAACTTGAACGAGAATTTGAGAGATCCTTTGGCCTTGCCGTTAGGCAGCCTCACCGCATACGTCACCGTCTTCTCCTCCTCGCAGCCGTCCTTGTTCTGATCCAAGAGCTCCTTCACCGGAACGCTGACCTCTCCGACGGGCTTATCGCCGGCGATGGGACGATCGGCAACGATCTCGATCACCAAGGTGAGACGATTCTCACGCGCCGCCGCGTCGTCGACGGTGAGTTTCATCTGGTGCTTCCATTTGGGTTTCGTCCCGCAGTCTTTGTCCACCTTGGTCTTCTGCTTGGTCCTCGCGTCGCCGTTGAGGGAAACGACGGCGTATAAGTCCTGCTTGCCGATCAGTTGGATGTCTTTGAGATCCTCCGCGGATATGATCGTCAGATCTAAGGGTCTACACTCCATGGTGTTTGGTCGGATCGAGGTGAAAAATAAAAACTTAAATTGAGATTTGATTTTGAGCAAAGAGAAGATTTTTAATGAGGAAATTAAAAAACTGGAGAAGGTATATGTAGTTATGTTCGTGTCGGTTTACTACACACGGGACGGACACGCACAAGATTAGATTATTGTTTTTGGAAATAAATGACGCGTTTTTTTTGCTTTTTTTTTTTAATCCTATAATTAGTTCTTTTTTTTTCTTCCTTATTCTAAGGTTTCTTTTATTAATGTTCTTGCCGTTTATTAGTTTAATAAAGAGATATTTTCCCTCTAGATTCTAGAATATAAAGTAAACCATGGGATAATGCAGCTGTAAATGATGATGGTAAGTCTTGAATACGTTTTGAACCTGGAGTGGTGAAAAACAATCAAAAAACGAAGATACCATATTCTTTAACCACGCATGTTTGTTACATTAAAGGAGCTTAATGCATGGTTGTGGTTTCAGTATTTAAATCTGGACTAACATTATTTTCGGTTTTCTAACAAATGTGGAGTATATTAGATGCCATTATTTAAAACACATGGATGCAGAAAACTGTATCATGGTCTATTAAAACATGGGTTAAAGAAATAAAAACGCTTTATAGTCTTCTACTCCTTTAGTTTAAAAATGTTTTAGATTTGTGCATATCGATTAAAAAATATTTAATTTTATATATTTTAAAATAAAAACATTATTAACTATACACTTAATCATACTTTAACTGATTAAATTAAATTATAAAACATAAAAAATTATATAGCATATAAAAATTAATAAATTTGCATTGAAATTTCAAAACGTCATTTTTTAAAAAACACAAAACGTCATATCCCTACTATAATTTTAAACAAAAAAAAAATCTAACTAAAACGTCATTAGTTTTGAAACGGATGGAATATAAGTTTGGGAGGGAATATAAATTTGGAGCTGCTTGAAAATGTATTATAGTCTGCATTTGCCGGTCAATTTGCTAATAATCTTTTACCTTTTCAGCTTTTCTACTCATGTAAGATATGGAAAAATGTTGAAAAATAAAGATAATGAATCTTTTGGAAAGGAGGATAATCTTGAGCATCTTTCTTCGTATTTTCTTTAGCCGGTCAATTTGCTAATAATCTTTTACCTTTTCTACGCATGTAAAGATATATGGAAAAATGTTGAAAAATAAAGATAAGGAATCTTTTGGAAGTTGATCAAAAATGGAATCTTTTGGAAAGAAGGATAATCTCGAGCATCTTTCTTCGTATTTTCTTTAGCATTCAAGTTGAATGCGCGTGGAATAGCTCACAAAGTGGTCTATTGCTTAATTCACATTGGTTCTCATTTTCTTAATGGAATCATCTTTTTAAGTTTCAACGATAGCCTCGTCTCCGCAACTCGCGTGGCCCTGACGCACCACCCATCCACATTCTCTGCAACTTTATTCTCCTTCACGTACATTTGTAATCAAACCGAACATTCACGTTACTCCAAGTTGATATGTACCATTTTTTTTCTTTTTTTTTTAAACACATTTATTTCATATCTTTATTTTCTTAGAAACGTTTACTCTAGATCATAGTTGACATAGACCTTTTATTTTAAGTGAACTGAAAGTTTCAACTGTGAAAATACTGCCAGACAAAAGGACAAAAGGTTTTCTGTTTGGTCGTTAAACTTTTCTATGATTAGAACAAATCAAGTCACATATTTTGATTTATAAGAGTTAAGTCTAAACCAGTTGACCTTGTTATCTTCAAGTCTTGTCAGTCTCCAACGTTGAATAGTATGAGGCTATGAGCTTTGTCTTACATCATGTGCTGATGTGCATAATGCTGTGTCACTATCATTAGTTTTGCCTACGAAAATGGTGCCATGGAACCAAATACAATTCTTCATTTCTGAGTTGATTCAGATTCCAATATGGTAAAGATGTGTGATCCATGCCTGTTCTTTGTGTTCTATCAATTTGTATATCTATATAATTTTATCTTTGTATTAGAATATCATACTTGTTTAATATTAAAAAGTATATACTTTGTTTAATATCAAGCGGCCACAGCAAACCAGCTGCCCTTGATCAGTCAAGATTTGTTCAGTAGTATTAACGTTGTTGTGGCATTAACTTAAACTACTAATATTACAATTCAGGATTTGTATGTATCTATGTATATATGCTTTATAAAAATTATATGCACGAGCGTCATTATTCCACTTTCAAATCTCTGGATATGGATCATATTAAAAAAAAAATCACTTCAATCAACTCCCCAGCAAACCGAATCATATAGGAACATTACCTGCTATAAAAGGAAATAATAAGAATTTAATATTGCGCGATATGCATTAATCAATGAGATGAGAAGAGAAGAGATTTTGAAGAAATTTAACTCAAATAGCAGAGATTTTGGTCGTGCTGTTGTTGTTCTAATGAACCATGGTTTTGAGTAGTTCCAAGATCATTGGAAGGTGAATTGTTAAGAGTCTGAAATGGAAGGAAGCTCAGCTGCTTGTTCTTGTTTTGGATCATTGGTGGCACGTTTCTTTTGTCCGAGTCTGACACTGAACAGAGCCCGGTTAGTTCTTGTTCTGATGAAATGAGTTCATGGACGGTTCTGGACTCCTCTAGAGAGCAATTGTTGTCCACGTCGGAGATCAAACTTAACACATTTGGTTTGATCTCAACAAGCGCAGTAGACCGTCCAGTTCCAGCTCCAGTCTTTTTTGATTGATTAGACTTCAAGGTCATATAATCAGCCGATAACATAGTTTTATATCCTTCTTTGTCTTCGTTCATCTCTTCACGAGTGCTGTTTGGGTGTTGGACAGCGCATAAATATTTTTATATCACTGGTTGGTTTTTTTTTTTTTTTGGCTCAACTTCAACTTTCATTTACCAATAAAGAGTTTACAATGATTTTAACCACAATAAATTTCAACCACCAAGACAGCAAAGCGATCTAGTATCACCTAGGAACACGTCTATAGATCCTACGCTACCCAATCAAACTTTGATGTACTCTTTAACCACAAACGAGAACGAGATCATTCCACGACTCGAAATGAACCGTCCCTTACACCACACTAATTCTACCACTACTAACAAGATCAGTGGTTGGTTTTATATTCTTGACCTTTAAAGATGTGCAGACCAGGTCTTGCCTCTACTGCATTTGATATCGTCCTTCTTTACTTTATTTAAGCCTTGCGCGGTCTTTGACCTTAACCATCTTGTAATGCGCAAGTTCTATCAAAGTATGTTTGTGTTTATAATGCTTGCAAACTTACAAGTGGATCTCGAAGCCATGCTAGCTAGTCATACCACCAGAACATCTCTCTTTTAACTTCTTAGTCTTCTGAGAAGTTTAATCATAGTTAGTTTCTCATATGCACAACCTGATTGATGCAGACTAAGTTTCCAGGGACAATCTAATTGCATGGATATGACGAGTCTTCTTTGAATACTGAGTGATGGAAGATCGTATCTTTTGAACGTTTAAGTTAAATACTTAATGAAATGAAGAATCCCTGAAATGAAAAGGATGAAGACAAAAAAAAAACATATAAAAAAGCAAAACAGAGCTTAATATGCAAGAAATATAAACGACTGATGATGTAAATAAGACTAGAAAACATGTCACTATTTCTATTTTTTATTTATTATCCTTGAAATCCTATGTGTGCTATATCATCAATCACTTGGAAAATGTTATCACACTTAAATGTGTTTGGTTCAAAATTAGAAAGAAAAAAAAAACTTTTTGATTGTCTAATTACTGGATGTTATGTTTCCTCAAAAAGACCATGAACTATTTGCATAATTATTTTACATTCAGTAGTAATTGTAAAAACGATGGTAATATAATGTTGTTTTCTTTGACATCAATGTTGTATTTTTATCTGGGAAATAATAGTTTGTTATATAATAAAAACAGTCGTAAATAAAATAAAATAAAATAAAATAAAACAAAAAGAAAAAAAAATCAATCTCAAATGGATTGAAAAAACGAAAAACATAACATTCCGCTGCGCTTCTTCGCCCCTCTCTCACACAGATTCTTCACCTTGAAAGAAAGAAAGAAAGAAAAAGACCCAATCACACATTATTTCCCCTACCCAGATCCAAACATTGGCTTATCCTCTCATCAGTTGAGATCGTGATTTGGGATTTTAGGGTTTCGGATACGATTTTATGATCGAATTCGCTTAAAGTCGGAAGCTTTCTTCTTTCTTCTGCTGAAGAATCGATTTTTAAGAAGTTTAGTTTCTGTGTGGACTGGATATGTTTGGTTCTACATTGGCTAACAACATCAACAACCGTGGAAACAGTGCTGCTGCCTCAGGGCAGCAGCATCTTGTTACTCCCACCCGCTTCGTGTGGCCTTATGGAGGTCGAAGGGTCTTCCTCAGCGGATCTTTCACCAGGTCAGAGAGATAAATTGAGCTTGATTGTACTATTACCATAATACCATTATGGTGGTGCTCTGTGTGTAGTATCTATTTGGGTTCTGTGCAGTGCGTATAAACTGACTTTTTTTTGAAATGGGGATTGCCAACAGGTGGACAGAACATGTGCCAATGTCACCCCTTGAGGGATGCCCTAGTGTTTTTCAAGTCATTTGCAACTTGACTCCTGGATATCACCAGGTTTATAACTTCGACTGCTGGAGCATTTATATGTCCTTTTAGTCAATGCCAATTATACACGAGAATCGTTATATGTCATAGTTGATTGCATTCCCAATAGGTAAGTGTCATATCATTGAACAGTCTGTAAGTCATGGTGGCATTGTGTTAAACTAGTGGTTATTTTTGAGTTTCTGGAAGTTTACTGTGTTGGGGTTTACAATATCTAGGATGCTTAAGAAGCCGCCTCTGGTGTTACATTCAGTTTGTTTTTATTTTCATGCAGTATAAGTTTTATGTTGATGGGGAGTGGAGGCACGATGAGCACCAACCTTTTGTAAATGGAAATGGTGGAGTAATGAATACGATACTTATAACTGTACCAGATATGGTTCCCACTGGCTTTAGCCCATCGAACATGGATGTGGATGATTTCTCCCACCGAGTGGTACGGAGTATGACCTTTTCTGTTAAAAAAGTTCAGTGTGTTGATGATATGTTTGTTTACTAGTTAGTAGCTTAATTGATTTTGTGTGTTTATACTGTTTCTAATTCTATGTATATCCGACGCTTCGTTTTATTTTTATTGCAAATCTGAAATCCTTCAAAGAGATATACATTTTATCCTAAAATGGAAAGATGTGGAGTGGAAAAAAATTTTAGCAGTAGCCTCTAAGTTCTCCTATTGTCTCTGAAGACTCATATTAAAATTTCTGACTGTTTACATGGTGATTCTCTTATATTATAGGCTGATCCATCCCAGGATTCTATCCCTAGGATGTCAGGGGTTGATTTGGAGGTGTCTCGTCACCGTATATCTGTTTTATTGTCAACCCGTACTGCATATGAGCTGCTCCCAGAGTCGGGCAAGGTCTGGTTTCTTCATCTTCTTATTGTTTGTCTTCATATTCTATAGAATATCTTAGCCGGAAATTGTCTAATAAGGTGATTGTAAACTTTTACAGGTTATTGCGTTGGATGTAAATTTACCAGTAAAGCAAGCATTCCACATACTCTATGAGCAGGTATGCTATATTTACCTTGGTGTCAGCTTCTCTTCTTTTTGGGATGTTCCTCTCTCTGACCCTTACAGTCATGTATGACATTCCATGTTGTTGAATCCAGACCCAAAAGGGAAGGAAGTGAAACTTAAAAGAACTAGATTCGTCAAAATTTTATTTATAGATTGTCTGCTCCCTGGTTTTTGCTGATTCTGGATGCTTTCAGGGAATCCCTTTGGCTCCTCTTTGGGACTTTGGTAAAGGCCAATTTGTCGGAGTTCTTGGTCCACTTGACTTCATTCTAATACTGAGAGAGGTTGGCTTCTGTAAAAATTTGTTAATTCCTAGAGAATTCCTTCAAGTGACTGATGTATATTTTTGAATTCTCAAGATGAAATTGTCCAAATGTCAATAACTCAAAGGGGATTTTCATATGCTTTACTGTCTAATAATAATACTTGTGTGTAGTTAATTATACTAGTTTGGGTTCACAAGTATTCATATTAATTATTGTCTAAGCTTGGTATTTAATTTGAAGGAGGTATAGATTTCCGTAGATTTATATTACCTATGAATTTATTTAGATGCTATACTAGCTTTCTCAGTATAAATTTTTTCACTCTTGGGTGGTAATAGCAACTCTGAAATTGCAGCTTGGAACGCATGGATCGAACTTGACAGAAGAAGAGCTTGAGACGCACACAATAGCAGCGTGGAAAGAGGGAAAGGCTCATATTAGCAGACAATATGATGGAACTGGGAGACCATATCCTAGGCCACTTGTTCAGGTGAAACTTTCACAGTTGCTTTCTACCGCTATCGATACTGACCTTTTCATGTAGCTTCCTTTAGAAGATCATCTCTCTTGATTATCTTTTCTTTTACTTTTGAGAAAGATCCTGTTGATTATTTGCTATCTACAAACTTTTTTACTCAAGTGTTTTAGCTATCTCGACTAACATATATCTACAGTGATTTAACAATATAAGTTCAAAATGAAATGAGTTATATGACTGTTCCACATTTTGGATTCAGAGACATACGTATCTAGGGATGTAACTGATTCATATATGCCTGTCTACATGTTTACTTTTACCGCTTCTTCTTGCGTTCACTGAACATAGCTTTTATTAGAAACTTCTTTTGCAGGTTACAGTGAAAAGAAAGATTTTCTCTCTTGCTATTAAATGTTTTCACATATTGCGATCAGGTTGGGCCCTATGATAACCTGAAAGACGTTGCCCTGAAAATTTTGCAAAACAAGGTGGCCGCCGTTCCAGTTATTTACTCTTCTTTGCAGGATGAGTCATATCCGCAGCTACTGCATCTTGCTTCGCTATCAGGCATATTAAAATGTAAGGTCCTTCATTTATTATAGCATCAAAAGAAAAGATAAGCCCTCCAAATTGGTGATACACACTTTTCATTTCATGACGTGCATAAAATTCTGCCATTTCCGAGATCTTCCTACTTCTTCATTTCTCTATATATTCTGTGTAGATATGGAAAATTTATAGGACAGAAATTAGAGCTATATACTTGGAATAGCCTCTCCTAAACTTTTAGTCACAGTTTTGCCTGTTGTATAAACAAATTTCCGAAAGCTTATGCTTCTTATTAAGACACTTTACTTCTAATTTACGCATAATATTCCAGGTATATGCAGATACTTTAGACATTCGTCTAGCTCTTTGCCAATCCTTCAGCAGCCCATATGTTCAATTCCTCTGGGTACTTGGGTCCCCAGAATCGGAGAATCAAGTAGCAAACCTCTCGCTACACTGAGACCACACGCCTCTTTGGGTTCTGCACTTTCGTTATTAGTTCAAGGTATAATCCGTCTCTGCTTCTGTTTCAACAATTATTGTTCAAAGTTCATCGGCAGCTTGAGACTAATCTCTTCATTTCAATTACGTTTTTGTTTTTAAACTTTCTTCATAGATGGTTATATCACCTAGTAGCTGAACACGTGGTGCTCTTCTACCTGTCTTATCAAAGTTGTTTTACAGAGTATCATAATCAATTCAAGTCAATATACATCATATAGCCAGCAACCACTTTTATAATTGTAGTGCATATGTAATTGTTGCAACAGTTCATGTTCGAATTTACATTTAACTATCGAGGTCTAGGGAAGTGGAAGCCTAATTTGAATTTAAAGCGAATTTGATTTCAGAAATTCACATGATGGCATTGAATGACTCTTACTTCATCTATGTCTCTAATATCTTGTGTTTATCTGTTTGTTTTACAGCTGAGGTTAGTTCAATTCCTGTAGTGGATGACAATGACTCGCTTATTGACATATACTCCCGAAGGTAAACCTCTATCCACCAGTTGACATGATATCTATTCGGCATTCCACATTTTTGAAATTCCTGTATTCTGATCGCATATCTTTTTGACTGGACAGTGACATAACTGCTCTGGCTAAAGATAAGGCATACGCACAGATTCATCTTGATGACATGACGGTTCACCAGGTAAACCTCTCAGCAGAAGGCCAAGCTTCATCCCATTTCTGTTAAGCTGCCTATTAAAAAAAAGTATATTCATGTGGTTTACAAAACGGTGCGGGGTTTCAGGCGCTGCAGTTGGGGCAAGATGCAAGTCCGCCTTATGGAATGTTCAACGGGCAGAGATGTCAGATGTGCTTGCGCTCAGACTCTCTTGGGAAAGTGATAGAGCGGTTGGCGAATCCAGGTACCACCATCTCTTCTCCCTTGCATACACTCTTCTGGCTTTGTTTCTCACATCATCGTCAGATGAGAAGTAAATTTTGTTGGGGTTTGGTTTTTGTGTAACAGGTGTAAGGAGGCTGGTGATAGTGGAAGCAGGGAGCAAACGTGTTGAAGGTATCATATCTTTGAGTGATGTTTTCAAGTTCCTGCTCGGTCTTTGACTACTACTCCTCCCCACAACAAAAACATAACCTCCTCAAAACTCTTTTTCTCATTTCCTCAATTCAAACTACCCAACAATTTGCTTTTTTTTTTTTTTTTTGTGTTGTGTTTTTTTGGGGTCTTTGCAAGGAATTTGTAAATTTGCCACGAACACCTTCATTGTTTTCTTATTTATTTAATTTTGTTTTGTTTAAGTTGAACGGATTTCCTTCCATTCTTGTGAAGATATTGGCTACCAAAAGCTTTACTAGTTAGCATCTCTCAGCTTTTCTTTTGTTTTCTTTATGCTTCAAAAGCTTAAAAAATATGAAAGTTAACAGCATGGGAAGGCCATAGGACAATATTACGGTTGACAGAGAACAAATCTCTGCCTCTTGAACAATGATTGTATAAATAATACATGTACATAGAAAAATAACATCTATGTGTATACATTGCTATAATGGTTTTCAATCATGAAACTTAACGGTCGATAGGAGGAGAGTACCGCTACATTTTTTTTACCGCTGTTTTTTCCACGTTAATAGCTTTTACTTTGTCCCTTTATGCAACCCTATCAATTTCCTAACGCTATCACTGACTTAATCGAGAAGGTTCTTCTTCCTTGGATCTCTCACTTGAATTCTCCAATGCCTTTCAGGCAAACCATTAACCTTTGCGGTGTTCCTCCACTTCTCAATGTTCTTCACCATCTTACCAGTCAAACCACAGTAACCTCTCAACTTCTTCGGCATCTTGTCATACACTTTCCACCATCTCTCATGCACCGACTCACTTGCGTACACACGCCGCGATTTCAAGTCCCAGTTACAATCATAGTCTCTGTAACATAGCCACGGTTTTAGTCCCAAGTAGTGTATCCCCTCTAAATTGTCCGGGAGATGGCGCTTTTGGTTGTTCTTGCTTTCAGCACCGAAGTATTTCATCCTGTTCACACGTTTCGATAACCTATGCCACCATACAAAATATTCGTTAAGAAACCCTTGGTCTCCTCCGTTATAAGACTTGATCTTGAACGAGTTCAGCATCAGTTCCTTGAACAAACAAGCTGATGGCTCCAGAACCTGAACAATAATAATTGTTACAATCTACAAAGCATGTTTTATAACTTAATTTTCCCTAAATTTTATATATATAACCTTATTCTTGTTTTAAACAAAGTTGCTGATTCTGTGTATATCCGGATGAAACATTCACCTTGATCTCCAAATTTTAAATAAATGTTATATATATGTTATATAGCCTCCAGATTACGATTTTTTTCATAAAGATTTAACTCAAAAAATATTTAAGGTCTTTTAAATTTCAAATGTTTAAAATATATATTATGGTTTAGATGCATTACCATGACTCCAGAGTTGAACAAGACTTCGTCGTTTCCAGCAGCAGAAAGTTGAGGAAAGGAGAAAAGATAATCAACATTCTTGGCGATGATGAAGTCTGCATCTATGAACACTAGCTTATCGTAATCCGTTACTTGCCACACACGTAACTTACTGTAGTTCCACTCGTTGTAAGAATCTTTCCTGGAGAAAGGGCTACGGATTCTCTCCACTCGCCGTAGTTTCCAGCCGGCACGGCTTAGGCCAATGCGAGATGAGTTTGTTATGTAGTCGTCATGGAGGAGTATCATGTCGTGCGTTGAGCCAGATTGTCTTATGCTTTGTGCTAAGGCTATTGCCCCGCATACGTAGACCTCCGACGAGTGGAGTAACGTCACGTAGCCGACACGTTGGAAACTAGATAATGATGATAATGTGGTTGTTGATGTGAGACTTTTGTTCTTCTGCCGTCTCCATGCTTGTTGATCTTTAACAAGTAATGATAATACTAGTTAGGAAAATGTATAATACCATGTTAGTTAGAGTAGAGCATATAATACCAATAACATATACTCCAATAATATATATTATAATAATACAATTAGATGAAAAGCAAATACAGTAGAGTAGAAAAGGTAGAAGATGATTTGGTGATTTAGTAGCTAAAATATTGTAAAAACTATAAGAATTAATCATTTTACACTCGGTCTGTTTCTGGAGTTTAACACTTTAGCACCTTAAATTTACTAGTTTTACTAGTTTTTTTTTTTGTCACATACTAGTTTTACTAGTTATAATCTAGTTTTATATACTAAAACGAGAAAATATGTTTTTCTAAGACAAAGATGTTACCTAATTGAGCAACCGGTGTTGCAATCCGACAAGAACCAACAGGCATGTCAAGCTTTTGCTTCAACTTCTCTAGATTAGGTCTATACACCCAATATTCCCCCACGCGCCTCACGCGCTCATCACACCTAAAGATCTCCTGCATGGGACCACATGACCCAATAAAGACAACGTAAACCGTCCGGTCAATGTTCCTCCGACCACTCTCCACCACCAGCTTCGCTGCCGCAAGATTCACCTGTAGCCGGAAAACGTCTCTCAACCCTTTATCCTCCGAAACGCCATCGCACGGCACTTTTACAACGACGACGTCAACGTCAGCATCAGCACCTTCCACTCGAGGGAGAGGGACCTCTGGACACGTTGGCTCGTGCCACTTGTGATCCTCGTCGATCCACACCGGAAACAAACTCTCCCACGTCAGATTCTTCGGAAGAGGATCTAGCGTCACGTGGACGTTCTCCAAGATCGACGTCCCCGTTGCCTCGTAGCTCTCAAGCTCGTTGTGTGCGATGTTGAGAAGACCAACTCTGATCTTTTTCTCCGGAAGATGGTTCTTGATTAGTTGTAACCATCTCGGGCTCCGGTTAACTGACGTCGGTAAAGAGTAACGAATCTCAACTATCGATGGAGAGCTGATCATGGGGTTGAGTAGAAACAGAGGTTTAAACGTTACTACCAAACCCAAAAACGAAAAGGACATTACCGTTAGATAAAACATTAAAAGTCTCCTGCCCTTATTTTTGTTTTTTAACCCCATTTTTTTTTCTTTCTAAACACTCTCTATATGCGCTTAAAACATCGATGTATATATATGTATATTCATAATCTCAGAGATATTTTGTAATTGTGATATGTGGAAAGGCTTAAGAGGATTGATTTGGTTATCTATGTCACCAAAGTTGACTTACCTTTTCCGGAACACATAAAAAAAAACTCCAGAGTTAAGCGTGCTTGAGCTGGAGTAGTGGAAGGATGGGTGACCTATCGGGAAGTGATTCGCGATAGCGTGCGAGTGAGGCCAAAGCACGAGAAAAGATCGGGTGGTGATTGCAGGGTGAGTAAACAATAATTTCGAGCCTTTCGGAAATTTAACGACCGACCGTCGGATGGAATAGGGCCCACGGGCCGTTAGTCATGGGCGGGTCGGGACGTTACATATTTGTACGTATATGAAAAGATATAATACACGTATATGTGAGAAATCGTAGCTGTGCGGTTGTCAGTACGAGGCCTGAGATGCATGGAAGTCAATTGGTTAGGTGTCTACGAATATTATTAGCTTCCATGCGCAAGTTAGGCTCGTGTTGTAATTGTATAAATAATCTTAGCATTATTGTCGATATATTTATATATTAAACTGCTCACCAAGCTTGTGATTGTTTTCAATCAGACATTAAAGAAATAACTGGTCGTTGATTTGTCACAGAAATTTTATTTTATAACTAGTTTTGTTGGCTTCCGTGTATATGTCGTTAAGTAGGCTGAATCATAAGAATCCCATTTTTGATTATTTGTTAATAGTCGGTTGATAGAACAAAACCAACCGCTATACGTTGTTCATTAGGTACGACTAATAATTTATGTATAGTGTTTCAAAAAAAAATCAAGTATATTGATTAATTAGCTAAGACAAAAATAATAATTTAACTAGCTTCCAATCATAAATGGTCACACATCAAAATAGTTTCAACAACTTGTTGGTTGTTGCAATGGAAAATGGCTTAAACTAAGAAAATTGTAATGTATACGATCCAAACAAGACTTTTGAATCGACTATAATTCAAGTAAATTATATAAACTTTGTAAAAATATCCATATCTATATTGATAGTAATAGAAATTAGTAAATCGTTAATTCAGGGGACTGGACATATGAAATGGCAACAACGTATCGTTATTAACCAAACATCGTTTTAGTAAAAAATCAATATATTGGGCACGTACATGACTCGAACCCTCACTTACACGAGCACTTTTGTTGAGATAAGCTTGAAATAACTTAGAGATAAAGTTATATATTTCCTACCGAGTTATGGAATAGGAAATAAGAGAGTCCTAGGTGTTTAGGAGTTATCTAAATACTAATGTCTAGTGTGTTTAGGACTTTTACAATCTTATATACATGGAGATGTCAAAGTGTGACATAATATAAGAATTAGAGTTTGAGAGAGTTTGAGTTTTGTGTAAGTTTCTTAAGCAAATAATAAGAGAGTTATTCTTATTTTGGTCTTTGATCTCTATATTCAAGTTCTAGATTTGGTATCAGAGCAAAGGTTTAAAGGATGAGTGGTGACATCGTTAAAGCAACAACAAAGCTAAAAGATGGAGGAGGACCCTCTATTAAATGTCCGATGCTCAATGCAACAAACTATACGGTGTGGGCAATAAGAATGAAAAGCGCACTTAAAGTCCACAAAGCATGGGAAGCCATTGAGGAAGAGACAATCGAAGGTGATAAGAACGACATAGCAGTGGCGTTATTGCTTCAGTCCATACCAGAAATTCTGATATTGCAAGTAGGGGAATTAAACACTGCAAATAAAATCTGGGAAGCAATAAAATCTCGATATGTTGGAGCTGAGAGGGTAAAAGAGGCCCGCTTACAAACTTTAATGAGCGATTTTGAAAGATTAAAGATGAAGGATACAGAGTCAATCGACGACTTTGGAGGAAAACTAGCAGAGATGGCGTCAAAATCTGCATCCCTTGGTGTCAACATAGAAGAACCAAAACTTGTCAAAAAGTTCCTGTCAAGCCTCCCGCGTAAAAAATATATACATCTAGTAGCTTCATTGGAACAGGTTCTTGATCTTAACTCAACAAGTTTTGAAGATATTATGGGTCGATTGAAGGCATACGAAGAACGTGTTCGAGAAGAAGAAGAACCGCAAGAAGATCAAGCAAAATTAATGTATACAAGCTCAGAGACTCAGACACAATCAGGACGAGACTACAACAGAGACAATAACAGAGATTTTCGAAACAGAGGAAGAGGAGGCAGATCGTATTACAGAGGTCGGGGCAGAGGACGCTATGGTAGCAGAGACACTCAGAGAATGGACACGTCAAGAATCATGTGTTATCGATGTGATAAATTAGGTCACTATGCCTCAGACTGTCCTGACCGTCTTCTCAAATTACAAGAAGCTCAGGAACATGACAACAGCGACACACAGGATGCCGATGAGTTAATGATGCATGAAACAGTCTATCTAAATGAGAAGAATTGCGTTCCAGACAAGTACGAAACTAATGACAACACGGAAGATGTGTGGTATCTAGACAACGGAGCCAGCAATCACATGACTGGAGATAGGAGATACTTCTCAAAGATAGATAACTCAATCACAGGAAAGGTAAGATTCGGAGATGATTCAAGGATAGACATTAAAGGAAAAGGAACTATAGCATTCATAGATGTGAATGGAGAATCAAGAAGAATGACTGATGTCTACTATATACCCGAACTAAGAAGTAACATCATCAGCCTAGGGCAAGCAACAGAGGCAGGCTGCGACATACGGCTAAAGGGTGATCACCTTACCATGCTGGACCAAAACGGAAAACTCTTAGTCAAAGCAAATAGATCAAGAAACAGGCTATACAAGGTTCGCATGAGGATTGAAGATAGTTCGAAACTGTTCTTGTCCAAAATAAGCGAGTCCAACAAATGGCATGCAAGGTTGGGACATGTCAATACAGCCACAATGAAGAGCATGATACAAAGGGAAATCATTAATGGAGTACCCAACTTCGACATCGCTAAAGAAGTCTGCTCATCATGCTTACTTGGTAAACAAGCAAGGCAAAGTTTCCCACAAGCTACTTCGTTTAGGGCAACAAAGGTACTTCAACTCTTACATGGAGACCTATGCGGTCCTATAACTCCAAGTACACTTCCCGGAAACAGATATATCTTCGTAGTGGTCGATGATTATTCAAGATATATGTGGACTGTATTGTTGAAAGAAAAAAGTGAAGCATTCCAAAAGTTCAAGAAACTCAAAGGAGTAATAGAGCAAGAAACGGGAGAAAGCATCACAACGTTCCGAACTGATAGAGGTGGTGAGTTTGTGTCTCATGAATTCAACTCCTTCTGTGAAGATGCAGGGATCGTAAGGCACTTAACTGCACCATACACTCCACAACAAAACGGAGTGGTGGAGAGACGTAACAGGACACTAATGGAGATGTCGAGGAGCATTCTGAAGCATATGCACATGCCAAATTATCTCTGGGGTGAGGCAACACGACATTCAACATACCTGATCAATCGTATAGCCACAAGATCACTAGACAACCAGACTCCGTACGAGATGTTCCGAAGGAGGAAACCCAATATTAATCATCTGCGCATCTTTGGCTGCATAGGATATGCAAAAGTGGATAAGAACCAGCTGAAGAAAGTTGATGACAGATCGCGCATGTTGGTTCACCTTGGAACAGAACCAGGGTCTAAAGCGTACAGATTGTATGATCCCGATGCTCGAAAGATTGTTGTCAGCCGGGATGTAGTCTTCGACGAAACCAAAGGATGGAACTGGAAGCAAGTCAATGCAGAACCAGAGAATTATGAGGACTTCGTCGTTACACTCGGGGAGTTTGGGAATCATGGAGTCATGGGTACGATTGATCACTCAAAAGAAAAACCTGGAGATCATGAAGAGGTTACAGAGACAAAAGAAGATGTTGATCAAAATCAACTCGAATCAGAAATCAATAATGATGAAGAACAACAGGAGGTTGTGGAGTTAAGGAGAAGTGGGAGACAAACCTCAAAGCCCAAATACCTTGAGGACTATGTCTTGTTTGGCGAAGAGGAAGGAGAGATGCTGCTGCTATGCTTAAATAATGAACCAAGGAACTGGCATGAAGCAAGAGAGCTTCAGGTATGGATTGATGCGTGTATTGATGAGATTAAATCTATAGAAAAGAATGAAGTGTGGACATTGGTCAAACTTCCTATTGGAGCCAAGCCAATAGGTCTGAGATGGATCTTCAAGATCAAACGCAATGCGGATGGCACCATCAACAAATACAAGTCGAGGCTGGTGGCTAAAGGGTACGTACAGCAATATGGGATTGACTTCGACGAATTTTTTGCGCCAGTTGCGCGAATTGAAACTATCAGACTCCTCGTTAGTATTGCTGCAGCTAACGGCTGGGAGGTTCATCACCTCGATGTGAAGACGGCTTTTCTACATGGAGAGCTAAAAGAAACTGTATATGTGACACAACCAGAGGGATTTGAAGTAAAAGGAAGTGAAGGAAAAGTCTACAAGCTCAAGAAAGCACTATACGGTTTAAGGCAAGTGCCAAGGGCTTGGAACCACAAGCTAAATCGTATACTAATCGAGTTGGGGTTCCAAAAGTGCACTAAGGAACCATCCGTCTACAGAAAGACCATAAATAACATTGTCTTGGTGGTTGCTGTCTATGTTGATGATTTATTTGTCACAGGAGCAAGCTTGAATGTTATTGAGGCGTTTAAACAAGAGATGGCATCGAAATTTGATATGAGTGATCTCGGGAAGCTAAGCTACTATTTGGGAATAGAAGTTTATCAAGAGAAGGATCGTATAACGCTGAACCAGAGAAGATATGCAAATAAAATCTTGGAGGAGAGTAAGATGAACGAGTGCAACATGGTCCATATACCGATGGAACCAGGTCAAAAGCTGTCGAAATCCATTCATGAAGAAGATATAGATGCTACAGCGTACAGGAGGAATGTTGGGTGTCTACGTTATCTCCTCCACACAAGACCTGATCTATCTTACACGGTGGGGGTGCTAAGCCGTTATATGCAAAATCCTAAGGTGTCTCATGGTGCTGCAATGAAGCATTGCCTTAGATACCTAAAGGGTTCAACAACGCTTGGATTAGTCTTCACTCAGTCCACGCCAAAGGTTCCTAAACTTATCGGGTATTGTGATAGTAGCCATAACGGGGACTTGGATGATGGAAGGTGCACAGCAGGACATATCTTTTACCTTGGCGATAGCTTGATCACGTGGAGCTCCTATAAACAAGATACGGTCGCATTGTCCTCTTGTGAAGCGGAATTTATGGCAGGAACCGAAGCTGCAAAACAAGCAATATGGCTGCAGGAATTACTAAGCGAGATAACAGAGCAACCAGTTGAGAAAGTGATAATAAGATTCGATAATCAATCTGCAATAGCTCTCACAAGGAATCCAGTCTTCCATGGCAGAAGCAAACATATACACTCAAGATATCACTTCGTGAGAGAGTGTGTTGAAAGAGGATTAGTTGACGTTGAGCATGTGTCGGGCGACAAGCAAAAGGCGGATGTACTAACCAAGGCGTTGGGCAGGATCAGGTTCAAAGAAATGAAGGAACTCATAGGTGTTCAAGAATTGGCAAATGAAGACTTCAAGCTTAAGGGGGAGAATGTTGAGATAAGCTTGAAATAATTTAGAGATAAAGTTATATATTTCCTACCGAGTTATGGAATAGGAAATAAGAGAGTCCTAGGTGTTTAGGAGTTATCTAAATACTAATGTCTAGTGTGTTTAGGACTTTTACAATCTTATATATATGGAGATGTCAAAGTGTGACATAACATAAGAATTAGAGTTTGAGAGAGCTTGAGTTTTGTGTAAGTTTCTTAAACAAATAATAAGAGAGTTATTCTTATTTTGGTCTTTGATCTCTATATTCAAGTTCTAGAACTTTATGGTTGACGTGCAAACGTGAGTAGACTAGAGATGCAACGGGATGGAGATCGAGTAGACTAGCGATGCAAACGGTGAGTGTGTGAAGATGAGGTGGGACCAGACATAAACCAAATAAGATATGCTCAAACATACATTTTCTATGAATATCAAATGAATTTCGAAAGGGAATCCACAAGACTGAGAAGAAAACCATCTGAGCCATGCTTAGCCACCAAGGATACCGATATGGGAAGATTTTCGTGCAGTCCCAATGGTATGCTCACCTGTCAGGGAAAAACCAGACCAGTTCTTAACTTGCACCACAAGAAACACATTAATGACGTTGCTTTTATTACCTGACACAATCCAGAGACGCCGGCTATGGATAACAAGCTGAATGCTCTGCTCCTGAATGATTCGAGTGCAACCACATCAGCTTGGAGATGCGGTGGAGGACCTGGCACTGTCGGTATCACTAACACACCATTCTCCTAAAAAACCATTTACATATTCAGTAGATGAATATATTGTGGACAAAATTGCACATCAGAAATTGGAATGGATTCTAAATAATATATAAATGAGATAAATCAATTTATTTATGTTTCAGGTTGAGGTTGAGAATCCATTTTAATCTAATATGGTATTAGAGCCCGGCCTATAATCGGTCCATCCTAGTAAGGGTTTCAAGAAGTTTGTTGTACAAGTTATAAATTTTGGGAGAAGTAGGAAGAAGTTTGTACCCCAAGTAAAGTGGAAAGAGCCGTTAGGAGTTCGGTTTTAACAGACCGGGAAAGGTCGGTCTTCTCGTCAGACACCATGATTGCTTCCTCAATCCGTTCTGATAATCCAGGACCAAACTCTGGCTTCACCGACGAGACCCATTCACCATGGTTCATCTTGAACTCGTACCTCTGTAACATTCTCATTGAACTCGACAGAGCCATGAGAGACGGGATGCAGAACTCTTGTTGTGTCTCACTTGTCATGAAATGCTTAAGGCTCGGAACATTCTCTCCTATGTACTCTCCAAGATCCACCTTGTTTATTATAGTGTTGCCTTGACACAGAACAAGGTAATAAAGAAACAAGAAAGCTTCCCTTTTAACAAAAAAGACAATTAAGTTATGATGCATCTTACCTCCAAATGATTTGTCCACTGATGTAACTAGAGGCTGCACCAACAGATCACGTGGAACACTACACAGCTTGAAGCAGTCATCTGCAATAATCAACTGACTTGGTTCCGTAGGGTCCAAGTCAGGCTGCTGCAGGAGAACACAGCCTACCTGTTTTAAAGTAGCTGTGTCCCTAGCAAACCAGCCTAGAGAGACAAATGTTACATCAACATACGGTTTTTAACACAGAACATGTCGGTTTTTAGTTGTCTTTACCAACTGTGTCGAAGCTCTGAGCCATTGGAGTAACTCCGACAGTGGAAACAACTCCGTGTGATGGTCTAACCCCGAAAATACCACAGTAGGACGCTGGAACTCGTACACTCCCTCCAGTATCAGTTCCTGCTTGATGAAAAAAACAGAGCATTACAAATATTAATTATTTTAATTTTAATATAATAAAAGTATATAAATATAATTTACAAATCATAAATGATACAAGAAAACCCGAATTACTCGAATATTCTTTTTCGCTTTTTCGGGTTTAACTTGGATTTTGAGAATTTTATTATTCTTTTTTACTTTAAACACGAATCCATTAGATTTTGTTTCGGGTTTAAATAAAATAGAAATCTAACCCGAACCCAACACTACTAGGAACCGGTACTAAATACCACAATCCAAATATCTCGACCCGACCCTTAAACTCAAATGCTCAGCGCTAGAACATAGTACTCACCGATTGAGAAGTCAACAAGACCGGCAGCTACAGCTACAGCTGAGCCACTTGAAGATCCTCCAGGGACTCTATCAGAAGCAACTGGGTTTACCGGAGTCCCATAGTGCGCATTTTCTCCATTTATACTGTAAATTCATGGTCAAGAAACGTAAAAACCTAACCACACTTGGTTTTATAGAATCTAAAATCAGTTTGAAGTGAAATATATTAGTAAAGACCTGTATGCCATTTCATCCATAATAGTAATACCCAAAGAGGTAGCACCAGCTTCCAAGAGAGATGAAACTACAGGAGCTGTGGAAGTAGCTGCTGAATGTGTCCTTAACCAATCCGGGTTACCAAAACCGGTTATCCGTCCTTCCACATCAAAACTGGTTTAAAACCAAAACATGCTCAAATCAGTTAACAGGAAAGGGACAGAGGAACAAGTTGTGAATATAGATAGATGCCGTACATGTCTTTAATGGCGAAGGTGAGACCCTTTAGAGAAGGAAACGAGGAAGAAGACGGTGGAGAGATTGTAGATTTCTCAATGAAAGCTCCATAATCATTACTCATCGCCATTACTGTAGCTTCAGTGTTCAAGTCACACAAGGTGAATGATGACCAAGTAACTCTTCTTGCGGATAAAGCTCTCTCAAAATATCAACCCGGATAAAATAGCCAAGTCATCTTCTACTTTGTCTTTTCTTTTATTTTTTTCACTATGTTTTCTCTTTTTAATAATTTATACACTTCCCTACTGCAGTATGAAAGTATAAGACATTCCATCTCCAAAGAACAATATTGTCTCAATGAAATTCTAGAAATCAAGCACTTTTTTGTGGTTTATATGGGAAGAGAGACATGATAAAGATAAGAGACAATAACATAAAAATAAAAACCCTTGTCAACCACACACTTGTTCCTCCCTTACATAGTTATAGTTTTATACATTCTTCTTCTTGTTCATCCTAAATTTTTCCTTAAGAAAGGATTGAATAAACATAAAACAAACGCTTAGATTCTTCTACCACACTGACTTGAAATTCTTCTGATATGTTCTTTTCATTTTCTTCTCTAAAGTCTCCTCCTTTCTTGATAGAGACTAGAACTCTGCAAGAAGAAACAAAAAAAAAACTATAAGATAGTATCATAAACAGAAAGCTCTAAAAGAAGATAGACACTCACAGTTTGTTTGCCCAAAACTAATTCTCCTGGTCAGGTTGATCAGGTCCCTGCTGCTGCCACATCGGTTGACCCATATAGGGGTTAGGTGGGTATGCACCACCAGGGTTCCCCATAACCATCCCCGGGTTCCCTATCGGAGCAGTTCCAGCAGGCAAGTAACCATACGGGTATCCAGCAGCAGCAGCCTCAGGGACAGTCCCTCTCGGGATACTCCCCAAGACCTCATCCCTCAGATCCTCCCTGGGGACAATGTCCACAAGAAAATCAAAGATATCAGTTCTAGTGACAGCAGCTGCAATATCGTTCTTCTGCAGCGTCCTCCTCTTGTTCTCCTCCGTGTGGTTCCACGACCTGAGCGTCAGCTCCAGGATGAACATCTCGCATGCCCTCGCGAACACGACGGGGGCCTCGGCAGAGATCATGCGCACGTCCTCGTCTGCCTTCATGATCTTCTTGATCCTGGCGAGGGGAAGGCTGTGGTTCTTGAAGTCGGTGGTTTTCTCGATCTCTTTGAACTGGTTCTCCCAGAAGACCTGGAGCTGCTGAGCCAGCTGTTGCTGCTGCTGCTGCTGATGGATCTGGTGGAACCCTAGCTGCTGCTGCTGCCCCGGGGGTGCTCCGGGCCCCACGCTACCGGCTACGGTGGTGGTCATGGGGTTGGTTTGGTATGGGTTTGAGCCGTAGTTCATGGCTCCGGACTGTGCATGCTCTTGTTGATCCATTCTCTAACCATAAACAAACCAAAAAAGACATAAACTTTGGAAAGATTAAAGCTTTTTCAATCAAACAACTAATCTAATAGTTTAATCAATATTTCAACACTAACCCAGAAGATCTAAAACAGCAGTGAGTATGAAAGACTCTAGCTTTATGTAAATTAAAACAAACTGAATCAAAATCTACTTAATAGAACCCATAAAGTTCATCTCTTTCGATACAGAGAGAGCAAAGTACGAAACTTTCCTACAACAACCATGTCAAGTGACGATTTTTTTTCACAGAATATAAGCAAGAACGTGTCAGAGAAAGAAGATAATTGGGAAAAGAGAGTGACCTCTGAGTTGGGTTTGGCGAGGAGATTCTTGAGGTTGATGGTGGAGAAAGAGCTTTAAGATCTGGTTTTTAAATCGTTTGATTTGGCTGTGATTTTTTTTTTTAATTAGGGTTTTTGCTCTCTTTTTTCCCCCTTTTCGACTTTAACAATGAAGGGAAGACAAAGGGAGTAAGTGGAAAAAGGCTTTAAAAAGAATGGGTGTCGTGTCAAGCGTTGGGCTTTTGTCTAGATTCTTGAAGCCTTGTCAGATGATGCTAATGTAGATAATTATTACTCTTTTGACTTAATTAGTAGTTACAACACTGTAATTAAGAATATTAAATAAACGGTTACATTGTAGCAGAAAAAAATATGTTGGAACTTGGAAGTGACAAAAGAATAAATAAGTACATGTTCAAAAAATAGTTAAGCGTTTTATACGAGATTATTGATTAAATGGATGACTAAACCAATTTTTTGAATGCTTTGATTGATCTGAAAGAAAATCATTTCGTTTCGATCCGGTTTAGATTATTGATTGAATGGATGATTAAACCAATTTTTTGAATGCTTTGATTGATCTGAAAGAAAATCTTTTGGTTTAGTTCCGATTTACCGATTATTGCAGACATCTAAACAGATTTTAAAATACTGGTTACTCCACAAATGTGTGGTTTATACATAATTCATGTATAAATCATTACAATCAATAGAAAAAGGAACCAGTTCACTAAACCAGATACATTACAATCAATATGAGCTATGAACGTTTGTTTGTTATTAACTTTCTGAAAATAGGAATACAATCTTCTCCCAAAAAATCATATGCATATTCTTTGCTCTTCACATGTATTTAACCTATCTATCAAACTTTCCTAATCTGATTCACAGATGACCACAACAACAACAATGAAGCTATGGTTGATCCAACAATATTCAATATGCAGACCTTGAGCATAATGATCAGGTTGAAAATGTGGCGATGATCAGACTAACAAACGTGAAAACCACATAGAGTCCTACAAGACACACCCCCCAGAATCTCGGAACACGGAACCTACACCAGGTTATAACCAACAGTGATCCCATCAGACTAAGCAACAAGAAGACGAAAGCGATCACAATACCAACATGGAATCCAAGCTCGTAAGCGTTTGGGTACACATTAGCTGTCTGCATCACCAAAGCCATTCCAAGTCCAACAAGCATATTAAACATCGGACCCGCAAAGCAACCGGCCATTGCCATTGCTGGTCGACCCGCCTTTGCAACTGCAACGTCGGCAACAAGGTCACCGACAGAGTTTCCCCAAGCAAGAACTGTTAGGCCAAGGAGCGCCGGAGGCAGTTCAAGGAGGGTTCCAAGCGCAGCCAAGCAGTTGAGGAGCTCACCAGCGATCGTTGATATCCAGAAGACGCTCATTACGAAGGCTACAACGATGACAGGCAATTGCTCGGTTTTGGGAGGTTGTTTTTCGATTGTGAAGTGAAGGAAAGCAAGGGAAGACGTCATGAAGAGGACGACGAGCCAAAGTGGGAGATGGGTGTTTGGGAAGAGGAATGAGATTGGATGGTTTAGTGGTACAAATGAGTTGCAAGCGTAGAGAAGGGCAAGAGGGCAGAAGACAATGTTGGCAGACCGGTAAAACCTGGACCATTCAGAAGGAGAAGTTTTTGGGATCGTGAGCAACAAAAGAACTGATACAGGAGTTTCCCACATCCTTGATATCTGCAATCACAGCAGTCAAAGCAAAATCATACAAGCTGATTAGTCCTAATATCCAATTTAAGATGCCAAGGCTCAAACTTCTTTTAAAACCTATCACCGTAGATATATGCATAATGCAGTCTAACAGAGAAAGTAAAAACTACAGTAACCGGATAAGATCAAAAACTGGTGTACTCAAGTTTACACATCAGTCAAAGAGAGTTTTGATTAAACGACTCTCGAGCTATCTCCAATCACCTAGCTATAAACAAAGCCAGCACGCCACAGACTCACTCTCCCCCAACTACTTTATTAACATGTTAGCTCTCTAGCTACAACAGTGAACGACTGTTTCCTGAGCCGTTAACACAGTTAGAATCGAGTTGAAACTGCTTAAACTACTTACAATGCGCATTCACAAGACTAAAGCCTTTTAAACACATAATCTAAACTCAACAAGATTTCAAAGCTGGTTCTTAAGATGAAGCTACCATACAATTCCCACCATTGGGATCAAATAAACGAAGCTCATAGGCTAAACAAGAAAGACTACCAAATCCAGAATGCCACAAACTTATTTTCCTCAACTGCTTTTTTTTAACATGTTATCTCTCTCTTATTCTACGATTGTTCATGAGCTGTATCAACGCAGCTACAACAATCCAGCTTTAAGCTGCTTACTAATGTTCATTCCCTAGACTAGCAAATGAGACATTTATCATAACATCAAATCCTTTAAAAACACATAATCCAAACTCAGCAACATCAGATTCCAGCACTATAATCCCAGCTTAAGCTGCTTATAAATGTTCATTCACTAAACTAGCAAAGAGACTTCTATCAACACATCAAACCCTTTTAAACACATAATCTAAACTCAGCAAATATCAGATTCCATTACCATACAGTTTTGAATCAACAAAAGAAAGCTCAGAGGTTAAAGGATAAGACTTTTTTTTTTTTACCCTTCCATAAAGTCTCAAAACTCCGGAAAACCGATGTTCTTTCTCACCACCACCACCAATCTCAACTCTCAAAAAGTCCTTGTCTTCCTCACTAACAACAACAACCACCTTCCCTCTCTCCACACCACTCCCAAAATCCATCCAAAACACAAACCCAACAAAGAAAACATAAAACCCAACAAACCCAACCGCCTGCCACACAAATATCTCCCCACTCAAATACACATAGAACAAGAACGACACACCGACCAAATAAAACATCACGTCCCTCACGAACGACGCCGCGTCGACGCCAAACGGCGCCGCGTGGATCGCCACGAACCCGACGACGAAAGCCGACACGAACGTCCCCGCGGACAGGATGGCCCCGAACCCCGTCCGGTACTGGCCGCCGCGGAGCGCGGCGGCGGAGGCGAAGACGTCGGGGGCGCCGTTGCCGAGGGCGAGGAGAGTGACGGCGGCCATGCTGGGGGAGAGGGCGAGGCGGTCGGAGAGTTTGGTGGTGACGGCGGAGAAGTGGGTCTGGGCGGTTTGGATGAGGATGTAGAAGTGGAGGAGGACGAGGAGGGAGAGGGTGGGGATGGTGAGGAGGAGGTTTTGGTTGAAGACGTGGGTGTGGAGGGAGAGGTAGTAGTCATTATCGTGGGAGACGGCGAGGAGAGAGCGGTGAGGGTGAGTGGGAGTGGTGGGTGGAGTAAGGAGGAGGAGGAAGAAGGTGAGGGTGGAGATTAGGATTAAGATCAGAGATGAGTTTCTGATCAGTTCCATGGCATTCACTGGGTTTGTGTGTGATCGGAGACGGTTAGCTTTCCGATTTGAAGTTCAAATGATTCGACGAGATCTGATTTGCTCAATTAAAGTTTCTTTTTTTTTTTAATTCTTCCGCGTGAAATGGAAATAAAGTTTTTTAATTTAAAAAAAAAAATATCGTTGAAAAACAGACTCCGGAAGTCCGGTGAACTTTTATTCGAGAGAGATAAAAGTTAATGGGGGCATTCGGAGAATTGAACTCCGGACCTCTCGCACCCTAAGCGAGAATCATACCACTAGACCAAATGCCCTTTTGGTTACTCTCTTTGCATTCTTAATTAGTTTTTTTAACTCATCTACTCTCGGACGCTTTGCTTTGCTGAACTCTTATACCATCCACTGGAACTAGTCCGTTTCATTAGCAACACACGAGATGTCAGCCCGTGGGACATGATCACTATGTTTATGTCCACGTCTCTCCTTAAGGACTCCAAGAAACCTTTTCCAATGAAGTAAAAACATATATATACAGTTAATGTTATGTTAGCATTTTTCTCTGTTGGAAACCAGTAAAATAGTAGTAGCTATGAATGTTACCAAAATAAAAAAGTAGTAGCTATGAGTGTTTTCTTGTCGTTCACCAATTTTATCTCTATCTCTTGTCGTTTTAGATTTCTATTAGATATTTTTTTTGTGCAATATAAGATTTTGGTTTTATAGTGGAGAGATCGATGATTATATTATCTCTTGGTCATATTTGAGAGCCCACCGTATGAGACCACGATCTCAAGAAGGCGACTTAATTACTTGCTTTTGTGTGTTTATGATTCCCCACTCCGTTTTCCATTTATTAAAACTGGTTCAGGTTGAGGATTTATGGTAAACATAGCTCCTTCCATTAACTACTAATTATAATGGATTTGGTTGGAAATTTGGTATCAAATTTATTTTTCAAAAGCAGAATTGTCTATAGTGGTCAGTGTTTACCAAAGCCAACTACTACATTGTCTTTGCATGATTTGTAACCTTTCCATATTTCTTTTTCCGTAAATTCATCAACAAACAAGCTTATATTTGAGTCTATCAAAAGTTAAATTTAAACGTTATTTTTAAGTGATTAAATAGTAATGGTTGGTTGATTAACGTGGTTTGAGTCATTATCATTTTAGGTGTTCTTACGTTGAATATGATTTTTTCGTATAGAGTGCCATAATGCGTTTCGTAACAGTTGCCATATACAAATTTATTGTTGCCATTTTCCCATCCAAAACTCCATCCATACACAAACCTCACTCAAACGCACACCAATCATAATGATCGACTTCTTAATCAGTAATCGATTTATATGATCATTTCACCCAAAAAATGTAAAATTATTGTACAGAGTTGGAGAGCAATGCTTGTATTTCTTCAAGTGATCGGCCTTTCGTCTCCGGTACGAGAAAGTATATAAATACAATCGAAAAGGCGGAGACCATTGAAAAGATGAAGAACATTCCTTGAGAAAGTGAACAAAATTAAAAAGACTATCAGTCACTATTAAAGAACTAATCATAATAGTAATTAATTATTACTGTTTCATGCTTATATCTAAGTAGTTACCTGATGCATTCCACTCTAGCATGAAATTGAAAGTATATGTGATAATCCATCCAAATAACCAATTAGTCACGGTAACTAAGGTTCCAGCTGATACTTTCACGTTCATGGGAAATATCTGCAAACAAAATAAATTTTATATATTAGCTCCCAACACACATTCTCCGGACTTATACACATACTATAATCTAGATTCAACTGTCACACTAGTGCAAATCAGTGAATCACTATGATATATTTTTATAGTTCACTATAAGATTATTAAAGTAAGGGAAATATAAAATAAAAACATATAATATTAGTATTGGAATACCTCAGCCATTATGATCCAGGGTAGTCCTCCCATTCCCATCGCAAAAGCCACAATATGACCCTATACATTTCATGATTTACCAACTAAACTAATCAGCAGTGAAAGAATTTGATCCAATACAAATTAAAGTTATAAGCTAGAAATATTTGTTATATGTTCTTTTTTAACAATAATTTGTTTAAAAATTAGGGTTATTACCAAGACGCCAATGCAAGTAAAGATGGGAGTGAGATCTGGGAGAATTCCAAATGACTGCTCCACATTTTAAAAGTTTTGAAAACAATAGTTAGCTTAGAATGTTGCAGATTTGTAATCACATCACAGTGTGTTTAAGATTAACATAAATGTTTATATGGCAAACTTAAAATCACCTCGAACCCGTAGGAAACACTTAAGAGCAAAGCACTTAATCCCATCGCAGCACAAGAAGCCTGTTCAAATTTATATAAAAATAGTTTTAGTGGAATGAAGAATAATTCGAGTTTAATAATATTTGATTAAATATAAAGTAGGTCTAACCATTAGGAGCGTTCTCCTCCCCAGTTTATCGACTATAATTGTCCCCAACATTGCCTTCGGAACCTAAAAAATAATCGTAAAATTATTTATTTCATTTTTCATATTGGAATTGGTTTAGTATTTTAAGCGACTTTGTTTGTTCTTGAAAACTTACCATGATCGTAGCTATTACAGATGTGCCAATAGCACTTGGAAATCCTGAAAGTTAAATATGAAATATTCAGAGAAAATTTGATTGAACTGTTTACACATGACATGTTCACACTGTCAATTAAAAGTGTTATATATGAAATTAAGTTACCTCCTTTGTTGAAGAGGCTACTGGCATAATAGGTTACACCAGAGCTCCCGCTCAATTGTTGCAAAAACATCAGGCCCACACCGATCTGTATACACATGTACACAATAATTAACTGATTTAAAATACAACTGAACTATGATGTTTTTCTAAATTGAAGAAGTCACATTTCATTAGAAACCTCTTCTCTTAGTTCAAATACTTACAAGTAGCGGATATGCATATCGTCTCTGAAACAATTCAGACATCCGAGATTCACCATCGACTTCGGACATTTCTATGGTATCCTGCAAAATAACAGGGAAAGATGATTATGGAAACCAACATAATTTAGTGCGTTTTAGCAAAAAACAAAAAAAAAAACAAAACATAATTTAGTGCATGGTATGTATAGTTTATCTTTGAAAATGGAAATTTCATACTCTAATTGTGTTTGCTTCACGAGAAATGTCAACTTCCGACCCTCTAAGACGTTGCAAAGCAGATCGACACTCTTTATCGCGACCTTTCTTTGCCTGTCATATACATATAACACGATATTAAGAAGAAGAAAACGAAACAATCATTTTTAAATCTCTTCGAACCAATTTTCAAAACCGGTTATGATCGGTTATACATCCATAGAAACCGAAACCATATGCAAATATAAATAAACTTACCAGCCACCTTGGAGACTCGGGAATGAAAAATAAACAAAAAACGTGGAGCACACAAGGCACAAAGCCTGGAACACATAAACACACATAATGTTAAAATAAGCTGGTTTGAATTATTTTTTTTTAATTTCAATTATTTATCTAAACATATTCTTACCTACTAATGCTAATAATCGCCATGGCAGGAAATTGCCAATAATAAAGAAAAGTGCAATGCCACAATTTTGCATCAGCTGCATTAGTAACAAAAATGTTATTTATCCAATTTTAACACTGGACCAAACCAGGTTGGACCGGTTTGATTAATTTGGTTAGAACATAAACTG
This sequence comes from Brassica nigra, assembly GCA_016432835.1. Taxonomy (NCBI): domain Eukaryota; kingdom Viridiplantae; phylum Streptophyta; class Magnoliopsida; order Brassicales; family Brassicaceae; genus Brassica; species Brassica nigra. The sequence continues at coordinate 69,439,188 of CM028247.1, forward strand.
TCAAATAAATCCAGTTAACGTACTTGATTGGCGAACACAAACGATCCACGGACATGTTTTGGTGCAATCTCGGCTATATAGACTGGAATCTACATGGACACACATGTTTGTAATCAATAATTTAATATTTTAACATTTTATCAAAAAAAGGGAATTTAAAAATTTAATATTGAAGTATTTAAATTTGTCACTTTGTGGTGAAAAAATGAATTTAGGATAATAGAAATTACCACGTAGCTAAATAAACCAACACCAATACCAAGCAACAATCTTCCACAGTCTAGCCACAAAGCATCCTTCAAAATATGAATATATAAGTTAATTAAACCATTCGCAGAATAAACAACAATAAAGATAACTTTTCTGAAAATAATAAACAAGACAAAATGACAAACAACAAGTAGGAGGTAGAAACAAACCTGAGCCAATGCGACAGCAAGCCAGCCAGTGACGCAGAAGACTTCGCAAAACAACATCGTCTGATTTTCATAAATAAGTGGTCGAAACTGGTTAGGTAGATAGATTATATAACCGGTCAAACCAAACCGAAATGCGTAAGCTATCTTACCCGCTTTCTTCCCAAGACATCGGCAACTTTACCGCTGAATATCGCACCAATCAAACCGCCTAGTGTCAAAATCGAACCGAACATTGAGTACTGCATGATCAACAAAAACGGTCAAATTACAATTTACTTTATAACAGAGCAATAATAGTAATAACTTTACCTCTGCAACTGAGAGAGATAAATCTTTTGTAATCCCTGATTGCGCACCCGATGAAAAACCGGCCTACAAAACCAAAACATCCAAATCAATTAAGCTGGTTCAGTGAAAACCGGATGGTTTGAAGATAAACCGGGATGGAACAGAAAAAAAATAAAAATAAGATGACTCACGCCACAACCGGTGCAGAAGGAGCCAGAGACGGCGACAAAGGTGCTGAAGAAAACAGTGGCGGTAACACGACATTCACCATCGTCGTTTTGAGCTTTCTTGGTAATTTCTCTAGGAGATTTTCTGGATAATCCTGTTTCAAGAAAAGCTTCTTCGTTTGGGAACTTTCTCTCTCGTATGCTTAAGCTCTTCCTCAGTAACCCTTTCTCCATGCTTTTTTGTCTCTCCATTCCAAAAGCTTTTTACTTTACTTTCTTTTTTATATTTGGTCTCTCTTTGCTATGAAGAAGAAGGAGATACAATCAAAGTAAGCTGATATAAAAGAAAAGTAGAGTTGTGAGGTCTTCGAAGTTTCATGAGAGGTTCTTCTTATATGCAAATTGAGGATTTGGATTCTCGTCTACTTGGACAGTTGAATATTATATGACACGTCACACAATCATTTTTAAAAGGGGTTTTATTATCTAACATAACTTTTTTAATATTCAGTGGACCTGGTCGTGTGCTCTTTGTCGATCAAACTGTGCTAGCTTAGTTTCACTTTATTATATTTGTAGTGGCAATTTTGTTAATATTATAAGAAATGAATATGTCGACCCCCATAGATTTTATCAGCTGGTTGGCGACTCAAAAAAAGCAATGTCTCTTTATTTTTATTTTATTTTTTGAAAAAATATCTCTTTATTGTTAACAATGTTAATTTATTTTATTGGATAGTATAGTTTTGTTTAGTTTAGATTCAGTCATCTACATTGAAAATGACTATACGTTTGAATTTTCTTTTCTATCATAGTTTTGCTCATACTTATAAGAACGTATTTGTACATAGATAGTTAATATGTACATCTTTATTTATGAGTATATGTTCATGACATATGTAAATTTTATATTTAGAAAATATTTATGTATATACTGATTAAAACAATATTTTTTATGGCATACATTTAAAAGTAGCAAAGGATTACAAGATAAGTCCTTAGAGAAAACCCCGTATCAATTACTAGGGGTGGGCACAGATCGAATATTACCGTATTTTTCAGTATTTGTGATTTGCTTCGGACTTCATGGATATCTGATTTTCCGATTTGCTTTGCTTCGGAAAAATACGGATATTCGGTTTTACGGATATCCGGAAAATTTATGGATATTTGCGAATATTCACGGATATTTACGAATACCTTTTCCACTATGTTTAACACATGTAAATTTGAAAATATTATACAAATTTTCTATTATAAAAGATAAAGTAAAACATTAAGGAAACTATTTATTTATAAATTCTTAAAAATTCATAAAAAATCTCATAAATTAAATGTTTTAAGAAGAATTGTTATTTTTTATAAAGATCTTATAATTCTTTTCTTCATATTATATTTTTATAAGTAATTTTATAAATAAAATTATATAAGATTATACATTATAAACTCTAGTTAACTATAGGTATATAACTATTTATAAAAAAGTCGGAGTGGATCGGATATTCGTCTTTAATTTTTTTAGTATTTGTGATTTGCTTCGTTTTTAACGGATAGTGATTTTTAATATTTGCTTTGCTTCGAAGACTTACGGATATCCGGATTTTTCGGATCGAATCGAAACGAATAACAAATCGAATCAAATTTAACGAATAAAATGCACAGCCTTATCAATTACTAACCTAAAACCCCCACGTAACAATAGAGACCATTGTAGTGGAAGGAAACAATATTTGCCGGTTTTTTTTTACCAAGATTTTTTTTGGAATTGTAGACATTTTTGTTGAATAATGTAGTCATTGTTATGCGCAAATAAACCAAAAGTATTTGTCCTTATCAATTATTGAAGAATTGAAACGTCGCTGCAACTTTGTTTCCCTGGTCGACCATCTTTTGTTTTTTATTTATTTATTTTATTTGACTATTCTATATGTACAGCCAAAGAATCACAACTATACAGCTTAACCATGCATATCTCCTATGAATAAATTGAAATTAATCAAAATCTCGACAAATTTGACTGATCTAATATTTTGACCCAACAAATTATTAGTTTATACTTTTATATTGCTTTGGCGTTCTATGTGGGTCCTTTGTTTTACTGGATAGAACTGAATAAACAATTGGAAAGGAAGGTTCATGTTGGCTTCATCAAGGAATACATGTATTGTCTTATTCATCTTTTTCACTACTGAGAAAAGGATACCTAAAAGGATACCTTGCCAGAAACCAATACATGCATGTTTTTTTTTATCTTTTCACATAGAGAAAAGGATACGAAAGGAAGGTTCATGTTGGCTACATAAACCAATACATGCATGTTTTTTCCACCTTTTCATCTTTTATACTAAAGAAAAAGAGTTGTTCGTACACAAGTGGCCTTACTAATAGCTAGGGACCAAAATCATCTCGTCCACCCTTCTATGTGGTCACTCACGTTTCCACATAGATGTTTCTTGTGGTCTCCTGATTCGAAGATTCAAAATTACTGGATTAAATATTTAAAGCCTGGCTTTTGTACAAATTGAATCCATTTACACGCAGTTCCTTCCTTCTTTCTGTATTTCAATTCATTTATGCTGTAAACCCTTAAAAATCCATAAATTTATTATTTTTAGTGATTAAATGTTGCTCGTGGAAAAAAATATGGATTCAGTTAAATTTAGTATTCAGTTACAATACTGTCAAGGCCAATAATATTTTTCACGAGTTAATTAGGATCCATGCAAAAATTTGAGAAAACAAAAGTTAGGAAATTACCAACGTAAACTTCCGTTTTGCCATACTTTATCTCTCTTCTATGAAGAATTAGACTTTCAAGCCCAAACATTTTAGGCCCGCTTAATTTTGTCAAGCCATCAAAACTTAAATCAAAACTCACTATTTTTACTGGAAATTTTACCAAACTATTCTTTTTTTTTTTGCGTATTCGATAACTCTACCAACTGATTCGACCGGCTTGTTGCTAATTGGGTATTTTCAAATATGTAGTTAGTTCATTTCAACTTGGTTTATTCTTGAAGTTCTCCTAACAGTCGCATGTAAACTAACATGTCACACCTAAGAAAATAGTTACAGACTTACAGTTTTACTTATTTATTATCTTCTACTGAGATATCTTCACATGAAAGGTGCGTCGACCAGTCAAAGATTAGTAGCTGAACTATGAGTGAGCTATACAGTCTATTCGACAAGCGATTTCTAGAGCAACTTTCCGGTTTAAAAAAGCTACACAAATCGATAATATCATGAAAAGAGGAGAAAAGGTGAATCATGAGATCATTCCCACATTCTTTCTTTGTTCCTTTCTAATTTATCAAATTATATCTTTCAAAAGTGATTATATATTTCTGTTTTACAAATCATGCTGATGCGTGCAACTTGCAACTTATCAAGTACAATAGTTTAATTAGGGGTGGGATGGATCGGGTATCCGGGTAATTTCGAGGTATCCGAATCCGGATCCTTGTCCGGCGGATCCACGATTTTACCATTCTTATCCGGATCCGGGGTTCTCGGATATCCGGGTGTCGGATATCCTTCTAAAAATTGTAATATCCGGCGGATATCCGGATCCGGATTTGGAACCTTAAAATAAATAAAATAACAATATTAAAATATATAAAATATTAATAATAAAATATATAAAATATTAATAATAATTTAAAAATAAAAATATATACAATGTTTTAATTATTTTTATATATGCTATTACAAATTTTATATAAAAGCTATATATACTATTATAAAATGAAAATATAATAAATAAAACTAGTTTTATATATAGATATTACTATTTTAAAAATAATTATTAATAAAATTACAGATCCGGATATCCGGACTAAAAAATTTAGATATCCGGATCCGGATCCGGTTTTGACGGATCCAACATTTTACTATTCGGATCCGGATTCGGACCCTCCGGATATCCGGATTTTCGGAGCGGATCCAGAGCGGATCTCGGATCGAATCCGGATCTCGGATAATAATTCCAGCCCTAAGTTTAATAATGAAAAGAATATCGTGTAAGATAGTTTTTTTTAACCACGTTTTCATTCATTAGCAGTTAGGTAGAGGACATTAAGACCTCATTTACACCTAATATCTGTTTTGCCAATAAATCAGCAACACTGTTTTCCTCTCTAGAAATCCATCTAAAGGAAATTAATTCACACTCAGAAGAATATTAAATAATTAAAATTCGAAATAGTTTTGTAACTAAACAACAAAACTAAAGAAAAAAGGACAGGATACGTTAAACGTCACTATGATGGTTAAACTATCAAAATTCAAAAGTGTTGATCTTTATATTTATGCAAATCAGATGCACTAAACCTGTCATGGGCGTGGTTGGAAGTTTGAACAACGATAGCTAAACACTTAAACTATGTTGATCACTAGAGATTTTTTTTTTTTTTTAAACTCATTTTCGAAGGTTTCAAAGAAACAATTTAACTTGTTATATAAAAAGGTAAATAAATATAAATTTTAAGAGATATACCTAAAACTAATTCAAAAGTGTTGATCTTTATATTTATGCAAATCAGATGCACTAAACCTGTCATGGGCGTGGTTGGAAGTTTGAACAACGATAGCTAAACACTTAATCTATGTTGATCACTAGAGAATTTTTTTTTTAAAACTCATTTTCGAAGGTTTCAAAGAAACAGTTTAACTTGTTATATAAAAAGGTAAATAAATATAAATTTTAAGAGATATACCTAAAACTAATTCAACTAATTACATGAAAGAGGCCGAAAACCATAATTTATAGTAGGCACTTCTAATCAAGCGATTGTGGGTTCGAAGCCCACTGGGTGTGTAAGCTATTTTTGTCAAAAAAATAATAGGCCATAATTTTATAATTTTTTTTTTTTGCGTAAACTGGGATTATACTATACACATAAGTGGGAGTAGCTGTGTAATACACAGAGACAGAGAGATCTAAACATTTTTCTTGTTCACGTGATCATCCCTTCTCTAAATTGTACAAATAATTATAACAAAAAAATACTATAAACCTCCCCTATTTTTTTTTTCTTTTGACAAAAATAAACCTCCCCTATTTGAATCCAAGAAAATAAGAAAAGAATAACTATGAACATGTACATCTCAATCTCATTGTAGAAAATCTGTAAGAGAAGCTTGTATATCTTCTAGTGTTCTTCCTTTAGTTTCTGGTACCATCGCATAAATGAAGACCATACCCGCAGCGCAGACACTAAAGAAGATCAAGAACGTTCCTGAAAAATAGTAAACGTCAAACATTAGATAAAGGATGCAATGTGTTCCAGAAAAAAGAAGATAGATGATAAAAAGATAAAGGATGTAATGAAGTTTTGATAAAACAATTTAGAGATTCAATTGACCATATAACATACCTGATGCGTTCCACACTATCATGAAATTGAAGGCGAAAGCTATAATCCAACTAAAGGACCAGTTGGCTAAGGTAACAAGAGTCCCAGCTGAAACTTTAACATTCATTGGGAAAATCTGCAAAACCAAAATGTTTTACATTTTAGTGATGAGGTTAATGTTGACTTTGGGAAGGAGTTTCTAAACAAGTTAATGTGTTTTTTAAACAAGTTAATGTTGGTTTATACCTCAGACATGATAATCCATGGTAAGCCTCCCATGCCTACGGCAAATGCAGAGATGAAACCCTGTTTTTTTTTTGGTGAAAGGAACATGATGTAAGAATCAGATCAATTTTTTACGAAGAACATTGTTTGTTGAATGTAGAAAAAATATTCTGTACGTACCACTACACCGATGCATGTAAATACAGGAGTAAGCTCATCGAGCATGCCATATGACTGTCAAAGAAAAAAAAAACCAGAAATGATAAATATAACAGTGTAAATTAAAAGTTTTTATATCTTGTTTTGGTCAAAAGATTTGTTAATTTTACCCGGAAGCTGAAGGTAAATGCAAGGAATAAGCTGCAAAGGCACATTCCAGCAGTAGATGCCTGTAATCGAAAGATTATTCATTTGTTGTTAGTAGAAAGCTAAATTTATTTGCTTCATTTCATATTTGATTTCAAAAGAGCAAAACTATACCAGTAGAAGAGGCCTTCGTCCCATTTTCTCAACCAGAATCAGACCCAATAAAGCTTTTGGTATCTACAAAGAAGAACACATGATACATAAAACTTTTTTGAAGTGTAGTCATTGGAAGTTTTTTTTTTTTGAAGAAACTATGTGCAAAGACATACCATGATGGCTGCAAGAATCATTGAGCCAATGTTGCTTGGAAATCCTGTCATGAGAAATAAAGATTTGTTACTCACAAATGGAGACAAATACATTATCATTACATGTGAAACAGAGTTCGTCTTACCTCCTTTATTAAATACGACACCGACGTAGAACATAACTCCCGAGCTTCCGGAGAGCTGTTGTAGAAGCATTAGCCCCACACCAATCTGAAAAAAGATGTCATAGACACTCGGTAAATGAAAGAGGAAAAAACATTTTCACCACCAAACGTTTTAGAATAAACTTACAACAAGAGATGGAGCATATCTCCTCTGGAACAAATCCATTATCCGAGATTTTGGTCCTTGATCAAACAACACATTGGTTTCCTAAAGATTTGATTATTAGTCACGTTTTGAGTTGAAACAACAAGATTTGGAAAAAAAGATGTTCTAAGAGAGTTGTAATACTTTGATAGCGTTGGCTTCTTCGGAGACATCAGCTTCATCTCCACGGAGAAGTTGCAATGAAGCTTTACATTCTTTTTCACGTCCCCATTTTCCCTAAAATATCATTTATACCACATTGAAAACTATATCACTTCACATTTTTTAATAAACAGAAAATTTTAAATAGTGTTCATTAAGCCCTAAGCATACCAGTAATCTAGGGGACTCTGGAATGAAGAACAAAGTCACAACTTGCAAGGCACATGGAATCAGACCTGAGAAAGAAACCAATATAGCTTAAAATCATTATTCTCTCATCACTCTAATTGCTAGGAAAAAAGAGCAATTAAGCTTACCGATTAAAGCCAAATTACGCCAATGAACAAAGTTTCCAATGACGTAGTATAGCGACACCCCACAACTTTGCATCAGCTGTAACAACATTTAGAGCATTTACAAGATCATTAATATCTAAATATTCTCTAGCTAAACTATTATCATTCCCTGATTATTCTTTAAAAGTACCTGATTAGCAAATACAAATGCTCCTCTAACATGTTTTGGTGTTATTTCTGCTATATAAACTGGTATCTGGTTGCAACAGAGTTAAAACAAGTCTCAGTTTTAAACTAAACAAAAATGCAAAATGTTAATCAATTAAGAGACTGTAAAAAAAATAATTACCACGTAGCTAAATAAACCAACTGCAAATCCAGTGGAAAACCTTCCAGCATCTAGCCAAATGGTGTCCTTTGCAAATGCTATTGCAAGCCAACCGGCTATGCAGAAAACTTGAGCAAACCACATTGTCTGTTTTTTAAGAACAAAGAGAAAATCAGCACAAGAAGTTTTTCACCCCACAGTAAAAAAAAATACAGAGGATAGAGAGGGTAAGTTTTAAATTACCCCTTTTCTACCAATGAGATCTGAGACTTTCCCACTAAAGATGGCACCAAACATGGCTCCAAAAGTCATTAGTGACCCAAACATGGAGTACTGAAGTAATTAAAAAAGTGACAAATGTGAGTAAAACATGTACAGATTTAGACTTTGAGTGGAACAAGAGTCACGAAAATGGTTTTTTTTTTTAAATTTGGTTTTTTTACTTGTGCAACAGAAAGGCCTAAGTCTGTTGTGATCCCTGTTTGAGCAACTGATGAATAACCTGCCTGAAATATCATATAACTTAATAAAACATGAATTAAAGAAATTTTGGATACAAAGGAACCAGATATTTTGACTAACCGCACAACCAAAGCAGAAAGAGCCACACACAGAAACGAAGGTGCTGAAGAGCACAACCGCAGTGATACGATTCTCGTTGATGTCGTTTCTGTTCTTGTTCAGTAACAAACCAGCTTCAAGGTTTCTTTGGTTCTCCGACATCGTCATCTTGAGTTTCTTGATCTAAAAAGGGGTTTTGGAGAATTTGCCAAATATGCTATTTTATTGGCTTTTAATTTTGGCTTAGGTTTGAAGACTGAGTCGAAAAGAAAAGGTCGTTTATATTCCTTAAGTAGTGGAGGAAGGAGCACAAGAGGTCAGCTTCTATCTTTTCTTTCGTCTCACGTTTCTTATTTGGTTTTTATAATGCTATTTTTAAATTATTTGAACTGTTTAATAATTAATATTAACGAGTCTATTGGTTCTTTTATTTGACTATTTTATTCCTTGAAGACTTTTGTTAGCTGTTGGCGTGTGATTTTTAAAGTACGTGATTAATTATGAGTTATCTTATCAGTTTTCTTTTAACTTCTTATCACCTTTGATAGTGCTCTCTCTCTCTCTCTGCCACGAATCAAAAAGGTTATGCAGTGAAATTTTGTGACGAATTATATATGCGACAATGTGTAAAATACACTTACGATATATATTGCATAAACTAAAGATTTAATTGGTGACCACTTATTGATTGTAAGGAATAGAGAAATGTTGAACAAAAAATCATTCGAAGAAATGAATTGAAAAAAAAAATTGTAAAGAGAGATACAAACAGTTCCATTTCAAATAAAATTTTTTTTGAAAAATATTTCTTCATTACTTCAATTATAATTGAGAAAAAGGGAGGAAAGAAATAGGATGTACTTTTTTTTTGAAACAATTTTTTTTTTTGAAACACCGGATCCACATGTTACTAGTTTGACAAAAAATTCAATTTAATTGGTATCAATTTTAATGAATAACAAATTCATCATTTTTTCTTTATAAAACATGGTCACTAATTACAGCTTAAGTAGCTATTATTGTTATAGTTTCGAATTAATCATTGCATTTAACCAAAATATTTGTTTGGATGTGTAGAAATTAGAATAATCTACACCGTGTACATAGTTTCTTTGTTTCCATATAGTCGTTTTAGAAGAAAAAACTTCTTTTCAGAACTCTTTTCAGAACTACAACGTCCAATTTCGTCAAAAATACATGATTTGCCACCGTTGACCAAGAAAATAAAAATAAATACATGTTTGAATTATTTATTACTCGCATGCAAATGAATTGGTCAAAATCGTTAATTTCAACAAAGAAGAAAGATACATGATATTTTCTATTGAAAATTAAGAAAAATAAATAAATTAAAATACAAAATAATTGCAATAATAATTTGTTTTGTAAATGTAGTATAAATAAGTATACGTAATGGCTTTCTTAACCACTATTTAAAAAAAAGTCAAACATCATATTATACAATTGCTGACATGAAAAAGAGTAGATATCATACTAGTTACGTGATTCATCAATTCACAGCAAATAAAAATACCTCCTTAGCGGGGTTAAACAATTGATCACGAAGACACGAACTGTAATGAGCTGTCACATTAAATATTTTCATGCAATAGTAAACGCGTTGATAGAGGTTTGAAGTTTACATTAAAAAGCCGTGTACGCTATCTAATACTGCGTTACGAGTAATGATCCAATTCAAAGCAAATCTAGAAACTACATATCCATTTATTTAAATATCTTACGCTCACCTGCATCTTCTCGCATTTCAAATGATGACTTATTGTCATATCTCATTTGATATCGACATACTCTGATTGCTATTCTTAGAAATAATTAAGGAGATAAGGAAACGATCAACAACCTTTGAATTTTCTCCGGCGAAAAAGGAAGTTATTGTCCTAAATATCTCATTATATCTTTAAGAGGAATAAAGGTAGTGTTCGGTAGGCTTTTAGCAAAATGAGAAATTTAGGAATGGTCTTAAAGTGTAGCTGGAGAGTGATGTTCATTGTGTAGTCTTGTAACTATTATGTGGCTGGGACTCGATGGAACATCTATTCACCAAATTAATTTTAGTATATACAACGTTACCAACAGCATTGTAGGAAAATGTTTAGGGGTTTTGATGAGATGCAGAGCCAGTTTTAAGCTTAGTGAAATGAAATATTAGCTTAAGATGTTTAAATTTTTAAGATTTAATATACGTACATGACATGATCTTTCAAATTATTAAAAATTCTTAATAAATTATTTTTGGCCTCCATAATATTAGGGTCGGCACTGATATGATATATACGCGATGTTTGTATTATTATCATTTTGTGAAAGATTAGATATTTAATATGAGTGATAAATCAGAAAGTTTCAAGTTAGGCCTGGATAATCATATTGCATGTGAGTGTTAAATGAGTAAACCAAAGTGTTTGTTTTTCTTTTTTGGTCTTTTTAAAAGACGATGATTGACCTAGAGTGGATCTTATCGTCTCCTGGCATATAAACTAAGAAAAGTCAAAGACCGAGCTAGTAACAAGCTTACAAGTGTATTATTGTTGAAATGCCGTAATTGAGTAGTATGTTGTCATTGCTAGCTGGTGATTGTGTTGTAACTTGTAGGGAATCCTCTTATCAGACGCAAAGGATTATGAGCAGCCGAATGTAGCTATATATTATATAAATTTTGTTTGAAAAAGAAGGGTACACACTCAAGTTACGCATATTCTTGATTTAGTATTTTAATTTCTTATCAAGCTCTGAGTTTGCATGAATTAAAGATTCAGAAATTTCATCAGGTTGATAATCAAATCAACACAAATATAGATGCTTACTAACTTATATTGTTTTCTCTTAAAATTTAGAATGAGAAAGAAAAAGCAGTAGCAGCAAAAATAAAAAAAATGAAAAAGCTGATTCTTGTTAAGTGATAATGTGACAAAGAAGGTTATTGAATCGTATGTGTAAGCATCTAAATGTTGGGATTCTATAATGTTTGGCCTCCTTTTAACCGACTTCTTTTAAGGTCTACAAATATTGCTACATGTAACATGTGACGAAGAAAGTGGGTACTCAATAAACATGTTTTTATATAATGGAAATGTTATTATATAAATGTCAGTTACGAACTAGGGAGAAGAACATCATAGAGGGAGGATAAGAACTGTGACCTCCTCATGAATGTTGAGATATGGACGGACTATCATGCGGTGGTACTGTGATCTCATGAATGTTGAGATATGGACATACTACCCCATGGGCCACCTCTATGGATTTTATATTTTAGTTTTTTTTTAAAATACAAACTTCTCAATCATTAAATGTCTTAGTGATTTTATATTATATGCCACAAATATAAAACCTTTTATATTTATATTTTTTTTTCTTCGAATAAAAGGATCAAAAGATATCCTAATGTTTTTTTTCAGTCACATTGAGTACATCTCAAGAATACCCCTTAAATAGCCATATACAAACCAGAAGTCTTAACCGGTTATACAAAAAATCGACTTATATGCTACTCCTTTTTTTTTGTTAGTGGGATTCATACTATTACACTACCAACCATGTGCTGAGTTTCCAAGCCATTAGATATCACCATGCCTCAGGAGGCATTGACCAAAACCCTGTTGATCCAACACCTTCCTCCACAGGCAATGAACCTGTCCCAGCTTGCGTTTCACTGTAACCGTTTGGATAGCTTGGATGAGCCAAAAATGCTTGGATTTCATCAGCCATGTTATGGTAAGATGTTGGTTGAGGCGGGGGAAGTGTTTGAACTTGCGCCTGAACCGGGATATAATTGTAAACTGTTGGCTGAGGCGGAGCAAGTGTTTGAGCTGGTGCATGAACCGGCCTGGTAGGTCGGATGATCAAGTGTTCATACCCAGTGGAGCCGGGCGTTAGGCTGCCTCGCATCCTGGTCAGTGGGGGCAAACTTGCAGTGTTAGCAGATGTCATATTCGTGCGTTCACGCGATGAGAACTGTTGCACTGCGCCAACAGGATTCTGTCTTTGAATTGGTATTTGCATGCGTCTCTGGTAAGAGCTCCCTCCATAGTTGGCAACCAACGTTCGGAGATGTGTAATGCCAGATGGGGTCTGTCTTTCCTGCGCAGGGGACGGGCTCCTGGACCTCCTGGTGGGAAGCCTCTGGTTCTGTAAACAGATGAGAACATAATATTACTCAGAGTCGGTTTATGCATATGAGAGATTAAAGATAGGAGATTAGAGTAATGGATGAACAAACCTGCATTGCATACTGGTGATGCAAAGGAGGAGGCATGTGTGCTAACTGAGTTTGAGTTATGCCACTATCATACATGTGGTTATTATATCCAGAGGCTCTTTCTAGAGAATGTCCAAGGGGTGTAACATGTGACCCTTGAAACTGAGAAGACTGAGCAGCAGGCATTGGTATGTGAAAGCTGGATGAGTTAGTAGCTAATCTATCTTGCGGAGATGAGGTTGGTAAGAATGGCATGGGTAAGGCTTCTCTTACTGCTTGCGGAAAGTTCATGAACCGTTGCTGACCATTAAAAGTTTGTGGCAACTGTGGCAGCAAGTCTGCTGAAGCAGAAGACTGGTTGAGTATAGGATAACCCATCACAGGCGTATGTGTGTTATGAATCTCGGAAAGACAAGCCTTCTGTTCGTTGATGTGAGTGTCTCCATAGGATGTTACCATTTCATTCTCATCACTGGTAAGATCCATAACAGCTGGCCTTAAGTTCTGGAAGCTATCTGGGTCTCCCTGAGTGGTTACTGGCACCGCATCCACATTCCCATCGTTCTCTGCTACAACGCCCCATGATCCATCAGCGGAGATAACCACATCCGTAGCATTACTTCCCACCTCTTCTAGAATCTGCAGATATTAGACAAGGTTGTTTATCCAGTGTAAGATGTGAAAAGATATAGAATCAAGCATTAGTAGTAAGTGAGCTACTTGCCTTTATCATGCTTTGATCTAAACGAATGTCAGTATAGCAGATAGGCTGATTGCAATGAGGGCAGCGCCATGATGGTATCCTCGTGTTTATTTCGACATAGTTCCAGAAATCAAAACACTACAACAGTAAGTAACTATGTCACATTTCAAACGTATTTGCTGACAAAATAGACTTCAAGAAGATATAATAAAGCAACAGCTAAGCAGACAAGAGCCTTGAAAGCAATGTATTAATGAAATAGTTATTAAACAATGCAAACACAAGAATGATACTATCACTTTTACTCACCTGAAGATGTTTGCAGACATGGCCCTTCACAGGTAGCTTGATACGCGTGCGGCTGTTACAATAATGATTATTAAATTATAAAATGTTAGAAGTAACTGTGAAAGCAACTTCTTAAGACATAAAGCTAGAGAAACATCCACGGGTACCTGATAGGACAACTGAGAGATATCCTTGATGGTCCCTCGATTATGTCAGAATCTACAGTCAAAAGTGGAAAAAGAGAAACGATGGTTGATCTTAGAGAAGAGTTCTCGAATAACATATGTATGAATGCAAATGACTACATGATGTATTGACCATTGTGGGAGTAGTCAGTAAAAAAACTCTTTTATTACCTGAATTTGATACAATGACTTCAGAACGAACATAATCTTTCAGCGATGGATTCACCGGCAGTGGTATGTCATCCAATAAGGCAATCACAATGAAGTAACAACCTGTACATCAAATGGGTATTTGTTCATTATCACTGAATAATGAGGAGGCGAGATAAGGATGATTAATAAAATATTAACTGGAAAGAAACCTCCAAAGCAGCCAATGGTTTGCAGAAGATTTGCACCTAGGTTGAGCAGGGCAGTAACATCTGTTGGATATTGCGGCCCAGGCTCCTGTAAAAAGAGAATTTACAATGAATAAACAATTACTTGTAACTTGTCAGTACTATTACAAGTTAAATGAACAAACCATTAAGGCAATATATCTCTTTTCAACGCCTACTCCATTCAACAAAAAGCTGTAATTCAAATAAAATCCAATGTTAGGTAACATACAGAAACTGCTTCAAAACGCTGAAGGGAAAGGGGAAAGCAATCCAGACGCACCTGACTTCTTGTGGATGTACAAGACAACTAGATTTGCTTATGTCCTCTGTCCGGAAAACAAATAATCCCTGAAGAGCAAGCAATAGATTCCCATCATAAACCATTTAAGCAGGTACATAAACAACGATCCAGAAACTTTTTGCATTAGAAACTTAAATGCAGGATAAACCACATATGCACAATACAGTATGAGCCACCAAGCGAATCAAAAGGTAGGACCAGGACTAGTAGGAGAAATAAAACGCATCCAATAACATAAATTGCAATACGTACTACTTTGGCTTGGGGAGAATGTTCCAGCATCTTCTTTGAAATGTGGAAGTCCTTCACCAATATGTTTGATTCTGCCTGCCAAAAGAAAAAAAAGCTAACTAAAGCAAACACTATAAAGGTGCTTAGAACTGAATCAATAAAATAAAGTTACCGTGGCTTCAGAAGAAACAAGAATATGCCCCAGCTTCAAAAACGGATAGAACCTATAGACAATAAAAAAAAACGAGGAGGAGATTCAGAACAAACAAACGTTTCAATCTTAGTGATCACGTAGACGAACACACAAGACAAGACTGCCTAAGAAGCTGTGCCAAAACTACTCAATCCTCATAAGCTAAGAAAGTAACTGCAGCCTTACCTCTCCATGACCTGCGGAATTAAACTGATAGGACTATTAACACTAGAGGCAACGTTGTCAGGACTTGTGAAACCCTTCATCATCTGTACCAAGAAGAAAAAGCATCACTAGTGAATATTCTACAAAAAAAATCAGAAAAATTCGTCTACAACAAGTCAACACATACCGAGTCTACGAGACCCAACAGGTGTTGTGACTCTTTCTGCGGGAACCATCCAAGCCGACAAGCAGTCTATGCAAAAAAAAACATAACACATACATCAAGTCAGTAACTTATAAAGGACCCAATACAAACTTAATCAAACCAGTAAGCATCTTTTTTAACCTTGACTGAGATCATCAGCGTCATTATCACTGCCCACGTTTGAGCATTACATCTATGTTGACACACCTGGCACCACATAACATCAATACGACCCAAAAGGAAGAAGAACCAACTTCAAAAATCGAAACTTTACATACAAAGGTTGAAACTTTATGAGAAAAAAAAACACAATTCAGATAAAGAGAAGAAGACGAACGTGATTGAGGGTTAGAGCCAGGTCTTGAGCTTCTACAGGAACTTCATCCTTCCCAATAGCATCATCGATTCGACTGGAAAATCCACAAAAAGTTCAAACCTTTTTTTGAGATTCTAACGAGAAATGCAGATTCAAAGGTTAGTTTAAGTGTGTGTGAGAGAGAGAGAGAGAGAGAGATTTTACTTGGCGAGAGAGAAGCAGTAAGCGTGAAACTCCTTGCTGTCTACCTCAGTGCGTTGGTTCAACCTAAACATAATGAGATAATGTTCGTTAATTATTTCTTTAATAGAAACTAATTAAACAAGTAATTAATAGGCTTAAACAAGTTAAAAAAACAAATCAAATAGTCAAACAACGACACAGATTAATTAAAGAATTAAGATTGAGCATGCATGAGAAAGGGAGAAGACCTAGAACTCGGAGGAATCACCATTGCTGAATTGTTTTCTTCAGTCTTCTCCGACAAGTTTCGGTGTCTTGACAATTTGTCCAAAAACTGACACTATACAGCCCCTCACAGTAACTTATAGTGTTTTATAGTTTGCAGTTCACTCCTCTATGTTTTTTTAATTTCTTAATGTGACCCTTGCAGTTTACTCCTCGGTGTTTCAGAATATCTTATGATGGTCCTTAAAACTTCTGATAGTTGTAAAATGGGTAAACGATCTATTTCCCCACGAGAAGTATGATATAGCATCAGATCCCCACCGAAGTATGACCTCGTGCTAGATCTCTCCGAAATAAAAGTTTCAAATCTATTTATCCATGAATTGAAAGTTTTAGATTTGTTTCTTCCCAAATTAATAGTCGAAAACTTATTTACCCATTGATCTTGGTTTAAACTGGTTTAATGTTAACCAAATAACTTTAAAACGATTAAACCAAACAAAAACCAATTGAGTAACAAAAAAAATTGACCCTTGCCGGATTTGATTTCTAACTCAAGAGATGTCGGCTGGGTAATCATGATTAACATAGCCAATGATAAATTACTTTTGTTTTCATGTGCTATTAGGATCTTCTTCTTCGTTTATGTGCTTGGATGAGAGACCTGTTCACTTTCTAACTGAATTGAAGGGCTATGAGAGACAACAGAAGACTCTGGGAGTTTTGAGGAGGAGAAACCATGAGAATTGTTTTAGGCTCATGGATCTCAGCCATGAATCCCATGTCGAATCCGATGGTGTTTATATTAATCTGAGAAGTTAGCGACACGTCTCGATGAAGTTGAGTCGGAAATCAAATCTGGCCAAATTGTTTTTGTTACTCGATTGGTTTTTGTTTGGTTTAATCGATTTAAAGTTATTTGGTTAACGTTAAACCAGTTTAAACCAAGATCAATGGATAAATAAGTTTTCGATTATTAATTTAGGGAGAAATAAATCTAAAACTTTTAATTCGTGGATAAATAGATTCGAAACTTTTAATAAGGAGAGATCTAGCACGAGGTCATACTTCGGTGGGGATCTGATGCTATATCATACTTCTCGTGGGGAAATAGATCGTTTACCCTTGTAAAATTGAGAAATTGCTATTTTGGCTAAAGTATTGCCCAAAAATCTTTCTCAGCTATTTTATCATTAAATAATTTTTTAAAATTGTATCAGCTCATAACATATGTCACTGAGCAAGATACAAATAATCGATGTTGTTGGTTAATTAGTGTATTTTAATTGGTTTTTAAAATCAATTAAATTATGTATTATTGGACTACTGATTGTAGTTTTTTTTTTGAAAATTTATTTATTTAATAATCCTAAATAATTAGTTAAGATCCAAATTACTCAGTTAATAATTTATCATTAATTAAATTTAAGTTCCGTAAGAGATTCAAAAGTTTTATTAAGTTAATAAATACAAACTACTCCAATTTCCCATATATCTGCTTTTAAAGGGTTACATGAAGTGACAGGCTGGCAGGCAATACGCGTGATGCATTATTACAAACCAATCAGACTAAAAGATTTCCCGCCTATATAAAACCCCTGATGGCACTCAACAGTCAACAATCTATCTCACTTCTCAGTCTTTTTACTTTTTTTCACTTCGAGTTACTGCGATATTTTAGAAAGAGAAGATGACAAAAGGTGGAAGAGGAAAAGGAAAGGCCTCCTACGTTTCACGTTCGGTAAAGGCCCATCTTCAGTTCCCCGTGGGAAGAATCGCCAGGTTCCTCAAGGCTGGCAAATACGCCGAGCGTGTCGGTTCTGGAGCACCGGTCTATCTCGCTGCCGTTCTAGAGTACCTTGCCGCCGAGGTACATATATGATTCTCTTTTGTAGATAGTTACAATTTTTAGAGCATTTTCTGTTTTATTAAACTTCTTTTACTGGTTGGATTCGATTTTCGGACAGGTGTTGGAGTTAGCTGGTAACGCTGCGAGGCATAACAAGAAGACACGTATTGTACCGAGACACATTCAGCTTGCGGTGAAGAACGATGAGGAGCTGAGTAAGCTTCTTGGATCTGTGACGATTGGTAGTGGTGGAGTTTTGCCTAACATTCTTCCCAACCTTTTGCCGGCCAAGGTTGGAAAGAACAGAGGAGATGTTGGATCTGCTTCTCAAGAGTTCTGAGTTTCCACCTCATTTTCTCCTTCGTTGTAATAATATTATCAGATTTGCTTGCACCGAACGGTTTAATGTCTGAACGGTATTAAAATATGGAACGTGGTTTTGATTCAATATCTTCAATACTGACAAAAGATGTTAGATAATCGATTAGGGGATGTAGCTCAAATGGTAGAGCGCTCGCTTTGCATGCGAGAGGTACAGGGTTCGATACCCTGCATCTCCATTTTTCGTCTTTATTTTACATTTCTCTTATATTCCTCGGGAGTAGCAGCAGATTTGCAGGCATTGTGTAATGTCGTGATTAAACATTTTTCAATACACAAGGAACTGAAGTTTTAATTGGGGGGATAAAGGTTGCATCTAGAGTTCCTAATACGAGATTTAAGATTTCATATAGCTCTGTAACACAAGACATTCTTTACTTGTGAATCAAGTAATCTTCACCTAGTTAACGAAAAGTGACGTTATGAAATTTTGTTGAAGGCGATTATATAATTCCAAGTATACACATTTTCCTAGCAGATCCAAATTTGTTTTTTCCATCAAGTGACAATAAAATGCGACAATAGAAGATGAGATCTAAAGAGAGGCTACTGGTTAGCTCAAATCGCAGGAGCTCCAACCGGATTAATATTTCTGCAACGGACATAACTCAGAAACTGGCCGGGCAGCTCTTCAAGAAGTGCCTGCACCACTGACACTTGTCCACCTGCACCAACCAAACTCAGTTCAACACATATACGACGACCAACATGCAAATCATTACTTAAGCATATGAATAAATCAGAATTACTCACTGTGGACTTCTTTCATTGGCACGAACTGAACAATGTCACGTGTAGCCACCCGACCGGTAGAACTCTCTAACCGGCGACCTTTGTCAGCATCAAGAATCTAAACAACAAAATATATACCAAGGCCAAGTTATATATTTAACTATAATAGAACAAAGATAAAGCTTTAACCAGACAAAAACAACAGATCTTACCTCCATTTGTGAGAAGTCTGTGTTTCCCACACCCACGATAAGAACAGACAATGGGAGATCAGAGGCTCTCACCAATGCATCTATTGTACCAGTCATGTCCGTCAAGACTCCATCCTGTTTCAAGCAACCAATCATTTTTGACATCAAACAACTAGTTTCTGCTCAAAGAAATCATGCAAAAATGTGTGTTTCAATCTCTTACCGTAATGATTAGGAGAACAAAGTACTTGGGACTGTTTTGTGAGAGTGACTGTGAAGCGATATGAGCAGCCTTGTCGACCACGTGGCTGAATAGAGTTGGTCCCGCTAGAGCAACATTGGCAAGGGCACTTGAATAAGCTGACATGATTCCATCAACTCCAACAACCTGAGATGGAAAAAAGGAATACAAAGCTCAATGCAATTTATTATCAAGGTTCTGTAGAGACAACATTCTCTTCTTCTCAATTTTGTATTAATAAACACCAGCTCGAGTATAATCAGTTTTTGTCCCGTAAGTTACCTCATCGCCATATGAAGCTCCATTCAAGTTAAAAGCATGGGACACGTGACCATCCGCTGTTCTTCCTCCAAAACCCCAAGCAGGAAAACGCCTATCAGAATCATAAAACTGGATCACCTCTCCTACTTCCATGATAGCCTAGGAAAAGAAAAGAAACCATGTTATAGTCTTAGTACTCAAAATAAAGAATAACTAACATAAACCCGGATGGTACCTTTTGATATGAGTTCAATCTGCCTGATGGATCATTGTAGTGCAAAGAACTTGGAGTACGAGGATCACCATTTGAAGCTGGAAGACAGACAGATCAATCAAATATTAAAACTCAAGTTTTTTTCTAAGATGATAAGATATACATATGAAATAGAAGAAGGTGCATCACCAGTGAAGTCAACTGCAACCATGAAATTAAGTTCAAATCCGCTGGATATGTAATCGAGAAAACTGTACTGCACTTTTTCCACAAAACGATCCACGATGAGCTGGCCTTTAAGAACCTAGAATCCCAACAATTTTTTTTATTAAGAAAACAGATGCAAAAAACTGATTTAAGATTTTACACAAAATGGTAGGCGTAATCACCTTGTTACGACCGTGGCTTGTGGATGGATACAGAAAGTTTACAGCCTCTCTTTGTTGACAAAGTCTCTCTAATTCAGCTACAGATTTCTCTGTTCTCCTGCGAGGATCAATACAATTATCAGTAACAACAAATCTGTATAGGACCCTGTAGAAGAGTATAAGGTTGAAGGTTACCCAATAAGCTCATGATTCCCACTGGTATTGAAATCTAAGCACTCGATAAGCAATGGTGTATCCTGCATATAGAATAAAACTTTTTAACAGAATGATGAAATCAAATACGATTGAAACGTATAAACCAATCACTTACTTTGCTTCCAAATTGTTGCATAGTCAAACATACAGGCTTCCAGATTGGGTTGAGGTTGTTGTCAATTACCTCAGTCCGACATACAGGAACTACTATACTGTTCTCAACTAACCTTGAGATTCTCAAAAACGGATCCTGGAAAGAGAATGTAAAACAAACTTAGTAACGTTATGGAACAAGACAAATTAGAATGTATAGGTTTGCACTTACACTCTTGGAGAACAAGTCCTTGTTATCCAAATTGACAGATCGAAGATTCATCTCGACAACAGTTTTAGAAGCAATGGTCTCTTCAGCTTGGAGAGAGAGCGTTCCCAACTTTCTACTCACCCCAACTCCGACATTACCATGAAGGTTTAGTGTCATGGACCGGTTAGGTTTTGTCATCACCTGGTGATGGGGAAAAGAATTGAATTAGAAAAAGATATGAAATGATAATGACCAAACAACAACAAAACACATGACGTAGCAACGTCTAGTCATTATATAAAGTTACCTCGGATAGAACACATGTGGCTTCTCCCAAGTAATCCTGATCCTTGAGCCTTAACGTCTGCAGAGGTTTACAGTATGTTGATACAATAATTGAGGGGTAACATTCATAATCAAAAGGCAATTGATGAACTCTATTGTCAATGAAAAATATTATTACCTTCACCGGCACATTGTGATATGTGGTATCGACATCAAACACGTGAAAGCTGAAAAGAAAAGAGACCCATGTAAGTTGACAGTCCCAGTGGTTAAACCGTGTGAGTAAATCATCATAAAATGATTGTACAGAGTAGCGTACACTAGTGTCTGAACAGTTTCAAACTGAAAAGAGACGGTTATCTTTTGAATCCAGTTTGGATTCAAGCTGTTAAGAATGACTTCAGTGCGGCCAATCTCCTCAAGCTTCCCATCCTTTTTCCTCAAGTACATGACAGCCATTGGGTCACTCTACAGCAAACAGAAATTTCATGAGATACAAAAATCACTTCTTAAATGCATAGTGAAGCGCATGGAAACGTATGGAATCTCCAGTGCATGCAAAGAGATTCTGTATTATAAAATGGTAAGGGAGCATACCTTAGATGTGATGTCACGGTCAATCAAGTTGGAAGCCGACAGAGACAACTGCAAAACAATTGCATAGTGTTAAAACACAACTCAAAGGGTACCAAAGGAATGAATGATATACCATGAATAAGAAGATGCAAAAGAAACAACAACAAGCAAAACATTATATCTATCAGACAAGAATATTCAAGTACATGGCATATCTTCTTCGTGCATCATTCATTGCACAAAATCATCATCAACAAGACACAACAGCAGGAACCAATCTGAAAGGACAAGGGTAGTGCAGCAAATTTACTGTTTTTCTTCCTATTAGATATTTAAATGGTTCTATTAAAGAAAGTTACAGACTAGTAAAAGACTTGTTGTGTTCTGTTTCATTGCAATTTACCAACAGAGATCGAAAAATACACACTTAAAAGTCATTGCAGCGTGTGGGTACTTTTCTCACAAAACCAAATGATAAGTAACATGAGTTTCTACGATGCTATACTTTTCTCCACGAAATAATATTCTATAATCTAAACCCCACCACCATAAGAGAGAGAGAATAAAAAAACAACAGAGAAAAACATGGACAAAGACTAAAGACTCAAAGACTAAAGACTCAAAGACAAAGAGGTCAATGGTTGGCTCCATTAGAAAAGTAAAAGACATCAAGTTAGAATATCTTATCCACAATCCACTATACTACTGTATAAAAACAGACCCCTAAATAAAAAAAAAAACAAAGATTCAAATTGAATATGTCTGAGATTGATCTCAACCAGAAAATCGAGGATCTTTTTTTTTCAACTTTACCAATATTCTATTCACAATTTGCGAACTTTAGTTGACTTTATACAAAGAGTAAACAATATATAAATCACACAAGACGCACACAAAAATAAACCTTAGGATTATTGATAACGAATATACCTCGATCTGAGAAAAGAGTGGATATTGACCCTTAGATCTGAAGAAGAAATCGACGGCGTCGTTGTGCGCCGCATTGTTTGTGATGGTCGATGTGGGCCTCTGCTGGACCCCTCCGATGGCTTGTTTGCCCCCAGCCACGTCTCCAGTTAAACAATTCCCCATTCTCTCTAGACGATGATTAACCCCTAGCTATATAGATTTTTTTTTTTTATCAAAAGAATCTCTCACGCTTCTTCACAATTCAGATGAACCCTAAAATCCCAAACCGCACAATGCAGCAGACTATTTATTATAAATCAGTGCATAGTCTTGTTTCTGTATATATATAAGATATTTACGCGTTTTTTTTACCTTGAATTCCAAATATTTTATTAAACTTACAAGAATAAATTTCAGAAATTTCCGATTCAAATAAATACAGGAAATTTCTAAGTCATCAACGAAAAAGAGAAAAAAAAAAGTAAATTGTTTTTGACCGTATGCCCTTCGGGTTTCCATAAAAAGGAAATTCCTTTTTGGAGTTACTAAAAAGAGAAACGCGGATTCTACTTTCTAAGGAAACTTCTCTTGACCGTTAAGAACAACTTCTTTTTTTTTTGAGTTATACGGAAGTGGTCCTGATCACTTGTTGGTACGTGTCGGTTCTCTATCTCTGGTGATGCTGAAATGTTAATTTTCCAGGTGTCGGAACTCACAGCTGTGAGTCCTTTACCAATAGAGCTAGAAACCACGGTTAAAAAAAAAAAGATTAATGTTGACAGTGGGAATTGAACTTTACCAGAAAAAAAAAAAGGTTAGGAGAACTTTCAATTCATCACCACTTGGGATATGAAAACGAAGTTGTCAAGAAATGAACAAACGAGTAACTCGTTGGCGTCTTGACGACTCAAATTCATCACGTTTGCCCCAACAGAAAAACCTTTTAACTTTCAACGCAGAACTAAAACATGGTATCTTAATCCAGGTAGATTTTGACGTCGATTCCGTTGTCAATAAGAGACTGGACCACGGCTCTGATCTTCCCTTCGAACTTGTCCTGGTCTCTCGGCGTGTAAGAGGCCGTGTACACGTCGGCCTCTTTCGCGCGCTCGGACAGGATCCTCCCTATGGACATACACGCCGGGATGTCGCACCTCGACCTCAGAACCGCTTTCACGTCTTTCGAGTTCGTTCCCGCGACCGCGACCTGCTTGCACGTGACGCGGTGGGTGAGGGATGCGGAGACGAAGCGTTTGGAGATGAAGACGTCGAGGGTGAAGGGCTCCATGTAGGCGACGGTGCGTTGCTTGAAGGAGACGTGTTTGTCTGGGTTCTTCGATTTTTTCTCCTTTTGGTATGTGTATGGTCGGCTTGTGTCGTCGTCCACGTAGTCTTCTACGCCGAAGAAGCTTCTCGGCGCAAGAACCGTCTGTCAAAAAAAATGTGCAAGAAGCTTCAACAGAGACCCAATGCTAACAATATTCAAAAAAATCCATGTAACCATTTGCATATCAACCTAAATGGCTAAACTAACGAAGACCAACACAGTAACTTGAGGTAGTAACAATGCAGTATGAGCTACATACACTTTGAATAACTTATAACTGATCTTGCAAAACTTTATCTAGCAAAACAGCACTTAAAGAAGCTAAAAGTAAGTGGTTTAACTTACGATATGAAGACAACAAAAAACAAATTTGAGAAACCGTTCCAAGCAGATGTAGTTAT
Organism: Brassica nigra; assembly: GCA_016432835.1. Classification (NCBI taxonomy): domain Eukaryota; kingdom Viridiplantae; phylum Streptophyta; class Magnoliopsida; order Brassicales; family Brassicaceae; genus Brassica; species Brassica nigra. The sequence goes on from CM028247.1 coordinate 69,463,784, forward strand.
GAGATTTCAATCAAAGTGGGGTTACTAAGGATTTGGACAAGGATGTACACATCTGACTCACTTCATCTAGTAATTCTAGTAAAAACAAACAAACTACTCGCTCAAGTAAGTTATTAAAGTGGAAGGATGGTGGTTTACCCGCCCATTGTGGAATCCACAAACGGTTTGGAACAAGAAAGGTCTCAGCTTTGCTCTGTTACTTCCATAGACTGCTTTACCTATCGAGTACTTGCCAACCAGTTGCTTCAACATTATATCTGCAAACTAAAATACATCAAGTGGAGTTCAGACACATAGATACTAGCTTCTGTCACAAGCGTATGCTTTTTTATCTACTCGTGTTAAGAACAAGCTTCATTACTGACATCTTAACATACTGACGACTAACAGAGAACTAAGCAAACTTAAACTTTTCTCAAAGTCTCAATAGCAATTCAATGATTACAAGATTTTATGTCATTTCTAATTTCCAGCAAGATATCAAATTTACAGCTATGTAAATGCAAAGGATGAAGCATTCATATGACATAATCATAACATTTCTACAGAAAGATATTGAAATTCAACTCATCTGCAATGTGAATGACATGTACACAGTATCTTGAAGCTCAATTTGGAGAAGATGATATACAATGACGCACACAAAACCACTATAATCCGATCAAATTACCAGCTGAAACTTAGTAGATGAAATTAATCTAAGAAGAATCCACGAACAGGGAAAAAAAGTAACCGGAGATCTGAGAATCGATGGCGAGTGCACGACGGTTTGATTTTGCAGAGGAGAGACACTCAGAGAAAGGAGGAGGAGGAGAGAAGTCGCAAACGCAAACGAAACCTAAAATTCTGGTTTTCTCTGGTTTTATACGTGGTTTAGTACATTAAATTGTAACCCGGACCGAATCAGCTAATTAAACCGGAAATGTATCCGGTTTATGCTGAATTTAAATGGACATTGCACGATGGTTTGATTTTCCAGAGTAGACACATAAGGACGAAGAGAAGTCGACTGGGTTTTCTGGTTTTAAATCTGGTTAAGTACATCAATTGGAACCCGAACCGTTGCAGCTTATTAAACCGGATTATTTTCGGTTTACCCTCAATTAAGCGACGGGGTTTAATTTTCAAAGGTTCAGAACCTTCCCTTTCCCCCACTCTCATCACTGCCTCACTCGCCGTCCCCTCCCCGTCGCCGTCGCCGTCGATAGCCCCTTAGGCATCTTCATCGACATCACCATTACTTTCTACTTCTCCGTATACGGTTAGTGTCTGGCTTGTAATCAGTTTGGTCAGAGTTTTCACGTAGATTTTGTTCTGAATTCTCAACTTCATCCTGCAATTTTCAGAGTCTCCGAAGCTCCTTTGCGGAAGCTTCTGCTCGGTCTAGGTTTAGGGGTTTCTCTGTCAACGTTTGTTGTTTTGATTCTCGTAGCTTGATCGCGAGAAAGGTGTAAACTTTCACTCTCTCTCTTGTTCAGTAGTAATCCATTGGAAAATGCCGCCGAGGAAGAAGCCAAAGTCTTCAGCTTTGAAACCAAACAAACAATCTTCAGCCAATCAATCTTCACAGCCTTCCTCCAGTGTTGGCATCCAGCAGCTCTTCCAAAGACATATTCAGAACTCCCAATCAACTTCCAGCTCTCTCGCCTCTAACGCCGTGGTTTCAACGCCTCCCCCAAATCCCCTAAGCACCGTCGATGAGAAGAAGCCTGACGAGTCCAAAGATGTGGTGGAGCAGGGACTCGCCGAGGCATCTCCTGAGGTCTCCAGAAACGCCAAGCGCTTCAAATTCTCTCCTGGAATGGTGGCTTTCTTTTCTTATACCTTGTTTTTTGTACTTCAGTTTGTTGCTTGGTTAGTGACTAATGTAGTTTGCTAGATTCATACTTAACATGGTTTATTCCTTTAGTGGTCGTGTGATTCTTACTTGTTTATCTTGATATAGCTGATAAAGCAAAGTCAAGATGATGGTGGGGAAGAGATAACTTGGAAAATATCTCCTGTAGATCAAAGACTTAGGGCAGCTGCTAAGCAGGTTCCTAAGATGATGGACTTGACTGAAAATTCAGTGGGGTTTAAATCTTCCACCCTTCGCCCATGCTCTCTCGACAAGGCATGTTTTTTTGCTTTTTACTTTTATCTGTTGTTGTAGCTGTTTCACTTATTGAAATGAGTAGCAGGTAGTGCAGAAACAATGTCCTACATCAGATATAACTTCCAAGGTGGAGCAGTGGTTATCATCCCCCTCAAAGAAGGCTTTCAAAAGACCAGCAAATAGGGTCACGGAAAGGGTGAATCCTTCCCTAGATGCGGAGGTCGAGATTGTTAACAGTTCTAGTAGTGGAAACAGTCCGTTCCAGACCCCACCGTCACTTTCATGCTCTCACAACAAGGTGAATTACTTTTCATGATAAACAGATGAATGATTCACATTTTGTCTTACTTTCTAACTTTCCTCTGTTTATATTAGCGTCCTTGTACTGTAACATGCAGTGCAGCTTGCGGGTCCACGGGCACTGGACAACATAAAAAGGTAAGAATTGAGAATTGATGCAGTGTTTAGATGTTTGCCAAAGACACTTCTTAATATGTGTTATATGTTTTGTCACTTTTGTGGTTGATCAAGACTAGATGCATTATATTGTTTTTTACAGTGTGTCAATGTATTATTTCTACATGTTACCTCTTTTTGTAGGCCTTGCTTGAACTTCTAGATCAAGTGGAGGATGTCATCTCCGTTGATGACAAAACAGCTGATGATGTGGGGACTGTGGTGCCCCAAATTCGTCTTGAAGATGATAACGTCTGTTCCGCTGGTGTCCACAACGCCGTAGACGAAAAGCCAATTGCTCTACTTAAAGAGGATACTTCTGCAAATCCAGATAGCTATTTCCTTGTATTGGAGGTAGTAGCCTTTATCATTCTTGGGTTACCTATGTGGTTTTATGTGAAAGTTACTCATTGTCCCGAGTTGTACTTCCAGGTATCTGACAAACGTGGCTTGGCTGGCTCATCTAGGGTTCAGTGTCCTTATAAGGTTTGCATATATTAGAGGGTTTCTTTCTTGTACATGTTTATATTTGCTGACCAAATTTCTCTCAGGTTCTTCGCCTGCTAGACGAGCACACTGGAAAAGAATGTGCTTTGTATCTCTGGGATGAATGGTACTTTTATTTTAGATTGAATTTAGGGAGATCTATGCTTTTCAGATCAATTTGCTTCAAAAATATTAAGTGGTCTAGAATGCTCTTGCCTTTTTTTCTTGGCGTATGGGGAAGCTAAAAATCATCTATTCAATTCCCAGTTGGCTGAAACTTGGTGAACTAGCCTATATTGCTTCCTGAATACTTGACGCTTATTGTTCCCAGGTTTTACAGCACTGTATCACCAGGAGATTCAATCAACGTTATCGGAGATTTTGACGGGGAGGGCAAGTGTGACGTGGACCATCAAAATAATTTCTTAATTGTTCATCCTGATACCCTTGTTGCTGGAACTAAGGTAACTTTTCCTCTTCCCTTTATGGTCTCTCTGATTGCAAATACCAATCGTCTGTGCGCTTAATTTTTTTTTTCTGCCTTTGTTGGGAATAACTGTCTTGTCTTTCAGGTTGCAGCAAGTTTTGCTTGCCCAAGGAGAACCGTGCTAGATGAGAGGCTAAGATCCAATGAACACGCTACAGCAGCCTTGCTTGGAACCTTGCTACACCAAGTTTTTCAGGTTTACTGCAGTATGAAATCTCTTATGAAACTGTTCTGCTGGATAACGAGTATTTTGTATTTTTCTTCCAATTGTAGTGAATTGATCTGTACTATCCATTTGTTTGTTTTACAGGCGGGTCTCACGCAAGAGTCTCCATCTGTAGATGGTTTGCAGGAATATGCGCGCATAGTGATTAAGAATAATATTGAGAGCATATACGCATGTGGAGGTTGATTACCACATTACATGTTCCTATTATCGGAAGATTTATGAACTTATTATATAGCTAGAATACCTCTTAGTATATTGGGATTTGAAATTAATATGGCTATAATACGTCTTTAAAAATTCAATGAAATGCAGTTTCTTATCCGGTCATATGTTCTCTACAGTGCATGAGCGAGACGTGAAAGCAACCTTATTTGAAGCAATCCCAAAAATGTTGAATTGGATTCATCATTTCAGAGATTCGAAGGTGCACCTCTATTTTCTTGAGTTTCTCATGGATGTTATAGTACTGTTTCCTTAGATGAACATTTTTTAAAAAATTGTTACTCTTCTGCTTGGTTGTCCTTCAGATATTTTTATAGCTGTCTCGCTTAGGCGCTTACATATTATCACTCTGTTATGTTCTTATGATGTGCTGTAACTTTTTTTCTCATGCATGTTCTAATATGATAATCGTATATTTTGTGTTATGCTGCTTTTTAGCTACATATATCTAATAACAAGTAAATAACCAGGCTCGTAGTCACAGTCACTTTTATATTTACTGTAGTGTTTGAGTGGCATCTAATCAAACCTTTGAGGTAGTTTTTGCATGCGTTTCTCTTTCTTATTTCTGCCCCTTTAAATTCATGTTTTCTAATAACTTTATAGGCAGAAACATCTTTAACTCATGGCATGGTCATTATAAACAGGACTCAACAGTACCAAATGTTGATTTTGGGTCTGCTAATGGGCAGCGAATGGTAAAGATATCAGAGGTGAATATCTTTCTTCTCTCTCTCCCTTCTTTCTACTTAGGATTTCATATCTCTCATGCGAAGAATGGAACCAATTTGTTGCTCAAAATGTTTCTTACTTTGTTGTTGCATGCGGATGCATCCTCTTTGAACTAAGCCCCATCTAAATTTCCATAAGAACCGATGTTTATTCAAATCACTCTCCTCTTTCCAGACTTCTGTTATGTTTATAAGCAAATTATATTACCTCAGGTAATTGACATTGAGGAGATGTCATGGGCCCCTAAATATGGTCTGAAAGGAATGGTTGATGCTTCAGTCAGAGTGATAGTTGGATCTGACATGAACACAGCGAATGAGAAAATAATGCCTCTTGAGTTTAAATCTGGAAAGGCTCCTAATGGGCAGGTTTGTATGGAAATTTATCTAGATATTCGGTTGAAATTTTAAAGTTAGAATAGCCTTTTAACAACGAGGTGCTTGGTCTTTATTGTATTATGCAGGCATCAATGGAACATTGTGCACAGGTGATCTTGTACACGCTCCTTATGTCTGAGAGGTGCTTTATGTGCTGTCTTTCTTCCTTTCTTTTGCTGGAACACAGACATCGGTTAATATTTTTTCTGTGTCCATCTCACAATTTCCAAATTTCAGGTACCTAAAGCATATTGACAATGGCCTTCTGTATTATCTAAAGTCAGATCAGACACAGGTGAGTCAAAATTTTGTGTGCCTTTCTTTGTTCTCAAGATATTGGAAGTGGCTAAGCTTTCATTGCTCACTTGTGAAGGGGATTTCTGTTCAAAGATCAGATTTGGTGGGTCTGATTATTCGTCGTAATGAACTTGCAAATGACATCCTCGTGGCATCAACAACTCAACAACTGCCACCAATGTTACGGGTATGCTTTGATGTCCAGTGATGTAAACTTTTCTAGGGAATATTTACCAGATAATCGTATGATTTTATTGTTTTGATGCTAGAATCCAAATATATGCCGTAACTGTCGCCATCTGGAGGCTTGCACGATTTATCATAAGGTATTTTCTTTTTTCCTATGATGAATAATGCTCGAAAATTAATATTTTACATTAAGGGTATTACCCTAATAAGGTTTTGCATGTTTAGTATGTAAGGGGTTGAAATTTGAGTTTGCATGAAGTAAGTTTGCATGTTACTGTCTGACTTCATGGATGCATTACATCCCGCTATGCGTAATCGACCGTTGGTGTATATTACATTCTTGATACTAGCAACCTGAATGTCCATTTTGTTATATGTTGCTGTATATTAAGCTTTTCATTTGTCAGTGTTATTGTGCATGTAACTCCTGTGAGCAAATTATATGTTTTAAGCATGTTTTGGGGAGGGGTAGAGAACGTCCATCTTCATGGTGTTGAACCTTCATCATATCTTACTGGATGAAAGATTCTAAAACATTTTAACTGCTTGATCAGGCAGATGGTGGAAACACGGAGAGTAGCGGACTTGCTGATCTCTTTGACGCACATGTATCTCACCTTTCAACTTTGCATTTCAAATTCATACGACACTGGAACAGGCTGATAGACTTGGAAGCTAGAGAGATGAAGGTCAATCTTGAATACCAGCTATTTTTTACTGGATTACAAACTCAGCGGTCTTTTCTGATTCGGAGACCTTACATCTAAGTTTGTTTACAGCTTCCAAGGAAAGACATTGCACATCCACAGGGTTCAAAGAGCAGCGACTCGGCTAGTTATCTTTCTTCTATGGTTCTTGACATGAAAGATGGGTTTCAGCATCTTAGCTCTCATAAAGATACTAGATTCATTTACCGTTTTGTACGTCAAAACTCATCTGAATCTAGAGAAAGAGTACCCAGCGAAGATACGACTAGGACTGGAACCCCTGCAACTGATGACCTGGATTGCAAACTTAAAACAGGAGACCGCGTGGTATATTAGTTTTTCTGATTGTTTTTTTTTGTCATGGCTAATCTGAATCGATAGAGTTAGATGCATTCCAGAGTATCCTTCCAAATTTTCTCAAACATTTTCTTGCTCACCACCATGTTTTTCTGAAAGTATCAGATATAAAAACTTGTGATCACTATTTAAAGTTGACAAATGATTGCATTTGAAAGTACTGTGCTCATTGGTTATCTCTTCTTTCTGAAATTTTCAACTTCCACTCTTATTTAATGCAGATTCTTCGTACAGAAGTCAGCCACCTGACCGTTGCAAATGGAATTATAGCAGAGATTAGTCGTACTCATGTATCAGTAAGTACATTCCTCGTTCCTCCTAAGCTTTCTTTTAACAGTTTGTGGTTTTAGCATATAGTTTACTTGGTACAATTGATCTCATTCTTACTCAGACATATCTAAAAAGTCCTGGATTTTTCTTTTTCTATGTTAATCCTTAGGTTTCTTTATCCAAGCGATTACGTCTTCCTTGGAGCGAGCCTTCTTCTGAGGTGTCCAATCTCTCTAATGAGTTATGGAGAATTTACAAGGATGAGTACATGTCATCATTTTCGGTGATGAGGTGATTTAGTTCATTTATTTTTTATTCACTAATTATCCTACTGACATGGCTTGTCACGATATTGATAAATTATCTTCATATTCTTCAAGGTTCAATCTCATGCAGCTTTTCATACAAAGCATACATACCATTGGCATCAGGAAAATGATTGTGGATCTTGAGGTGATTTGTTCTGATTCATATTTTTTCAGTTTTCACGTTGTCACGATGATGCTATTTGTTTCTTATTTTCTTCTCACATGCTCATTTTGTCTTCTTTCTTCCATGTCTCTGTAGCCTCCTAGATTTGACAATGGATCTATACTGAGCCAGGATCCAGCAATATCATATATTTGGTCTGAAAAGAGCTTAAATAATGACCAGCGTCAAGCTATACTAAAGGTCATTGCATGATTATGTTTGATTGTTCTCTTGCTTAACGCGCTAAACTTAAACGCATTTCTGAGGGACACTTTTTCCAGTACAAAACTCAGAAAGGACTTGCTTTCTCTTTTTAATTCTCAGATACTCACTGCAAAAGACTATGCGTTGATCTTAGGAATGCCTGGAACAGGAAAAACCTCCACGATGGTCCATGCTGTGAAAGCTTTGTTGATCAGAGGTTCATCTATTCTGCTGGCATCTTACACAAACTCTGCAGTTGATAATCTACTTATCAAATTAAAAGCACAGGTCCTTTATCCTCTGGCCAACTTTTTTTATATTTTTTCTGGATTATGACTCTTTCATCCATCTCTACCGCATTTATAACTATGTTGTTACTCTCTATTAATGGATATGAATATTTTAGTACATGTGATATACTATTTTGAATGCATTTGCAGGGAATTGAGTTTTTACGTATTGGAAGAGACGAGGCTGTACACGAAGAAGTTCGAGAGAGTTGCTTTTCGGGTATGAAAATATTCTTCCAACTATTATAGCTGCGAAGTCTTTATAGATATAGTCTGGACTTATCTTTGTGGCAGCTATGGATATGTGCAGTGTCGACGACATCAAAACAAAGTTGGACCAGGTCAAAGTTGTGGCCTCTACTTGTCTGGGAATCAACAGTCCCTACCTTGTGAATAGGCGATTTGACGTATGCATTATTGATGAAGCCGGCCAGATTGCCCTCCCTGTATGATCTCTGATTTAAAATACGGACACTATTGAGTTTGAACTGGAATGGTATTTAAAAGGCATGGTTTCTTGTGCTGATCAGGTATCAATAGGACCTTTGCTGTTTGCCTCTACATTTGTACTTGTTGGTGACCATTATCAACTACCGCCACTAGTGCAGGTGAGCTAGCATTTACCACCTCTTTTGAAATACCTCCTCCTTTTCCAGTAACTTCATCGTCCGTGTTGTGTTTATGAAATCAGAGTACAGAGGCTAGAGAGAATGGGATGGGGATAAGCTTGTTTCGTAGGTTATCAGAAGCTCATCCTCAGGCAATTTCAATGTTACAAAACCAGGTTAGCCTTATCCACTGGGATGGGCGTTGTTATTGGGTATATATATCATTCTGCTTTACCAAGATTTTTCTAATGTGCAGTACCGAATGTGTCGAGGTATTATGGAACTATCAAATGCCCTGATATACGGAGACAGATTGTGCTGTGGTTCTGCTGAAGTAGCTAATGCCACACTTGTTCTTTCTACGTCCAGTTCAAATTCGCCATGGCTTAGAAAGGTCAGTGTGTTCTTTCAGTTTGCGTAGGCTTTATCAACTAGTAATCTAATTAGCATCTTAATTGTTTTTGTCATTAGGTTCTGGAGCCAACGAGAACAGTTGTATTTATTAATACAGGTTTGTGGCTGCTTTCTAGTTACTTTTTCTTCACATGAGCTTTTTTGCCATATGGATTTGGATTTTTTAACGAGATGATATGATATGGCTTTCCAGATATGCTGCGTGCTTTTGAAGCCAGGGATCACAATGCGATCAACAATCCAGTTGAAGCTTCCATAATTGCTGAGGTACTGAAAAATATGAAAGATGCATTGAAAGTAAAAGAAAACATGGGCTTACTTTAGTAATGCTTTGCTTAGATTGTGGAAGAGCTAGTTAACAATGGAGTGGATAGTAAAGATATTGGAATCATTACTCCTTATAACTCACAAGCGAGCCTCATTCAACAAGCAATTCCAACGACGTCTGTGGAGATACATACTATTGACAAGTATCAGGTTTGTCTCTAAGACTCTTATCATTCTTCAATAGCCAACCCTTTTTTGATGAGATGATGACATGGTTTAGGGAAGAGATAAAGACTGCATAATAGTATCCTTTGTGAGATCGAGAGAGAAACCAAGGAGCTCTGGTTCTTCACTGCTCGGAGATTGGCATAGGATCAACGTTGCTTTGACAAGAGCAAAGGTGAGTGAGAGAGAGAGAGCATATGGTGGTGTTGACTGTTGAGTAATGTTTATTCCATTATTGACACAATGTTTGTTTGGTTTGGTTTGCACAGAAAAAGTTGATAATGGTGGGATCACAAAGAACACTATCAAAAGTTCCACTTCTGATGCTTCTGCTGAAGAAGGTTAATGAGCAGTCAGGTATCTTGACTCTTTCACCGGGGGATCTAAAACCATAACAAGTCATCAAGAATCGTTTCCAATATATTTTTTTGGCTCACTTTCAAATGGAGCATCTACGTTTCTTACCCAAAAGGACTGAGAATCTTATATATTGATGTAATTGGGGACTCTGATTTTGTTGATAAGAAAGAAATCATGAGGCATCTTGCACAGTTCCATTATCAACATAGTTGTGTTTACGTAGAGTGTAGCACACAAACTAGTATTAAGTAACTATACAAGAAGCAAAATCATTAGAGGTCCTCAAGTCACCTAAAACCCTTATTTTAGACTGAATATTTGATTTTCGGTTGTGCTAAGAAGACAAAACCACTGAACTCTTCATGCTCTATCAATCAATAGATGTATTTCACATATTTGAATGTGCTCCACATACTTTCATATTCAATATTTTATTGTTTTCAACCACGTCCTCTTTTATTCATGAAATAGAAAAAGTGTGGATTTTCTGTTTTTTTCCGTCTTAAACCAAATGCATCGAGCCACTAAGCTCAATGAATACAGCCACACACCAAAGATACACAAACTAGCCATGTCTAGAGGTAAGAACCCCCTTATTACATCACTCTCGTCCTCGAAAAGTAACGGCTTAGCCCTGAAGACCAATAATACCTGCAGAATGGTCGACAAAGGTCGGTTATTTGATCCTTGATCGAGTAATAAGTCATCACAAGCCTATCATTTCATCCGTAGTCTAACAAGATGAGCTTTAAGTTGCCAGAGAATCAAGGAGTTCAGCTTCTGACCGTTTAGACTGATGAATTCCACATAAAATAAAGCTGAGAAAATGTGGTTTAGTTCTACTTACCACAAGCAACACGGCCACCTGCGTTTCCAGTAGTTAAGCTGAGTTCATGGCCTCCTGAAAATGTAAAAACCCAATGAACATTTAGAGAGTGTTTTAAGATTCATGTTGAGCCCAGTAGATATAAAAAAAAGGGATCTTAAATAGCCAAAGGTCATTACCCTTTCCGAGGTCATCAGGTTCTGCGTGGACAACAACAGCCCTTCCAACAATAGAGTTTGGTCCATCAAGAGGAATCTGTAATACGAACACAAAACATTGGTTCACTATTGCAGTTACATAAAGGAAAAAAAGAACATAAGATAAAGTACACAGATACGAACCTGGCTGTCAGTGATTGTGAAGGTGGCAGTTCCTGAGATAGCAAAAGGAAAAGAGTAAGATTTGTGTAAACCCATGAACACTATGAGAAACATTCTACAAAACCACATTTGACATAGAATAGCAAACAAATATGATGCAGTTGCAAGATACAAAAAAAAACAGCTCTAAAGAATCTTGAGTCAGAGGGACACAAAAAAAAAAAAAATACCATCATCCCCAACAGTGATGTTTCCTAGATCTCCAGCATGTCGATTAGCATCCTCAGGTGCACCGTGGGTTTTACCTTCAGGGTTGAAATGTGGACCTAGAATAGAAGATTGACCCCCAAGGATTAACAACAATCTCAATTACTTTGACGATAATTTCAACAGTCCAACAAACAAAATAAGTTCAATTAAAATGATTCAAAACCATGTAGGCAAACACCATCAACTCCTAAATTTTATTAGCCATAACAAAAAAAAAAATCCAGGTTAGTTTACAGAGGAAGAAGCGTATTAGTACCGGTAGACATGCAACCGTTAGTGGTGTCACCAAGAGCATGGACATGGAAACCATGGAGACCAGGCTTAAGTCCAGAAACAGTTCCTGTCACAGTGGTGGTACCTGCAAAAACCAACACAAGAATTCAATCATTGTTTCATAAAAAGTTAAAAAAAGATGGCTTAAAAAAATCTTAAAGCTTTTTTTTAAAAAAAGAGGTACCGTTTCCTTCCTGGGTGAAGAAGATGGTCCCCTTAACACCCTCGCTGCTGTTCAACACTGCAACTCCCTTGCCCATAGTTTGTATCCTTTGTGATCTGTAAATCCAACAGAACAAAGCATTGGCGTCAACATGTAAAAACGTCCAGAGAACAACAAGTGGTTCTACAAATACATTAAGAAGCTCCCTTTTGAATCTATTTTAACACGAATCTCATCTTAATATAAGCTTGATGAAGACCCCAAAAAAAAAACAGATCTTTATGTAAAACCCATAAAAAGTTTAAGAAAGAATCACAAAACTGGACATGGGATCATCATCATCAGGATGTTATACTGATAAACTGTTACAAGTAAAGCTCAAGCCTTTTTTAAGAAGAGTGATAAAACTCAAAAAGAAAACAAAGAAGGAATCAACAGATCCACCCGATTTGAAAAAGCATTTAATCAAAAGATCTAAGCGTAGATTCAGGCAAACATGTTGAATAATAGATCTAAAGAATCCATGTGAAGAACAGATCTAATCTAAGATATATCAGCCATGATCCATAGTGAGAAAAAAGGGAATCTAGAGATACCTCAGGGTACCCCCTTTGGAAAATGAATGAAGATGAAATGCCTGGAAGTGAATTAATCAGAATCAGAGCTATAAGCTTTGTGGTTGCTGGTTTGTCTTTGCGTACTTGTATATAGCCGCACGAGGTTGACATGTGGGTAGGTGTTCGCTATTTTTTTATTTATTTAATTTAATTAATTAATTTTCTGTTTAATTTAATAATAACCACGCAGCCGCAGGTGTGGTCTGGCGACTGGCAGGATAGATCCAAGATAGATAGGTCTTTGACTTTCACACTCATATACGTATCTCCTTCTGGGCCTCAAATAGGCTCTCTGAATTATTGAAAAAGCAGGCTTTCTGAATTCTGAACTTATGGGCCACCAATTAGAAAATTGGTAGATTTCTCTCCCTCACTTCACAAGATGACAGTGAGTTTTGTGGATGAGCTGCTGTGGTGGTTACAAGTCAGATTAAACACTTTTGTGTTGAGTGAGAAAAGCTATGAAATTAAAGAAGCACATGAAACATAAATGTGTTGGTTTACACTTATAACAAAAACAATGAATACAAAAGCTTGGAGATAGCACCTACTTTTTTTTTTTTGGTCGAACAATACTTTACAAGATCGAAAGAGTTTTACACACTAATATCACTCTGAGCGGAGAATAACGCTGCTTTGGCTAACCCATCAGCAACAGAATTACAAAGCCGAGATACATGCACAAAAGAGATAGAGTTCAAGGAAGCACTCAACACAGTAATACCATGGAGGATTCCTTGAAGAGAAATCACAGACTTGTTTCCTGTGATTAAATTGATGAGATATTTTGAATCTGATAAACAGACCATGTCTTTAATACCTTGCACTATGGCCGCTTCCAGTCCAGCCTTGAGCGTCTTTGTTTCCGCGACGAGAACAGAGTTCACAGCTTCACACGACTGAGTTCCTTGGAAGACTGTGGCTCCCCACGGGTCATAACAAATCCATCCCAAGCCCTCTGTCTGCGAGACACCATTCCAAGCAGCATCCGAGTAACAGAGGAAGGAAAATGGAGATACCTGAGGTTGAGGTTGTGTGTTTCTTGTAGAGTAGTCTTTAAGAGAATCTGAGTTAATTTTACTCTTGCTCTTTGCATTAGAGTCCTCCCACTCTCTTGCATTTTTCACCACTTTTAGCATAACTTCAGTTTCAGAGAAAGTACCTGTTCTTTTTACGGCCGCTGATGCAACAGCAGTGAATGACCAAATTATAACTGACTTCTTGCCCAAGTACGTGGAGAACATCGCTTTTCCACCATTAAAATCAGATGCAGTTCTCGTCTAACTGTCGCTGTTTTACACAGCATCACGGAAAAAACCGGCGGCCCTTGTAAAAGTAATCGCAGCGGCAGTTTGTTTGTTCTCCACTATTTATTTTTCCGATTTTGATGTGTTAATTTGAGACGCGAACGCTGCGTCAGCTACCGTCAAAAGAACATGCCTAAAGACTTGCCTTCGAACAACAATTGGTTTCTGCTTGTCCATAATACCCATAGGATCCAGGGATACAGCGGCATACTCAGCACCTACTTATTATAATAATAAGACCATAAAAACATAAAAATCTTGGCTTGCCAGGTCTATATGTATATATATCTTCTTTAGCGTTACGTTTTGATTTTTGTTGACGTGTATATTGGAGAGAGTAATTGGCCGTTAGGTACAACAAATATGTTCACCATCTCCTCCCATCTCAGTCTCACTACCATTTTTTTCTTTTTTGGTTTAATGTTTTGATTAAACACGTCCTCATTCGTGGCCTTCTATCTCTCGCATTTAGGTTTCTTAGAGAAAATCTCATCGCTGCTTCTCCGCCAATCTCAAGTTCCGTTGCTTCTTCTTCTTCTTCGTCAGGTATGATTTGATTTTCGTCCCCCTCTCTTGATCATCATCGTCATTGGTTGTTTCTCCTTTCTCTAAACTAGCTTCTTCCTCGACTTTCGTGCTTCTTCGTCTTTAGAATTTTGCTTTCGAATCCAAATCGCTAGGCCTCCATAAGAAGATCCATGTGATCTGAGTTCTGCCATTGTAGATATATGATTAGATCGTCTCTCGAACTGCACGATGTGGTTTGATTTCCCCGGCAAGTTGAATCGCTGAAACAAAACGAACGTATTAAGGTTATATAGAAATTTCGCGTTTGGCTTCGGGCGAGTTGTCACGTCGTCGTCGTCGAGTTAGCTTGATTGGCTCGATTCTGGTGACGGAAGACGATAACACGAACTCGAATCATTCCCGTTTCTGAATCGCTAGCTTTTTGGATTTCGGTCTTGATCTGGTTGAATGATTGGTTAGATTTTGTTATGTTCCAATCATAGATAAGATATTTTTTTATGATTGTTCATAAGGCAACTATTGATCTGATTTTGTTGTCCTCTAGAGTATCAAAAGCTTCATGGTTGAGTGATTCTGAGCTGATATAGTGTATTATCTCTCATTTCTCTAATTTTTTGTTGACTATAGGGGCTCAGAGAGAGTCCTGCTGCAAGTGGTAGCTGTTTGAAGCTGATTGCATTTTTTAACCAGGTTTTTGTTACAGTCAACCATGAATATGCCGCTGTTGGATATCCAACCACGAACGTTGAAGTTTCCAGGTTAGTGTCAGGGGACTCATTCTTATCACTTGCCTACTGATCATCTTTAGTGCAGTTAACAGTACAGGGTTCTTTAAATTGTCAACTGTTTCCTTCTAATTAGAATTCAGTCATAGGTGTTGTTGTTGAGATGAGTCTGTTCTCTTGTGAGATGAGTTCGTGTAATGTTAAGTTGTCTGTTGTGATGAGCAACTTTCAAACTACTTCTTGCTGCTGGTTTTGTGTGTGTGGTGTAATTCTATGAAGATGGAAGTCTCTAAAAGGATATCTTTGCCTTGCTTTTCAAATCATCTGTAATTGTTATCCTTGTGAGACTAACGGGTTTTCTCTTTTGTAGTTGATCTGAAGAAGCAGACTACCTGCATGGTACAGCTAACCAATACAACTGATCGTTTTGTTGCGTTCAAGGTCTAAACACACATTTTCCTCCATCTTCTTCTCTGGCCATCAGGATATCTGATATCTTCCAATTTCCTAAGAAAAATACATTTGTCTGGATAAGACACCGAAATTAGTAGTGGTTTTGGTATTTTGACAGGTCAAAACTACATCACCAAAGAAGTACTGTGTCCGTCCAAATGTTGGCGTTGTTGCACCAAACTCATCCTGTGAATTCTCTGGTATGCCCAATTTCTTATATCCTTTCGAACGATGCTTGAATTTCTTGCACCTACATTTCTTCGATCAGTGGGATAAGTTGTTGATTGATGTCTATTGACATGGGAAATAAACTGAAATTCTTATATTTGATTAGATTTGTCTTCTGTGCTCAAATTTGAACAGCGTCTGGACATTGTTTAAGATCCTAGGCTTTCGGTGTTCACGTTTTAGTTGTCTAAAAAGAAAAATTGTTTCTTCTCCGAGATACTAAGTTCAAATGATTTCACTACTTGGAACCTGCGTTGTTGGCAAGCATTCAAAATTTAAATTGGATGATAACTAGGTTTTTTTGCATATTCA
Organism: Brassica nigra; assembly: GCA_016432835.1. Lineage (NCBI taxonomy): Eukaryota > Viridiplantae > Streptophyta > Magnoliopsida > Brassicales > Brassicaceae > Brassica > Brassica nigra. The sequence goes on from CM028247.1 coordinate 69,479,549, forward strand.
AATTCAGTTAAAGCTTTGGCCTAATCGAGTTATATGTTATTGCAGTCATTATGCAAGCTTTCAAAGAACCACCTCCAGACTTGGCTTGTAAAGACAAATTCTTAATCCAGAGTACTGCTGTGCCTGCGGACACAACTGATGAAGACATCACAGCTAGCATGGTAATCCTTTGAGCCTCTCTATCCTGAAATTCTGTTATTTGGTTCGTCAAGTATATGTATATATTCATACATTTATTCTTGGCAGTTCTCCAAAGCCGCAGGCAAACATATAGAGGAAAACAAACTGAGAGTCGCTCTCGTGATGCCCTCTGACTCACCTGAACTATCTCCAGTTAAGGGGACGCTGAAGCAGCAAGCAGTATTTGAAGATTCCACCCTTCTTCCTCCACAATATGTAAGAAGAGTATTTAGCTGTCTTCACAACAAAGTTTTTTGACATTTTAGTAATATATGAAGAGTATCAGCCAAGCAGTGTGTGTTCTTTACCACCAAGTCCATTTTAACTTTAGCCTATGATCACATTTACTGAGTGCAATACGCAGTTTCTTATTCTTGCTTGTTAATTCTCAAACTGTATTTGTCTAGGAGAGTGAGATTGTAAAGGAGCCTAGGATGGTTGGGCATGATGAGCTAAAGGCGTCCTATGGTGCAAAGGATCTGGTGCAACCGAAACAGGGTGTCACGGATTTTATGGAAGATTTGAATCCTGCTAACGACTTAAAGCAAACACATAACTCGGATACTCTCACGAATATGGCCATGGAATTTCCTGGGGATCAAGGGTTTACTAATGGAATGACTTCAGCTAACGGTGTGACTTATCCTGATGAACCAAAGATGGCTAGGGAAAGAGAGGTTGTCCAGCTAGAGAAAAGAGATGGTCAGAAGATCAAAGCATCTGATGAATACAAGTTGGTTAAAGACATTGAGGAGATGAAGCTGAAGGTCAAAGCTCTTGAATCGAAGCTACAACAGGTCTGGTTATCAAATTTAGAAGTCCAAAACGTGGGTGTTATCTTTTATTCACTTACTGTTAACTGTGCTAAAGAGTTAAAAATCTGGTGCAGGCTGATTCAACCATTTCGAAGCTGATGGAGGAGCGGTCTATCGGATCCCAACATAGAGAAAGCTTGCAACAAGAGCTGGTGAGAGTAGCTAGTAGCGGCTTGACTAGCTGTTTCATTCTTGTTATAACCGAGTAATAACAATATCTTGTATTTATGTTGGTGATGCAGGCGGAAATGAGGACGAAGAAGATAGTGAAAGAAAAGCACATTGGGTTCCCTCTGCTGTTCGTATGCGTGGTGGCGTTCATTAACATCGTCATCGGGTATAGTCTGCGCACTTGACTGCTCGGTCTCTCTCTAGGTCACACATATCTTTAATATCTCATAGCAAGTGTGCAGTCAGCAAATAAGGATTCGTTTTGTTTTGTTTTGTGGGAGAGAGCATGATGATGATTTTCTCGAGGCACTTTAAAGATGGATTATTATAGACTCTGTATAGCGTTGGGGTGTTAGTTGACACAAATAGACATATGGTAATGATATTATGATATGTTTTGTTTCTTGGCTCTTTCATTTACCAATCTGAAGGTGCCTGCATGTCCCAAGTTATTAACATTCTTTTGAGTTCGAAAAAAATGTATTGAAATCTTTTGAGCCAAGAGGCTCTTTTACCAAGCGTCTATAAGAATAAAAAAATAATACCAACGTTTCACGTAGGTTAGCTTTCTTGACCGCCAATTTTCATATGTACACAAACACGTAGAAGCTTTCATCATCTATCTCTTTGCTTTGGTTTCGATTTGTTTGTGTTTAGGAGAAGAGGCAGAGCCACCACCACCAAGTGCTGCAGCTGCTGACTCCACATGCGTCAGAAGATACTCGTATATCTTCTTCCTTAACCCATCAATCGTTTCCTTTGACACTTCTTGTAACCCTTCTCCATCTTCTTTCGACCCGATCTCGTCTAACCAATCATTCACACTCTTAAGCTGAGACAGCATCCCTGCGATCTGTCCGTTATCAGACAGATTCGAGCTTGTCTCCACAACGTCTGCGTCCAGGAATCTCTCCACGAAACCCAAGAACCAATCTTGAGAAACCATTTGCAATTTCTCTGCCAGATCAGTTGCCTCGTTTAGACCATTTCCTTTCACCCAGTTTAGCGGTGGAGACTCTGGTCCTCCTACTAACGTGGTGGTCTTTTGGCTGCTACTGTTCTCCCTGTGTTTACGGATCATGCCTTGTGCCACAAGTTTTGATCCAACCGTCGGCCGAGTTTGGACATTTCCACGTGTTTTACTGCCCTGGCTCTCGAGTATGATCACAGGTTTGCTCTTGGATGCGGCTGGTTTGCTAGAGTAGACAGAGAAAGCAGATAAGTTAGTGACTAACGCAGCTTGAACCCAAGTGGCTGCTAGTTTCTGCTTTTCCAAAGCCGCTTTCACAGCTTCCTCAGATCTGTTTTCTTCATGTTCTGGAGAAGATGTTGAAGACACTAATCTAGACAATGACTCAGTTACTATCTGAACGTTCTTCAAACTGGAATGGAGCTTCAAGAACTGCTCAACAACTGGCAACGGATCATCTTCCTTAGCTTTTGACATAAGATCATTGTACATACTACAAAAATGGAGAAGCAGGATAACGTTTATCAGCCAAAACTAAATTCAGAGAAAAAAACATATATGGATTTGTTAGAGATTAACGCACACAAGGCATTGAAGTAGGCTCTCGGAAGCAGAGGCTTCTTGCATGGCCTCTATTGCAACAACTTGAGCAGCATCTCTATGCCTCAAGACTTCCTGCAAATATTCATATCAGTAAGATGTATATGCTACATGGATGCATTGCTATTCTATAAGATGCATCTGTTACATAACATTCATACCTGTCCTAGCCTTGAAAGAGATGAAGGGAGTGAACCCCATTGGATACTGGCAGAAGCTAATCTTTTACTATTAACAGGGACTTTCACCAAACTCCCAGGCAATCCATTCTCTGCAGTAGATTTCTTGTCTAAGGTTGTAGACTTAGGCTTACTCGTTTTGTCTCTGGTGTCTACTATTCCTGTTGTCTCAACCTTCTTGGTTGGTTGACTCTTACTGTTCTCCTTTGATGATTTTGAAAATACATTAGCCCTTTCCTGTTTGCTTGGTAACTTCTCACTAGATGTGCTTTTCCTCGGTGCCTAGAAACCAAGTTTAACAATACCCTTTGTTAGTATCAAAGCCAAGAAAGTTGCAGAAGAAGAGAGCTTACTGCTGAACTCCTAGCATCAGGGGTTGAATCACGTTTGGTAAGCTTCAGTCTTGAGCTATCTGAAGTTTTGATATCTAAACTCCCTTCCCAGCTTTTCCTCAACGCTTTAGCTCCAAACTCAATCCCTTGCACGAAGTTCTTGATCAGAGGAAGCTTTTTCCCAACACTAGGACTCTCCACTTTGAGAAGAAACCTCCCCTTCTCTGGTTTCACCGTTTGTTGCTGCTTCATACCATTTGCAAACTTTCCAAAAGAAGTAGGCAGAGAGTAGCAGCTAGTGGGAGAGGAAGGGATTGACTTTGAAGTTTTCAACTTCGCCAAGGAATCTTTTCTTACATCCAAACTCAAACCAGACTTGGCTCTGGACAGAACAGACGTCTTCTTACTCTCACAAGACTCATCCTTAACTCTCTTTCCTACTGGTCTCTCAGTCCCATTAGGAGCAACCACTCCTCCTTTAGCAGTTGCCTTAACTCTCTCTTTTGGTTTCAAACCCTTGTCACCACTGAGGAACCCTAGTGCATGAGTAGCTACAATATCTTCAGGAGTGCCAAGACAAGGATGCCTACCGGGAACAGGCCTAACACCACAGAGAATCGGTACAGGGGAAGAGGACTCAACTCTATCTACATGAATAAACTGACCTAGCTGGAGCTTATCAGTGAGGATCAAATCATCATGCTCATCAGGGAGAGAGACATAAGTGGCGTGAGATGAATCAGAGACTTTGAGATAAAAGCCCTGGTTAGAGAAAAGCTCCCCTCCGGCTAGAGCAGGGACGATGCTAATGACTTGTAAGAGACATGACCTGTGTTCTCCGGCGATTTTGACGTCGGTGTTCATGTGCTGGAGTAGCTTGAGTAATACACCAGGGACTAGATTCGCCATCACTGACGGATCTTAAACAGGGGAGAGGAGGTTAGATCTCAGAGAAGCGATATTGGTTGTAACGAGAATCCACAGAGATGATTACAAACTGCAAACGCAGAGAGACAACTAATTAATATCATGGCCTCAGAGAGAGAAGCGCAGAGACGAAATGATTAATTAAATAAAATATACTATATAATAAAAGAAAGAGTACAGGTAGGAGGAATGTGAAAATAACGTGATAACTGTTGTGTTGTGTCTTGTTGTATAACTGTTGTGTTGTGTCTTGTAGTACAAACACAGACACAACACACTCTCTCTCCCTCTCTCTTTGGTTTTAAGATTGAGCCGTAAAGTTAGAGAAGCAAGTGACGGGTCAGACTCGGTTTCAGAGAGATGCAGAAAAAGATAGGCTAGATTCATGTGTTGTGGGCCTTGTTGTGGCTTTTGTGGATGTATTGTCTTGTGTATGTGTATATACTTCTCTTTTTAAGTCAATAAAAAACTTTTATTTACCATAAACGCAGAATGTTTTTCCATATGTAAATTTATTCGTTATGTATTTTTCCAAGTATATGGAATTCAATATGTAAAGCAAATATCTCTGACCATAAAATGTATGATTAGAGATTCGTTAGAATCAGAAACAAATGTCATTACTACTTTCTGATGATACACATTAATAAATTCAGCCTAGTAAATGTTCCAAATACTATCATTCAAGTAACTCGTTACAATATTACAACTCGGACACAAGAAAATGTTGGTGACAGGAGTTGCATAGTTCTCGTAGTTAAACCTGAGAAACCGTTATAACAGCAATAAATAGATCAAAGTTAATACTATGGTGAGAAAGATTTTAATATTAGGGGTGAGCGTTCGGATACCCGTTCGGGTTCGGATCAGATATTTCGGGTATTTCGGTATAAAAGTATAATACCCGTTCGGATATTTCTATACTTCGGGTCGGGTTCGGATATTTTTAGTTCGGGTTCGGTTAATCCGGATCGGGTTTTCGGATATTTAGATTTTGGAAAAAAAAATTAAATTTTTTATTTCTCAAGTTTTTTTGTATTTAAAAATATAATTTTTACGTAACTGATTTTTTTTTTAATAAATTGAATCTATTATTATAAAGTTGAGTTTGCTTACTCCTGAAGCATGCCACATGGGACGACACGTCATAAACTCAAAGGCTAAGAGCGCGACACGTGTCCCGTGAAACCAAAGATTAATATTTCATTAATTCTTGAGTTTAATGGGTTTTATGTATTTACTACGGTCCAAATACATCTTTTCCAAAAAACTGTATACTAAACTTAAAGAAACCGCCGAAAGCAACAATTCCCGCTCAATCAACTGTCAATAGAAATCCACGGTTTCACCGTGACGAACGATTCGATCAATGTCAGTTGAAGCTGAATAGACTTCTTTAATCTGGTGCCTACAGAAATTAACTTGGTTCATGCATCTTCACTAAAATTCACATTAATACAGTTGGAAGCTGAATAGACTTCTTTAATCTGGTGCTACGGAAATTAACTTGGTTCATGCATCTTCACTAAAATTCACATTAATACATATTCTCTACTTCTTACAGGATCTCACATTCAATGAATCCATTCATTCATTCCTTTGTGTTAATCCTCCATTATAAATATGAAAGTTTTCTTCCAACATAATCATCAGTTCATTTCTTTTAATAAACAACACAAAAGTGACATTTTGTTAAGCCCATGGTTGTGCTTAAGGACTGTGACAGAAAAGTGATAAGAAATAGAAGAAATGAGATGACAAACAGAGAACAAGAGAAAAGAGGAAGATGATATAAGAAGGAGAAAAAATTTTAGTGAACCTTTTTAAGAGATCTAGAACTAATACGATATGAAAACAATAGTTTCATATATATATATATATATGAAAATAATGTTTCACAGTTAATAAAGCTGAATCATTTACTTTCGTGATGGTATTTTATCAAGAAAAGTTGTCTAAAATTTAACACTATAATTTTAAAGTCTTATTAAGTATTCGACATTTTCATCATCTTATTGTTTTAAACCAAATTTATTTGCAAATTATTTAATAATGCAGAATTTTTTTATCAATATTTTATTTTAGGTCTAACAAAACATGACATCAATCTAAAATAATATTTTAGCATATAATTAATAATATAATATCAAAGACATAAAATTTAAAATATTCATAAGAAAAATTTAATCTAAGATTTTGTATTAAACATTATTTTACTTATTATCAAAATTATCATAACTACAATAGAATAAACAAAGAAAATGTGTAAAATTATTATGTATTCATGAACATTTTAGTATTAAGATGATCATGATCTATAAAAGAATAACAAAACATACACAATAAAAGTTAATATCGCCTTAAATTTTAAGTAAGCTAAACAATTTGAAATACTTTTTAACTGATATATTTATGTATTTTCGATTAGTAACACGTCCGTAGGGTGATGAGAGAGAGAGAGAGTAAAATTATCTTAATAGTAAAAATTAATTGTTTGATTAATTTTAAATTAAGAAAATAGTATATCTCATGTACATTTTTGCAAATGTAAACCTAAAACACAAACCACAAATCATATAAAACTAATAATCTTGATTACAATTAAAGTATATCCCGCCCGTAGGGCGGGCCGATCCTAGTGATTAATAAATTTGAAGATAATATTTTAAAAATAAAAGACGCTAACTTGATTATTATTTTTAAATTTTGGATGTAACTTTTGTTAATGCATGAAACATAAAAAAATTGACATGTATTTTAAACATTTTAAGTTAGTAAAAATGCATCTTTCTTGGAATTATATGCATATTATCTAATTTTGAACCATGTGCATAATTAATATAAATATTTTCAATAAAATTAGAGAAGTAATCTAGGAATATATGATTAAAAATACATATGTTCGGTTATCTTCAGATAACCATTCGAGTTCGGGTATTACCCGTTCGGGGTCGGATATCTAATGTCTCCTAATTCAATACCCATTCGGGTATTTTGCTGTTTCAGTTCGGATTTTTTGGATTGGGTTCGGATACGAATTCGGATATCGGGTAAACTGCCCAGCTCTGTCCCCATTTGTGAAATCAATGTTCATCAGAAGAAGTACATTGATCAAAAGGAAAATGGAAGTGATCTCACGAAGATCTATTGATCATCACCATAAAGAGAGAATCCATAGTTTACTGGATATTAGTTTTTTTATGACATAACTTGCCTTTGATTAATAATACACACTATGTTTGGTAACACAAACCAAACATTGTAATTACATTTTACAATAGAACACCCATCAATAAAACAGGGATTATATTATTGGAATGATGATTTTGATGGAAAAGCTTTGGCTTCTGAATCGATGAGCCAATATATAATAATAAAGCACAGCATCGCGGCTTTTTCTATAACAAATACACCCAACACAATATATAGTTAGGGAAGTGATTTCATTTACATTCCTCAAATCTAAGCTGTTGAGGCACATAATTGTATATGATTGATTAACCGAAGTGTCTTTTGTATATTCACAGCTGGAAACTACTGTGGTGAAGGAAGCACGAGCCTGTTCAAAGGCTTCAGAACTTCCGTCAGCTGAGCAAACGACGGCCTCAGATTCGGATCCCTGCCCAAACACAAACCAACAATAGAGTTACTTTTGTCACATCTGTCAAAGATTCTCTCGAGTGTTTTTTTGAGTTTGGTTTCACTACTTACGTTTGCCAACATTCCAAGATGATCCTTCCCACCACAGGATCAAGTTCCTTTGGTATCTCCAGCCTGCGATTCTGGAAACCAACCGCTCCTACTACTTGCATTGGGTTCATTCCTCGCCAAGGTAATCTCAATGTCGCTAGTTCCCATAAAATCACCCCAAAGCTGTACACATCACACCTGCGGAAACCGGAGGCACAATGTTTTTTCTATTACATTCTCCTTGGAAAAGGTGAAAGTAAAGAAGAGCCAAGTACCGAACTGAGCGTCTAAGCTACTTACTTTTCATTTGAGGGCTCATTGCGTAGAACTTCTGGAGCCATCCATTCGGGCTAACAAAATTCAAAATGCTTTGTCATCAGAAACGGAGACAATAGTCTATCAAAAAAGTAGTGGATAAAAAGAGTTGTTTTCTCACTGTTCCAGCAGTTGATTTTGAAGACAAGAAAGTATTGTGCTTTAAGCGGGACAACCCAAAATCACCGACCTGCAATTTAGTGAGACAAAAAAAAAAACCAAACACTCAACATCAGAGTAAACAAGCCTAGAAGTTATACAGCTTAGAAAAAAAATGTTTACGTACCTTAACATTCCAGTTGTTATCAACCAAAAGGTTTGGTGTTTTCAAATCACGATGAACAATTGTTGGTGTGCTGGTGTGTAAGCAATTCATCCCCATTGCCTGAAAAAATTAACAGTGGTTTGAAATTCAGTGACTATATTAAAGGTAAAAGCCAAGGAGTAGCTTGGAACATGATAAATGGATCTATTTTCTCTACCACATCAAGGGCCATTTTAATCCTGCGCGGCTCGTCAATCTGAGACTTGGGCCGATGAAGGATGCGATACAAGCTTCCTCTGTAATAAAAATAATAAATACATAATCTTTGAGGCTCAAAAGTCTCACATGCAATAGAGTTTCATAACGAGATGATGGGGCAAACCTTGGTAGAAACTCTGTGACAATGGAAAGGTTCGGAGGACGAGTAACCGCCCCGAGGAAGAAAACAACATTTGGATGTCGTAATCTTCGCATAATGCGTACCTTACAGATGAGGAGATTTTATTAATAAGAGGTGGAATCAAAACGTAAATACATATGCTGCCAGCATAAACCATTATGGTTCAAACAAAATTATAAATTGGTAGTCTCGTTCAGCAGAAAATCCCAACTTCAACAATTAACTATGAGAATTTTATTTTTATGAGCTCATAAACAAATGCAAGGGAAGTTATTCCTTACTTCTCTCCGGAACTCGGCCAAAGCAGCACCTGAGAAGTCCTGGTCCAAAAATTTCTTGACAGCAACTTCCTATATTCAACCACAACAAATAAGGTTGAAGCATTCCACTTCTAGAATAAACATGAGATATTACAGCTATTTTAAATAAGGAAAATTTTTAAAGCTAAACAAACTAAAATAACAACAGCTAATATTGATAAGATAGCAACATATGAATTGGTGAACAAACAAGCTGATCTAAAAGTGCTTTTCAAATACTGTTCACTTAAAGAACACAATCACTATTTTGAGTGTTCAAAAGACCACATATCCATCCAGGCGCTAGCTGCTTAAAGTCGTGTCGTTTAACACACTCTTAAATCTTCCAGACAATAACAAACTTGAACTAACACAGAGAAAGTTATGGAAAGAAATAACAGATACAAGTTAATACGATAGCAATCTTATGAAGTCAAACGCAAGGTTCCGCAGAAACTAACCGTGCCATTCCAGTCAGCATTATAGACCTCCCCATAGGACCCTAACCAAAACAAGATAAGCATTAGAACATGCGGTATCCGAAAGCTATATGTTAAAAGTATCATGACATAGCTATCCCTAGTAATAGATACAAACTAGTAGCTAGCAGTTAAAAAAACTAGACTAAATATACAGGTATCATTACCTAATCCTATTCTCTCCCCAATCACAAGATCCTTCCAAGGGATTTCACAGTCACCAACATCAGCATCATCAAGAACTTGAGGATCATTCCGGTAGGATGTAGAATCAAGAGAGGAACTTGTACTTTCATGATCCTTAAGCCTCGGATCAGACCCAGTAGATACGTCATCACTTATGTACTTTCTATGATCGTCAACGTGAGATTCATCTCTTTGGTGTCCATGTACCCCAACCACAGCATTAGGCTGGAAGTCTAGTTCATTGTTGGTGTTTCTATTCATATCCTCTGCCATACTTGGTGTGAATTGATTTCCAGTGGAAGTGAAGGGTGGTGGTGCAGCAACTGGTGACACAAATGTCGCATTGTTTCTGCCAGGCAAATTTGACGAAACCGCTACACCAGAGCTTGAGGTAGCGTATGAGGAATTATTGTTTCCATAACGAGGATCACGGTGGAGTTTCGGGAGAATATTCTCCTTTCGCTTTGGAGCTTCATTGCAACTGTAGTTTTTCCACATCATCGGTGCAGGAGACTTACCAACCAGAGGATTATTATTTTTTGGTTGATGAAAATCATCAACATTATTCAAACCTGATTTAGTGGGCATGAACAGCTTGTCGGTTCCCTTGTTCTGAAACGGGTTAAGGTCTGCGAAAAGGTTTTTCGGGTCCTCCTCAGTGTTCTGATTGTATGGAACTATATTCACGTTCGTTCTTGAACTATCATTTATGGCTCCCCGATTCCCCTTTGCAACTGTGTTCATAGACATATTCTCCAACTGGCTCGAACTAGTTACACTAGAAGGTGAAGCTCTCAAATCTGAATTCCTGATTCCAGACTCTGGCTTTCTATCCAAAGAAGAATTATTGTCAGCTAAAAAACTCTGACTACTGCCTTCACCTTCTGAAAGCTTTGGCGCTGAGTGCCGAAAGCCATCTGACAACTGAGCAGTGGGAAGTTTGTTTCCATGTGAGTTATTTGACTCAATTGCAATATCAGCAGGTATAAGCGTCCCAGGATCCGTCATAAGATCGACCAAGTACTCTCTGAAAGGAGGTAAGATATGTTACATCTTCGCAAAAAAAAAAAAAAAATTTACTGGAATCATAGTGAGAAGAATAAGAAAGAACCTATTATCTTCAAGTCTTATTGTGTTCACAGCATCATCCTCGTTGCCCGTGTAATGGCTACCTTTCACCAACCTACAAGGTAACTGGACACTATCTGCCAAAACCTACATTGGGAAGAAGTAAACTGCCCACGAATTAATTTCTATCAATCAAGATATATCACCATAAGTAGCAAAAGGCATCTGCTTAGGTGCAAAAAATAAGTTGTGGATGTCTCATTCAAACAAGGCAGAAGGAAAATCAACTACCTCAGATTTACTAAACAGATCTAAGATGATACTAAAGCACCAAAAATACTATCAGTCATGCTATAAACTTCTATTCATACTTAATCCAAGAAGAGGCGTTTGGAAGAGAACCTTGAAAAGCAGAGCACGATGCCTAGAGAGACCAATATTCACAAAACCAAGAGGGAAAACACAAGTATTCACCGCAGCCTTGTACTCCCGGCTTTTCTCAGTCCACCTCGCCAACACAACACTAGAATCCTCCGCAGATCCACCCATATGCCCTGTAACAAGCTCAGCCATTCTCTCTACAAGCACATTAACACTGGCACCACGACAATCCTGCGCAACGCACTGCGCAATCTGCAGCAACTCGTCAAGAGAAGTATCAACGGGACGATTCACAACCACAGCTTCGAATCCACGTGTCCCTCGATTGCTCTCGAGATCTTCTAACGACGGCATATCTCCCTGATGCTTAGCCGAGTCTGTGGAGAGACTGTACACGTCGTAGAAACCGTCGACGATCTTCTCCTCATAGTCAAGCACACCGTATTCCTAAGAAGAAGCATTAATACATGTTACTCTCACAGTAACCACAGGAAAATTGTGAGAAGATTTCCTAGAAAGTTTGTTAGAATTTTCAAAGTTCTAACAAACTCAGTAACCACAGGAAAATTGTGAGAAGATTTTCCTAGAAAGTTTGTTAGAATTTTCCTAGAAAGTTCTAACAAACTTTTTATACGGTTCTCCTATGAATTCCACTCATCTCCTGCCACCTGTCTTCATTTAATTGGTCCTCTGTTTTCCGTAGAGGAGAAGAAGAAGAGATGACTTACCCAGTACTGTCGCGATAGCCTCTGGGCGATAACCTCCGACGAGTCCCTCCTCTGATCCATCCGATGATGATGGCTTCCTAAGCTCAGAAGCGTCGCGGCTCGGATCTGATGCTTCTCCGGATCATCGCCGGACTGAGAATTCGAAGCGCTGATCGCTAGGGCTAGCTGGACCTGGTACTCCTCCTCCGAGGATATGTAATCGGAACGGCTCGTGGCGGAGACTGGAGCGGGAGTTATCGCCGGAACCGACTCCGTTGAGGATGGTTGAGGATTCGCGGCGGTTTGCATCCGGTTCTGATCCGACGGTGGAGATGATGCATCGTTGGTTCGATTCTGATCCTGGTTGCCGCCTCTGTGTAGCTTCTTGAAGATGTGCTTCATCGTTGGCCCGTGAGATTCTTCGGTTTTGGTGAGGGAAGTGAAAAGTGACGGACGACGGAGACTTTAGGCCGGCGATGAAAAGGGAGGGAGGGAGGGAGGGAGGGGCTTTGGATTTACGATTATGCCACTGTGTTGACCTTGTTGTTATATTTTATCCAATGACGATGAAGCGAAGGAGGGAATGTGACACGTGGCGTGAGGACCCACACGCTGGAAACTTTTTACGCGGCTAAAAGGGTAAAAGTGTGAATAAATGAAATATTTTTCTTTTATAGTATGCAAAGGGTTCAATCCATAACCATACGATTTGTAAGATCATGTTAAAACCTACAAGCTCAAATATTATAAGTCCCACATGGGTTTTAACTGGAGATTAACTCCATATACCTCGTATGAGTGCTAATCACTGATTGTGGAATCATGCTTTGGACTGATGTAATTTAAAAAAAAAGAATAAAAAGCAAAGACAAACCGGGTTAGCTGCAACATTTTTAATAACCTCTGAGAGATCATCCTGCCACGGACCTGATGATACCGACAGAACATGCTGCAGTGCTCCTCGGCTGATGGATAAGGTGGCCACTGCATGCTTGTGCTAGGCTGTGGGATTAATTCCTTCATTTTTCACTTCCAACTCGGGAACTCCATCCTTCGTTCTTAGGCTCAGACAAGTCTAATGGTCCTGAAGTGGGTTGCTGAAACAAATCAATAGGAGCCTTTGTAGGCTCTGCTACTGAAAGGAACAGGAGTCGATGGTTTATCTTTGTCTCCTCCACTTGAAACCACAGAAAAATCTGAAGCCGTTGGTGCAAATCCTTCATTTGTTCGAGCGTATGATCAACTAAAACGTCCAGGGCTGTATACAAAACTAGAAGCTTTTGAGTGAAGACCTTTTAGTGAAGCAGACTTGCCCGTAAGTCCCAATGGTATTTTCCTTAGCGGCTTACTGATAGTCATATGGAGGGCTTTGGGAATAAGAATGATATGAGGTGGACCGTTGAGTTACATCTTCAGTACTTCTACGGTTCTGTCAATTGTAGTGCAGGAAAAGGAATTTTTTTTAAAAAAAAAATATGTTTGATGCATGCATGTTCATTGTTGAACCTAGGGCAGCTCAAAAAAGAGAACAAAACAAGTATCAGAAGTGTATAATTAAGACCTTATAATTACAAACTTCACATTTTGAAAATTATTCCCATTTTGGATTATAGGATCTTATCCTAGAAAATGAAAGCAAGCTATGTTTGAAGTTAGCAAAAATGCCATATGAGAAAAGATTTATCTTGCCTGGTTATCATTAGGAGGCTTGTCCGCAACATTGGCTCCTGCATATTTTGCACGTTTTAATAAATTCTTGAACTCCATCATGATTCATGAACACCACCAAGTAAAAGTAATGATTTAAACCTGTTGTCCGGAAGTCTCTGCCGTTGATGGTCCCAGTTTTTGAAATATATTTCACTGGCTGAAAATAAGAAGATCTCATAAGCTACAAAGAGAAACATCTATCTCCAGAAAACGTTAGCATCAATAGTTACCTGATTATCACCATTTTGAAGTAGTTCTAATCCTTGAGAAGTGAACTTCGACATTGATACAGACTTCACACGGTGAGTGAATTCACGACTGTAAATCAGTAAATGGTATAAAAAAATCAATAGCGAAAAGAAAAAGTAAAAAAACTGAAATAAAGAGAGGAGAGAAAAAGGTAGTAACATATGCACTACATCGCTCACTGTATCCCGCTAGAGGGCATGCATACAAAGGTCCAGAAAGTAGTGCAAACATATTGAGTACCCTGCACCAATTGAGCAAGTCTTAGTAAATAGCCTTAAAAGGAGAAACTAAAAGAAATGAATGAAAACCTCTCAGCTTGGAATTCGATATCCATATTGGGAAATTAAGATAAGTAGATAACTTTCACTTTATTATATATGTATAGAAAGGCTTAAAAACTTTTTAGCCTATTTAGCATTTCATTTTCATCACATAATATGTACATGTATAATATATCTCACAAAACTTGTGTATGATAAAAAAAATTTAATAAATGTCTAAATAGATGAAATTAAATAAATATTGAGCCAGTAAAAAATAATTATTAGGTATATAGATTTTATTAACATATATAAATAAATGGCTTTTATTAGGTATGGAATGGCTACTTTGCTAATTACTCCAAAGAGTGGTAGCACTGATCATCATTGTAAGGAAAGAAAACATATATAAATACATAGCTTTTAAGAACTTATTTTGTTTATTTTGCATAAAACAGTATTCTATCCAACCACATATATTTTTCACAAGGGTAAGCCCCGCCCGTAGGACGGGTAATCAAATAAAAATATATAATAAATATATTTGATGGTAAAATACATTTAAAAATAGTTAGTTTACTTTATATTGAAAGTTAGATTATATTAACTATTTTGTTACTTTATTTCTGCCTTTTAAACTTTTGTTTTTAAATTTATTGCGACATTTAGTTACCTTTTTTCTTTTTGAACAACCATTTAGTTACCCTTATAGATTATCTTTTAAACATGTTGATTTAGATATTACGAAAAATAATAATCGATTCACCATATTTTTTTTAAATTAGCTAGATATTACCAAAATATAATACTGGTTTTTATTATTTCAAAGTGAACATATTTATTTGAAACATTCATAAAATAACATGTTTATGTACTGATCGGGACCGCTGGCCTTTGTTGATGTAGAAATTGGCCGATTTCCCTTGAATGACGCAAACTATTTATTGATTGATGCAATTTTTTGAGAAAATAACAATCCTTTCTTCGACACATCCTCTTACACGTTTTTTATTCATTGAACTAAGCATCCTTTTATATATTTTTAAAAATTTTAAATGGGGCAGCCTTTTAGAGAGGGAGAGATGAGGAGAGAAAGAGAGAGTGAAGAAGAGAGTATGAAGGGGAGACAGAGATTGGTCAGAATTTTTTTGCTTATTTTACAATTACATCTCTTAAAATATATTTTATCTTAAAGAATATTTAGCCTGTTTGGCATTTTATTTTCATCACATAATGTGTATATTATATTACATATCTCACAAAACTTGTGTAAGATAAAAAATTAGTAAATGTCCAAATACATGAAATTAAATAAATATTGAGTCAGTAAAAACATAATTATTAGGCATATACATTCTATTAATATTGTAAAACGAATTAAAACTTTTTTTGAGAAAACATTCATTAATCACGGCAAAACCAACGATCCGATTTCGTCTTAGTGTTTGGAGTCCTTTTACTGCCATTACAAGTCATGTTTTAGTAACTACATACGATATTTCATTAACATTCATTCAAAATGTACCTTCTTGTCACATACATGTGGAATGCTAATTTATGGAATTAATGGTGTATGGAATGCATCATTCCGTATAATTCCGAAAACTATTTACCAGTTATGAAGAAAATTTTTTAAAATCAATTACACTAGAATGAGATTTAAAAATACATCATCTATAAAATATATTCCACATTAAAAAGGTTCATCATTGAACGGGATGAATAGGATGAATTTAAAAAAAATGGAATACATAAAAATTGAAGAGTGGCAGTTAGAAAAAAATATAAAATAAAATAAAATTAATGGTAATTTGTTTTGCAGGAATGTATGAAATGAAAATATATTTAGTTTAAGTTAAATGAAATTTATTATTTTATAAATTCCTATTTTATTTTTCATTTTTTTCATTCACGAGACTTTTTGTTTCTAAATGTTTTTCAATTTCATTACATTGCTTTCCCATATTCCCTTGGAATTAGTGGAATAATTTTATTTTTGATTCAACTCAAATGGTGACATTTTGTGGAATCTTCATGAATGCCTCATTTCACATAATTATATTTCAAAAATGTACATCCAATTGCAGCCTTAGTTTATTCCATTCATTTTCATATTGATGTAGTCAATTATGATTTTGTAATTTCTAAAATTATAAATATAAAAAATGGTTGATCACGTTAATTTCGTTGACTTCGCCCTTTTTCTATATTTCACAAGTTGAATAAAACAAACTATTTTTATCTTTTATGTTGTGTATATATATTAAGAGCATTAGGAACAATTTTTAACAAGAAAGCAAATCATTGTTTATACTATTTCTTATCAGATATTGAGCCATGAAGTCTTCTATTTTTTTCGTTGTTTCTTGTGTTATTTTGTTGCTCGTTTTGAACTATCGTGAAGGTATATATCAAAATTCATTTTATGACTAATAATTTGATGAAAATAGAAACATCAATCTAATTTTCAATTTGCTGTCTTATCAAAAGAAAACCTAAACTTTGTCATTTGTTATATAAAAGCTTATTTTCTTTTTGTTGATATAAAACAGGAGAAGCAAAAGCTGCTCCTAACAGGTGTCACGTTAGAGATTTTTTTCCTGGAAAATGCGGAAATGATGGAATACAGAGTTGCCTTAGAGATATCAAGAAAAAAACCAAGAAGAGCCACATTATTGATCAATGTAGTAAATGTCAGGACGGTAAGTCTCCTAGTGGTTTAGAACATCGTATCTGCAATTGCAGTTACCCTTCCTCTTCTCCATGCTTATAAATGCATGTAGAGGTCAATTATAGCATCTGCTATATAAGGATATATTTTAATTTTATTTTATTATTAATATATATATATATGAATAAAATTAATAAAACTTTTTAGTTAAAATTATGATTATTGAAATTTTTTGGTTTTAATACTTTGAAGGCATTATTTTGAATCTGATTTAAAAAAAAAAAAATAATATGCTTCTAAACATGATTGGCGATGATTTTTTTATGGAAGTATACATTTTACGAGAATTAATACAAGAAGAAGTAATTAAGCATATAAAAGTATTTAATTTATTTGAAAATTGAGGATTGTTATTAAACACACATAAATTATTTATCACATATTTTTTACTATTCTGATATCGATCATTACGACTGAAAGAAGTTTTTTAAAATTGAAACTGATAAATAACTACATGTAGTCTAATGTGTCACAAGAGATTAAATGGGCTTTATTTGTTATCATTTGATACAACTACGATTGAAACATTTTATTACATGAGTTAATGAATGATTTTGCAAGAAAAATACAAGAAACTGTATTTTTAGTGTTTAAAATTTACTGTTATTATAAAATTTGATGAAATTCAATTGTTTTATGAACATTTTTTGGTTTAATTTAATTGTTCTGTAATTTTGGATAAAATATATAAGTGCATAGTTTTAAATTTAGCTTAAGACAATATATAATTATAGATCGGCACATAACTCGTGTCAAGTAATGCGATTTCAATTTTTTGGTCAACTGATCTCAATTTTCTATATTATAATTTATATGTATATGTAAATGAAGCTGGTTCTGAGAAAAAAAAAAGAAAGAAATAAGCGCAATGTATGATAAGAAATAACAAGACTCAAATAATAATGTGTAAAGCATCTCTTCATGCACGACAAGAATAGTGTCTTCTTTTTAAAGATGAAGCAGAAGTGATGAAGAAGATGAAGCAGATGGGGAAATGTCTAAGCAAATGGATTTCCTCCAGTAGATGCAACATGGCCTTGTGCTGCTGAATTCCTATATCCATGTTAGCAGGGCCGGATCTGAGATTATGGGGGCTTGAAACATTTCTTAAAGAGTTTTAGTAAAATTTTTTTAAAAAAAAATTTGGAGGCCGATATCTATATAAAAAACCTACAAAATTTTTGGGGGCCAAAATCAATGTTTCACTTGGCCTATGCCCAGATCCAGCCCTGCATGTTAGGCAAAAAGGCAAATGAAAGCATCTATCACATTATCGAACAAATCACTTCTTCGTTTCTTCACTCAAATCATAATAGAGTCATACAACTCTTTCATAAAATTAAACACATTGTAAAACTTACTGTAATCGGGGATGTTGATGATTGCCATGATATGCACCTTTTTATCAATTGATACAACTATTTGAGTAAATGACATATATATCTTTCTTCGACGCACCATTTTACAAGCCTTTTTAATTTTTGAACAATATTCCCTTTCACACGTTTCTTTTAGTTTCGAACAATGCATCCTATTAATTCATGATACAATTGTTTGAGCAATGATGTGTTTTTCTTTGATGCATTCTCTTACATCATTTTTTAATTTTTGAATGATGCACCTTTTCACATGTCATTTTTAAGTTTTGAACAAAGCACCATTTTAATTTTGATTGATACAAACTCTTTGAACAAAGGAAACGTCTTTCTCTCACACATCTTTTTACGTGTTTTTAGAAAGAAAAAAAATCACTGTATAATCAGAATATAAAATTTTACTATATCAGTTTCGCTTTCTTGTCTCTTCTTGCTCTCTCTATTTTTATTATTACTCCCTCTGTCCCACTTTAAGTGGTGTTTTAGGGTTTATTTTTTGTCCCATTTTAAATGATGTTCTCACAAATCTAGATAGAATTTAATAACATTTCAATTTTGTGACCAATTAAAAAATACTGTATCATTTTCTTATTGGTTGAACTAGTTTCATTTAATGATATTTTTATGTTACCAAGATAAATTACATAAAAATATGTACTTTCTTAATTCATGTGCAAAAACCTTAAAATCCACTTATAGTGGGACAGAGGGAGTATCATTTATCAATGCCTCTTTGACGTGCAAGGAGTAGGTGAGGGTTTTGTTATAGTTATAGTGGAGTTGTTGTTTCTTCTTACGTACTGCAATTCTAATGAAGCCATAACAAGTTCATATATATATATATTAATCTGGGTTGTTGATAGAGCAAAAAGAAAAAGATGTCTAAGCTTATGCAAAATCCAGTGTTCCATGAATTGAAGAAGCAAGCTTCTTTCTTCATCAAAGAGAAGATCAAGACTGCTCGTCTCGCCGTAACTGATGTTACTGAAGAAGAGTTGTAAGAATTTATTTTATGTACATCTATTTTTAAATCGATTTTTAATTGAGTTAACCATGCGCTCTGGATTTGTTCAATTTTGAAGATTAACAGAAGAAGTTACGGGGAGTGCGCTCTCGTTAATAGACGCTCGCTCCATGGCGGTCATAACAAAAGCTTCTTTTGAAGTTGATCAGTTCCAAAGAATCTTAAAGATTCTACGTCAAAGGTTATATATTATTCTTGCTTCACTATGATTTATACAAAATAAATATTCCACCAAGTAGAACAAATTTGGTCATGGTATATATGATGTTGGCGTTTTTATTATAAAACTCACATATTGTTATTTCTACATGGTCGTATTTATAACATAGTTTTTCTCCAAACCAACTAATTAATCATATGAATTATATGAATTTATTTTTATATTCTACACAATTCTCTTCCATCAATTTTACTAATCATGACCATTTAGATCCATTGTAATTCATCAAAATATAACATTTTTCAAGAAAACTATATTAATTCATTAAAGATATGGTTACCAGTTAGTGTGTATATATAATTGGTATTTTTTTCCAGAATGTTAATGTTTGATAGAAGAGAATGGCGTGGGATGTACAACACTCTGACAATGTTGAACCACTTGTTAATCAACGGACCACTAAGTGTATTCAAGGAGTTTCAACACGAGAAAGAAATTATTGAAGATGTCATAACGATTGAATGGATCAATGAAAAAGGGTTCGAATGTGGTCTAAAAGTTCGAAACATAGCCGAAGATGTACTAAAGTTGCTTGAAGATGAGACGTTTTTCAAGGACGAGAGAGAAAGAAAACGTAAGCAAAGCTTTGGTCGGATCACAGGATTCGGAAGCTCGAGTTTCGTTATACATTCTGAAACCCTGTCTGAAACGAACAAAGGAAGAGACAGCTTGTTCTTGAGTGAACACCAACCTTTTAATAATGATCGTACCGTTGATGATCATCCTTTTGTCGAGAAAGAGCACAATACTGCTGAACTCTTGCTTTCTTCTTCGACCTAAGATGGATTTTGTTCTTGTTTGTATACTAGTAAGCATATAAACGTTTGTTGATATGCTTAAGCATGCAGAAACAAGTATCACTGGTATGCCTTATATTCTATATGTAGTCATATAGAAACAAGTTTTTCAATATGTGGATTTCATCATCTTAGTTTGGACTTTGGAATCTGATTGTGTATTGCTAGTTTGTATTTCGTACATGAAATAATCGTCACTGCAAATACTAATATCCAAATATTTTGTTGTATTTTGTAAATTTTGAATGACACCTCAAAGACTAATATCAAAATATTTATTTTATTATTTAGTTTTGAATGGCACCTCATTTGTAAAAATATTTAGTTGAAATACTATGCTACTATATAAACATGGTTGTCAGCATATATATAAACAAGTTCTTCATTGATATGCGTTATGTAGTCATATAGAAACAAGTTTTTCAATATGTGTATTTTATCATCTTAGTTTGGACTTTGGAATCTGATTGTACTGCTAATAGTTTGTATTTTGTACATGAAATAATCTTCACTGCAAAGACTAATATCCAAATATTTTGTTGTATTTTATAAATTTTGAATGACACCTCAAAGACTAATATCAAAATATTTATTCTATTATTTAGTTTTGAATGGCACCTCATTCGTAAAAATATTTAGTTGAAATACTATGTTACTATATAAACATGGTTTACAACATATAAAAAAGTTTTTCATTGATATTCCTTATGTAGTCATATAGAAACAATTTTTTCAATATGTGGATTTTATCATCTTAGTTTGGACTTTGGATTTTGATTGTATAATAGTATTGAATGACACCTCATTTGGAACCTATTTTGTTGAAACAGTATGCTACTATATAAACATGATTTAAAACACTAAATCCAAAATGTATTTTATTCTTTTATGGTTGAGTAAAACACTCGGATTATATAATTGAACCGACTCCGGTTATTTCATGATCATCATACGAGAAGCTCACGTGGTCTAACACGAGAAGCTCACGTGATCTTTTCTTTGCGCTTTTAATCCTTTAATCCTCAGATCAGATCTCGCGACGGCGTCGTATCAATAGAATCCGGCGAGCACTCCCAGTTTCTTCGTTGCGCTCTTTCATGGTTGAAGGAAAAGACAATGAGATCTCATCACCAAAGTGGCCGCAGCAAGCTAACGATTCTTCAACTCCTATGCGCCGTCGCAGTTTTCTCCGTCCTCCTTTTCACCATCCAATCTTCCTTCTTCTCAGGTCTACTATCATCATCATCCTTTACACTTTTTCTCCTAACTAATATATTGATTCTCTTCATCTCGCAGATAATAGTAATCGCAAAGTAAATATTCTTCGCCCGGAAGATATTCAGATCTTATCGGAGTTTCAGTCCAGCGTTCAACAGTGCGTGGTTTGTCTCTTCTCTCTTAGTTTCGATATAGATTGGTTATTTGGATTTGAGATCGCAGTAGTTCTGATTCTAGATTTGTTTCAAATGCTTCGGTTTGATATTGATGAAGTTCATTTTTGAATCTATCGTAATGTATGATTGCACTTTTGGATCTGAGTGCAATGTGGCATTTTCAAATCTGGAGAAGTGAAAGGTTGTAGAAGCTAACAACTATACTGACCTGGAAGAAGTTCATCATTTAGATCTGCTTTCTCATGATGTTGAATTAGCTAATGTGATATAATATATGGTAGACATGTCTTGTAAACAAGAATAATGTTATCTAACGAGAGCTAAATCTTAAGAGAAGTAAAGCATTGGGGAAGCCAACAACTATGTGATCTGGAAGTTAATATGTGTCAGGGTTTTAGATTTGCTTTCTCTTGATGTCAAGTAAGCTAATGTGCTTTCAATAGACGATAGAATCATGTTTTTGAAGTTCAAATTGATGTGATTTATCGAGCTTAGACTACAATTTTGTTCTACCTTTTCCAACTTTCTTTTTGTGCTGGAAGAACCTAGGGCCTAGGTTATGGATTCTGGTGAAATAGTTTTAGTTTGGAAGGTCGCATGTATTGGGAATCAGAATGATTGTTATGTTGTATATATGCAGGCGAACAGAGGGCTTGGACTCTCTGCTCATATTATCGATCACTGCAATTTGATCCTCAAGTTTCCTGAAGGCACTAACAGCACTTGGGTAATGTTTACACTTGTCTGGTTTCTTTTGAGATTTCAATTGATGCAAGTTTCTCACTCATATTCTTATCTTTCAATGACAGTACAATGCACAGTTCAAGATTTTTGAACCGTTGGAGTTCAAGTATAATGTTTGTGAGGCAGTTCTCCTATGGGAGCAGGTTCGTGCTGCTTTCTTTCTCTGATCAGAATTTCTTGTTTCAGAACTTATCATGATTCTAATCTGTCTGAGGAATGCAGTACCGCAACATGACTACAGTATTGACGAGAGAATACCTTGATGTACGCCCTGATGGATGGTTGGACTATGCAGCTATGAGAATTGCACAGCTGTATGATCCTATCGTCCCTCTCTAATTGTTTGCTTGTGTCAATTGTTCTTTCTTATTGAGTTTTATTTTTTATTTTTTATTCCGGGTTACAGGGGAGCTGATAAGTGTTATAATCGTACATTGTGTGAGGAGCATCTTAATGTGATCCTTCCAGCGAAGCCTCCTTTCCATCCACGACAGTTTCATAAATGCGCTGTCGTTGGAAACTCCGGAGATCTGTTGAAAACAGAGTTCGGAGAAGAGATTGACAGTCATGATGCTGTCTTCCGAGATAATGAAGCTCCTGTCAATGAGGTAATATGTCGTTGACGTTACTACGTGGTCTTGAATTGGGTGATTTTTGGTTACTGGAATTGCTTATATTCAAGTTATTTTATTGCAGAAATATGCCAAGTACGTAGGGGTGAAAAGGGATTTCCGACTAGTTGTTCGTGGTGCGGCTCGTAACATGGTTAAGATTCTCAGTGGATCTGGTCAGTACTCATATTCTGTAGAGATATACTCTGCATTTTGTGATTCATTTTTCTTCAAGCACTCATTGCAGCTCTGCCCTTGTGATGTAACTGTCATTGACTGCAGACAATGAGGTGCTTATAATCAAAAGTGTGACCCACCGAGACTTCAACGAAATGATAAAGGTATGGTCACTGTTTTCTCTCTTCTTCTTCTTTTTTCCCATAATGACTTGTTTTGTATATACAGTTTCCACTATGGATGTTTGTAACAAAGCCGCTTTCAAAAACATAATTGAAGAGACCGTATACTGAATGAATCCTTGCCGTACGTGATTTTCTTATGCGGTTTTGTATTTATCTTGTAACAGACTATACCAAACCCTGTTTATCTGTTCCAAGGAATCGTCCTACGCAGAGGTGCCAAAGGAACAGGGATGAAATCCATTGAACTAGCACTGTCCATGTGCGATATCGTCGACATATATGGTTTCACCGTCGATCCCGGATACACAGAGTGGTAAGTATTCTAAACCTCTCTTTTATGAGAATCAATTCTCACGGTTTCTCACTTTTGTGTCTTTACTGTCAATGTAGGACGCGTTACTTCTCCACGCCAAGGAAAGGGCATAACCCACTTCAAGGAAGAGCATACTACCAACTTCTAGAGTGTCTCGGTGTATATATAACTTGCCAAAACCTTTGTTTCTATTTTTCTCTCTAAACATTAAGCCTTTGTGGTCTTTCTGAAGAAACCATGGCTTGGCAGGTAATCCGGATCCATTCTCCCATGAGGTCCGAGAGAAAGAAAGACTGGTCAAGCGTGCCAAGTCGTGAAATGATAAGCCGAGCTCACGCCTCCGCCTTACGCCTACAAAGGAGCCAACAGACAACTAGTTCGAAGAGTTATGGGTTAGGACAGTTCGGTAATTGCAAGGTGTGGGGGGATGCAGACCCTAGAAAAGGACCCGTGTCAGGATCTCCAGACATGAGTGAGGTCAGGAAGAAGTCTGATTACAGGAAATGGGAAGTGATGCCTTTTAAGAGCTTGAGAAAAGAAGCAAGGGATCACTATGTACACATGCAAGGCGTGTCACAGTACAAGATGGATGGGAATAAACTTGACGATCTTGTTTGCGTGAGGCATCGTCCGCTAGAATCAGAGACGTAAATGTTTGTTTTTCAATACCATTGTTGGCAGATAAAAAGTAGAATGTAATGTTTTTTGTTGAAGCAAAGTTCTGCACGTAACATAACATTACTAGTCTTGTTTCTGTTGAAGCAAAGATTTCACAAAGAAAAAGAGTCTTGTTTCTAAATTAGAAGAGTTTCATTCAATGTTTTAAAAACCGGACCCGACACGACTCGATGTATTCACTGGTTGATTTGATGTATTCGTTGGTTGATTGGTCACCTACCGAATCGGATTTTTTATTTATTATCATATATAAAAAATGTCTAAAGAATAATATCTAAAATAGTATCATAAAATAGGTAAATAATAACTGAATCTTAAATATAATGAACTAAATGAGAACATGACAAATTTAAAAAAGATAGTAAAAGAATAATTTATTAATATATTATATCAAATCTTTTGGTTAAACCGTTAAAAAGAATCACGTTATTTACTTCTTCTTACAAAGTCATTTACTTCTTCTTACAAGTGCAGTCTCAAATCTTGTGGCAATGAAAATTCAGATTTGGAGGAATGGTGTACGAGAGACGACAAAAATAATTTATGTTTCTTTTTTTTCTGGAGAAATTATTAACAAATGATGGCTGTTAAAAGACGGCTGTTAAGTATTATTAACTTATTAGTTATTATCAATATCCAGAATTAGCCTAATATGAAACCCTAGTTGAAATTTAAATTGTGTTAAAAATAAAAAAAAAAATCGGATTTTAGCATCGGATCACCGGTTTTGAACCGAGTTGTCCGAGTTTTATGAAATTCAGGTTTTGAACCGAACATGACTCGGCTTACTAAACCTTTGTTCATTAGATAAGCAATAACCGTATAATCCAGGCTTTTGATAATGTAAACAAGAACTAAATCAACAGTACTGACGTTGATACCGCATTGAAGAACCTATATTGATGCAAACCTGAGATAAACGAACAAAAGGTTATAATAAAAGTAACATTGTTTTGTTACTTGTCGTTTTCTTATACGAATCTCAACGATCGTCATGGTATTCCTATACTATATATTGCTTCCCTTTGTTTTTCTCTGCGTACGCGAACTTTTCTCCTGTAACTCAATCAGTCAAAGGTTAGCTGTTTCCCCCGTTACGCTCTCTTCTCCAATTCTCAAAACCTCTATGACTTCCTCAACTATTCAGTCTTCAACTTCTATGATTCTACCCTTGATTACAAACAAGTCCTCTACTGCTCGTTCTTTTTGCATAGCCTCCTGTAAATCCTCAACCTGTCTCAACTCCATCCTCTTAACGCTATTAACCCTCTTGTTACCAAACCGCCTCCTTCCTAGTCTAAGCCCCCTCCAACTTGGGCTCAGTAAGGCAAAATTAACCATTGGTTAATAGATCGCTCTGATTGCATGGCCTCCTGTAAATCCTCAACCTCTCACAGAGCCTCTCTCGTTCTTCTGCAGTCCTAGGGAATTTTTTTTTTCTTTTCCAATGACCCAATCCATAAAGACGTTATCATCGGGGTATTTTGAACTTCATTAATGTTGTGGCTACCTTTTACTAAGAACGGTAATCTAATTTAAGAACGTAATAATACCATGAATGAGAGTTTAGGAGTCAAATGTTTCGTTTATTGAAGTGTTTGAGTGGTTTGTCCAAAAGGAGATACAAAAAAACTAAGAACTCGTGGTTAATGATTATTTCTCTCTTTCGTTCTCGCTTATCTTCTCGTTCTCTTCTTTGACTCCTTTTTATAGATCTTTTACCATCTCAGTTCCATCTTCCTCTATCGTTACGTTTCTGTGTCAGTACAGTGATCGGAGGGGTTGTTGGCAGCTATGTTCTGTGTCATAATAGGCTTGGCGTCCTGCTTTGCCTGACTCGGTAGCGTGTGGCAGATCGTTCTGGGAAACAGGTGATATGAAGATCTTTTTCGAGCTGGGTCTTTTCTGGACCATTTTTTCATTTCATGTCTTTGTCAGTCTTTAGACCAGGTCGACTTTTGGGCATGGACGAGAATCCGAGCCTATATCCAACAATTACTTTAAAGAGTATCTTTAATACTATAAATCAGAAGTCAGTTAACAATCTTGGAAGTGACATGTGTCATCTAAATTTTTTATTAACTTTTTTTTTCTGATTGTATTTGGTTTTCTAAGACAATGGATTGAGATCAAAACCGGATTATCTTTACAACTCATTTTTCCCACTTTCTTGATAACTGCTTCTATTCCCACAACCTTGACGATTATGTGCAAGTATATAAGTAAAGATTGGAAGCCAAAAACAACGATCACAGACCAGCAAAAATGTTCATAACATTTGTTGGGGTTTTTTGATAGAACAGTGCCAATTTTATAAAGATATTAAAAAGTTCATTGGGGAAAAGAAATTTATACGTTTTAGTAAGTATTGTTTATTACTCTCTTTTTTTAAACAGTGGTATTTTTATCAATTGTCTCTAATAAAAAAAGTTTATATCAATTGTTTCTCTTCCAAAATCTGGAAACAAAATAGATGAACATTAGGGTGACTATTAGAAACACTATAACAGCTTTCCGACTTTGTTTTTGAACCAGGTCTTAGCTTTTATGGTTGTTCTACCTCCTTGGTTTTAATCCATTCCAATAAACCTTTTTCGTATTTGAGTCTCTGTATATTTATTTATTTCAGTTTTAAATTTTGAGTGAAAATAGTGAAACTTATTGTTGCGATTTTTGAGTAAACATTTATCTTATTGTGGATGATGAGACTAATTAGTTCAATAACATGTACAGAAAAATGGTAATTAAAGTCAAGTATGTGTATATGCTATGTTTCATATAGGATATAATAAAAAGAGCAAATGTTGTAAGATTAAAATTGGTCTTTTATATGTCAAAAAATTGGTCTACCACCAGAGCTTATGAAATCAGTATCTTTGGTTTGCTTCTGAGAACAAATTTAATGTTATATAGAAATTAAGAAAAAGGACATTTTATGTTTTTATGCAGGATCTTTTATCATTATCGAAATGTTCACAATTCTTTTATGGATTTGTTATATCTTAATAAAAATTGGATTTTTTATGGCCTATGAAGCTAAGACATGAATATATCCAAATTTCACAAAGAAAATTTCATTTGTAACTATTTACATATATTTACAGAGTCAATGTTATTCTAATCAAAATTTGATTTCGATTTGTAAAAATATTTTCAAATTTAGAATGAAATTATATCAAATATTATTATGCCCATGCATAGCATGGGCCACAATCCTAGTTAACAATAATCATTGTTCCGCTTTCAAAAAATATAATCATCGTTCTAAAAAAAGACCAGAAATAAATAAATGGTCTTTTAATTACTAATTTATTCATTTTGAGTAAAATAGCTTTATCTCTAACTACATGTTTTTATTTCAGTTAGATGAATGTCTTAAAAATATTTGAAAATATATTTTCTGTTTTTATTATTTATTTATTTTTGATTCGGTTGAGTTTAGTTACCATTAATCTTAATTTAATTAATAGTAAAATGATATATTTATAATAATAATTCTTTTTAATATAAGTGACAAAATTAAAAACTATCGCAGAAATTTTTGTTTGATACATTAAATTTCTTTATCTTCATATTGACATAGTCAATTATGATTTTGTAATTTTCAAATTAGTATAAAATATAAAAATGGCTGATCGCGTTAATTCCGTTGACCTTGCTCTATTTTACTATTTTCACAAGTTTAGTAAAACAAACTATTTTTACATTATCTGTTGTGTATAAATATATTTTTAACAAGAAGACAGATCATTGTTTAGCTATCTTTTTCAGATATTGAGCTATGAAGTCTGCTATTTTATTCATTGTTTCTTGTGTTGTTTTTTTGCTCGTTTTGGGCTATCCCAAAGGTATATATCAATATTCATTCTATGGCTAATAATTTGCGGAATATATAAATATCAATCTAATTTTCAATTTTCTGCAATATTAAAAGAAAAACCAAACTTCATTATTTTTTATATAAAAATTATTTTCTTTGTTGATATAAAATTGTAGAAGCAAAAGCTGATGACAGATGTCACCGTACGGCCTTATTTCCTGGAAAATGCGAAGATGTTGGAGGAACAAGTTGCCTTATGGATTTCAAGAGAATGAGCCCGCATTTTGATCAGTGTAGTAAATGTATGAACCGCAAGGTCAAAGGTAAAGACAAACGTGAATGCCATTGCAGTTTCTCTACCAAAGTAAATCCTTGCTTTTAACTTCATGCAGATCTCAATTATGGCATCCGATTTAAAAGAGCATATTTAATTTTATTTTCTTATCAATATTTACAGAAATAAAATTTATGATGTTTTTTGTTAAATTTTTTTATTTTTTGAATTTTTTTAGTCATGACACTTTGAAAGCATTATGTTTGAATCTGACAACGTTTTGTAAAATAATATGCATTCAAGCATTGATTCGTGATGCTTTGTTTATGGGATTAAACATTCATCAGTACCAAAGGAAGTTTTTCTTAAAAAAAAGAGAGAAAATGATGCTCGGAAAAAAAATTGATTTGATGGATAAAAAGGTTAGGAAGATGAAAAATCGAGACAGTAAAGAGAAGAATTAGAAACATATAGAATCAGATACGGAATGCTTTACGCCCTCCCCAAGTTGAGTTAAGCGCGACGTAGGTGCCATCGCGTCCCTTGGGTAATGTGGTATTGGTGCCGGCTGGTTCCGGGCCAGGGGGATAGTCGGTTGAGTTAAGCGCGGCGTAGGTGCCATCGCGTCCGCCTTCGAACCTCCTGTTTAAAAAAAAGATATGGAATGGAAAAGCTTGTGAAATAGTTAAGAGTCTAAAGATAACGCGATGGAGAATATTCAAAACATCGCTAAGAAATTAGTAATTTCTGTGTAAATAAGAGATGAACTAGCACATTTTAATTGGTTGATTTTTCATGTTGATATGGACATTTTCAAAACTCTAAAATTAGGATTAGAGTTTTAGAGTATTAGCTAGTAGAACTGAAATTCTAGAAAGCTATGCCCGCCCTCAACAGCGTTACCTCATGCAATATATAAACATTATAACCATCAAAATATATCCGATCATATAAACATAAATTTAATAAAATAATATCAATTTTTTTTTGTAAGAAGCATAATGTAAAGTATCCATTTATCTAAACACTGATAAATAAACAAATATGTTAAATTCAGATTTATCATAGACTTCTAACTTAAAACCAGTTAGTAATAAATAGATTAGTTTTAACAATTTATATATTATTTATGTCCTAACTAAACTTTCAATATGTGAGCTTATATTCTCAAACTCCTTCTCGAGATAGTGGTTCTTATAACCATTAACTTCGACAATATTCCAATTTAGGATTTGATTCGGTCAGTCCATCATACCATTCAGATCAGGTCGGTTTAGGATCAGTCAGACCTTTTTCGATGGGTCTAATCAATTCAGTTTAGTTAAGCAGTGTGTGTGTGGACTCTAATATCATATTAAATTTGGATTTATCAAATAAATTGACTCTAATCTTTTATATATTATTCATGTCTCAATTAAACTCTCGATGTGAAACTTATATTTTCACATCAAAACGTTTTGTAAAAAATAGGAATGCAAGTCAAAGTATATTTGGACATGTGTGAAGTGTGATTCAGTCAGTATCTACTGTCCATAACTATACATATTATGTTTTTAGCTTCTAAACATTATAATGTACTATCTAATTTTTTTTTACACAATTCTTTCAGTGTCGACTGTCCATATCACTCAGATAGTATCAAGTATCAACCTACATCAAACACAAACGGTTCAGAATTTAAATTGAATATGCAAAGACTTTTGATCAAAAAAAAAAGAATATGCAAAGACTTAATATTTGAAAAGATAGCTTGTTGCTGAAAAAGTTATTGTTTTGAAAGATGTGTTCTGTTATACACTTATAAAAAACTGATTGGTTCGACTAGAAAGCAAGTGTCAGGTGGCTAAACTGAATTCAATCGTAATCTAAATTTTTGACTGGTGTACTGTAGCGATTGCGGCAGTACTGTCTTAAAAATTTAATGGTCTTAGAAGACCCAAAACGCCAACTCATGGCTTCGGTAAAGTCTGATTCTCCTAGAAAGAAGTTTAGTTGATACGATGATTGAAGCATGCATCTAATCATTAATCGCCGGGATTGGGAAGAAAGATAGCAAAGGTTTCGCTTGGGTAATCTGGAGCAATCTTGCGCCAAGGTGTGGACTAAACCCTGCTCGTTCATGGCCAATGGTGATCAATCAATTAGCAACTATGAATAGGACTTCTCAGAGAGGGATGCTTACGCTCCTGTGCTGGCAAGGATGTATCTACTGGATTTGGATGGAAAGGAATGCTAGGCTCCACAGAAACACTTTTCGATCGGCTGATGTTATCACACGCTTGCTTGACAGACAGGTAAAGGATCGGATCCTATCCTTCAGAACCACAAACCCTACTTCCTCTTCGATGATGATGCAGCAGTGGCTGTCTTAATCGTTATCGATCTCTGTCTACTGTCTCCCATCTCCTATCTCCTGTCTTTCGGAATTCTCCACTCTCTGTCTCTAAACCGTCGTCGATGGTTTCTAGACAATGATTCTTCCTTACTGGGCTTTACTAATATTAGATGGGTCACTATCTTGGGTTTTGATGTGAGTTTCTTTACTCTGGGTTAGGCTAAATTACTAAAGCCATGGGCTTGTATCTTTTACATTTCTTATGCTTTTAATATGAAAATCAGTTAAAAAAAAAAAGATAGCAAAGGTTTCTATAGATCCGATCATAAAGTGACCGAATTTATTAAAACCACATCAAAAAGATCTCCGAGGGGAAAGAGGAAAATCGCCAAGCGAAGATAGATAATCGATCCTAGGATCGAAGTATATTACATCAAAAACAAAAGATCTCTCATACTTTCATCCTCTGAAAGATTTGGGATTTGTTAAAGAGGATGAAGTATCGAGAGAAAATTTGGTTTTAACATTTACCATACACTTTTTATAAGTTTTTCTCAACCTTTGTTTATTTTATTTCCTTAAATTAAAGCCAAAAAATTGTGCCATTCAAAAAAAAAAGGATCTTTGTGTGTAAATTAGGTTTTGTTAATGGAAAATTGAAAATGATGCAGGATGATTTTTTTGTTCTTATTGTATTTAAATCACGTTTAGTTAATCATAGACTTTTTTGTTATAATTTTACCTACTAATTGATATTTAACAAACAAAATTGGATCTTTTTAATTACTAAAATAACACAAAAAAAAAAAAATTTGGACCCAAGGTAATTATCTATGTTGTCATGGGTTAGAGCCAGCACTGGATTGCAGGTACGGTTGTAGGCGTTTTCAGATACCGGTGGTTGCAGTTTTAAGCGTTTTTAAGAGATTTATGTGATTAGTACAACGGTTAGAAATTAGTCCGTTTATAAGATATTTATGACTAGTTTTTAACCAAATGCCGCAGCTGTTAAATAATAAATTAAAATATTCACATTTTATATAATTATAAAATATTAAAAATCATAATATTATAATAACTATAAAAATTATATTTATAAAATTATAATATTAAATAAAAACATTTTGTTTTAAAGTTTTATAATATAAATTGAAATATAATACATACATTTTAGTATTTCTACTATTTCAATTTAAAAATTTTATTGAATATTTTTTAAAAAGTTAATCTCCCGCAGCCATCCACAACCGTAACGCTAACTTGAACCAGCTTTTAATTTTAAAAGGTTTGGAGCGATTTGAAGCGATTTATAACGGTTTTTTGTAATTGTTTCAAAACGTCAACAACCGCTACTAATCGTAAAAGCTGTGTTTGTGGGTGAAAGCGGAAAAACCAGTTATGTTCTGAGTTCAGTGGAACGCAAGTTTAGTTTCCACTCAGTTATTTTCTTTCTTAAGCTCTATAGGGCCACTACAAAATCAATTGTATATAGGGCTTGTATATATTACGTATGCTTTCAAAACTATTGTAAATCAACGATCATTAAAAAAAAAAAGAAAAGAAACGTGGTGAATGAATCACACAGAAATGAAATAAAAAACATATAGCAAAATCTCATAATCTGGTGTCACACGTATAACGATTATAAGAAACTATTTGTTTTAGATAGAAAAAAAAAAGAATGATAAACAAATCAAAGCTGGAATAACCGATAGAGACGGAGACGCCATAATTTATAAGTAGAATTTACACGTTGGAGCTGACTCGATCAATATCTCTCACGAGTCACGTATCTATAAATAGAGGAAGAGGCATGGAAGGTTACGTAGTTACAGCTGCTCTACACTAATTTAGACACTCTGAGAAAAGTATTGACGATTTGGTGACCGACCGAGAGATATCTGAGTTCCGTCTTCTACTTCTTCTACCCCTTTGCCTTTGGTATGTTCTCTTTTCTTTTTGGTCTCTCCCATTTTTCCATCTTCTTCTTCCTTTACAAAAATTCATGGTACCGTACCACGATTTGTAGTAGGCCATGTACCTTACCTGGTGACTGCTTCAGTAATAATTAATTGTCTATGTGTGTATATTTATTTTCTGAAAAGGCTATAATCAATTTAAAGCATACATGCTATATGCTGTGCATTGTCATCACAAAATCATGTTTGTCTTTTACATGCAAACATATGCGTATGGTGAAAATAATCTTTCCACTATTTGGCATTTTGGAATTGGGGATTCGGAAAAAAAAAAGGTTTAAACATAAATCATTACAACATTATAGCCATAGTTAGATTCAACAATATATAAAAGAGACGGCCTTGAATAAACTGAAAATGAGAATACTATAATTTTGGTTCATCCATACATCCGAGGGTAGTAGTAAGACGAAAACTATCTCGTGAATCAGTTTTGCATTGGACACGTATGTACGCATGCTTCCCATATAGAACACAACTTCATCCTTTTCTCGTGAACGTTTAACTTTCTTTAATTTTTTTTTTTGTATTTTCTTAGTAAAAACCAAACACATTAAGGATTCGTCGTCTGCTCTTTTCAAATTTGTTTCTTCATTTTTGTCGTTGTCTTTCTTTCTAAAATTCGATGCCAACGGTGCTTGTAACTTTGGCCTACTTGTAGTTGTCACTTGTCAGGTAGGTATCATATCAACGTCAATTATCCACGCGGCACTCTTGTAACCTGAAGCTCTGGTTACCATAAATTAAAACTTGTCTCTTATGAGGGTTTGATGCAGCTCTGGTGGGAGATGCTTGAGCGTGGAATACACAGATAGAGTCGGAGAGATTGCGAAGAGACATGGTTTAAAGCTTCATATTGATGGAGCTCGTCTTTTTAATGTTTCCATTGTAATTATCCCTCATCTATTTGATTAATTTCGAAATATATCAATTGAAATTTTAAAACTCACATTTATTGTAGATATATGGTTCTACATTTTTTGTTCTTTATTACTTGATAAGAAGGTTCGTTTATTTAATTTTGAAAACATAAGTTATTGTTCAGGTAATACAAAAATTAAGATTAGTAGACAAAATTAATAATAGTATTAGCTTTAAATAAATTATGTAGCATGATACATATGCCAATTCGTTCTAAATTAGAACTATTTGTTTACACTTGTTTGAACCACTAAACAAACAAACAGCATGATAAGTAGCAAACACATGCAGTGTAGTATGAATAGAATGTTTTATTGAATTTAAATTTAACGCTATAAAAACACGCCTTACATAAACGTTATTATTAATTACAGTTATAGATTATTAGCTAGTGGAGCTAAAATTATAGAAAACTATGACCACCCTCATCAACCCAAACATTACAACCACCAAAATATATAAAATTTTCATCTAGCATAAATTTAATAAAATAGTATGAAAACTTTTTTGTTTTGAGAAAAAATAATATCAAAATGTTCTGTAAGAAACATAATGTAAAGTTCCACTTTTATCTAAACATTAATTAATAAACTAACATTAAAACTAAAACGTTCGTAAGAACACAAATCAAAACATATCATGTTTTTTAGTTTTTTATAAGCCCGCTGATCCGATCAGTTTCGAAAAGAATTCTATGGATTAAGAAAGCGTATTATACTATATGATCCGAGTTTGGAATACTTTTTGATTAATGTCATAAATTGGATCGATCGTCTTTTACAGTCTAATATGTTAACAACATAAGCCCAAGTCAAAGTGTATACTAGTTTAGAATTTTAAAATGAATATGCAAATACCTATTATAAAAAAAAATCACTTTTTTGCCATCATAAAAAAAAAAATTAGCTTGTTGCTGAAAAAGTTACGTGTAGAAAGATGTGTTATACGCGGTATGAATATGATTGGTTCGATAGAAAGAAAAGTATCAGGCGGCTAGACTGAATTCGATCGTTATCGAATTTCAGTTTCCACTCAGTTTTTATTTTCTTAAACTCTGTGGGGGCAACTACAAAAACAATTGAATATATATAATACGTATGCTTTCAAGATTATTTTATCGTACATCAACGATCATATATAAAAAATGAAACGAGGAGAATGATTGAAGGAATCCCATAGAAATGAAATAAAACACATATAACAAAATCTCATAATTTGGTGTCACGCATATAACAATTATTTATAATTATTTTGTTTTAGATAGAAAAAAAAGTGAAAAACGAATGAAAGCTGGAATAACCGATAGAGTCGGAGACTTCATGATTTTAGGAGTAGAAATGACACGTTGGAGCTGACTCAATTAACCTATTTCACAAGTCACATCTCTATAAATAATGAGGGGGAGACATGAAGGTACGTAGTTACAGCTGCTCCACACTAATTTAGACACTTTGAGAAAAGTATTGACGAGTTGGTGAGATATCTGAGTTCCGTCTTCTCTACTCTTTGGTACGTTCCTTTTTCGTTTTGGCCTCTTATCACTTTTGCATCTTCTTCTTCCTTCCAAAAATTTATGGTAACAAGATTTGTGGAAGATGTACCTTACCTGCTGTTTCAGTTATAACCTCTCTGTATATATGTAATCAGAGCCGTGCCCTACGTATGAAAATAGAGGCGGGCCCCCTTCAAGCATCATAAATTTAGGTCCCCAATTTTAATTTTTACTTGGTTTAATGATCAAAACATAGTGCATCTAACTTCAGAATTTGGTCAATTACTTACCTTATAGATGCTAATAATTTGTAGAAATCTGTTTAGAATAAACTGTTTCAGTTTCAGTTTTAACTAGTTTTATGCATTATGAACTTATTTTTATATAAAAAACTTAAATAAAATTTACGTTAATAGATATTGCCTTAGGCCCCGAATACTATAAGCACGGCACTGTGTGTACTTGATATTTATTTTTCTCGAATGGCTATAGGATCAGTTTAAGCATGCATGAAGGTATATATCATTACAATATTATAGCATTAGTTCATCGATACATCCAAGGGTAGTAAGACGACAACTATCTCGTGAATCAGTTTTGCGTTGGACACGTATGTACGCATGCTTCCCATATATAACACAACTTCATCCTTTTCTCGTGAACCGTTCACTTTCTTTATTTTTTGTTTGTATTTTCTTAGTAATTAAAAAAAAAACTAAAAACCAAACAAAAGATTCGTCGTTTGCTATATTTAAATTAGTTTTTCTTTCTATAGTTTCGGTGCCAACGGTGCTTCATAGCCAGAGTGTAACTTTGGCCTACTTGTAGGTATCAAATCAACGTCAAGTATCCACGCGGCACTCTTATAACCTAGTTATTTACCCACTTACCAGTTTGATTCATCTCTCTATCTCTCTCTTCACATCAAACCTACTCGAAACCACCTCTTACGATCTAATATATTATGTGTTTGTATCCTTGTTTCTTCTTTCTCTGCCATTTCAAAGAGAACATACAAATCTAAAAACTTTCCTTAGCTTCACGATGTTTTGTTTTCGTTAATGTTTTAATAATTATGTGTTAATTTGATCTTAGGCCACATCAAGCTTAGTTAATCAACTTCAAGTTGGAATCAGAAACAAGAGCATCCTTTTTCATTTACAAAGGTACTCCTTCTATGGTTTTATTTAAATTTATTTATGTTTTCTATCTTTCTTTGACAAATTTTAAGTTAATCGTCCATGCTAGATAATAGCCTATACCTTTTTGTTTGTATTGGCTATTTAAATTATTCATTATCTTTTTATTTCTTCAAAACCTCTGTTTTTAATTACTAACTGAATCATACATATTTTAAAACTGTGTTGCTCTAGTGCGTATTATATATAACATGCCTGTACTATCTGGGTGTCGTTGACTCAAATGCATGATCATTATTTTTATATATTAACACAATGATTTTTCTCACTTCTATTATTCTTTTATTTCTTACATTCCTTATGAATGTTATGAATAATGTTTTATTATACTATACACGTTGAGGAGAATAATCTGAAGATACTCTAAGCTTTCTCCTCTATTTAATGATGTTAAGGAGACATTTAATATTCTTAATTATCATCCTAATTTATATAATACTCAATTTTGTGAGATTCGTACGGACGAACATTTGCAATTTAATAGGAGAGTCATTGTGCTGTCCCCAAAGACCAGTTCACATCTGACGTCAAAGTGTTGAAACACATTCTTAAAACTAATTATAAAGTTTGATCACAAAAAAAAAAAATTCTAAACAATTAAGATAAGTGTTTGATGCATAGCCATCTTTACCTTATCCAACACGTTAGGGCTTTTCTGGTTTTCTTTGAATAATTCTTTTGTTCCTATAACTTTCTTTTGTCTCGTTACACGTTAGGATTGGTGTTTTTAGCATTGTTATTATGGCTTTCTAACCAAAAGAAATAAAACAATGTGATATATAGGTAGATTGAGATAAAGATGGTGATGCGAACTGTGGATCTACGATCAGACACCGTGACTAAACCTACCGATGCCATGCGTGAAGCAATGGGAAGCGCAGAGGTTGACGACGACGTCCTAGGTTACGACCCAACGGCTCGACGTCTCGAAGAGGAGATGGCCAAGATGACGGGGAAAGAAGCAGCTCTGTTCGTACCATCCGGTACAATGGGGAATCTGATATGCGTTATGGTCCACTGCGACGTGAGAGGTAGCGAGGTGATTCTTGGCGACAACTGTCACATCCATGTTTACGAGAACGGAGGTATATCAACAATAGGAGGCGTGCATCCCAAGACAATCAAGAATGAAGAAGACGGGACAATGAACTTGGGGGCTATAGAAGCAGCTATCAGAGACCCTAAAGGAAGTACGTTTTATCCATCAACGAGGTTGATTTGCTTGGAGAATACACACGCCAAGTAAGTTTTTTGCTCATGTTATTCATATTTAATAAAAGGTTAGCTAGCTTGTCTCTTATGAGGGTTTGATGCAGCTCTGGTGGGAGATGCTTGAGCGTGGAATACACAGATAGAGTCGGAGAGATTGCCAAGAGACATGGTTTAAAGCTTCATATTGATGGAGCTCGCCTTTTTAATGCTTCCATTGTAATGATCCCTCATCTCTTTTTTTTTTTCTCATTCTTTAACAATATGCATCAATGTTAGAAGCAACGCTAGACGGTAATTAGGTGTTTTGTATATAACTCATGATTTAGACATGGCCTAATTATTAACCGATTTGAATTGTATAATTCGAATTTTAAGAAAATCATTTCGGTTGGCATTGCCTATACCCATTTTTAGAAGATCTATGCATTATAATAAGTTTGAACTAGGATTGTGACACATAACAACATTAATACAAAACCACTAGACTAAACTACTATGAAATTTTTTTGTTTTGTAAGGCACTTGGAGTTCCAGTCCATAGGCTTGTACAGGCTGCTGACTCTCTTTCGGTACAGTTTTTCTCTTCTTTATCTTGTTTTAACCTCTGAAATGTTTAGCTAAAAGAAAACACATGCATGCACACTCTGCTTCAGGTGTGTCTCTCTAAAGGTCTTGGAGCTCCGATAGGATCTGTAATCGTTGGCTCACAGAGTTTCATAGAAAAGGCGAAAACGTTAAGGAAAACATTAGGTGGAGGAATGAGACAAACAGGTGTTCTGTGTGCAGCTGCTTTGGTCGCACTTCAGGAGAACCTCCCAAAGTTACAGTTTGACCACAAGAAGACAAAGTTGTTAG
Source organism: Brassica nigra (assembly GCA_016432835.1). Taxonomy (NCBI): domain Eukaryota; kingdom Viridiplantae; phylum Streptophyta; class Magnoliopsida; order Brassicales; family Brassicaceae; genus Brassica; species Brassica nigra. The sequence goes on from CM028247.1 coordinate 69,518,069, forward strand.
CTGGTACGTACCCCTAATCACTCTACTAATTAACCCCCAAGAAAGAAAACTCAGTAATGTATACTTTTGCAGAAGGGTTGAATCAGATGAAAGGGATTAGAGTGAACATTGCAGCTGTGGAGACCAACATGGTGCGTATTGACACAACTCTTGTTGTTGTTGTTAACAATATTAAGATTTTCTTAACTAAATTATTTAAATATTTATGTCACAAAATCAGATTTTCATGGATATGGAGGATGGATCAAAACTTACCGCTGAGAAACTGCGCAAGAGTTTAACTGAGCATGGCATTCTCGTCATCCCAGAAAACTCGTCCCGGTATGTCTCACATGAACATAGCTTGATTTTTGCGTTTACATGCAGGAAAAAGAGTTATTGAAAATTTTAAAAAATTTTGAAATATTAATACGTTTACATGGAATGTGATTTGCAGGATCAGAATGGTTATACACCACCAGATAACAACAAGTGATGTGCATTACACATTGTCTTGCTTTCAAGTAAGAGTGTTATCATACTTCTCTAAACTACACATTCTTTCCAACAGTGGGGACTGATGTTCGTATGAACTGATGTTCGTATGAACTGATGTTTTATTTTGGCAGCAAGCAGTGCAAATGATTCAGGAACCAAGCCGAAACTAAACTGGTGAAACCGAAAATGTTTTCTTTCTAAATGTTGTTTGTCTATGTTATTTTCAATTAAAACTTTTAAGGATCCATTGATCTCTTTAATGAAATGAACTGAATTTGTCACTCTCATTTCTTCCATTTTATTACTATTTTGTTATATCTTACTAGTAACCAAAACGAATGGTTTCAAGAACCCTTTAATTTTGTTCTTTCGAGAGACTGAAGAAGAAACATGTTTTTGGTTATATGTTCATATATCCTTCATCTGTAAAGGTGTCCAACAAGAATGAGCAGGCAGCCTCATCAACTCTGTATGTACACATTAAAATCAATCCCCTTCAATCAGTGGCGATTATGTATCTCTTCCTTGACAAGCTCAGTCACCAAACCTATATATGTTAGACGCGACTCACTTAAAACCTGTTGAAGTGAGCTTACTTCATCCATGTCAGCTATGTATCATCTAGGTTTGCAAAAGAAGCTTTACATTTTCAGATCAACAATGCAAAACTAGTAAAGATTTACTTGTATTATTACGGGTGACTTGCATCCAAACATTTCAAACCCATCAGGACTCCCGCAGAGGGCTGCAGAGGAGGAATATCTTATTTACCGGCTTTGTGTTACATGTAACTATATAAACATACATATATTTAGTTAATTGAGATTAATATAAAGAGAATATATTGTAATAAAAAATATTTTTTAATGGAAATTTATTAATGTTACCTCATTTGAAGATAACTTGAGAAATAGAGGAATTTTAAATGGTGGTACCAAATACAAAAAAAAAAGATACATGGTAGTGAATGTTGGATGTTTCATAAATAGAGGGAACTAAATACAATTTGTAAAAGAGGTAAAGGGTGTATTCCGTAGTTTAAGAGAAACATGGTAGTGAATGCTGAATCTTTCATAAATAGTGAGAAGTAAATAAAAATTGTAGAAAGATAGAGGGTGTACTCTATAAATTAAAGATAAACCCTACTTATCATATCAAACCCCCCAGAACAAAGAAAAAAACACTCACACAGCCATTGTTCCTAAAATCGAAGAAGAAGAAGACCAAACGGTGAGTTTACTTACACTCTACTCTCTTCATTTCTCCAAGATTAGTTATCTAAGAACAAGTTTCTCTGCTTCTGCCTGCTCAATCTCATCTCTACTTTAAGGATTCTCTGCTTCTTTATGCTCTAACATGTCTTGTCTTCTTCTTCTCATGGATTCCACAGGTTTGGTTATGAGATAAGCTTCGGACACTGTAACATCTAAGCTTTCTGGGTCTAACGTTCTTCCTCGTCTATCAAGGAAAGTTCTCTGCTTTTGTCAAAAAAAAAGGTTCTGAAATTCTGAGAGATGACTTCATCAAATTTGCTACTTGAGGCTCACTTCTTCCACATTCCAAACCCGTCTCGTCTCAGTAATGGATTATGTCTGGTGAATTGTTCAGATTGGAAGAAAGAAACTGTTCTGAGATTCTCTGGCTTGCAGAGTAGTAGTCTCTGCATTGAACCTGTTGCTGATTTTCCCGAGAGAAGAACCTCAGAGGTCCATAAACTGAAACCAAGGATGGTGTTCTCATCTGATGGACCAATCACAGAGAACAAACAAGAAACAAACAACGAGATCCTTCACAACCTCTGCAGCTACGGGAAGCTAACGGACGCTTGCAAACTCGTCGAGGTCATGGCTCGTCACAACCAAGTCCCTCATTTCCCTTCTTGCACCAACCTAGTCCGCGGACTAGCCAGAATCGATCAAACGGATAAAGCAATGTGCATACTAAAAATCATGGTGATGTCCGGTGGAGTTCCGGATACTATCACCTACAACATGGTCATAGGAAACCTCTGCAAGAGAGGTGATCTGAGATCCGCTCTGGCTCTGTTATCAGACATGAGCCAGAGCGGAACCTCTCCCGACGTGATCACCTACAACACGGTGATCCGTCGTATGTTCGACGACGGGGAATACGAGGAAGCTATTGAGTTTTGGAAACATCAGCTGAGGAGCGGGTGTCCTCCGTACATGATCACCTTCACGGTTCTGGTGGAGCTCGTGTGCAGGTACTGCGGGAGCGGTAGAGCTATGGAGGTGTTGGATGACGTGGCGGTTGAAGGTTGTTATCCTGATATAGTCACGTATAACTCTCTTGTGAACTATAACTGTCGAAGAGGGAAGCTGGATGACGTGGCGTTGGTTGTTAAGCATATTGTCTCTCGCGGCGTGGAGCTCAACACCGTGACTTACAACACTCTTTTGCATTCGCTCTGTTCTCATGGATACTGGGACGAAGTTGATGAGATTCTGAGCATCATGTACGAGACTTCTTGCTGCTCTCCTACGGTTATCACGTACAACATCTTGATCAACGGTCTGTGCAAGGCGGGGCTGTTGAGCCGCGCGATCGATTTCTTCTACCAGATGGTGGAGCAGAGGTGTGCGCCTGATATCGTCACTTACAATACAATTCTTGGAGCTATGTCTAAAGAAGGAATGGTGGAGGAGGCGATGGTGTTGCTCGGTTTGCTGAGGAAGACTAGGTGCTGTTCTCCAGGTTTGATCACTTACAACTCTGTGATCGATGGGTTGGCTAGGAAGGGTATGATGGAGAAAGCGTTGGAGCTGTACAACCAGATGGTGGGAGATGGAGTCTCTCCTGATGATATAACGCGCCGTTCTTTGATCTATGGTTTCTGCAGGGCGAATCTTGTTGAAGAAGCGGGGCAGGTTTTGAAGGAGACGAGCGATAGAGGGCATGGGATCAGAGGGAGTACGTATAGGTTGGTGATCCAGGGGCTGTGCAAGAAGGGAGAGATGGAGATGGCGGTGCAGGTTGTTGAGATAATGCTGACAAGTGGACGTAAGCCGGATGAGAGTATATATACTGCGATAGTTAAAGGTGTGGAAGAGATGGGAATGGGAAGTGAGGCTGGTGAGTTGCGGAAGAAGCTTAGGCAGTGGAAACTTTTGAGAGAAGTTTAGAAAACGTGTTCTTTTTGTTTGGTTGGTTTTGTACAGGAAACAAGTTTTGTTATGTCTGAAATGGTTTGGAATTAGAGATAGGCTTATGTCTCCAATAGCTCTAGTTATGTTCCAGTGTCTTGTTATGTTTCTGGTCACTCTTTTGCGTTTCCTTTTGTTAACTGTAATATCTGCAGCTTCAGGTTTCAAGTTTTTATGTCAATTATGTGTTTATATAAGTTGTATATTCGAAATTATCCGAAAACCGGAAACGAATTGGAACCAAACTAGACCAGAATCTTTTTCAGATATTAGCTGGTTCTCGAGATTGAACCGAGTTTTGTAAATAACTGAATCGTTCTCTAGTTTCTAGATTCGAATGCCCAGGCCTACTTGCAATGATTGTTACTCTTACAATTTCTCAAATCACTTCAGCATGAGTACAAAGTAAACTTTGTTTTGGTTTCAGTTCCAAACTTAAAATAAGTAAAAGTATAACTCTTTTGAAATGTTTCAAAAGTAATCTATTTTGGTTGCAGCCTTGCAGGTGTAACATCTTCCCACGTTATGACGAGCCCACACCCACCACAGACCGTGCTGCTACCAACTTTTCTTCCTTGGCTTGTGAGTGTACGCTGATGCGCGGTTCTAGTGCAGTTACGGAATACAAAACGACTTCTATTGTAACTCTTCAGCTCTAGTCGGGGCACTGTTTGTAGTGATGGTGAAGGTTTTTGGAGCTCTGGAGCTACGCGCTGAGCTCCTTCCCACTCAAACGCTCTCCTGTGAACTTTCGAGGCCATGTCTATTTTGGTTGCAGGTGTAACATCTTCCCACGTTATGACGAGCCCACACTCCCCACAGACCGTGCTGCTACCAACTTTTATTCCTTGGCTTGTGAGTGTACGCTGATGCGCTATTCTAGTGCAGTTGCGGTGCACAAATCGACTTTTATTGAACCTCTTCAGCTGTTGTGGGGGCACTGTTTGTGGTGATGGTGAAGGTTTTTGGACCACCACTGGGACATGCTGACAGGCCATGTCTTTTTCTTTCTTTGTCAGTTTCTCTTCTTCATTTTCTTTTACCAATGTCTCATGCTCATGGAAACTAAAGATCCAGCTAATAGTCAAAGAAACAGCAGTGAGTGAGAGTCATAAAGAAAACCAAAGTATTGTGAAAATGCAAACTTACTTGGGGTTGTGTCTATTTAGTAAGTTCTCCATCAACTTGTCTGAGCAGCAACCAACCTTCTGTTTCGGTGAAGTGTTCTTGCCATCTGCAGCTTCGTCAAATTCAAAAAGATGTAACATCTCTTCTTTGGAGATGTTCCCATGCACTTGTTGTCTATCCACAACTCTTGCAGCAAGCCCCTCCTTAGTCACCTGCCGTTTATATATCTTCTCTTCAATAGTCCCACGTGCCATCAACCTGTAGGCAAATACTGGTTTCTTCTGACCATAACTCCAAGCTCTATGTATAGCTTGAAGATCATAAGTTGGATTCCATGAACCATCAACTATGATCACACGGTTAGCAGCATAGAGATTAATCCCAAGTGATCCAGCTCTGGTTGAGATTAAAATGCATTTCACCCTTTTGTTTTCAGTCTCATTAAACCTATCAACTAACTTCTGACGTTCTGAGATTTCGGTTTTGCCATCAATCCTGCAACCATGCAAAAGGAAGTTAGAGCCTCCATAATGGTTTGCAACGCATTCAAGAACTAAGATACCAACCTGTACCAGTCTTTACCCTTCTTCCAGAACTTTCCTTGTTTGCCATTGCGAGGTAGTCTTGAAAGATAAAGTTCTATGAGATCCAGCGTTGGGATACTCTGGCTAAACACAAGGGCCTTATCATCCACATCAGCGCACATGGATAGAATATCCAACAGCAAAATCATTTTGCCACTGTAGTCCAACTCCTTGTAGTTATTTTTGTCAAGCAAGTCCACCCACCAGTCCTGGCAAAAAGACAGGATTAGAATCATAGCACGAGTGCCAAGCTGAGTAGTCTATAGTTACCTCCAAGAGGTAGCCATCAACTTCATCTTGCAAACCACTCATAGTTCTTTGTTTCTCTGTCAGTATCCAAAACAACAACAATGACACACAATCTGTTAATATCTATATAAAGGTTTTGTATTTTCAATGTAGAATTCTAAATAGAAGCTCAGTTTTAACTTCATTGTATTATTGTATTAGTGTATTAATTAGAGAAAACATATATTTAGTGTATTAATAGATGGTAAAATAGAGTTTTTAATTGATTTTTAATATGCTTGAAAAATTCTAAATGAGAGTTACCTCCCACAACCATGTTGCAGTCTATATCTTCATCACTTGAACAGTCATCTGGAATCTCAACAATGCTAGCTCTGTGGCCATCTTTGCTACCTTCTCTTCTTAACTGCGGAATCCCTGGATGATTCAAAATCTTGGAAACACAAAAAAAAACACATAGAGGATTCAGCACACCAAAAAGGATACCAAATAAAGTCTCAAGAGTGGTTCATTTATACCTGAGCCAAGACTTGGTAAGCAGCAAAGAAGTTCTTTCTCATCTTTTCATCTGTTTTTCCATCACTGATCCCATATAGCTCAAGAAATCTCTTATACAACTCCCTCTGCAAGGGAGATAGCTTGACAGAAATTACAAACACTGTTTTAGGTGGCAGATCATTTTTCAAAACATTCATATCCATTCTTTGCACAAATCCTTTCAACTTCTCATACAGAATGTGTGATCTCTGGTTCATTATTTTCACATCCTCTGCAGTTGAATTCATATGTTGCCCGTTCTCTATTGGATTTTGGAAGCTGCATGCATGGTGAAAGCACGTTTAAAACTATAGAAACTCACATGAGCACAGGCAGGTACGGAAACAATGGTATGAAAGACTAACCGGTTTCTAAACTCAGGGCTGCTTCCTAGCAATCCTTCTCTTACAAAATCAACCATCTGTTGCAGTAAAGAAATGACTTCAGAAACATAAGCTAAGAACAAAATAGTTCACACAAGTTTCTATGGTTCTTTAAGTAACTTACACAATAATATTCCATGAGATTGTTTTGAAGGGGTGACCCAGTTAAGGCAATTCTCCTCTGGCATCTAACTTGCTTCAATGCTTTGGTTGTGTCAGCCCTGGTGTTCTTGATGATTTGAGCCTCGTCACAAACAAGTATATCAGGTCCATCCTGCATGCAGCCACATAGGGTTAGGAATGTGTAAACCATAAGAATCAGGTTTTTTGCTAGTGAAAAATTATAGTCTCACCGTCAAAGCATTAAAGATTTCTCTGGCGGCATTTATATCCTTCACCCCTTTCCCAAGAGACAGATTTCTAAAAGTGGCATAGCCCAACAATAAGACTCCACCCTTACTTTGCCACTTCTTTAGCAAGTCCAGTCTCATCTCCCTTCAAAAGAAACATCAACGCAGGAACTGAGTTGACAAGAAGCATAGAGAATCTGCAACCAAAAGCTTCATTCATAGAAGAATCATCTAATACCTTGAAACGTCTTCAAGCATGAAGATGTGAAGTGGTTTCACTTCTGAAGGCATCCACTTCATAAACTCATTTCGCCAGTTGTGCAACACATTTACAGGAGTCACAATAAGAGCAGTTTTCAAACCCAAATCAACACATCTCATTGCAGTGTGCAGGAATGCTATAACCTGATAGATTTAAGTGGGCTAATTAAGAGATAATGAGCCAGTAACTGCACACATCTAATTAACGTTTTTAATCATTATTATTATGCACCTGAAAAGTTTTCCCCAGGCCCATTGTGTGTGCTAAAATACACCCAAGACCTTTATCACCAGACTTTATACCGTTGATAGATTGAACAATATTTTCCCACATAAATCTAATCCCTGTAACCTGAAAAATAGAAACCACCAAACTTAGAGAGCAGAAGTCATTTCCATAATAAGCAAATACTAGTCGACATGGGAATATTATCTTATTATAATAATTTAAAGAGAGAGTAAGTTAAGAAGATGGTTTGGGATCAGCAAGGGATGCACATATGTTAATGCTAAACCTGATGATCTTTTAGTTGGGCAGATATGCTAGGAGGAATTCTCACAGCTTCTTCACCAGTCTCCCTAACTACATTCACTATGTAACCACTGTGAGCATCACCAAGAGCCTCAGCACCTCGTAGAACATTTTTACCGTTAGACATAGAGCTACATGTTCTGTATCTGGCGGAAAACGGAAAGGACCTAAAACACTCTTGTCGTTTCTACAAAAAAAAAAAAGAAAGAACCAAATGTATAATGACTCAAGAAGCCAAAAATAAGTAAAAGATTCAAAGTTCTAGCAAGTTAAACACCTTCTCAGTTGATATTTTTCTTTTTGTATCTTTCCCTAGTTCAGCATCATCAATTATCCGTCGGATATTTTTCTTTGAGCTAAAGGAAAAATACTCAATATTAGTTGAAAACATGCTGAACTTTTATATCGGCTCTATATATATGATAATACCTTATTGCTACATTGACATCAGCAATATCAGAGCTAGACTTTTTATCTCCTCCTATGGCTTTCTCCAGTTCCAGTGTCAATCTTTGCAAGGGAAGTGGAGCGCAACAACAACAATCCCAGCCATAGGATTGAGCTTCAGACAAGCATTCATCACCAATATTCCTCTTAATACATGATGCACAGAAATGTTTTTCGCATGACCTACAATCTATTAAGTCAGAAATGTGTCCACACCATTCACAGTAACGTTCCAAAGAGTCATCACCACCCTGTTGGTAAAAAGTCAAAACGTTTTGGTTATAAAGAGAAAGATATGGAATAATATTTGTTAGATTACAGCAACATTAAAAAATGTGATCCTCTAAATAACAGAAAAAAAAAACAGCATATACATGTATTGTAAGTCACATACCTTAGCGAGTCTATCTTCAATTGAACGTTTGCAATCCATGCAAACTATAACTTGTAAATGGGGATGAGTTTGCACTTCCACAGCTACGTTATTACAGACGGTACACCTAAAACTGTTTGATATATTCTGTGGATCATCTCTCATGGTATCTGCATCAACAGCTGTGATAGGGACCATCTTATCTACATCTGAGTTAGACAAGTTCCCGCTTTCCTCTTTGCTGACTTCATTATTTTGAGACTTAGTGCTAGTCTCAGGAGAGTTTACTTGATCTTCAGCCAGGTTAGGGACGGTAGGATTCTCATCCAAATACGCAGAATCATCACCACTATTCTCTGCCGCGTGCCTGATAACCTGGAATAAAATCATATGAAGACTCTTGCGTTAACACAAGATAGAACATTTAGTGACAATAGAACAACCATATGTAAATGCTAAACAACAGTCAAATCCCTAAAAGGGATACATGAAAAAGTCACCACAATATTAACTTGACAATATTTATAACAAAACACAGAATATATGAGGACCAAAACATGCCACTTAAAGACTCTACTGTGACAAAGATGGGCTGTCAAGAACATAGAGTAGGTTCTCGATAATTACCAGGCTCACTAAGACTGATATCACATTATCCCCTACAGATAACCTGTGACACTCTATCTACCAGAAGAAACCGAAAAAGTATATATGCAAACCAAACCTGTTTAGATCCTGTCTTGCGTCTCTTCTGATTCAAAAGAAGTTGAAGTTGACGATCAGTATTTATATCATCCTCCTCTTGGACCTATTAAGAATAAATATTTCATTGCAAACTCTGTAAAAGTAGGAACATAAAGAGGCGCCAAACAAGGTAATATACTTTCAAAAGTAGAATGCTTATTTCACGGAAAACAAACAAGTAAAGTCAAAAGATAATACCCTCACATGCTTTTTCTTTTGTTCTTCAGTTAGGGCAAGCTCTTTTTCGTTTCCTTTTGCATCGGCAAAAAAAGTGTCTGCCCAGCTTGCATCTTCAATTTCCTCCACCTGAACAAAAAAAATAATAATAATGTGATAATTAATCATTCTAGTATGGCTATGATATAGGATTATTAAGCTAGTTTGAGAAGGAACATGAGAACTTCAAAGATAACTTGCCTCCCAAGGTTGTACATAATGTCTTGCATCATATGAATGAACTTGGCTTAATGCTTTTTCCTGAAAATTATTTGACATCTTATTAAAAACTACATTTTAAAGTGAGTTATGTTTTCTATCCTGATCAGGGTACAATAATGGACCATAAAATTCATTAACTTCCAAGCAGAAACTAAGAAAAAAAATTAACCTCATTATTGACTCCTGGAAATTCTAATCCCATGGCTGCAGTTTGTTGTGGAGTGCTTGCCGAGTAAACAGAAGCCCAATTCTTACTACCAAAGCTGGAGACAGCCTCATCCTTTTTTTCCGTACAAACTTTGTTGAGAGACGACCAGTCAAGCTCAGATGGTCCAGCTAGACACTCTTTAACAACATCTACTTTAGCAAGAGACTCCTTTTCAAGTGCTTCTTGAGCTTCAGCCGCCTGAAGACCAATGTGTAATCATAGAGAGTGAGTCTAAGAGCTAGAGTTTAAATTTGGCATATCAAGATCTCCAGCGAAAGGAAGAGATTAATATATATACCTTACTCTCTACTCCCACAAGCTCTGAGATCCACTCGCTTATTTCTTCCTCGCTAAGAGGTTTCTGCTTAATAGTAGACTAATAATTGAAAGTTATATTAGGTCATAATCTCAGAGTTATAGACCCAACAAAAAAAAAAATGAGCAAGAGTTATCAATGTTGCTAATTAACCTCAAGATCCAACTCACGATCATGTCCCAACAGCAATACTTCGTCATCATCTGAAAGAGAAATAACAGAAATTTCAGATCTTGTATTAACATCTTGCATCTCCTCATCTTTCTGCTCATCTTGATTGTTGTTTTCTTCTATATGTTGGTTATCTTGCATCTCCACTTCATTTCTATCCATTGCATCCTCGTTTTCCTCTCTTGCATCCATCTTACTGAAAAAAAAAGCATTAATAACCAAAACAGTGAGTTACAAGTTTAAAAGTTTGGTCCACGCGTAGAAAGTTGATAAAGGCCAAACTATTGTCCATATAACTTATTGTTGATGTGGGGTTGTTAACAACTACATGTGTGCATAAACCGTATCAAGCATTTATTTGTAAATAAGATATATCATTGAATTCTAGTTGGACAAAGCAAACATGTAATGTAACCCTAAAAGCTGAGTATATATTCATATCATTCTCCCAACACATAAAAGTTTGAAAATTACAACGTTAGAACAACATTGAAAGGTATTGATTAAATTCTAGGATAAGGTCTGATCAGTGTATGCCTTCTTATCAACCACACATAGAGAAATATCAAACACTCCTTAAGATCTATCAACCACTTGTCTAAGCATGAAAAAAGAGGGGCTTTACCAAAAGCTGGAGAATCCTGGTGCAACTCTGAGTACAGAGAGACGAGAGCAATCACTGAGAGCGGAAGAGAGAGTTTTGTTAGCGTTTGGGTTTAGGGAGGCAAGAACCTCGGCAACAACGGCTGGTCGGGGATTCAAAAACTGGTGGGCGCGCTGAGATGTGTGGAGATTGTTTTGGTTTCAGATGTTTGAAAGTATATTTTTAAGGACAGGAAGAGATGTGAATTGTTTGGTAAACAATATAAAATTACAGCTTTTTTTCTTTTATTTTTTGTTCAAACCTCTTTTTTTTCTTTTATTTATTTCCTTTTTTCACTCAGCAAAGGTCAAAGATACTCTATGAGTATATTGGGTATACTTCCATACTAAATTGATCCAGAGGATATAGTCAATGTTGTTTATGGTAACAATATTAGAAATGGGAAAGTTGAACTACTTTACTATACATCTAATGGTCTTTTTGCCAGGAAATTATTTTAATATAATATTATTTAAAAACAAATTGGATAAGTTTATCCAAAAAATATCTAACTAAAAATCATCCAATTTTTTTTTGTAAAAGAAAAATCAGAGTCATCTAAATACCATCTCCAGTTTATTTTACTAAAATATATTGAAAATTGGATTATTTTTTTTTATAAAATAAAATGCATAGGTTGTCATCTTTGTATAAAATGCATAGGTTTTCATCAATCTTTCAAAACATAGTCAAGTGCTAAAAAATAAAATAAAAAATAGTCAAGTGCTTTTACTTTTATAGGAAATAAATCTTATATCATTTTTTAGTTAAAAAATGGTGTTTTCTTTTTAAATTTTTGAAAGCTTTATATCTCTTAAAATGTTTTTATTTACAGCTTTAGTGATGTTCATTGTCGGGTTGACACGGTCTTAAAACACCCAATGAGTTTTGAAAGAATGTGGGCTTAGTTGACCAATAAAAGATATAGAAAAAGCCCAAATAAAAGACATGGAAAAAGCCCAAATACAGTAGTGGGAATTAGGGTTTTAGAAGAACTTCTATTAGGTTTCTTAAGTGGGAGGCGAGAAGGTTCTTGTTTTGGGTGAGGAAGATGGCGAAATACAACGAGATAGCGAAGAAGAAGAGAGAGGCGAAAGCGGATAGGAAGCGAGCTATCCACGGCGATCCACTCACGAACAAATTGAAGACCAGAGCTCCCGTTGTCTCCGTCTCCGGTAAACGTCAGAAGAAACTCCTTCGCAAATGGCGCAGAGTATGAATCGAATCTCCTCCTTTTCTTTTGATACTTCAATCCGCATCGCCACTAAAAATGTGTTTTTTTTTATTGGTAAACAGGAGCAGAAAGATATGGTGGAGAAAGGTCTTGTTACTATGGAGGATGTCGAGATGGCTTCTGCTGAAGGTAAAGCTTTTTATTTTTTTCATCCTGAGAAAAGCTTCTTGAGCCTTTGTTGCTTCTAATTGATTCTCTTGAGCACACTGAGTTTGTCAATAAAAAACTACTCTTTGATGCGATTGGGAAGTATAGTTAGGAATAAGCTTTCTATACTCAGGAAGGCAAGCATATCAAACTTCTTGCTTAGTTAATTGTTCTCCTTAATGTCTTAATGCACATTAATCGCTTTGTCTTCTTTTGTATATTGTTTTTATCTAAATCCGTGAAATTGTTCAGGCTTATTTGCATTCCTTTTGCTTTTTTTTATTGTATTGCTTAAATGAAAGTTGTTTTCTTTCTCTATTGTTGTCTCAGCTGCATCAGAAGACTCCACCAAGACACCCTCTAGAAAATTTAGCGTGAAGAAGACCTTGAAGCTCAATAAACTAAAGAATAAAGGTAATGAATGAGTGAGCTTACAGGAGGCTCTTATATCTCATTTTATCTTTAATGCCTATTGGTGCAATTTAGCCGATCATGGAAGTGACAAAGATGTTGTCTACTTGTTGTAATCAGGCAAGAAGAAGAAAAGCCAGAAAGCCGGTGGACAAGTATCTGCTGATCAGATGCTAGAATGATGATCAGAGTGATGAAGGGTTTTTCGAATTTTTTGTTATTTTTACTGCTAAGATTTTCTCTAAAATGTCTTTGTTTCGAAAGATCTCATTTTGTATTCTGGGGGGGATGCCTGATTCGGTTCTTCTGTCATATTACATTAATAGTATCAAAATTTCAGTCACCGAACCTTCTCTGTCGATTCCAATGTAAAACACTCAACTTCTTCTGAGTCAAAATCCCTGTGTCAGCGGAAAACGACGGGCTTGTAGTGTTTTTGTCACAAGTCAAGAACTTTTTCATCAGCTAATAAACACATGCGTACTAACGAACCCAAAGAGAGACATGATACACACCAACATTTGAAAATTTTGAAGCTTTACAAACGACCTTTAAATCCTTATAAATAAAATATCAAATCCATGGATGTTTTACTTGCATATAAAATACCATAAAGCAGTAAACAAACAAGCCAAAGAAAGAAAACATCCTACTGAAGCAGAAGAAAGTAGAAAAGCTTAAATGGTTGCACAGGCGCACGACCTTCCTTCCACTTTCAATCCCGTAAGAACTGAGCAAAACTCGAGAACCATAAGAACTGGTCTTGCTCTATGAAAACCACATGAAACCGGTTTTGCTCAGGGGAACCCGAGAAAAAACTAAACCCCCTATCAAACCGGCTGCTCCGAGAACATACAACTTTAGGTACTGCAACAACATATATATCTCGTTGCTAGTACTACCATCACGCAAACAACTGTACAGAGAAATGTTCATTCGTTCACAGAGAACCACATATCTCATCTCCCTGACGAGACCAAAGTCTTTTCATCATTGGCACTCATCGATGGATGAGGAACAACAGGGAGACCCGGGTTGGAAGTGGTGACAGGTGCTGCTTCTTCCTCGACTGGTACAGCCTTCGGTGTGTAACTAAAGTCCAGCTCTTTGTTAGCTGCAAGTGCCACAAGCTCTTTCTCTTCAAGCCCTTTGGTCGGTCCGAGGCTGCACCTATCTGGACTATGCTTCGCCAACGCATCTCTAAATTTCTTTATCTGAAGATGAAAACATCAAAAATCAAACTCTAAGATTGACTTGATTAAATGAGGAGGAGATGATGAGAAAAAACGTTACCGTAGCATTGGTACAGCTAAAGCTGCAGACACGACCATGAGCGCCTCGGTAGAATCTAAAAAACGGGAGGACATGAACACCAAGACTATAACACATAGACTTGTGCTCCTCGTAGTTCACCTGAAGGAACTGCACATCAGGGTTCTGCTCTGCCAGCTGGCATAACTGAAACAAACCATAAAAACATTAGATCGTTTCCCAGCATCAATCCAAAGAAGTGAAAAAATCTTTAATTAATAATACCTTAGGATGAAGAGCCTTGCAGCCACCACAGCCAGGAGAGAAGAAATCAACCACAACGAGCTTATCACCAGCGTTGGTGAGAGAGTCAACGAGGTCTCGAGCTGATGAGATCTCTCTCATGTTCTCTTTCAGACCCTTCTCCCACCATTTCTGAGGTGTCCCAATCCTCAGCGTTGTCTGTTTACATAAAAAGTTAACACTTTTTTTGACAGATCCAAGAAACCAATTCGAAACCCTAAACCAAAGGTATAAACTTTAGTATTGAATTCATCAATTAGCTCCTAGATATCTCGTAATTAGATCTCAGCATGTTACCTGAGCTGAGATGGAAGATGATCTGAAGCTTCTCCCTGTGAAGGTCTGGAATTGAGTCTGAGGGTTCAGCTTGAGAGAAGAGAAACTCTTTCTCAAACCGAAGCTCACCGGTGATGAGACGGAGTAATCATCTATGTGATGGTGTTGGTTCACGCAAGCTCCTCTGAAGATCAGATTCGTTCTGCTGATTGCTTCCGCCATTAGAGGGCAAAAAAAAAGTTAATCGGATTTAGAACGAGAAGAGGCCTAAGAAGAAGAAGAAGAAAAGTAACTCTTTTTTTGGAGACAACGTGTCTTCTCGGCAATCTTTAATCGCCACGCAAGTTTTTTTCCTCTTCCACGAGAAAGTTTTATAAAGAGAAAAGGAAAAGAGTTGCTGCAGGAGAAGAAGGAAGCTGTTTTGGCTTTTCGTTGCGAGATCTAGACCGTTCGATTTGGATTGGGGAAGTTTTAGATCTGACGGTTGGTTTTTGTGATAATGAGTTGGAGTCGGTCAGAGATTTAAAAAAAAAAACTGATTATGGATAAGGTTCCACGAGTTTTCGCGGATGTTATTAAGCAAAATTTTCTAATCTTGGAATCGGATTATGTTTTTTTTTTCTTTACCATGTTTTATGTGAAAATGAATATTTTTCCGAAATGTGTTGATGAATAGCAGTACGTTAATTCGATTTCATATAATGTACTACTACTACGTTGATATGTAAATAAATACATCTCCTAACAGTTTCTAATTTGGTAAAGAATTCGCACGATATTATTTTATAAAAATAATACTATATTTTATAATTTGTAATTTACTCCCAGCTTTTGACTGGTCCGGGACTCCCAGCGTTTCTCAGTAACTGTTAGGAGTATGTTGCAGCTGAAATATTTCCTCCCAACTTTTCTCCGGTGCTCTGTTGGTAACGGTAATACCGCTTCTTTCTGGTTTGATTTCTGGACAGATTTAGGCCCTCTCCATTTATTATTCGGATCTACTGCCTCCAGGACTTTAAGGCTTCCAATATCTGCATCTGTTTCTGAAGCAGTAAGGGACGGTCATTGGAACCTCCCTCCAGCGAGAAGTGAAAATGCGGTAACACTGCAGATTGTTCTCTCCACCATGCCAGTCCCCTCTCCTTCTGATGCCAACGACTCTTACTTGTGGAGGTCGCAGTCAGGCGGGTTTGGGTCCACTTTCTCCTCTTCAGTTACTTGGAATTTACTGCGTCAACGTTCTCCTATTGTTGAGTGGCATGAAGTTGTCTGGTTCAGGGAAGAAATTCCCCGCTGTTCTTTTATCACTTGGTTGACTGTGTTGCAGAGATTACCAACTAGGGATCGTTTAATCTCCTGGGATTTAACTGTTCCTGATACTTGTGTGTTGTGTTCCTCTCATGTTGAATCTCACCAGCACCTTTTTTTTGAATGTTCCTATGCTGCTGCTATTTGGTCTATGTTTTGCAGCAGATTCATTAGCTCTCCTCCATCAGACATCTCTTCTTCAGTCTCGATGTGTTTGAATTATAATGGTATCTATCCATCACAGGTGAAGATTATTATGAAGCTACTGTTGCAGGTCATTGTTTACTCTCTTTGGCGTGAGCGTAATGGCCGTATTTTCAGAGATCTCAGTCACCAACCAATGGGTCTCTTCAGAATCGTCGACCGACAATTGCGTGACAGGCTGCTCTCGCTTCGTCCAGGCCCTACCGATGCTCACTCTCTTCTAGAGCTTTATTTTTGGTTTATTGCTCCTTTTAGCTAATGTTGTTTCTGCAAACTATGTGTTTCTTTTCTTCAGTGTTCTTGTAATAAGTTGCTAATGCAACATGTAAAACTCAGAAAATGGTTATAAATCTTAACATTTAGACCAAAAAAAAAAAATTTACTATTTATAATTTTGTATTAAAACCGATTATGGATAAGGTTTACGAGTTTTCGCGGATATTAACGGTTTAAGAATAATTTTTCTAATCTTGGAATCGGATTTTGTATGTTACCATGTTTTAATGTGAAAATAAATACTTTTACAAAATGAGCTGATTAATAGTAGTATATTCAATTTCATTAATGTAAATAAACATATATATAGTTTTCATGTTTCTTCACTTTACAAAATATTAGATTCAATATTTGCATATCTTCATTTGCTTTGCATTGCATGGATTAGATTTAGCTCAAATTACAAAAAGAAAATGAAATTATTTAATTTTATCAATTAAATTATGTGATGTTCCATCCGTAGAACGAATGGTAGAGGAATAAAAAAGGTTATTGGCCTCGTGAATATTTGTGTTGTATGTGAGATGAGTGTTTTTTTTTAAAGAAGAAAATATGTGAAATGAGTGTATAAACGACAATTAGCATAAACGACATTCAAGAGAAAAGTAATGGTTCATATTTGGATTTGGAATTTAAGGAAGCAAGTTAGCCAACACATCAACCACGTGGGTCTCACTCCCTCCACCACCTTTAATCTTTTTTCTTCTCTAGTCCTAATCTAAATATTGCATGAAAGGCACTTGTATACACTCACGACGATTGTCAGTACGTTACAAGAGAGATATTTAATCGTAGCTAAATAACAAAGTCCGAGTGTTAAGAAACAAAAAAACTTGACGTGGACCAAAACATAACAATGCCCTGTGATTATTAGTGTTAATGCAAAACATAAAAAGAATAGAGCTAGTCACTCTAGTTGAATAATGATTAATATGTTGCGATTAAGTATTTTGGCAAAATGAAAAGATTTAAGAATAAGTATAAACATGCAATGGTTTTACCAAAAAAAAAAAGTATAAACACATATATAATGGTTGTATGAAACAAACAAAAAGCTATGCCATATGTTTTTTTTTTGTTAACTAGCTATGCCATATGTTGTCCAACACGTACAGCAGAATACAAGAGCTAGCCACATTTTTTATGAAAAGGGACAAAATGCAGCAACCTAATCTTTCTTTATTTTATTTCTTTTGTAATGATCACCAATGGAATGGTACCTGTTTTTTATTTCTATTTTGAGTAAAAATGTATATTTTTGTGCTTCACATGAAAACTTGCATCAATATCATCAGGTCGGCCAAAGCGCTGGATAATATCAATATTATGATTAAGCTCCTGTATTATCAGTCGGCCAAATTACATGATCTTGTAGTTGTTTTTTGTTGTGAACAGACGCTAATAAACCTGAAAGAAAAAAAAATAAGAGAACAAAATACGATTGAATCAAATAATTGTTTTAAAGTTTTTATATTGATTATGTGAATGAATAATTTATTTCTTCTTATACTCGTGTTTATACTATCTCAAAATCTTAACCAAAAATGCGCCATCGATCCTCTTTCTTAGAAGCCTACTACCATCATCAGTTTATCACAAGTGATTCCAGAGACAGGGTGAAGCTAAACGAAGTGTAGCTACTGCCATAATCTAATCTTCCTGAGGCAACACCTGAACATAGAAAAATGAAAACTACTCTCCTTGGATATGACTACGAAATTGATAATATATCATTACTTTACATAACTTTCGAGAAAACGTGTTACTACCGATGATTCAAATCTATATGTACTTTTACATGAGAACAGAGCACTTCCTAATATGACATTACTTTCACGAACAGAGCATTTACAGATAGTAAGAAACGGTTATCAGAGGATGAGAATAGAGGACTTCCAAATTTTTACTACACATCCATATAACGATAGTAAGAAGCGGTTATTAGAGGATGAGGACAGAGCACTTCCTAATTTTTATTACACATCCATATAACGAATGTTGAGGGTATAAACCAAATATGCATTGAACTAAAAACAGATAAAAGTATCTAAAAGCACAACAAAACTAACTCATAGGCTGACGAAGAGGAGAACCGGATGAAGCTTGGCAGAGGACTGACTCTGTTTTATTTATTCAATTAAACTTTGAGTTGGTTGTTAGGCCTAAAACTTTCACCCATTTGGTCATTAAACTTTCAGTTTCTTGTTGGGCCTAAACTCTGCCCATATGGTCATTAAACTTCTACCCATATGGTCATTAAACTTCCAGTTAGTTGTTAGGCCTAAACTTTGCCCATTTGGCTCATTAAACTTTCAGTGTAGGCCCACCAATCTTATCTAACTACAGTATTTCAAATTTCTAGGAGCATTTCAAAATTTTAAAATGAATTCTAGGAGGTTGTGCTAATAGATTCCAAACGAATTAAATTGGAACAAATATTTTTCAAGTCCTAAAATGGCGTTCCTTCAATGTTCTCAAAAAAATGCAAGTAAGAAAGAGGCGAGTGAGATTCATGCACATGATGTAGTAGTAGTAGTCGCACCGTGTTGATGTGCCTTGTGCCCACTTATGATTCATTACAATTTCGTCGGTGCCAAAAGCGACAGTTCTCTGCTAACAAGAATCTGATACCCGTCGTTTTCCATACGAACATACTCTGATTGGTTAGTGTGATGAACACTTCTCACACGCGAGAAATCAAATCCAAAACCATGGAAATTCACACGTAAAACAATCAATCAAGTCTTCTTAGCGTGCCACAATACTTAGATACCAATGTGAAACTATAGAAAAAATGGGTAAAAAATGCCTAATTAGGTTAACAATCTTGTAACAAGAAAAGGGTAAAATGGTAAAGATAAAAATAAAAATGTGGGTCTCTATATATATACACACGTAAATAAAAAACCAGCTCACTCATCCTACAGACTTTCTACGCGCATATTTGTATTTTAATTAATACTCTCTCATCCAAAAAAAAAACACTATCGAAAAATTGCAAAAGAAGAAAAAAAAAACTTTTTTTCTTTTGAACACAATTAAAATTAAATATAACTGAGAGAGAAGAAAATACAGAGACGAAGGAGATCGTGAGGCGAAAGGAGGAAGAGTTTTAGGGTTTGGAGAAAATTGGATTCATTCTTCATTGTACACTTCGTATGATGATCTCTCTTCCTCGAATCTCTGCAGAATCGCTGCGTTTGAATTCGTTATCTGATTGCTTTCATTTTCAATTGCTTTGTGGAAACAATGATATTTCGACGATCTAGATTTTATGGATTCTCCGTTGAGTTGTTTGTTGTTTTGATTTCAGATCTGGATTCCAAAATTGGTTTCCCCCAATTTGTTTTTTGAAATTGGCGATTTTGAGCATCAGCTGAGAATATATTGTGAATGAGTGTTTTCTGATTATTTATACAGCTAAGTGGTTAAACTTGATTAGCTTATATCGTCCGTACACTGAAAAATTGTTCCTTTAGTTAGTTTATAGACATCCTTCTTCCTTGTGTCATGTTCTTGATTCTAACTCATTGTTAAAGATTCTAGCTTTTGAAGTATGTCACTCACTTGTTTTGTGTGCCTCTGTG
Organism: Brassica nigra; assembly: GCA_016432835.1. Classification (NCBI taxonomy): domain Eukaryota; kingdom Viridiplantae; phylum Streptophyta; class Magnoliopsida; order Brassicales; family Brassicaceae; genus Brassica; species Brassica nigra. The sequence goes on from CM028247.1 coordinate 69,538,071, forward strand.
TGTATGATTAAGATTTCTTGTGGCATTTTTTTTTATTACTTGGTGAGCTTATCCATCCTGTTTATTGTTTAAAGATGTTAGCTTTCTTTGTTTTTGTGTGGTGTTAGTGTGTCTTTGAACGTTTATCTCCTCCGTCATGGTGGCTACTTCTGCTGCGTCGTCGTTCTTCCCTGTACCATCTTCTTCTCTTGATACTAATGGTAAAGGAAACAGAGTTGGTTCCACGAACTTCGCTGGACTTAACTCAACGCCGAACTCTGGAAGGATGAAGGTTAAACCAAACGCTCAGGCCCCGCCCAAGATTAACGGGAAGAAAGTCGGTTTGCCTGGTTCGGTTGAGATCTTGAAGTCTGACAACAACGAGACTTCGCAACCCGCGCCGAGGACGTTTATCAACCAGCTGCCTGACTGGAGCATGCTTCTTGCTGCCATAACAACTATTTTTTTAGCAGCTGAGAAACAGTGGATGATGCTTGATTGGAAACCCAGGCGTTCAGACATGATTATGGATCCTTTCGGTTTGGGGAGAATCGTTCAGGATGGTCTTGTCTTCCGTCAGAATTTCTCCATTAGGTCTTATGAAATAGGTGCTGATCGCTCTGCGTCTATAGAAACTGTCATGAATCATTTACAGGTACTACTTTGATTGTGATTACACTCAAATGTTGTCCCAATAGATGTGCTTGATCTAGCTTTTATGCTCATGACAGGAAACGGCCCTCAACCATGTGAAGTCTGCCGGACTGCTGGAAAATGGGTTTGGTTCCACACCTGAGATGTTTAAGAAGAACTTGATATGGGTCGTTGCTCGTATGCAGGTTGTTGTTGATAAATATCCTACTTGGTAAGCTACTGTCGCTCTTAGCACTTAACTTAGAACATCGCTGAGAATCCCTGGTTATCCAGATTATCTTGACTATGAAAGTTCATGCTCTCACTTGCTCATATGACTAGCGCTTTCTGCACCCTAGATTACATGCTGTAACTGTGCTTGCGTGTGCATAGATCATTTTACTTATTCAAATATCTGCCTCGCAGGGGAGATGTTGTCGAAGTGGATACTTGGGTTAGTCAGTCCGGAAAGAATGGTATGCGTCGTGATTGGCTAGTTCGGGATTGTAATACTGGAGAAATTGTAACTCGAGCATCAAGGTCAGAGTTTTTTCATTTCTTTTTGGTCTTTGCTCTCTGTTTGTATTGTTTGCTCTGCCATTAATTTTAAAAGACTCTCATGAGTATATATGCATCCTGGGTTAAAAATTTGATAATAGAGACTTTATATGTATGACAATTTTTCGTCCTTTGCAGTTTGTGGGTGATGATGAATAAACTCACAAGGAGATTGTCAAAGATTCCTGAAGAGGTTCGCGGGGAAATAGAGCCTTATTTTGTGAACTCTGATCCTGTCATTGCGGAAGACAGCAGAAAGTTAACAAAACTGGATGACAAGACTGCTGACTATGTTCGTCCAGGTCTCACTGTAAGTATAATATCCGCACTACCTTTCAACAACAAAGCCTGTAAAAGTCTTGAGTTTCTAAGGAACTTTTTTTGCAGCCGAGGTGGAGTGACTTGGATGTGAACCAGCATGTTAACAATGTAAAGTACATAGGGTGGATACTGGAGAGTGCTCCGGTGGGGATGATGGAGAGTCATAAGCTGAAAAGCATGACTCTGGAGTATCGCAGGGAGTGCGGGAGAGACAGTGTGCTTCAGTCTCTCACCGCGGTTTCGGGATGTGATGTCGGTAATCTCGGGACAGCCGGGGAAGTGGAGTGTCAGCATTTGCTCCGACTCCAGGATGGAGCTGAAGTGGTGAGAGGAAGAACAGAGTGGAGCTCCAAGACACAAGCAACAACTTGGGACACTACTACATCGTAAACATGGGGTCCTTTGGTTCCTTTGTAAACTGTACCTGCTTGCAACCACCTTTGTATATCTCTTTTTTTTTTTTTTGCTTGATGGAGATATATATTATTATTTATTTAATCTTTCTATTTTTTTTTTCTTATGGGAAATGGGTGTCGTCTACTGAATACGATTATGTGATATATTATTTGTAAACCCATGTGCCAGCGCCAGACAAGGCAATAACTTTCTTGTCCTAAAATTTATTCTACTTTTTCTTTGTAGCTGTTTCCAGGTACTTGAAAGGAATGTGATGCTTTGTAAGTATCTGTCAAATTATTGAACGGCTATAAAAGAGACACGAACAACTACAACAGTTTTGTCGTTTGTCCAGCAGAATGTTATTGGAAAACCATAAAGTAATTAATCATGAAAGTAAAGTCTAAATTCCAGATTTGACTAAGAATCTAAGATATTAAAGCCATAAAGGTAGAGATGACAGGAGTGTTTGAAAGGGGAAGAGACGAGGTAGAGATAATTTTTTTTTTTTTAACCTGGGTGTCCGGATCCCCATAGGAACCCGACTAGCGCCGACCATCGCGTCCACAATCTGAACCACTAAGGGTCCGGAGGGTTTTTACGGCAGCGGCGGCTTTCCGGAAGCCCGGAAGAACCATGTGAAAACCCCGGTGACCAACGCGGATCAAACCTGCGGGGAACATATTGGATTTTCTTCCTCAACTACCACTAGGCCAACCCGTGTTGGTTAGGTAGAGATAATTTTAACTTACATCGTTAAGTAAATCAAATTATTCGTAGTAAAAATAGCATTGAACCATCTTTACGTTCACTAAAAACGAATGAACTTTGCTTCTTCCAAATTTGTTTCATTGTCTGCTTGCTGGTACGAGTAAGTGGTTGTGTTTGACTTTCGGGTCGAGAGATGTCTTCTCTTCATTATTAGAGAAACAAAATCTTAATGCATATTCAACTCGATATCATATGTTTAGGGATGCCTTCTCCCTTCAATTATTTCTCAATTATCCTCCAACATAAGATCATGTATTACAATTCCACTCTATCTTTGACGTTGAGAGTTAGGTCATGAGGAAACATCACCATGTTTGTTATCGAGGATCTCCAACGCAGTCTCATCAATCAATATATAGTCTATTTATTAATGATATCCTTCTTATCATCCACTGAGACCACCACTAGTAACATAGTTACAAAACTTATCAGCTAACTTGTAAAAAAAAAACTAACTCAAATCGTTCTATTGGTTTCGTTTCTTACTAGGATACTTATTATTATACCTCAAGAAACACATACTCAGTGTATAGAATTTGGTAAATATTATTATGATAATTATCAGCTAAGATAATTATTAAGATATCTCGAAAAGACAGAATGCTTATTATACACACATAAGAAGATTTGATTAAAAGAATGATGCTAGGAACCCCAATAAAACTAAACATAACAAATTATATTTTGTTATGGAAGAAGAACTTTTACTACCCTTGACCAAACTATCATCATCGTCACTCTCAATATCTTTAGGATGGTCAAAATTGGCGGGAACAATGGTATCTGGAGCAACTTCATCATCATCACCGGATTGAGAGGATTGGCCTGGTCCGGGTGCCGTTTCATCATCTTTATCTGGTGATGGTAGGCCTTGACCATGTGTTACATTTATCATGAAGTGCTGTCCAAATTTGCATTGTTCGCCGTCATAGTTTCCTGAGAAAAAATAATTAGAACCTTCTTTAACAAGAGGAACGCTAACTGAGACCGGAACAGGAGATGTTGCTGAAGGGTTTGCAGCCGACCACTGTGTTGTGCTATTGTCTTCATTATTGTTGTAATCACATTCTTTGTACGTTTTGAAATCATATGTCTGCACCACCGAATGGTTGCTATCTGTGTTGAAAACTACATTGAACAACAACAACGCATAGACGTTTATGATCTGATAACTTCATCTTAAGCATAAACCAAAAACAAAAACTATACATTTTTACTAAACAATTGTAAATATTTTCTATATCTAAAAGAAAAACTATATTCTTTTGAAGAATACATCATTTCTTTAAATATTGTCACATTTTGACCAAAAAAATATATCTATTTGTCACACTAGAACAAAAATTAAAGAACGTTTTAATTAGATTACTATGGCTTTCCAAACTAAAAAGAATAATAAGCAGAGAGCAAGTGTGGTGTGAACTTACTGAGGAAATCACCCAAAGAAAAGGTTTTGGAATCAGCCCATTTCTGATAATTTGCAGAAGGTTTCTCCTGGATATCGAACCATCCTGTGGACTCTCCCACAGTGTGGTTCTTGTACGCATCAGCCGACAAACTCAGAAGCATAAGGGAGACGATGAGTAACACATTAACACAAGATGATGACGAAGGTTCCATGCTGCATGACATTGACATCTCTTTTTTCTTCCTCTGTTTTCCTCTTCCGGTTTTCTTGACTCTTAACACTTTTCTTCGCTATAAAAGAAATTATATGAAGAGTAGTCTATACATAAAGTAATGAGCTCGTCATTGGCGGCATGTGGACAAGTCTTGATGTTTGGTGATAACATGAAACAGTGCAAACCGGTCGGTCCAATCATATACTAACGCCTACTTCTCCTTCCCCACGTGATCTCTCAGCTTACTTTTGCTGTCTTCCCTTCCCTACTACCCTTTCAAAATAAATATATGCCGGCTGTCCTTTCTACAGTCTACTAAATAAATGGAATTTTACATGACGTGTTTTGTAGTGTTTTTACTTTAATAAAGCTTAGAGGGATTGATTCACGTAAAACGGTTAACCATGATTCGACAATTTTAATTAATGAGGATCAGAAGGATTCGGCAGGTTAAACCGGTAAACAATTTCTTTTGTTTAATTGGTTTCGAATTAAAGTGGGGAATCATATACTAAAATATAAAATATTATTATTCTTGTATAGCAAAGATAGATCAATCAAATAGTTTTATAATCAAAAATTTGTTGCTTGTTATATACTACAAACGTATTCAAAACAACTTACGTTTCTCTTTTTTATCTTTTGTAAAGTCGCTAGTTTTCTACGGAAATCATTTTTTTATATTTTACAAATAATAAATATATATTCAGGTAAAATATTATTTTAAATTTGATAAAATGTTAATTTGAGCTAATAACGTGAGGGTGGCTAAAAAAACGTGAGGGTGGCTGCTTTGGGTCATCGCATATGAAAGTCGCAAAGGCCCAAAGTGGCCCATTATAAATAAAGCAAACGGTAGCCCTTCAAAACTCCCACTTCCTCCCTGCGTCTTTACTTAGGTATTTTCTTGGCCCGTTAACGATATTCAATTTTCAGAGAACATTTTTTAATTTGTATTTTATTTTATAGAAATTTAATTTTGAAGAATCTTTTCATCTCTTGATGTGCAGCTCCAGTAACATCAAAAGTAGCAGCTTCCCTAGCAGTTTTCAGCTGCAATTAGAGGTTACATAATGTTAGCCTGATGACCAAAACGTCTACATCCTGCGTAAGCAATACCAAATATATATGTGCTCATGGGCTGAAATTGAGCCAGACGTGAAACATGGAAAGGGATTAATCACAGGGAATCCCACACTCTCTAAATTCCGCAATGCTGAGCATATTTCTGCTCTAGTCTATTTATTAACTCCTGCTTCTTCCTCGAAGCCTCTTACCACTCTTTCTGTCTTTCATCAAGTTTCTTGTTAAGTATCCGTTAACTCCATTCCTAATAAATTCACATTAAAAAATCTTAACTTGAAGTAGTGTTAATCCACGAGGATTCACTGTGGGGCTCCTTTCTATTATACAGCAGAGCTCTGTACTTCCTAAAGATCACAATACCAAAATGCTACCCATATTATTCAATGATTTACCATCAACGCCAGGGCCAGTCCTAAGATTTTGGAGGTTTGTTGCAATGTCTATGCAAATTTCTTTTTTTACAAATTTGGAGACCTAAAAGAAATTTTGGGAACTTATGTTCATGTAATTTTTTTGAAAATTTTAAGGGCATGTTGCAAATGTTTCAGTACGCATGGTTCAAGGCCACGCTTAACCGAACCTCCCATGTAACAATTTCAATATGGTTGAAAAGTATATGAAAACAAAAGAAGCGATTGTATTTTTCGAATACATCTCATTATGAAGTGTTTGGACAATTTTTTTCCTTTTTCAAGAGTTAACAAAAAATTGTTGTAAAATGTTTGGATAACAATCGAACAAGCTCCATTATCTATCACTACGTATCATTAATCTTTGATAAAAAAAAAGTCAGCACTTTTGTTTGTTGATTGGTTAAAGGTTATTGGTGAGAAACTAGGCATCCACCGTCTTTTTGTGGAGAAGATAGTGTATATGATCATCCGTTAAAAAAACAAATGTATCAACCCAGAACAATCTTGCCTTTCAATATCGCCGTCTACTTTTTGATTTCTATTCTTTTTCTTCATTTTGAAGAAAAACATAAAAACAGGGCAAAATATTATCTTTTAGTGCTTACGAGAATGAATTTATGAAATAATATTTCTCAAATTTGAGGAATACTATTTACAAACTCATATACACTTTTATTTAATTTTATTTTGTTCCAAAAAATTCAATATCTGTGTTATATAAAGATTATGTATTCACTTTTAAAATACAACTGTAAGTTTATATAAATCATTTAAAACTAGATTATGTATATAATAAACATATAGTTAAACTAAATTATTTTGTATAAAATTTATAATTTTTAAAAATAACAAGCACTAATAGAACTAAAATTAAGTGTTAATACTAGAATATACTTAAAATATTTTATTTTGCGGAAAGAAATGAAAGAAATTATTGGAATAAAACATAAACTCATTTCGATATTTTCTCATTTTGAAGGAAAAAAAAAGATGTAACTATGGAAGATACCCTAATACTAAAGAAAACAAGATTATGAATGGAGAAACAAAAACCCTAACAACGCAGTGAAAAATGCAGTGAAAAGGGGAAAAAAAAGAAAAAGAAAACATTAAAGTGAGTGGACAAGACCCGTCATAAGCACAAAGAGCCAAAGGCATACAAAGACCCCCAACTAACATGATTTGACGTTTCAGATTCTGTTTTTTTTTTTGGACACCCTTCATTCAATATCTCTTCCTCTCGCTCCCTCATTCATTGTATTGTAAATCACTTATTACACACAAGTTCTTTAATATATTTTCTTTCTTAAATGTGTGTGTATGTGTGTGCATGGACGAGACGATGGGAGGAAGGTGTACGTAAGTGTCCGTATTACTACCGGAAAGTGTGGCCCCACATCTCTAACCTTCGTCGCGATCGATCAGAGTGGTATAGATACCTACAATCTCTATCTAATTCGTGTTCATTTTGGACTACACAAAACGAAACTCATATAATTAAAACGTATGCCTGAATCGCAAATTGATATCGACATTTAGACTATAGTGACTGCAATTTGGTCGATGTTTGAGTCATTTTTTTTTCCAATGTGGTATTAATTATTTTTGCAGAAGTTGACAATAAGTACAAGATCATATATAAAGTTCACAAAACGAGCATGCGTTGAAAAAGTAAAATCATTCATGTTTAAGAAGACAAGTTCGTTTTCATGGTTTTGAAATGGTGAAAACGGTCACTGCATATCAATACTACTTTTATATTCCACAGTTCTATTTTAGGGATAGAGAACAGTCGTATCACATCTTTTCACTTAGAAAACTTGTCAGCTACGGATTTTTATACTTGTTTCCTTTATCAATATTGCTGGCTGCAGTGATCATCTGCCTTCTAAAATAGTGTTCCAATCAGCAACATAAAATGTGACTTAACATCAATCATGATACTCAACCGGATTTGGGTTAATTTTGTGGCTGACAAGAGAAGACACGAACATTAAATTCTCATCAATTTTATTTTATTTTCTAAACTGTTAAAAACAACCATTGAGCTATTCATTTGGAGCCTTTGCTTTTTGAAAAGAATGTTTCTTTGGAATGAGTGATTTTCAGAATTATCTCAGCACCATAAAAGTTACCATATACACATCTTCAGATGTAATTTATCTTTTATTACCCACTCTTACGTACATATATATACATAATACATGGACTCGTATATATAGATCTTTATGTTTTTTTTTTTGAAACACATATAGATCTTTATGTATACCCAAACAAACCGGTAAAGGCCAAACTCCTTTTATATATTATTTTCTGAGTCAAAATCCTTTTATTTATTTTCAAATTTACATACATTATTTGAATTGATATAGAATCAATCGAATTGCATACATCTTTACGCTCGTGCGTTAGTAGTACTACAAAACCACTCATTATATAAAGTCGTGACCACACAAAAAGCTACACCTTTTCAGGACGAGAAAAGATGAAATTTATATTACAATCTTGGTAAAGGAGATTCTCTTTAATAACTAGGTTCAAGTTTGAAAACCACATATGGGCTTCACTTATTAGGGGAAGGTATGCTAGAAACGAAGTTATAGATGGAGTTCACACAAGAAACAGAAAGGAACATACACACATGTATAAGGTTATGTATGATCTTCTTCCTAGCCTTCTTTTCCATCATCAGCACACACACACATAAATATAATAGCCATTATCAATATATGTACGGCTTTAGAAATAGCCATAAGACTTGTGGCCTGCAACTGTCTGGTCTAATTGCTTGCCTTTCTTGTTGCCATCCAGCTTTAATCCAAAGTGAATGTGAGGAAAATGTGCCCACTACACACAAAAAGGAAATTTGAAAATATATACTGCGATAAAACTCCACCAATTGTGCATAGTAGGATCCACTATCTTATTGTTACACTTAATTTTTTTTTTTTTTAAAATCATTCTAGTTCATAACAGAAACAAACCCTAGGATTTTCCCACCACAACTATTATAATTTGTTTATTAAATCTTTACTACTTATTATAAAAAGAAGATATTAGCCAATCATATGTTGCAAATCAGTTTTTGGATTATTTGAAAAACAGCATTAAATAATGTTAAGAATTACATTTTACTAAGCTTTTTATTAGAAAACACTGCATTCAATAATCTTGTATTTTAGTTGTGATTTATGTTTTTATACTTATAATATTTTATTTCATCTTCTTCATATTTCTGACATCATCTGTCCTGTTATAGAATTTTGTTTGGAGCTACCTCTTGTAGACTATCTAGTTCACATATTTGGAAAGAATGATAAGGAAGGAAGCTTACATTTTTAGCAGCTGTGCTAAACGCCTCGCGGTGGCTGATCGCTGGATTTCCAGCCTTAATCCTTTGGATTTCCTCTCTAGTTACGAATTGAATAGAGAGTTGTTAAGATTGTAGTGAAGGAGTTGAGAAAATTTAACTTAAAAATGAGAAACTTACTTGATGAATCTGTTGTAGGCCGAAGGAACGCGTTGTCTTTTCTCCGGTGCTGCCATGAACATATAATTATGCACTCATTGCATATGCACACAAACTTTAAATATACAGGTGCTTCTTTGTGCATTAAATGTGAGAGGAAAGAGCGACTTACGACGAATAGGAGGCATTCTAGGAGCCTCCCGATCAACATTTTCTGACAATGTGGTTGAAAAATGGTTGGAGCTCCTAGAAGATGATCCCCATTCTTTCCTTGTTACCGAAGAGGTTATGTGTTGCTTAGGCTGCTTCACGATTGTAAAGACTATATCAGCTAGATTAATTAAGCATGCATGGTAACAAAGAATATGTTGAAGTCCTCATGATTTTATATATTATATATATGGTACCTGGAGATCTTGATGAATGGGAGGAGGCGAGCTTTGATGAAGTGGAACTCCCATGTTGAGAGAGAGTAAATTGGTACAATGACCACATCTCACCGTCACAAGTGTGAACAAACTTGCGTATGGTACGCTTACCTGATCATGTATATATATTAGTTTGTAAGATCTCTTAAGTCATAGTATATATATGCGGACAGATTTTTGTCTTGTTTACCACTATCCTATATTTCGATTGGCTGGTTTGATGAAATCTCTAACGTAATAGGAAAGATCTTCTTAATTATATTGTGCATGCATTCTTTAAATGAGATAGTTTGAAATATTAATTAACTATTACATCCTATATAGAACAGTATATTCTTGGTTAATCATAAAACAGTGATTTGATTTGACAAATGCATATCCAACTAAGGTTTTCAAGGATAAACCAAATAGTATAGGTTTTCTTTTGTTGACTTACAAATAGATCAGTCAAATAAAATTCATAATAAATCAACTGAAGATAAATATTATTTAACGTTTATTTCATAATATATTTTATTTTATAGTTTCTTTAATCGTTCACAAATAAATAAACAAAAGATCTGCGTGGTCTAATGCCTTCAATTATAGGGAACAATATACATATAGTACCTTCTAAATTAGATCAATTATTTGTGTTTATATGAAATGAAATCAGATAATAAAATATTTTAATATACATGTAAATTAAGATAGTCCTTTAGTACCTTTTAGTTCTAGAACATAAAAAGTTAGAAGTAATATCAAGTTTAATATTTTTACTCTGATCCGAAACACTGATAACTGTCATGCATGCTTCTACTTTCGTTTAATTATTAATTGAAAAAACATTGTGTAAAACAGTAACTTCAGAATCTCTATATGTTTATATGAGATGGGTATATTTTCGTGCATGGTGGGTTCTGATTACTTATATGTCTGACACACAATCCTCAAGGCAACATGATAAAAGATAGCAAAGAGATGAAGAATGGTTGATGAAGGCTTGTAAGGAGAAGACAGTCATGTTAGAAAACGACGTGACCTTAACCACAGCCCATAAAGTCCTAACACAATATGTGATGGTATCATCTTAAATTATAATCTTCTTTTATTTTTGTGTACATATCCAATCCGGCATGGTCAAGATCGGCCATGATTTAACAGTTTGCAGCTTTTTCGCATAGACCAAAAAAAATTGTTGCTCGAACTGGGTAGAACAAATCTTTTGTACTATCCGCTACAATACCACCCCTATTTTGTGCAAGACGACCTTCAACAATTTTGGATTAAATGTGGTCGTTTTGGTCCCTGATCAGAGTCACGTTACAGCACCACTGTTTATTTATATGTAGGATAACGTTTTGTAGTTGCTCAAAAAAAAGGATAACGTTTTGTAAATAATCAATTTACAAGAATTTCTCGTGATTGCTTATGTTTTAACCTTTGACAACTCACACACTAGCGAACTTATATACAAGTTATGGTGTTTGGGATAACACTAGAGCTACTACACTAGTAAAAACTAATTAGTACCTGGCTCCGTGTCCTAGTCAGTTTTTCGTGATAGCTTATAGATCATAGACCAATGATTTGTATGTTACACATATAAATATTAACCCAACCTACAAAGCTGGAAAATAGTGAAATTTAAAAGTGAAATTTAAATAAAATTTTGAAACTATTATGTACATAACAAATTAGCTTCACCTCACTGAAGAAAAAAGGAAATTTTGGAGAATTAAAAAATCATATTTTAAAATTATCAACTGGTGATGTGATGTAAACATTTTGTACATGGACCACGCTTTGTCGATCAAAGATCTTTGATTAATAATTTGATATGATATATGTATATACATGTGGTGACATACTACAGTCTACAGTTTTATATACATGAAAAGATAATATGAAGTTAGACTATATATATATAACGCTGGATAACTTATAGTGAAAGTTTTTGAGCCTCTATCACATGGATGCAGGCACCAACGTTCTATCTACCAATTCCTTTTTACAGGAAACATTAATGGCAATTGGAATTTAGGAAATTATGAGTAGTATTTAAGAAAATGAAGGCTTTACTGAAACACCAAAGAAAAATATGTCATTGAAAAGGACAAAAATAAACCTTCACAATATTGTGAAATTAGGGAAAGAAGATGCTTTGTTGTAGACTATAAACCTACACATAGAACCCTAAATCTGTTCAGGAGCTCTTTCCTTTGAGTTTACTTTGTTTGAGCACTAAGATATGGTCTAATCACCGAACTTATTTTGCTTATTTTGGTATATTTATGGCATCACGCGTCAGAGAGAGTCGTCTCCACAAAAGAAAAAGGTAAAATTAAAAACTTAGGGTTTCTTTTATTTTCTGAGATCAAGAAACTTCCCCTATGTATCTTCACAATAATCAGAGGAAGAAGGTTGATTCATGTCCAGATACAAAATTCATCATAAAATATTTATCCACTAACTGATAAAAATAATATTCTTATTGTTTGAATTATGTTAGAAAAAAATGAGATCTAGCTCTGAGTTAATACCAACACTCTTTCTTTCGAGAAAGATTTTCATTTCTGATTTTAAGAAAATAAGGAAAGAGAGAGAGAGAGATGGCCAGAGAGATTACCGCTAAAATCGTGGTGCAGAAGTTGCAGTGGACATAGCAAACACGATCAGATGATAAATCTATAGACATTTTTGAACTTGTGGTTTCTCTTCAGTGTTATCTTACTTCTTGTTTGGGTTCTATGAAACTATTAGGTATGCCAAGGAGATCAAAGAAGAAAGTATTTGATCTTGGAAGAATAAATTAAAGAAAAAGGCAAGCAAAGAAGAGAGGAAGAGGGATAGAGAGAGAGAAGAGATGGGTGGAGGAAGCGTACAAAAAATCTGAAAAGACTAATGGGGTTTGTTTTGGGAGGAAGAGACACAAGTGGGGACTATACTACAATGTTCCTCCTTTTTTACTTACAGTTTTATTTTTTTTCAGAGTTAAATACTCAATATAAAGTGAATGTTCTTCTCGTGTAATTTCTCTATTTAGAGTAAATTGTATATCTATATATAATTAACAGAATACTAATTATTAAAACTCTCATTTTCAAAGAAAATTATCATGAAACAATTTATACATATTTGATATTTGTAGTTCAGGAAATATATGCAAGGAAAAGAAATGCTTATACTGAAATTGATAAACCTTTTGACCATTAATGTATCCATTCACCAATTACGGTATCTTTAAGTAAATGACATCAAGAAAGTCAGTTCGTGAAAGATATGCAAGTCAACGAAATACATATATTTAAATTGATAAATGATTTGACGATTTATGTGTCATTCATCAAATGAAGGTGTCCCCAGAGAATATGACATCAGAAAATGATTACGGGAGAGTATTTTTCATTATTTACTTTATAAGCGATCCATTATGCACAGTCTCCTCCACTATTAATTTAATAAAACTCCACAACATTCATCATTAATTATAGAAATATATGTATATATAGATATATAATATGGTAATTTTTTTTTTGCAAATATATAATATGATAATTTTTTTTATTTTACAGAATAATTCATTTTCCTTAAATTTTATTTAGAAAAATGTTTGTCAAGCAAACCATTAATTGATCTTTCTTTTATCATATAACAAAATATTGAGAAAGAAAGTTTTCTTATATATAGATGATTTAACAAAAAAAAGATTTTATATAAAATTAAGTGTTTTCTTTTCAAATGACCCATATTCATGCCGATTGTTACTTTGTCCCCACGGGCCACGGCCCAAACATCAAAAGCCTACAGGATCTTCATATTGAGGAGATTGAAGTTTGGTCGGACTGTGGGGTGGCAATAATGCTTCCTACAAAGTGACCAAGATATATAGAACGTGTACCATCAGCCATCAGGTTTCCGAAGTTATTCCTTCCCCAAGCAAACTCTTTAGCTCGAGACATTGCAAGGAACGGTTCCAATCATAGTACTTTATTTGAGTGGCAGAAAGGACCAAACTTGTGAACTCAGTTTTATTGGCATGGTTCTATGTTCCAGAATGTCACAACACAAGAGGAACAAAAATAAAAACTACACATCTTCAAGCTCCTCTCAGAAATGGAACATATTCAGAGTGGTATCTTTTGATTGATTTAACAGCTTCAACAGCAACAGCTTCATCTTCAGGGTAATAGGCAATGGGATCCGATAGATGCGGTTCTGGAATCCTCAGCACGCCTTCAAGCATGGCGTGGAGGCAGTAGGCTGCATATGTAACATGATACCCACCTTCTTGCACCATAAGCAACCTTCCATTGCTGTGCTCCTCTGCCATTGCCCTCATTATCTGCCCAATCCTTCTGTATCCATTCATCGTCAGGCATTGTCTCCCGTTTGGATCAAACTGCAGGATCCAACAGTACAAAGAGCTACGTGTGTTAGATAGTCAACATGTTTTGGAAGCAAAGGAAGAAAGAACTTACAGCGCTGGAGTCTTGACCAACAACAAGAACAACCATATCAGGTCCAAACCTTCTAACAGCAGGAACCACCAGCTCACTGTAGGCATATTCATAACCCTTGTCACCGGTACCATTAGGTAAAGGAACATTCAGGTTATAACCCAACCCCACATCTTCACCGAGTTCATCAACAGACCCTTTCTGCGGGTGAGACGACCCCCACGACCCGTGGTTCATATGCAGCGACACCGTGAGAACCTTGTCAGACCTGTAAAACCCTTCAGCTGTGCCGTTTCCGTAGTGCACGTCGATGTCAACGACCGCAACTCGTGAACAACGTCCTGAATCCAGTGCTAGCTTTACCGCAAGAGCAGCGTTGTTGAGGAAGCAGTACCCATCAGCTTGAGTAGGCTGTGAGTGGTGGCCTGGTGGACGTACCAGAGCGTATGCTATCTTCCCGTGGTTGTCAAGAATGTGTTGCATTGCTGATAGAGTTGTTCCAGCTGCAAGAAGCGCAGCTTCCCAAGACCCTGGGCTCATGAAAGTACCTGCGGAAATTTCACACCTTTCTCCTGATTTATCTGCCTCCAGTAGCGTGTTTATGTATTCTGTACAAGGAACAGAGTGTTTGTGAGAAAGCAGAGAACAAAGTCTATAAAGTCTTTTCCTTTATCAGAGTGTATGTAAGAAAACAGAGTTCAAAGTCCATAAAGTATCTTCCTTTAACAGAGTGTATGTAAGAAAACAGAGATCAAAGTGTAAAGTCTCTTCCTTTATCAGAGTTTATGTAAGGAAACAGAGATCAAAGTTCATAAAGTCTCTTCCTTTATCAGAGTGTATGTAAGAAAACAGAGATCAAACTTCATAAAGTCTCTTCCTTTATCAGAATGTATGTAATAAAACAGAGATAAAAGTCTGTGTATGTAAGAAAACAGAGATCAAAGTTCATAAAGTCTCTTCCTTTAACAGAGTGTATGTAACAAAACAGAGTTCAAAGTCTATAAAGTCTCTTTATCAGAATGTATGCAAGAAAACAGAGTTCAAAGTTCATACAGTCTCTTCCTTTTATCAGAGTGTATGTAATAAAACAGAGTTCAAAGTCCACAAAGTCTCTTCCTTTAACAGAGTGTATGTAAGAAAACAGAGATCAAAGTTCATAAAGTCTCTTCCTTTGTCAGAATGTCTGTAAGAAAACAGAGATCAAAGACTATAAAAAGTCTCTTTCTTTATCAGAGTGTATGCAACAAAACAGAGTCAAACCTCTGAATCGATCGATCTACCTGAAGTGTGAAACGTTAGAAGCTCCGAGACGATTGCAAGACGACCGGGAAGCCAGTTGACATGAGGAGCGATGGGACCACGTCGGAGAATCGAGACCATGTTCCTGACTCGGTCGGCGTTCTCCGGGTGTTTCTCCAATACGTCGAGGAATCCCGGGTCGATCCCGGAGTCAAAGACGCCTTCTACGGCGTCGTGTTGGAGCATTCCTTCGTGCCAGAAGACATCTACGGCGTCGCTTTGGGGTTTGAAGGTCTGATCTGAGCTGAGCATAGTGGAGGATGGAGTGAGGTCACAGTCTAAAATCTAGACAGACACACTCCTGGTAAGAAGATCACAGTTTCAGGGCCCCACAGCTTCAATCCCACGGTGGGCGACTTGCGAGGGAGATTCTGAAAATGGGATTGTTTCAAGGGACCTATTCTGCAAATAGCTGAATTTATTATTTGCTCCAATTATAATCTTATAGATTGTAATTTTGGCCCCATAGTTTCTATCATCCCACAGTTTTATCACTTCATAGTTCCTATCTTAACATTCGTATAACTGTATAAGATGGTTTCAAAGATTTTGATGTTGTTTAATAAGATATATAATATATGATTTTCACATTTTTATGCAAATTTTAATTATACTAAAATAGCTAAGCTAATCATGACTCATGACCCCATATATTTTGCATTATTTCTTTCATAATTAGCTTAATTATTTCTAATAATACATGAAATGATATATTGTTTGAAGAAATGAAAAATTATTTATCTTAGGGGAATTTTTCTGCGCTTCAAGAACAATTTTCAAAAACAAAAAGGCTACATCATACTTAATATGTTAAATATAATTACAGGTAAGAGTGTCAAAATGAGCTATAGCTAATGAGCTGGCTCAGTTCAGCTCGATTTTTCATGAGTATGATCTCTATTTTTAGGCTCATTTAATAAATGAGCTAACTAATGAGTATGGTAGTTATTATACTTAACTAGAATTAACCCGCTATATATTTATAAAATTAGTTTATTTGCAATTTAAGATACATAAATCTTCTGTATTTTTTGTTGTTTTTGTTAGAAATCACATGGTTGTAAATTTTCTTTTTAATTGATGCATGTAATTATTTTATATTTTTATTGTTGTCCTTTTTTTGTTATAAAAGTAAATAAAATGCTTAGAAATATCATTTGAATACTGTACATAAATCATTGATTATTTCTCCATCTTATACATTTTTTGAATCTATTTGCACCTTTTTCTATTTGTTGGTCCAAGATTTGCGAGGAAAATTTGTTTATATTAGATATTTTTTTAATACATGTTTGTATTTTAAAATGTTTCATTATATCTTATGTGTGAATTATTATTTTCCTATTTTATATTTTATACTTTTGTTGTTTTATATTAAAATTGTTTAATATTATGATATTTAGCATTGGTGTTGTTTTGTAAACTCAAAATTCATAATAAAATTGTTGATATAGTTTTAAGAGCTTTGATGGGACTATTTTAATTTTGAAGGTGTAGATATTTTGGTACATTTGTCTTATTTTAGATCATAATTTGATTGTATAATTATTATATTTTTCATATTATTTTATACAGCATCTGTTTTTGGATTGTAAAAATACTTTTTTCAAAATGTCATATCAAGACTGAATTTATATGTTTGAAGATGTTTTGAAATTCATGACGTAAGATTTTTGTTTTTCAATACGAATTTTAATCTTTTTTAAAGAACAAGTCTAAGAAAATCAAAAGGCAAACTAAACAAAAATCTTCTATAAGTAGTAATTACTCAGACACCTGGCAGATGCACATGAATGCGTTGACTTCCAACTTAACTTGTAATACCAAAGTGTTAATGATATAGTAGTAGTGTAAAGGAGTTGGTTCAGTTGTCTCCCTGATTCAAACTACCCTGAGCAAGTGTTGTTCTTTAAAACCAAAACATGAATTATTTTACTTGGTCGTTAATGCAATGGTTATTGGAATTGTAGTATAATGATTTTGTGATTATAATTATTATATGTTTGAATATTAAATTTTTAGTTAGACAAAAAAAACTTGTTACAACTAAAAAAATCTATTTCATAATCACATTTAAATTGAAAACAGACATATAGTATATGTCAGACATATTAAACACTAAATATACATATATATATATATATATATATATATTGAATATGTAAGAAACAAGAAGATGATGGAAAAGTATAAATTTGAAACTAATTATTATAACAAATTTTAAACTTTTTGCATATGAAATTGGCAGCAATCTCGACAGCACTACCAGTTTTAGGAACAAAAAATTCTTCATGAGTTGTTAGTTGTTTATTGCAAAAAGTTTTGCAGTCTATTTCACAAGTTTTCGGATCTGGTTTTCCGGATACTTTCTTGCACTGATTCAAAATGCAATGTTTGACACATTTCTCAACATTGGTCGAAAGAGAAATTTGTGCTGAAAGCATCATTGTCCATATAGCTACGATAATGAAAATGGTGCATGATTTTTTCAAAATTTGAGTTTTCATAATGTATATATGATTACAACAAATATGAAATGTGTATTAGTTTAGTATTTTTAGATCGTGAACAAGATGATTATGATATTGTGGTAATCTTGGTGAATTATATAGTAAAGTAAATGATGAGTATTTTTAGAAGTTTGTTTTAGTTTGTTTATTGTTTCCTTTTTAATGTATATACATAGATTAAGTTGTGTGGAATTCACCTATATTTTGTTGTGTTAGCTATCTAACCAATTTTTGTTAAAACAATAAAATTTATTCTTTTTTATCAGTAGCAATAACATATAATTTTCGGTAACTACATAGTCTTATATTTAAAATTTTTAATGATATCATAGTAGCAATAAAATATAATTTTATTTTTTATATTTTTGTTTGTATGAATTTTATGAAACGTGAGATATCATTCTCTTATACATTGTGAATGTAATGTTATGAAGAAATTAACTTATCAGTTGTTGACTAATTTTTATTAAGAAGCTTCAGTTATTATTCATTTTTACTAAAGTTGTATTAGCTTTTATTATATTTTGTTATTTTTATTTCAGAATGATCTTCGTTTCAATTTTTTTTTTGATTAGATATTAGTTTACGATTTTTATCATTTTTAGTTAATTTCTCTAAACTTGATGTCAAGGACAAAAAAGTAAACTAAGTTTCTTTGAATTATTCCTTTTGTTTTAATTAGTGTATGTTTTATTAAAATGAAAAATATATCATAAGATGATATCCCTTTTTAAAACTTTTCTGTATATTTTTGAATTTTTGTGTGTTTTTGATTGTATTTTCATTCAATCGTTAGTTGTTGTTTAAATTTTTCACTAAATTCAGTTTATATTATGTATTTTAACTAATCAATTATTTTTTATTTGTTATATTTTTAGTTTTTGGTTTACAAAGTGAATTTGCTTATTTTTTTTTTAATTCTTTGATGTATTATCATTGATTATGGTTTGCCATTGTATCTTTTTCTAATCATTGATTATGATTTTGCATAGTTTTTAATTAGATTAAATTTGGTAGCATAAAAGGTATTTCTTAAGGTTCACCTTTTTAACTTGATTTGAAGAAACATCTAAAAATAACGTAAATTGTTCTCTCTCTTTTTTTTTTTATAAAATATTCTATTTATTCTTCTTTTTAATTTTTACTAGGTATTGTGGCTAAAATAATATATGTAGATAGAATTATTAATGTAAAATTTTTAGTTGAATTGAGAATAGAATACTAATTATATAGTATATGGGTTGTTTAATGTTTTGTTAACAGATTTGATCTAAATACCAAAAATATGAAAATATGAAGCAGTTTATAAATTTTTAAAAATTTATAACGTGTTTCCAAAATTGGCATATGTTTTGCTTATTTGACTTTCAAAGAAGAATGAAAATTTATATAATAGATAGATATGTCTGAGCTTGTTCAAAAAAAAAGATAGATATATATTCATCTTTGTAAAGAATTTGAATAATAAGAGTTCTTTCACCAAAAATTTGATCTACTATATATAGTATTGTATATAAGTAACCACTCGAACACTTTTAGTAAACATCAGATTCTATACATCAAAGAACAAGTCTAAGGAAATCAAAAGGCAAACTAAACCAAAATCTTTTATCAGCAGTAATTACTCAGACACCTGACAGATGCACATAAGTGCGTTGACTTCCAACTTAACTTGTGATACCAAAGTGTTAATGGCATAGTAGTAGTGTAAAGGAGTTGGTTCTGTTGTCTCCCTGATTCAAACTCCCTTGAGCAAGTGTTGTTCTTAAAAACCAAAACATGAATTATTTTACTTGGTCATTAATGCAATGGTTATTGGAATTGTAGTATAATGATTTTGTGATTATAATTATTATATGTTTGAATATTAAATTTTTAGTTAGACAAAAAAAACTTGTTACAACTAAAAAAATCTATTTCATGATCACATTTAAATTGAAAACAGACATATAGTATATGTCAGACATATTAAAACCCAAATATACATATATATATATATATATATATATATATATATATATATATATATATATATATATTGAATATGTAAGAAACAAGAAGATGATGGAAAAGTATAAATTTGAAACTAATTATTAATAACAAATTTTAAACTTTTTGCACATGAAATTTTGCAGCAATCTCGACAGACTACCAGTTTAGGAACAAAAAATTCTTCATGAGTTGTTAGTTGTTTATTGCAAAACGTTTTGCAGTCTATTTCACAAGTTTTGGATCTGGTTTTCCGGATACTTTCTTGCACTGATTCAAAATGCAATGTTTGACACATTTCTCAACATTGGTCGAAAGAGAAATTTGTGCTGAAAGCATCATTGTCCATATAGCTACGATCATGAAAATGGTGCATGATTTTTTCAAAATTTGAGTTTTCATAATGTATATAAGATTACAACAAATATGAAATGTGTATTAGTTTAGTATTTTAGATCGTGAACAAGATGATTATGATATTGTGGTAATCTTGGTGAATTATATAGTAAAGTAAATGATGAGTATTTTAGAAGTTTGTTTTAGTTTGTTTATTGTTTCCTTTTTAATGTATGTACATAGATTAAGTTGTGTGGAATTTACCTATATTTTGTTGTGTTAGCTATCTAACAAATTTTTGTTAAAACAGTAAAATTTATTCTTTTTTATCAGTAGCAATAACATATAATTTTTGGTAACTACATAGTCTTATATTTAAATTTTTAATGATATCATAGTAGCAATAAAATATAATTTTATTTTTATATTTTGTTTGTATAAATTTTATGAAACGTGAGATATCATTCTCTTATACATTGTGAATGTAATGTTATGAAGAAATTAACTTATCAGTTGTTGACTAAATTTTTTAAGAAGCTTCAGTCATTATTCATTTTTTCTAAAGTTGTATTAGCTTTTATTATATTTTGTTATTTTTATTTCAGAATGATCTTCGTTTCAATTTTTTTTTGATTAGATATTAGTTTTTGTTACAATTTTTATCATTTTTAGTTAATTTCTCTAAACTTGATGTCAAGGACAAAGAAGTAAAATAAGTTTCTGTGAATTATTCCTTTTGTTTTAATTAGTGTATGTTTTATTAAAATGAAAAATATATCATGATGATTTCCTTTCTAAAATTTTCTTTATATTTTTGAATTTTTATGTGTTTTTGATTGTATTTTCATTCAACCGTTAGTTGTTGTTTAATTTTTTCACTAAGTTCAGTTTATATTATGTATTTTAACTAATCAATTATTTTTTATTTGTTATATTTTTAGTTTTTGGTTTACAAAGTGCATTTGCTTCTTTTTTTTAGCTCTTTGATGTATTATCATTGATTATGGTTTGCCATTGTATCTTTTTCTAATCATTGATTATGATTTTGCATAGTTTTTAATTAGATTAAATTTGGTAGCATAAAAGGTATTTCTTAAGGTTCACCTTTTAACTTGATTGGAAGAAACATCTAAAAATAACGTAAATTGTTCTCTCTATTTTTTTAATAAAATATTCTATTTATTCTTCTTTTTTAATTTTTTTACTAGGTATTGTGGCTAAAATAATATATGTATATAGAATTATTAATGTAAAATTTTTAGTTGAATTGAGAATAGAATTTTTAATTATATAGTATATGGGTTGTTTAATTTTTTGTTAACAGATTTGATCTAAATACCAAAATATGAAAATATGAGGCAGTTTATAAATTTTTAAAAATTTATAACGTGTTTCCAAAATTGGCATATGTTTTGCTTATTTGACTTTCAAAGAAGAATGAAAATTTATATAATAGATAGATATGTCTGAGCTTGTTCAAAAAAAAAGATAGATATATATTCATCTTTGTAAAGAATTTGAATAATAAGAGTTCTTTCACCAAAAATTTGATCTACTATATATAGTATTGTATATAAGTAACCACTTGAACACTTTTAGTAAACATCAGATTCTATACATTAAAGAACAAGTCTAAAGAATCCAAAAGGCAAACTAAACCAAAATCTTCTATCGGCAGTAATTACTCAGACACCTGACAGATGCACATAAGTGCGTTGACTTCCAACTTAACTTGTGATACCAAAGTGTTAATGGCATAGTAGTAGTGTAAAGGAGTTGGTTCTGTTGTCTCCCTGATTCAAACTACCTTGAGCAAGTGTTGTTCTTAAAAACCAAAACATGAATTATTTTACTTGGTCGTTAATGCAATGGTTATTGGAATTGTAGTATAATGATTTTGTGATTATAATTATTATATGTTTGAATATTAAATTTTAGTTAGACAAAAAAAACTTGTTACAACTAAAAAAATCTATTTCATGATCACATTTAAATTGAAAACAGACATATAGTATATGTCGACATATTAAACACTAAATATACAATATATATATATATATATATATTGAATATGTAAGAAACAAGAAGATGATGGAAAAGTATAAATTTGAAACTAATTATTATAACAAATTTTAAACTTTTTGCACATGAAATTGGCAGCAATCTCGACAGCACTACCAGTTTTAGGAACAAAAATTCTTCATGAGTTGTTAGTTGTTTATTGCAAAACGTTTTGCAGTCTATTTCACAAGTTTTCGGATCTGGTTTTCCGGATACTTTCTTGCACTGATTCAAAATGCAATGTTTGACACATTTCTCAACATTGGTCGAAAGAGAAATTTGTGCTGAAAGCATCATTGTCCATATAGCTACGATCATGAAAATGGTGCATGATTTTTTCAAAATTTGAGTTTTCATAATGTATATAAGATTACAACAAATATGAAATGTGTATTAGTTTAGTATTTTTAGATCGTGAACAAGATGATTATGATATTGTGGTAATCTTGGTGAATTATATAGTAAAGTAAATGATGAGTATTTTTAGAAGTTTGTTTTAGTTTGTTTATTGTTTTCTTTTTAATGTATATACATAGATTAAGTTGTGTGGAATTTACCTATATTTTGTTGTGTTAGCTATCTAACCAATTTTTGTTAAAACAGTAAAATTTATTCTTTTTCTATCAGCAGAAATAACATATAATTTTCGGTAACTACATAGTCTTATATTTAATTATTTTAATGATATCATAGTAGCAATAAAATATAATTTTATTTTTTATATTTTTGTTTGTATGAATTTTATGAAACGTGAGATATCATTCTCTTATACATTGTGAATGTAATGTTATGAAGAAATTAACTTATCAGTTGTTGACTAAATTTTTTAAGAAGCTTCAGTCATTATTCATTTTTTCTAAAGTTGTATTAGCTTTTATTATATTTTGTTATTTTTATTTCAGAATGATCTTCGTTTCAATTTTTTTTGATTAGATATTAGTTTTTGTTACAATTTTTATCATTTTTAGTTAATTTCTCTAAACTTGATATCAAGGACAAAGAAGTAAAATAAGTTTCTGTGAATTATTCCTTTTGTTTTAATTAGTGTATGTTTTATTAAAATGAAAAATATATCATACGATGATTTCCCTTTTTAAAAATTTTCTGTATATTTTTGAATTTTTATGTGTTTTTGATTGTATTTTCATTCAACCGTTAGTTGTTATTTAATTTTTTCACTAAATTCGGTTTATATTATGTATTTTAACTAATCAATTATTTTTATTTGTTATATTTTTAGTTTTGGTTTACAAAGTGAATTTGCTTCTTTTTTAGTTCTTTGATGTATTATCATTGATTATGGTTTGCCATTGTATCTTTTTCTAATCATTGATTATGATTTTGCATATTTTTAATTAGATTAAATTTGGTAGCATAAAAGGTATTTCTTAAGGTTCACCTTTTTAACTTGATTGGAAGAAACATCTAAAAATAACGTAAATTGTTCTCTTTTTTTTTTTAAAAAAAAATAAAATATTCTATTTATTCTTCTTTTTTAATTTTTACTAGGTATTGTGGCTAAAATAATATATGTATATAGAATTATTAATGTAAAATTTTAGTTGAATTGAGAATAGAATTTTAATTATATAGTATATGGGTTGTTTAATGTTTTGTTAACAGATTTGATCTAAATACCAAAAATATGAAAATATGAGGCAGTTTATAAATTTATAAAAATTTATAACGTGTTTCCAAAATTGGCATATGTTTTGCTTATTTGACTTTCAAAGAAGAATGAAAATTTATATAATAGATAGATATGTCTGAGCTTGTTCAAAAAAAAAAGATAGATATATATTCTTCTTTGTAGAGAATTTGAATAATAAGAGTTCTTTCACCAAAAATTTGATCTACTATATATAGTATTGTATATAAGTAACCACTCGAACACTTTTAGTAAACATCAGATTCTATACGTTAAAGAACAAGTCTAAGGAAACCAAAAGGCAAACTAAACCAAAATCTTCTATCAGCAGTAATTACTCAGACACTTGACAGATGCACATGAGTGCGTTGACTTCCAACTTAACTTGTGTGAGTGCGTTGACTTCCAACTTAACTTGTGATACCAAAGTGTTAATGGCATAGTAGTAGTGTAAAGGAGTTGGTTCTGTTGTCTCCCTGATTCAAACTCCCTTGAGCAAGTGTTGTTCTTAAAAACCAAACATGAATTATTTTACTTGGTCGTTAATGCAATGGTTATTGGAATTGTAGTATAATGATTTTGTGATTATAATTATTATATGTTTGAATATTAAATTTTTAGTTAGACAAAAAAAACTTGTTACAACTAAAAAAAATCTATTTCATGATCACATTTAAATTGAAAACAGACATATAGTATATGTCAGACATATTAAACACCCAAATATACAATATATATATATATATATATATATATATATATATATATTGAATATGTAAGAAACAAGAAGATGATGGAAAAGTATAAATTTGAAACTAATTATTAATAACAAATTTTAAATTTTTTGCACATGAAATTGGCAGCAATCTCGACAGACTACCAGTTTAGGAACAGAAAATTCTTCATGAGTTGTTAGTTGTTTATTGCAAAACGTTTTGCAGTCTATTTCACAAGTTTTCGGATCTGGTTTTCGGATACTTTCTTGCACTGATTCAAAATGCAATGTTTGACACATTTCTCAACATTGGCCGGAAGAGAAATTTGTGCTGAAAGCATCATTGTCCATATAGCTACGATCATGAAAATGGTGCATGATTTTTTCAAAATTTGAGTTTTCATAATGTATATATGATTACAACAAATATGAAATGTGTATTAGTTTAGTATTTTTGATCGTGAACAAGATGATTATGATATTGTGGTAATCTTGGTGAATTATATAATAAAGTAAATAATGAGTATTTTTAGAAGTTTGTTTTAGTTTGTTTGTTGTTTCCTTTTTAATGTATATACATAGATTAAGTTTTGTGGAATTTACCTATATTTTGTTGTGTTAGCTATCTAACCAATTTTTGTTAATTCGGTAACTACATAGTCGTATATTTAAAATTTTAAATGATATCATAGTAGCAATAAAATATAATTTTATTTTTATATTTTGTTTGTATGAATTTTATGAAACGTGAGATATCATTGTCTTATACATTGTCAATGTAATGTTATGAAGAAATTAACTTATTAGTTGTTAAATAATTTTTTAAGAAGTTTCAATTATTATTCATTTTACTAAAGTTATATTACATTTTATTATATTTTTTTATTTTATTTCATAATTATCTTCATTTCATTTATTTTTTGATTATATATTAGTTTTTGTTACAATTTTTATCATTTTTTGTTAATTTCTCTAAACTTGATGTTGTAGACAAAGAAATAAAATATGTTTCTGTGAATTATTATTTTTGTTTTAATTAGTATATGTTTTATTAAAATGGAAAATATATCATAACATGATTTCCGTTTTTAAAAAAGTTTCTATATATTTTTATGTATATTTATTGTATTTTCACTCAATCGTTAGTTGTTGTTTAAAATTTTCACTAAATTAAGTTTATATTATGTATTTTAACTAATCTATTATTTTTTATTTGCTATATTTTTAGTTTTTTGTTTACAAAGTGAATTTGCTTCTTTTTTTTAAACTTGATGTCTAGGACAAAGAAGTAAAATATAATTTTAATTTTTATATTTTTGTTTGTATGATTTTTATGAAATGTGAGATACCATTCTCTTATACATTGTGAATGTAAAGTTATGAAGAAATTAACTTATTAGTTGTTAACTAATTTTTTTAACAAGCTTGAGTTTTTATTCATTTTTTTACTAAAGTTGTATTATCTTTTCCTATGTTTTGTTATTTTTATTTCAGAATTATCTTCATTTCAATTATTTTTTATATATTATATTAGTTTTTGTTACGATTTTTATCATTTTTTGTTAATTTCTCTAAATTTGATGTAGAGACTGAAGTTCTAGTTGCACCTGTGAACCAGCCTAGAGAGGGTCCTTGAAAGTGGCTAGCTGGTGAATATTCACGGTGGCTGGCATGAGGTTGACTGTAACGAATGTGAAAAGAGATCTTTATCAAACAACATCATGTAAAAAAGTACATTCAGTGAAGATCTAAATCTATATAAGAGTTTCATTCTTATGAAGGTGATTACCAGAATAATAAAAAGTACTATGAGCATGAGACAAAAAAAGCTCAAATCATCAAGAATCAGCTTTCCAGAGTCGGGGCAACAGCACATGGACGGTGGAAGAGCAGTGACCAGACTTCAAATCACCAAGAAGAACAGATGAGCTAGCCTTGATTAGATATTTTCTTTGTTTTCTGGATTGAATCACATAATGTGAGGATGATGTTCAAGGTAGAAGACTTACCCTTTTTATAGGTAAAGAAACCGCCTTGGAGTTGGATGACATCTCTTAAAGCCGATGAATGAAGACAACTCTTAACATATGGGGGTTAAGTATCAAATACGAAGCGACGGCTGCTTGATACCAAGGTTCTCGAGGAAGATCCAGATGCTCGATTTGATATCCATTGTTGTTCGAGCTCGTTCATCGCATAGATAGAAGAATGGACACAAACAAAATCAGAATATCATTCCTGAAGCCCAAGCCCATACGCAAAGCCCGCAACATTTATAACCGTGTCGATTTCACAGAGCACAAATAGTGACGTGGATAGCCTAGGAGTGAAGAAAACTCAACTTTATATATAAAGATATATATATATATATGACTTTATATTTAAATTTTGGAAGATAAATATAATTAATGTAGAAACTATACCTTTTACTTAAGAAAAATAGAAGTCATATATATGAAAATGTAAAACAATATTGATATCGATCTTCATTTCATATTTTTAAGAATTAACATATAAAACAAAATATTCCTAATACTCTCATGTGGAATATATATTTTTATGATTTGAATTGATAAAAGAGTTTTAAATGAATCATCACAAAACTCTTATGTGGTATATATTTTTGGATCACTGATTTAGTATATTATTAGATGTTGGTTTTATTTAGTATTTAATATTAACATTTTGGATTTTAATATTCAAAATTTAAATTATATTATAAAATATTCTATTTTTTTTAATTTATTTTATAACTTTAATTTTTTATATTTGATCGTGAGTTAACTCATTTAACTCATGATCTAGATGATTTGAGTTCGAGTTTACATATTAAAGTTCATATAATAAATGAGCTAAACTGAATTAGCTCATGAAAGATCCGAAATTACAATGAGTTGAGCTGAATTGAACGAGCTAGTTTATTTTGACACCCCTAATTACCGGAATTAGTCAGACCATGCTTTATTTTGATAAGATAGATCATAATGGCGACAGGAAACTAATGCAAGAAACATAACATTGGCCTATTGGGACCATTGGTGATTTTGCCCCACTTCCTACGCTGAAAAAAAAAAGACTTTGAACATTCCATGCGACGACTTAAAAGAAACAAAACCAAGACTTGGATGGGAAGACCAAAGAAGTATGCAAAACGTTAAGGGGTGTTATTGTAATTATACGAAACGACCCATTTGGGTCAATGCTGCTCACTGTGTTGTGCCTTCTCATCTTTTGCTATAAAGCTCAATCCAAAGTTTCTCGAGCCATTGGAGAGTGAAAGCTTCTGACAAAATGGGATTGCCTCAAATCAAGCTCAAGTCCTTCTGCATCTTCCTCTTTTCTCTTCTCACTCTTACTCCCTTGGCTTTCTCAGAGATCTTCTTAGAAGAGCATTTCGAAGGTGAAGTGTCACACAACACTCTTTCTCTCTGTTTAAAAAAAAAGAAAGTTTCCACCTTTAGGCTTTCTATTTATAGATTTCTGCAGCTAACTTAGTCTGATGTGATCAGGTGGATGGAAAAGCAGGTGGGTCTTATCTGATTGGAAGAGAAACGAAGGCAAAGCCGGTACCTTTAAGCACACCGCCGGTAAATGGCCCGGCGATCCTGACAATAAAGGTACTTCCTTTTCATGTCTTGTCCTATGATCATCATGCTTCAGTGGTTTAACTTCTTTTATATGCTGTGTCTTTTTTGTTAACGCCATGGAGGGAGTTCTCTAGTGTATTGGCTTTGATCTTTGAAGTTGACTTGAGTCAATAGAAACAAGACTCTCAAGTTTTCTTTCTTGTGTTTAGGGATTCAGACATATAATGATGCCAAGCATTACGCAATCTCTGCAAAGATTCCAGAGTTTAGCAACAAGAACAGGACACTTGTTGTCCAGTACTCTGTCAAAATCGAACAAGACATAGAATGTGGTGGCGCTTACATCAAGCTCCTCTCTGGATACGTTAACCAGAAGCAATTTGGTGGCGATACTCCTTACAGGTTAATCTTCTGCTTTATCCCTTAGTGTCTTCTTTTAGTGAACATCAGGTCCTAGAAGGTTATATATGCTATCTGCATTGGTTTAGTTCATGTGTGTGTGTGCTTCACAAGGTGTTGTGTTTGGTTAATCTCATTATTGCTTCTTTTCCTCTGCAGTCTAATGTTTGGACCTGATATATGCGGCACACAGACGAAGAAGCTTCATGTTATTCTCTCATACCAGGGACAGAACTATCCAATTAAAAAGGATTTGGAATGTGAAACAGACAAGTTAAATCATTTCTACACGTTTATTCTGCGGCCTGACGCTTCTTACAGCGTTCTGATTGATAACAAAGAGAGGGAGTTTGGTAGTATGTACACAGACTGGGACATCCTTCCTCCAAGGAAGATTAAGGTTAAAAATGCAAAGAAGGTAACTGCTTTCGTTCTTGTAATGTCTCCAAGAGTCTTTCTTAAATACAATGTGGATTGCTAAACGAGAAAATGTTTATTTGCAGCCAGTGGACTGGGATGATAGAGAATATATTGATGACCCTGAGGATGTCAAACCTGAGGTAACTTGTTTAGTAAACATGGTAGCAACATAGAAAACACTATATGCACTAAGAGGAGGCTATTCAGGTCACACACTACTAACTCTTACTGATTCTTTCGTTTTTGACCAGGGTTTTGATTCGATTCCACGTGAGATTCCAGACCAAAAAGCTAAAGAGGTATGTACTATTAAAGTTGACTCTTTAATTGATTGGTTTATGGTTGTGTTTTAGTAGTAGTCTTATGATCTCTTTTGTTGGAACTCATTGGTTTTTTTGTGATAGTGTTGTTAAGCTTTATCTTTCTTTCGTTGTTTTTAGCCTGAGGATTGGGATGAGGAAGAAAACGGTCTCTGGGAACCTCCAAAGATCCCAAATCCAGCTTACAAAGGTTCTTGGAAAGCAAAGGTACTTGACTTAACAGTCATACAATGGATATATAGATTATAGCCAATTTGTCTTCTACACCATTTGACATTTTATCAAAACATTACAGAAAATCAAGAACCCGAACTACAAGGGAAAATGGAAGAACCCATGGATAGATAATCCAGGCATGTTTCTATTTAATCTGTTATTTGTTTTTTGGACTGGATTACTTCTTGTTGATGCTAAGCTTGAGGTTTTCGTTTTTGTTTTCCTCAGAGTTTGAAGATGATCCAGATCTTTATGTTCTGAAGCCTATAAGATATGCAGGCATTGAAGTATGGCAGGTAAGTTCTAGTTCTTTCTTGAATTCCATCCAAAATTAACTAATCATTATAATCACTCCATCACCAGATAGTTAGGTGTATGATAGTCACTGCATTGCTGTTCATTTTTAGTGTAGAACTTCTGAGATTTAACACAATGCAAAAATAAATTGGAAAAAGATAAGATAGAAAAGTCCATTGTTTTAAAGGAGTGTCAAAGCTCATCTAGTGCAGCTGGACTGAGAAATTGATGTTGTTACTGCAGGTGAAGGCTGGTTCTATATTTGACAATATCTTGATTAGTGATGACCCGGAATATGCAAGGAGCATGGTGGATGACTATTTTGCTCAGCACAGGGAGGTAGAGTTCTCCATGCCTTTGTATTTTTTTTTTAGATAAAACTAAATGAGTTTCAGCATGCCTTTATTATAGAAAATGTCTTATTAGTAAATCTGATGTGCTATATTTATACTCTTGCTAAACCAACTAGTCTGAGAAGGAGTTATTTGCGGAAGCTGAGAAAGAAAGAAAAGCTAGAGAAGATGAGGTTTGTAGTTTTCAAAAACAAGTTCTTCTTTGCTTTTCAAATCTTCTGTTTTTTTAATCATATGATCATACAATTTGACCATTGCAGGAAGGTCGGATAGCACGAGAAAAAGGGGAACGTAGACGAAAGGAGAGGGGTGACCGTTATGGACACAGGGACAGGAGGGATCGTTACAAACGAGTACGTACAACATTGAGACCAACTCAGTTCTATTGTTTTTTTTTCTGCGTCTAAACACTGTTAGTTTTTGATCAAAAAAAAAAAACACTGTTAGTTATGGAATATAAGTGAGTGACTGTATAAATGTTTTTGTTTTGCAGCACCACCGACGTGATTACATGGACGATTACCATGTAAGTAACTAAGTGCTTTCCTATTCAACCCCTTAAAATGGTTATAACGGATTCTAGTACTGAATCATCTTTAATTGTTCTAATGTTGTATGATTCTAAATTTTCGTGTAGGATGAGCTATAAGGCGCAGTGGTGGCCTGGTGGGGATTTAGCAATGACAACCAATAAAAGCAAGTATTCATGAAAGTCATACATAGACTGCATTATGAAACTATTTAGTTGGTCTTTGTAGTTTTGTATGATTGTAATATGTAATCATTTCCTATATTGTTATTTTTTGCGGGAAAAAAAATGTAATCGTTAGAATTTATATATTCATAGTATTTTGAAGTCCCAGCGTTGGATATTCATAAACATTTTAGATCGTTTCGTATCATAATATTATAAACACAAACGTTACAAATGTATGAACTGAAAGTTCTTTAAAAAAAATACACAAGCCACAAACGTCTACTTGATACAGAATTAAAAAAAAAAAAGACAGCAGAGCCAACCCTCAACTAATACACCCTAATACGGATGATGATGGTATGTATGTCGACCATTACCATTCTAACAACAACTCATATCCCACTCGCCAAGAAACTATACCACAAACCAAAACAAGAAGGTAAATCAATAAGAGTGAAAAAGGAACACGATAATCTGAATAAAAATAGAAAGAGAAGGGACTAACAAGCCCGAACGAATAAAAACTCTACAAATCACTACTAAACCACCAACCAAAACTGACTTCTCTACCCTTTCTTCTATTGCTCATCTTTTCTGTACAGAAAAAAAAACAAGAGGAACACCAGAAGGCACAGATATTACAAGTGTTTTGGTTGCGGTTATGTATGTGCACGAGTGCCTCTTCGTCTACTTTTACATCCAAGCCAGTGAACCTCCTTTGTCATTTGCTGTTTGTGGCCGTCCTCTGGTTGGTGTCGCTGGTCTATTTGTGTTCAGCTCCTGCACACAAAAAAAAAAGCCAATACCATGCTAAGTACTAATTTTCATGTCGATGTACTTAAAATTCACTAGTGAAGTGAAGCAATAGCAACCTGCATCCATGTGTCTTCTGTATGTCCTGGTGTTTCAGTAGATGAAATTGCTGGAGGTAACGGATGAATGAGCTTAGGAACAACTACAAGATCTCTCCCCAACACCAAGATAGCCCCAGCATTGTTTGCAGTACCTGAGGTTAGTGCAAGTTTGTTAACCAAACATATATAATCACACATCAAGCTATCTGATCAGATTATGGCACTAGTGAGTCCATATCCACATACATACCACAATAGTTTGTAGCGGAAAAGAGAGTTATCAAATGCCCCTGAGCAAAACGCTCAAATCCATCCATCACGCACTCGTGTGCACGTACAATTAACTGAAGATCATTGTTGTTGCAAAACTCCATAACACGGTCAGGCTGCACTTGTCATTATTGTCAATAACAGTGCAGGTAAAATGAAATTATATAAGAGAGGAAAAACAGACGACGTTTAAATTTGAAACGTAGGAGAATTACTCACCCCAAAAGTAACCAATCCAGGGCCTCTAGCATTGGGCCTTAAACCTTCAACACTGTCATTTTCAGTCGGATCCGACCTAACAAATTCCAAGTTAATAAACTAGCAAGACTTCGACCAAAAAAATAGCATGAACAACCAACAAAACACAAGAACTGACCATAATAAATCCATGAGCACAATGGAGCCAGCGTCCATTGTAATTGGACGTTGAATATTTTCTATCTGCTCCACATGATTTATAGAACGACCAATACCACCATGCATACATATAATTTTCTTCTCAATCGATGCAGCCAGAGGTAGCCAATTAAATAAACGGTTTATTCGGTGCCACACCCAGATTCCATCACGTTCACCCTGCAAAGCAACCACAGTATGAGACAAATAAACATGGAATGGAAAACGAGAGATTCAGAAGCAGAATACATTACCATTCGCTCAATACACTCTATCCGGAAGCCAAAAAGGGCATTAATATCCGCAGCTTCATGGTTTCCCCGAATTAAGTGTACGTTATGCTGGTACTCAACCTGCAATAACGAGAATAGAATGTCAAACCCTCTACAGTCGAGCAACTATAACACCTGCAACATAATACGCTTAGAACTACCTTTAACGCAAGCAGAAGGGAGATTACTTCTAAACTGTGTTGACCCCGATCAACATAGTCCCCCAAGAAAAGGTAATCGATGTATCTGACAATTATACAACAGAATGAGCAATGTTTCAGCAAAGAGAGCCAAAACAAAAGAAGTAGCAGCCTATGATGTCAGGATTTTTAGCGGTGCACTTACGAAATGTCTCCAGCTGTAGATGGTGAACCATATTCATCAAATAGGCGCATAAGATCCCCAAACTGTCCATGCAGATCACCAAATATTTTGATAGGAGCTTTAAGTTGTAATACAGTTGGTTCACTTGAGAAGATACGTTCTGCACTATCACAAAGATCAGCTATTTCATTGCAATCTAGGAAAAACTGGCGTTGAACTGGAGGCTTCCACCCACGAGGCTTCAGAAGATGAGCTATCACCTATCAACACATAAGTATAAACAGTTCATTAGAAGCCCCTTGAATGGGCACTTGGCCAACTACTAAGTGACTCTTTAGACATTAGGCACCCAATTCCCAGTTGAACAACATAGAGGAAGTAAGGAATCTTCACAGATGAGTTGGCCGTAACGCAAACCAGGAGATTATATACATCTATACATTAACAATCGCATTTACGATACTTTCAGTTTTTATCATTGCAAACAAACGATTAATTAATGCCACACCAATAAAGCATCGTTTCACGATTTGTACCCTTTTATCATAAAACTTTACCAAATGTATTACTGTATTTTTTAAATCCACATTTAGGATCACAAGATTTTATTGCAATACTTTATGTAGAGAACAAAAATATTTACCTTCTTAGGAACACTATTGATTGACATTTGTCGATCTAATAATTTCCTTGCTGCAGTTGCACTTTCTGGTGTCCCATAACTGACACGTCGTCCCTCATTCTCAAATTGATCAATAGATAACTGTCTAACCATTCCACCCAACGCGCCGCCAGTTTCTGCAGCAACCACCACCTAATAACAAAGTACCAGAACCATTATAAACCAAAAATGCATTTCTCGTGAAACTCTGGGAAAGAAATACTAGTAAATGAAGGAACATGGTATAAGGGTGGCACTCACAGCTCTATGATGAAGACGAATTCCTGCAGGAGTAGCACCGATTGATCCCATAGAATCTGGCTTGAGTAGCGAAAATGTAGGTGTCCCACTAGGTGAAGTTTCTCCACCACTATCTGGGAGCTCAACTTCACCATTGACCTGCCGTGCCTTGGCAGCAGCCAACGTAGCACTGATCGCCTCAGCTTCTGCAGCTGATGCTTCAACAAGATACTCTACACCCTTGCTTGTTCTCCTACAAAGTTGTGTTGGATAGTCGTCACTAAAAACATCACCGTGTTAACAGTACAGCACAAGATAAATCAATATTTGGGAAGTTGGCTAACCGAGTTCCTGGAAGTACTGCATTTTCAGAGCTTATATCAGTATACATATCACCATTTACGGGGGGTGCAACAGGGCTTCCCAGCACAACGGCACCATCGGTGGCTGAATCAGATAACTCCCTATTTCTTTCGTCTGAAAAACCATACCTTCCAGGTAACCGACCTTGTGGCGAATTTGTTGCTGCAGCTGCAGCAGCATGAGAAGCAGCATATGTTGTTTCCGCGGCCGCAAGATCCTCAGCAACCAATAGGCCATCGAGTAACACACCTAAAGTATCAAAATAGATAGTTAAGTTGTTGTGATGCCATCTTTTGAAATTGAACAGCTGCAAACAGATTACAAGATGGAGGGAGATAATTTTGGAAAAATAAAAAACAATAAATCCTGATTTATCTCTCAGATTTGAACGAAAAACAATACCTAAATAAGAAAGTGCAATTCTACAGAGTCAAGACCAGCTATACAATGCAATGAAAATCCAAACATAGAAATCAGTTCCTCGTGGAGAAGCATGCACAGGAAATTGTGAAATCTAACAATGGTGATCTGTATCAGAACATCATTAGGTAAATTGACTTATTTCTTGCCTAATTTTTCTCCTTACCTCCACGTAAACCGCCATAGATAAATATCAAATCACCGACTGCAGCAGCAGCATGCCTACAACGCCTAGTCAGCTCAACAGAAGCATCACCACCAGCTGCATCGGCACTGTACCTGCCAGTTCTAGGACTAGTAACAACTGATTTCGTATCACACCATACACCTGCTGCAGTATCCAATACTGTACAAAGACAATAGATGAAATAATCAGAGAACTATAGATCTCTTCAATGCACATATTATTTATAAACCCCTATGTACAGCTCTCGTATAGTCGTATATAATTGAAACACACTTCAACAACGGCTAATATGCTTCAGTGATAATATAATAGCCAAAACCACCACGATTGTCAAAAAAATAACAGCATATTCCACGATACAGCTTTCGACTATACTTGAGACACAATCCAAGAATGGCCTATAGAAGACTAATAATGGTGCACTTATATCAAGAACACACAAACATCAGATCAGATATTCAGATTTCCTCTCGTTGTTTGCTAACCTGCAACACTGGATGAATCTTCAACCATGCGTCCACCACCAAGTGCCCCACCGGACACATGAAGTCTTGCATTTACAAAAACCTAAATAATCCATCAAACAGGTTAATTATTCTGATGAGGCTAGATAACAGAACCAAAGAGGAAGAAGTATCCATACTGCTGCATGCTGATATCTAGCAGACGGTGAGACCCCAGGGGCTATGGCCCATTCCCAACGTCCATCTCTGTGCTTAGCAAGACCATAGGCACTGGCCAGAGGCTATCAATTAGAAAACAAAAATTTAGCCCCTCAATCATTCAAGACCAAGGCAGTTCACTGAGTTTTTAAAATTTCACTCGACGCAAATCTGAAAACTACTCAAAATATTGGTCATGAATAAACAACTAACTGAAAATATATTTTCTTTGATGACAATAGAAGTTATAGTTCGTTTTCTCGTAGAGGCTTCGCAAAATCTTGGATAGAATTTATGCTTGTTATTCTTTAGAGTGTGTTTAATCACAAACTCTTGTTTGATTTACATGCAGAGAGGAGGTACATCCTCATCTGCTCTGTAATGTTCATTGCACGTTGATAAATATGTAGTTGGGAAAAAATAGAATACTTTTCAATTTGCTCTGTCAACACAATCTCTACAACAAGGACTAACTCTCATGGTCCAATTCACATCTCACAACAAAGCAAAAGCCAAAATTCTAAAATCATGCCTCTATCAGTGGGTTTAAAGAGGCAACTGAGGATGATTGTAAAGAAATTATGCCACTTACCACACTATTTGCATCCCTTCCACCACAGAGGAGAAGAAGACCATCGGAACGCGCACTTGCAGTTGCATACCTAGGTACAACGTACAAACAGCAAAAACATTAGTACTCCAGTGAAAATCACACAATTATAAAGGAATTGTAATCAAGCTTACATGCAGGGAGGTGGACCTTCTCCTTCTGGTTCCAACTTACGCCATTCATAAGGCTTGGCGGCAGTATCCAAGGCCCATACATCAGCGAGTGGACGTTTTCCTAATGGTTTAATAAAAAAGTTCAGAACGAGAACCTTTAAGGAGAATCTAATGCTCCAACATAGAATCCAATGTTGAAAAATACATACCATCATTTCCACCAATTGCCATGAGATACCTTTGTCCAACAAGTGCCATGACATGTCCATAACGCGGTCCTGGTCCAGGACCCTGAACAACAACCCTGGATAATAAAATAGATTTAAAATATCACAACCCAAACTAATAAAATAGATTTAAACAGAAATAGCCACTAGTGGCGGGTTCATTTCCAAACCTGTGCCATCGTGGCCGTTGTTGAGTGAGATCAAGAACGTGAAGGTCTTCAGCCGATAAACCAGCAGGACCAATTCCACCCTGCACCAAAGAGAGAATTCAGAAGCACTTTCAAACCTTACATCATTCACATAATACAATAGCATTACTTTCCCCCTACCTGAATAACTACCATGGTCCCGACTGCAGTTGCAACATGTGCGGCTCTTGGGGTTGGTGGTTCTCCAAATGGTGTAAGCCTGTAGACTCATTTCATCAAATTAACTGGTATCCAAACTCATTAAAAAAAAGGAAGAATCTCATGCAGTTATACAAAACAAAACAAAAATTACACATCTTCTGCTCACCTAGTCCACTTATTAGAAAGGACATCATAACAATGAACATCTGCAGTTGCTCCAGCTAGCCCTGCACAGCAAAGAACACCCTAATTATATATTACAACTACTAGAATTATAAATCCAAGATCTAAGTACTGCTAATACTATGGCTACATCCAATGTTCATTTCCAGCTACTGAGGCAAAAGAAGACACATACGAATGCCAGCACTCGGAGTAGCCGAAGTCGGAGTCCCGGTGCCACCAGAGTTCCCCTCAAGAGCCGTGGCGCCACCAAACAACACAAGACGAGGACCAATATAACCAGGCGTCCCTTCCTCCCCAACCGCCGGAACCGCCGTCAGCGTGTGTCCGCACCTAGGCCCAGGCCCGTCCTCCTTCTTATCCATCAACGCATCCACGACCGAATACGTCGGCGCGCACCTCGGGCCGACGACCTGCGGCGGCTGCTCCTGGGAAGAACTCGCCGCGTCGGGAGCCGATCCGGAACCCGACGGCGATGATTCGTCGTCGCCGCGAGTCGCCTCCCTCTCCATAGGCGAGGGAGATTGGGAGGAGTCCCGATCTTGATCGGGCTCGGGGAGCATAGACGAATCTTCTTCATCCATTGTTATCGAAGAGGGGGAAATTAAAAAAAAAAAAAGAAGTAAATCTAAATTAGATCGATCCAGCTACAGAGACGCATCTCTGATCAGCATCTCTCTCTGTGTTTTCAGTTCCAGCTTTTTTTTTTGAGATTCAATCGAAACCCTAGCTAGCTTTTCTCCGGTGAGATCCTCGACCTTTTCTTGGGGAAACAGAAACAGTTTATTTTCTCAGGGAAATTAAAACGATAGCAGACATTCGCTGAATCCGGGAAAACGAATTTCGTTTCTCTCTCTTTTTTTTTTAATAGAGTTTCTCTCTCTACCATCGCAATTATTTTTGGTTATTGAACCAATAAATGAAATAACAGATATTCTGTTATATGATTTTTTTTTTAATTTTGAATATTTATTTTATACTTTATTTTTAAGATTTTATATTTTTTACAATATTAGATTTGGATATGTTTCATCAATACCAATATGTTTTTACAACTGAGATAACAATAAAAGCCAAAATTGTGAAACAACATATTTTGATTGAAAATATATAGTATCTGAGTTGAATTTTAACAAATGTTATAACTTGATGTAAAATGTAATAAAACTTATGTGATAAAAATATAGACTTTTTGGGCAAAAATAAAAATATAGATTATGTGCTCAATTTACTGTAAAAATATATGTAATTATTTTTAAAAATTATTGATTATTAAATATTTTGTTAAACAAGGTGCAAAAATACATGAGCTCACTGTTGTAAAAAAATTATTGTCGTATAAAAACAAACAAAAAAAATGTAGATTCAAATTCAATTTTACCAATAATTCAAATATAACTCATGTTATTAATCAAAAAATAATCTTATATTAATCAAAATTTTAGTATTAAAACTCTTAATTAACAAAACTTAAATAAACTGAAAAAAACAAGAGTAAGAGTATGTATCTTAGTTGAAAATACACCACCTCATCTGTATCACATAAACTTTGGAACATAATATCTTTTTGCTCGGATGACAACACTTTGGTGTGATAATCATCGCATAGTGAGAGGCCCAGTGTTAGCCGGCTTCTGAAAAACTCTAACCAGAGGCATACCATCACCCTCCTCTGTGTTCTTTACCCTCCAGTTCCTATCCTTCTTCCTCTGCGGCTTCTTGTGCTGCTTATGCGACGCAGTTTCCTTCTTCTTTACCGCCACTTTCTTCGAAGAAGCAAGCCCGTTCGCCAGATCAAACGAGCTCAGATCATCCAGCACATCATCAATACCTGGAACTTGCTCGCCTTCTTCCTCATCATCATCTGAACCTTCTTCAGAATCTGCACTAGCATCCTCCATCTTCTCCTCACTCATCATCCCGGGCGGCATTGCGAAATGCGGCAGCTTACCTCCCAAGTAATCTTTTAAAATCTGCCTCGCTGCTTTGGTTTCATCAGGTAGTCCACTAGATGCAACGTAGCCGCGAGAAGCACAGTAAGCTCTAAGAACCTCCGCAGCGTACGGTGGACGGGACTGACGCTCGTAGGTTTTTGGTTTAGGTAGAGAGATGTTGTAGACACTCTCGATGACGTGGCGAGGGACCTTGTCAGCCACCACCTGGATCGCTTCACGGTGCTCCGTCATCCTGTCGATAGGAAGCACACCGCATGTGATCATCTCGTATCTAGAGCTAGAGAAGGAAGGGAAGACTAGACCAGGGCAGTCACATAGCATGAGCTCATCGGATATGATCAATGTCTGGAAATGCTTTGTTTTTCCAGGTGTGGATGTCACACCTGTTCGTTTCTGACCGACCAATGCGTTGATCGTTGAACTCTTCCCCACGTTCGGGTACCCTACGAATCCAACCACAGCGTTCTCACGTTGAGACTCAACACTCGATGATGCTGCTCTGGAGTTTCTTGCTCTGACAATCTCTTGAGCCTCGAACTGTAAACGGCTCAACAGCTCGTCCCTGCCGCATATCACAACTTCTGGATCTTCTGTCTTGTCAAAGTTATCGGGTTTTCTCCATTGCTCTTTCAGGACTTTCCCTTCGAGGACAGCTGTAGCGGCCATGGCTGACCAGAAGACGAAGAGGATGTTGTTAAGGCGGAAATATTCTGCCCATTTCTCCCTACAGAAGCAAACCACTTGATCAGAAGATGATAAAACTATGAGGTAAAGTAGCGAGGGACAAGTGGGTTGCTTACCTGACGTAAGGAGGTAAAAGATCCGCCTTGTTAACCAGAAGCATGACTTTCTTATGCTCATCAATCTCTCGAGCATATGCCTGTGTCACGATGAAATCTCAGAGTGGGATCAAGGGTACGGTGTCAAATGGGTTTAAAAGTTGGGAGAGAATGTTAATACCTCAAGATCAGGGCAACGGTAAAAAAGTGGATCTCTAGCATCAACTACCATAACAATCTGAAAAAAAATTAAGATAAGTATTAAATAAACAAAAGCCGTGTTAATACACTTTGCCAGAGACTTACCAAGTCACTACGTTCAAGAACTCGCCAAAGCTGTCTCCAGATGTCGAGGTTCTTTTCGAATGGTGTCAACACAAGCTTTTCATTTTCCTCTAGCCTAACACACAGAAACATGAGAACAATATAAAGCAATGGCAATGAGTCACATAGAAAAATGCACATAACGAAACCAGATCATACATCAACTTCTATATAAGAGTCACTAAGGATGAAGCAAGAAATAAGCTCACCTCACAAGCATCCGACGCCAATTAAGAAAAGCTTGTTTTTCATTAGCATCAAGTTCTTCCACTGACATTTCTGGTGTCCAAGGAGGTCTGAAGATGAAGAAAATGATACTCAAATCTCAGAGCTACGGAAAAGGAGAAACCAAATTTTTTTAAAAAAAAGGACGTTACCTTCGAGGAACTTGAAGACTACTGGCGTGTAAAGCCTCCTCTATCTTCTGCTGCTCTCTCCATTCTTCAGCTGCTATAGTACTCGAGCTGGAACTCGTGTCTCTGTTCATAAGAAACCATTACAGACACACACAAGACTCTGTTTTTACAGGTAAACAATTACCATTACCAAACCCCGTCATTGCAATTCTAAGATCTCAACCAAAACAGAGCTCAAAGGATAATCATTACTGCAAGTTCAGCTACAAAAGAGAGCACTTTGAAACAAGGGAACTGTTAACCAATCTCTATTACAGCTAAACAGTCACCATTACCAAACTCTTAAGATCTCAACAAAACAGAGCTCAAAGAATAATTTTGAGCTAACAAGATGTAATAAAAAGCATTAGAGAAACACACAAGACTACGTTATTACAGCTAAACAATCACCATTACCAAACCAAAATCATCGCAATTCTAAGATCTCGACCAAAACAGAGCTCAAAGGATAATCATCACCGCAAGTTCAGCTACAAAACAGAGCACTTTGAAACAAGGGAACTGAAGAGTTACCATTACCAAACTCTAAGATCTCAACCAAAACAGAGCTTAGAGGATAATCATCACTGTAAGTTCAGCTACAAAAGAGAGGACTTTGAAACAAGGGAACTGTTAACCAATCTCTATTACAACTAAACAGTTACCATTACCAAACTCTTAAGATCTCAACAAAACAGAGCTCAAAGAATAATTTTGAGCTAACAAGATGTAAAAAAAAAGCATTAGAGAAACAGACAAGACTATGTTATTACAGCTAAACAATCACCATTACCAAACCAAAATCATCGCAATTCTAAGATCTCAACCAAAACAGAGCTCAAAGGATAATCATCACCGCAAGTTCAGCTACAAAAGAGAGGACTTTGAAACAAGGGAACTAAACAGTTACCATTACCAAACACTAAGATCTCGACAAAACAGAGCTGAGCTGCAAAAGAGATGAATTTGAGAGAAGAGAAAGGTTATACAGATTGATGGGCAGAGGAGTGGTGTTGCTGTGATTGATGGTGAAAAGACGCTCAGCCTCCTCGGCCTGCTCGATGATGGCGTCGATGTCGCTGACCTCGGTGACGGATTCGAGGACCTTCTTCTGGAGATTCTTGTAGTACTTGCCTTTGTCTTTGGATTCTTGGATCATATGGTTGTGGTGCTTCACCAGGGATCTCCCTAACGTTGTCTTCTCGCTCTTCCCCATCTCTCTCTCTCTCGGCGTCTCCTCCGTAAACCCTAAAATCTAAAACCCTTTTGTTAATTTGTTAAAGTGTTGACCTTTCAGTAAACGTCAGCCGCCGACCGCACGGTGAAGATGACGAATCAGGTTTTTACTATTTTTATCTATTTACGACGGGTAAAATGAGCTAAAACACAATTTATAGTCCTTTTATTTGTTTCGTATTAAATAAAGAAAATAATCAAATCAATACTATTAAAACAGAAGAATTTTTTATCGACTATGTTTTGGACTATCAAAAAAGTCATAACAGTCCAACTAAAATAATTTCATTAGTTATTATCATATAATGTTTTTCTAATCTAACAAATATCTATTAATATTTCAAGATTTGTAAAATAGAATTAATTTAACCACCTATTTTTCTCTTATAACTAACTTAATAATATTTTCAAAATAAGATATCTAAAAGATATTGTCAAGTATCATTTTCTAAGATTTTATTATAAAAATATCTTTTAATATCTTTTATTTAAGATGTAAACATAAATTCTTTTTAATATTTATTTTAAATAATAAAATTCGTAATTAATATTAAATAAATTATTAACGAATATTAATTCTTTCATAATAGAATAAGAAATAATATTCCCATAATATTTATATTCATAATTAAATTAATACATCAACTAATAAATATAAAGTAACTTAATTCATTTATTAAATATTTTATAAATCATAAAATTAAAGAATAACATACATTCATGAATTTTACCACATACTTCAACGTATTAAAATAAAATATTAAAGTAATATATATAAAATAATAAATAATTACATATTTAAATTTGAGTATTAAAAATAATTCGATATAGTATGATACGGGTTGAATGAAGATGTTTTATTTATATAATAATAAAATAAATTTTGACCAATATAAAAATTAAAAATATTTTTAACTCTAATTTACAGTTTTAAATATAATTAAATAATGACGAGTTTTATAAATGAATTATCTTACTTTCAACAAATTATATTTATTAATTTTAATTTAGGTGTCTATAAAAACATTTTTTAATAAAAATACATGTATGAAATTTCTAATTTTCAGTAAATAAATTTTGGAAAAAACTAATCCCATAGATCCGGGTCGGGTAAACACAAGTGTAATTATATTAAGTTATTTCATAAATAACTGAACGGTTTATATATCTCTTGAAATAAAAAAAGAAAAAACTATAATCAAACTGAAACCGAAATCCAAAAAGAAAGACAACCGAAAACCAAACATTATATTTAAACATATTGGTGAATAAAAAGACGGGTTAATAAATTTGTTTACTAAACTAATTTCAAACATTTAACAAACGAGGAAGATCAATACATAAGATGATGAAAAAAATAAAATCTTGCCCGTCCTTTCAAAGGGCGGGTCAAACTCTAGTTATTATTGTTATTGGTGAACAAGACCATCTAATTGCAATTTCAAGTAGAATGGTTGAACAGGGTCCAAATGTAAAAATTTAAAAAACTAAAATATTGAAAATATATACATAAATTATAGTCTAAAACTTTATAATTTAGATATAGTACTAACTAATTTAGAGTTTATAATTTTAAAAGAAATGTTAAATATACGTAAATAGGACTTTTAATTTTTAAAACTACTTTATTATATTTTTATATATATCGTTAAATTTTTTGAACAGGGTCTATAAATAATTTGAGACCTGTTGGTGAATACTTTCCTTCCACATTAATAGTAGTTTTAGTTTTCATTTAATTTAAAAATAAAATTATAAAATCAAAAATAATTAATTTTAATATATAGTTTACAGAAAAATATAATATGCAACAATTTCTTTAATTAATATGAATAAAATAATTAAATAAATGATAAAATTAATATTTTTATAAAAGAAATGAAATTCTTAAAAATAATATCTTAGTGGAACAAAAGGAATATCTTATGATTATCATGTATTTGACCAAAGACAAAATGTTAAAATGTGACAATGAACTTTATGAGTTTTAATTAAATAAAACATTATAAATATTAAAATTTATAATAATTCCTAATGCAAGCTAAAAAATAGAGAGAAATGAAAAAAAAAATCTGAAATTTATCTTATCCAAGAGGTGGACCCACAATATCAAAGAAAATGGTGAGGTGTCACAAAGCTATTGACTGATAACACATCCTCGAAATCTCTTCCTTCGTCCACAAAACCAATCCATCTCATGTGTTTTGTGGATGTCAGAAATAAAATAAAGGAGATCGGTCTGGGAGAAAGAAGCACAGAAGAAAAATGGCAGCAACATTTGCAGCTCCATCCACAGTGATAGGTCTCGGAGGATCATCTGTTTCTCCCATCAAGGCCAAAGCTCTCTCT
This sequence comes from Brassica nigra, assembly GCA_016432835.1. Taxonomy (NCBI): domain Eukaryota; kingdom Viridiplantae; phylum Streptophyta; class Magnoliopsida; order Brassicales; family Brassicaceae; genus Brassica; species Brassica nigra. The sequence goes on from CM028247.1 coordinate 69,582,203, forward strand.
TCATGTACTCTAGAGTCTTTCTTTTGATCATTTGAATAGTTGAGTTGGCCATATATAATATATTGATTTGTTTGTAATTTTTGATGTTTTAGCATTTATAAAACCAACATTAAGAGCCAGGAACCCTCTGAAAGTCGCCGGAGCATCGGGAGGAAGAGTCACTTGGTGTGTTATTCTTTTATATTTAACAGAACTAAAGAAAACTTGTTTCTCAAGATATCTTTAGGTTTTTTTCTCTAATAATAGTTTTGTTTGTGTGACAAAATGAAAAAGCTTTGAGAGGAACTGGTTGAGGAGAGATCTGAACGTTGTTGGGTTTGGTCTGATCGGATGGCTAGCTCCGTCGAGTATTCCGGCGATTAACGGGAAGAGCCTGACGGGTCTCTTCTTCGACAGCATAGGAACTGAGCTCGCTCACTTCCCAACTCCTCCAGCTCTCACTTCACAGTTCTGGTTGTGGCTGATCACCTGGCACTTGGGTCTCTTCATCTGCCTCACCTTCGGACAAATCGGATTTAAGGGAAGGACCGAGGATTACTTCGAGAAATAAATCATCCCCTCTTGTTCCATTTGTACTTATTATCTTACTCATCCTCTCGGTTATGTGTAATATTATGGATCAAAACGAAGTTTCTTCGTTTGCTATATTTGATGTTTCATTCAATATAGACAAATGTGTGTTCTTGATTATCTTGATTCTAAGTTTTAAAGAGAGCGAGTGCTAGATGTGTAATGGAAACTACAAGGGCTGCTGAGGTTTTGAACTAAACCAAGATTTTGCTTAGTTCGGTTAGGAGTTAGGTTCAGTTTGTTAGTTTTTTTAGAAATATGGTATTTGGTTCGGTCGGTAATCGGTTACTTTGGTTTTCTTAGAAAACAAAATGACAACCAAACCATACCAAAAACTAAAACCGAACTAACCCAGAATAATCAAATTAACCAAATTTTAACCGAAATTAACTGAACTTATCTGAAACTTTAACAAAATCCAACCAAAATCAAAAACTTTGGTAGAAAAATCAAAAACCAAACTATTTGAATACCAAACCAAACTTTATTTTAGGTATTCGATATGATTTATGTTGAAGACTACCCGCAGGGCGAGAGTGAAAAGTAGGTCCACGAGTTACAAGGGAGCAATGCATGTATCTTATAACTTCATGTTCGAGGTTCTGGTTTCTGAAACGACTTTGTTTAAAGGTATCAAAGAGAACTAATCTACGTTTTAATTACACATACTACATCAAACCGCCACTGTTCCCACGCGTAAACGTCAACCACGCTCAGCTTCATGATTGATGTGCATTTTGTAAAGCTCGGGTCACCATGTCAATGAATTCATTCTCCTGTCAGAAGCAACTCGTTAGGTTTGGGCAGTAGCTCAAAGCCAAGTGAACGTTGTAAAAAAAAGAACAAACCTGAACCAGCGTCAAAAGGGCTTGTTTAACTTTGTCTCTGTTGATAACTGAGACAATGTGTGCAGGAGCGAGCGATGGTGGTGGAGTTGGTGGTGGGAAAGGCTGGAGCATCGGAGTACCATGCTGGCGCTGATGGCGAGTCGCGTTATTAAAGTTCAGAGGAGGGGCAGTAGGCATAGATGAACCAGGGATGAGGTGTGGTTGAGCCATCGTCCCTGAGGGTGCAAAGAACGAGGACGGAGTCACCAGATCCGTGTGAACGTTGGAGTTTTTGCTGCTGCTGATAAGATCAGGGTTGTTCTCAAAGTGAGGCATGATAGGAGAGGAGGATTGCAGAGGCTGTGGAGGTGCAGGAGACGCAATGGTGGGTTGGTGAGGTTGTGGAGTCGCTGATGATTGGTATGGTGGTCCATTTGCGGACCCACTAGGAGTGTTCCCAAGAGCCATCGCTGACTGTAGTCAAGCCAATAACATGATGATTGAAGGTGATAGTGTGAGTGTGTGATCAAAAGCTGCAGAGACTTACGCTGAAGAAGTTGACAAAAGCAGGATCATTAGGGGCGTCCCTTGCAGTTGAAGATGGTTCAAGAGGACCCTCCATAGCCGCCATTGTAGGCACAGCTTCCAATTCCTCAAACTCGCTACAGTACATAGAAACAAAAGTGTTGTAGATTATCCAGCTTCCACCTCATATAAGACACATCCTAAAAAACAACTAGTGGCGCAGTGTCTACACCTAAACATGAAGATCTTTACCTTTTCGAAGATGAGGTATTTGGCTTCTGGTTCGCCTTGGAATATGCGCTAAGTAATCTGCCATGCCAAGGAACCATCAGGCGAAGATACAATTAAACATAAAAAATGGTAAAAGAAACATCTACAAGAATGTCTTCATGAAAGAACAAGAATCTGTCTAACAATCAGCAAATAATGATATTATTCATGATTAAACAATTGATAACTATGATATGTGTATATGTTACCTGTCGAAAAGACGTGCAACCTCCACGCATTCACGTTCATTGTAGAACCAAATGCCATTTACTTCCTGAGATGCGTTACGGTAAAGTAAATATGGACCTTGGACTTCATACTCAAAATCTCCCAGGAGATCTTCCACCAGATTATCTGCCAACACATATTCGTACAATACACTGATGATTACAAATACTATCTTCTTAATCAAGATTCTTAGAGTTACCGGATAAGCAAATATCAACCAGTTTCACTTACGATCTAAACCTTCCCTAACCTCATAACCCCTTAGCTTTAGTCTAGGGGCTGGGATTTTGAACCCGCTGAACCGAACCAAAATTTTCAGTTAGTTTGGTTTTCGGTTTTCTTTAAAAAAAATTATAACCAAACCATACCAAAAACCCGAACCCAACTAACCGAATTTAACTGAACTTATCCGAAAATTTAACAAAATTAAACTAAAATATTACCAAAATCAAAAACTTTGATAAGATTTTCAAAAACCAAACTAACGGAGTACCGAACAAAACTTTATTTTGAGTTAATTCGGCGAGATTTATATTTATATTAACCGAACTAACCGAACTACCTGAACCGAATTAAACCACCTGAACCCGCCGTGCGTACTTTACACAAAGTAAAACACTAACAAAACAAAGGTCAATGTTACAGTTCACTACTTGCGCTAGCAAATCATGACAATCTTATCCGAATGTAACCAAATCGCAACGAATCAAAGACAAAGACATCAAACAAAAACAGAAACTTGATGCTTCTCTAGCTGACCTGTGTTCCGACGATTCATTACAATAAACTGAAACCGAGGTTGTTGTTTATTCCTGAAACAAAACAAAACAAAAAAAAAACAGATTTTAGACGACAAAAGTCAACAACATCACAACATAGCTGAAAGACCTAAAGTACTCACCTTTTGACAACAAACAAAGACCCTTCAACATCCTTACGACTCTGATCGAAAACCAAAAACAAAAAACACACACGAGATCAGTCAGTAGCTACCAAAGCAAAACGTCATCGACACCAAACGGGATGAGTAGTGATTGCAAACTTTACCCATTGACTGATCTCAATGTTGAATTCGTAGAAGGTGACGTGAGCTGCTGTGATGAGGATTTCCTCGATGAAAGGATCGATTCGCTGGAGAACTGTGAGATTGAGTAGCCTCGTACTGTTCTGATCCATGTTTGGTGGGATCAGCTTCCCGTTCTGAGACATCTTTCTAATAAGTTCAGATCGGATGTGGCGAAATCTAGCGATCCGATTTGACTCGGAAGAACCCTAGGATTGTGATTTACGTAAGGTGAGATTTGGGGATTTGGAGAACGAAAACGTAAACTTTTGGAACGCACTCAGCTTTAGATAATAGTTTTAAGATTTTTACTCCACCAAATTTGGGCTTGGGCCTTGTCATTAAAGGCCCAGAGACATCTTTGGTATATTCTCCCATCACGAAGAAATATCCTTTTTTCAAACTAAAAGCTTCATTACCATTGCAAGAACTTATACAGGGGTGGGATACATTTTTGAGATACTCATGGCTTGGTATCCCTGAGGTTAGCAGCCTTTCCTCATGCGTTAGGGAGCATCGTATTATTGTTATCTCTATTAAAAGTTCTTCTTAACAATATATTTATTGTAATTTATGTTTCATATAATCGGTTATGAAATCAATAAAGTGAAGATGTTACAAAAAAAAACACATATAAATTTATTAAATACAATGAACTAAATTTAAATGTTTGATTAAAATCTAACTACATATATATATATATATATATAAACCTTTACACTAAAAATTTTCAATATTGCTATCTACATTTGGATTTTGGTTTGATGAAATGAGATATTGTTCATGTACGGGTATGGAATATTGTTGTATCTGAGGTCTGACATGACCTGGTCTTGCAGTTGAGCTTCTAGTTGGGATATGTTACACTCTCTTCTTGGCTCTTTGGAACCATAAGTCTCTTGGCTTCTTGGATGTTTATTCGCTATATTTAACGTTCTGACAATGCTTAAATAACCACCAAGAAGGCAAGAACTAACGGGTACTCTTTTATTCGTCAAGTCACTCATGTTTGTATTTGTTTAGATTACCAGGGAAACTAAGACACGAACTACATCTTTTTTTGGTTCGCACATGGATAACAATAGTAGGCCGGCTTGTTGCCAATGGACAGGCTAGGAGTTTGGTTTGAGTTGTTGACTCTTTCATGTTTCTATTAGGGGAATGAAAATGATCTTACTATAAGTAGAAAGGCATGTACATTTTGCTTATCATCCCATATAATTAGTAGTCTCATATCAAATATTCATCATTCAACAACAAACTACATTACCTAGAAGTTTACATACACAAATATATTTTTTAAAAGCAACCAAGACACACAATATACTAAAGAAATATAAAGAACATCAGTTACACTTGTATATGGGGTTCGGTTTGCAAATGAGTGGCTACAGAACTCCCTTTGAATCAGAAGTACTAGAACCCTAAAGCGCAATCTTCATGCATCATGCCTTGTGTTCATCAACAACCACTCTTATTATCTCTGGCGCTTCTTTCTCAATTATGTACACACCATCTCCTTCTTCCTCATCCCCCTTCTCTTCTTCCTTCTCACCTTCTTCGGCTTCATTGCTGCATCTTGTATCAACACGGGAAGACATGGCTTCCCTTTCTCCTAGGGTTTTCTCTGTGAGGCTCTTCAGCAACCTCATCACTTGAACCGCATACATCAATGCAGTCAACGGGTCTGCCATCTACACATGAAATCCAAAACAGAGCCAACACATTGAACACTGTTTTGTTTTTATTTTTATTTTTAAAATGAAAACACTGTTTTAACCCCAAAAACTCATTACAAGATATCTATAGGACTTATAACAGAGGCGTATCATTTTTGCATGTATAATGTTGATCATAAATCTTTTCAATAGGAAAACTGACCTTAGACATGTTAGGGGCAAATACTAAAGCAATGTTACGAGAGTTCATCTTGTTAACATGCTCAAACTGAACTACATCAGCCATGAGATTGATTGCCCAATTGAGGAGAGAAGCTTCTGTCTGAGGTAAGAGCCTCATAACCTTTACAAAATCATCGTCTGACTCACACTGCATCACTTGCTCCGATGGCAGAGGATCCAGTACCCCTCTCGGTAGCTCTCTGAACCAAGCCTGAACACACACACACACAGCATCAAACGAAAGTGCCATAAGGGTATTAGGGTAATGAAGAAGACTTTTTGAAGAAGGAACCTTGATAAGTCCAGCTAAACAATGAACATCGATCCCATCAGGTACCATCCCTTTGTTTAGCTGCTCCCTTACATACTCTTCCTCACTGTTCTCTCCTGTTATTCTGAATATTCCTTCTACCTGAGACGCATACAATTCTCAACAGCTTTGATTCAAAAAAAAACGGGACTGCTTATGTATCATTCACTCACCTTCAAGCCTCCTTGATCATATAGCCTGCTCTGTAAGAGCAAGAGTATCACAGGAACACAGTTCCCTCTCGAATCATACGATAACTGCATTGACTCTGTCGAAACCCCAAACACTGTTGCACTGCCAAACAAATAACATGACATGTAACCGGTTGGCTTATTATGTATTTTATACTTCATCAATTTCAAAATGATCAATATTTTATTTTTAAAAATTTTTGTTTCAAAAATATATTCTTAATATTTTAAATGCATTGTTATCAAATAATAATGATAAATTGTAGATTTTGAAAAAAAATAGTTGTGTTATTGAATTTTGATTGAACAAAAAGTATAGTTCAGCGCAAAAAAAAAGTATTTATAATCAAAATTTAAAATGTTTTCGGGTGAAAAATCCCAAACATATTAATTTGGAATGGAGTGAGTATATGCTATGACGGATGCATCTCTAACAAGAAAGCTAAGTCATCCTAGTAGTTACACCAAAAGAAAGAGAGAAGGTCTCAACCTTGCACTGGGAGCTTTTCTAGGGACATCAGGCTCGAACTCAGAAGGCAGGCCAAGGAAGCCGTTGAAGCGATCGAAGGTCACGTGAGCCACGTGTTGGATATCGGTTGGACCACCAATGTCCATGGCTAGCCCCTCGTTTTCTTCCTTCTCCGCTGTCGAGAAACAACGAGACAGCTCCAGGACGACTCGACCACCGCCAAACCACCAAAGCTGGGGCTTGCGGCGTCTTCTCACTCTCTCTATCTCTCCTCACACGATCGAGTCTTCTTGCTATTTTCTTCAGAAAGAAAATAATAAGTTTCGGACAATGTGATGAACATAGGGAAAAGAAGTTTAGGACTTAGGAATGGTTAATGGTCGGCGACGAACTTAGTTACATGAGAAATACAAAGAAAGACATTAAGTTGGGAAGTTACACGTACGTTACAAAGAATGTTGTAGGTATTGAGTGGTGATGAAGAAAAAGGTTAGAGGAAGGTGGAACGTGGGAATCACTACCTTTAAGACTTTATAACATCTGTCTCTTAATAACAACTAGGTAGAGATCCGCGCCTTGCGCGGTGTAAAATTTTTGTTTCAAAGTGTATTTAGTATTGTTGATCATAGTTTGTATAAATTTAGTATGTAATATGTATTGCAATAGTTAATGTTGAATCATAGCCATAAAGCTCGTAGAAGTGTTTCAGTAAATGGACTATGCATTATAAAATAATAAGCGTTTTGGATTGGATTAAATTTGTAAATGTATCAGGACTCTGGACAACGATTGGATGAGCTTTATTTCTGTAATAGTTAGTGGGCCAAAACCATTAAAGTTAACTTTGTAAATGTTTGGTTTTGTTAACTAAAATAATGTGTCCGGTGAAATAATTAAGAAAACGATTCCTCATCTCTCGTCAACAATCACGAAAAAGGGGGGTTAGGGTTACAGTTTATGAATTCAATATGTTCGTCCACCACAAAATCCTATAAGAGATTTTTATAAAGCTTCTTCTTCAGTGAATTCATAATTTCATATCATGTGAATCTTCCTTTTCCCGATTTGTTGGTATACGTCTCAATCCCACATCTCTTCATACAGTTTTAAAAGTGTATATCCTTCTTGAGCTCTGGTCTGTTGCTAAATGAAGTGATGCTCTTCTTCAGCTCTGTCTTTGTTATTGAAAAAACCATAGAAGGTAATAAATTTTGTTTTTCAGATAAGTCATTTCTTCATACGGGTTAGTCTCTTTATTAATTATAGTTACCAAATTGGCTTCCAAATTCACCTTAGCTTACCGTTGTAGAACCAGCTAATCCAACTTAGCTTACACGACCAATTCGCTGAAAGTAATCTTCTTATTATTTGATCTAAAGCAATGTCTCCAGTTGTATAGTTTACGTCAATTGTATAGTTTACGTGACTATACTATTCTCTCTTATAAAGGGATCTACTAAGTAAATCTAACCATCACTGTTTACTATTTTAATTTATAGTTATGAAGATAATTACACGACTGCAAGCTTGACTGGACGCATTATATTGGGATAGGACATTAAAACAGAGAGATTCTCATAATGTCCATGACTGATGACTCTCTATGAGACAAATACACAGGCAGCCGAAGATCAAAAGGTTAGATAATTTAATTCCTTAGTTGTTTTCCTACTGACTCAAAGTATGCTTACTATAGTCTGCCTTACAAATTACTCGTTACGCTAAACATAAAAAATGGTGTTTCTTATAAAAAAACAAAAACATATAATGAAGAAAGAGTTGAATAATGATTAAGTAGGATATGGAAAGCTGAATTGTTTCTTCCAATATTTCTTTGGATGATTCAATAGGTGGTGTTTGGAATCCTGATTTAAAAAATTAATTATATACATTAGGTTTTGTATTGTAAGACAACCTATAATTCTCTGGTATCATACGATGACCATTTTAGAAAGAAATTTAGTGTTCTTACCTCATTCTGAATGCTTGAATTTCTGGAACTACATATAAATATGATAAAGAAATAGTTTAAGAATAATATATGTAAGTTACCTTCTCTTTCATTCAATACTTCAAAACATCAAAACGCATAGAACAAAATTAGCATAAGTAGAGTTCCAGAAATGATCTAAGTCTAACACAATATCTCCATAGGCAACACACTTTAATCAACAAACATGTAATTAGTTCAAATAAGAAATCAAAAATACCAGCCATCGCAAATATAGTAATGTCACCAAAATAAGAAAAGGTTTCTTTCTTGCTTGTTATGAGGAATGTGTAAAACGATGGAGAAACGTTTTCTTTTATAGTGTATAGGTTGTATACGGGGAATATAATAGGACGTTTCGTGTAATTAATTGGTTGATAAAGCTTGTTAATCAAGCTGAAAATCAGAATAGAGGCTAATAGGTTTTAAATTTAACTAATAACCTTATTTTCCTCCATCATAGTAAATCTGATTGATGATTTTGTGCATAGTTTCCTAAAAAGTATATGTGATTTTATTTATTCAATATTGCCGTGTACACAAAATATTACCTTAGCAGATACATTATATTTTGTTACCTAAACAACAATCCAAATCATTCAATGTAATTGTCATTGATCACAGCAATACTGAGTGATTTATTCACTATTTAGTTCCTTCTGTAAAAATAAAATTTGCCGTATATATTTCTCTTATGTACATTTATTATATGGCATATTTAAACAGTTATTCAAATTAGTGCGTGCATGTTCAAATCATGCAATACGTTTTGTTTTATATATAAATTTATATAATAAATAACCGTTACATCCCATATAGATATACAGTACCATATAGCTGCCATAAAATAAATCTCCTTAAACCATTAAACACAAATGAAAGATCATTGGTCACTTAGTACTGATTGTTGGTTTGATATAATATAATTAGTGTAATGGAAAAATATATAATTCGTTTTATGTGTTGTTTATGAACACAAAATCTTGGAGAACTCAACCCAAACTAATCACATATGACTATGTGAACGTAAAATACTTGATGTTATGTGTCCTCAGTGAGTTTTATGTAAAATGATGAATGCATAAAAGATTACATTTTTTAGACCCGATAGACCACCATCGGTCATGATGACAAATCATATTGACTGTCTAAAAACTTCTAAAAATGGTGGCTTGGTTTACATGCTAGTAGTGTATTATGAGAAGCTACAAATCATTTATATCAAACGTATGTCCAGTATTCGCTAAACTATGTCCATCAAATGCAACAATTGAATATCTTCTTTTATATTTTTGTGTTCATTTTAATGGTTTGCTGAATTTCCCGCAGTGGATGAGATTTTCACAAAAAAAAAAAGATTTGTGATGCAAAGTGTTATATTTCATTGAAAATTCGTTTGAATAATTTCATACTTATTGTATGTTCAATGTTTGCATAGGTTTCAACTATGCAATTGCAGAGCTTATACAAATAGGTCATGTACATCTCGGAGAACCGTCATGGTGAAGAAGATTTCGGTGTACTTAAAACTTTTTCTTAAAAATATAAGTGACTTTGTCTACTTGCAGAGCTTAAATACGATCTTGGTGTAGAAAAAAAGTCAAGAGAGTGATTATATCAACCATATATGTTTATAGTAATGTCATGAAAATATAAAAGTTGATTGGCAGTCGTATTTTTATGTAATTACTCTAGTAACAGAATGTCAATTAACTATGTAGGCTGAATTGTTCTGTAGTGTTGCCACATCATCAATGGCATGAGTGTAATAACTTACAAATTAAAGGTTATTCTTATATTTTGCTTCTCTATTAATAAGAAAGGGATTAAAAACTAAAAACCATTAGCGTGTGTTTTACTCTTTACTAATACTAAAGATTAGAACATGTGTGAGGTGTCTCTTCTTTGTTTTCTCTGTGGTGATTGTGTATCAATCAAAATAAGTGAGCTTGACCATGATAAACTGACACTCTACGCTTAAAACTCTCTATGCGGTCCAATTCGAAAAGATCGAAACGAAAAAAAAAAAAAATCTTACCACGTTTGTTTACACAACGTTACCACTATAACACTGCCGCCAACTTCATCATCACAATGTATTTTTACCGGTTCCTTTATCGATTTTGTTGCTCTTTTTTCTAGCTTTGTACTGATTCTATTTCGTATTGGGCCAAAACCAAACAAATAGTAACCAAGAAAGGCGATAAGCCCTTGTTAATATTGTTTAGTCCTAAAACACTAGTTTACACTTAGACCGAGCCATGCCAGGTTTAATTGCGCTGTTTTGAACTTTTGACTATGTTTACTATGATTACCTTCGTAGAGCATGGTCGGTCGACAAATTTACTAATGAGTAAATTTTAGGGAGCATTTTTTTTTTCAAATTAAAATGTATTATATTTAAAGTAAATATAAATTTAATTACTGAGGCTCTTGGTATGATTTTAATGATTTCAAAGTTTGAATATATATTGTTATTTTGTAAATTATAACATTATTAGGTTTGACTAGTACTGCAAAACCATACAATTCTGTGTGTTGGATTTAGTAAATCAATCAATCACATTTAACAACGCTATGTCAACAAGCAGAAAAATATTTAAAAAGAGAGTTTCGTATTGAAACTAGATTAATGTATATACTAAAACAACTAGTAAATGGTAATGGTAATCCAGTTTTTCTATTACTTTGCTGTCAGGAAAAAGAACTATTGTCAACAACCACTAAGTGTATACGCAAAGGATTCTAATATGCATTATCCAAAAAAGATTGTGAAATTGGGCTGAGTTTGATAATCTAATCACTGTTTCAATGGACAAACCAATACTGAATTCATATAAACTTTAAAAAATCAGTATACATCTACAAAAATAAATAACATTGAAAAAGCCGTCACAAAAGAAAAATCATTTAAAGACACAATTTGAGGGATTCATAATGACATACATTAAAGAAGAAAGTAATGACAACTTTAGATTTGCAAGAGCTCATTGACTACATTATACGAATCAAAAGAGACATGTAACAATTTCTAATAGAGGAAAGGAATCTGAAATGTGGCATTGAGATTTAGGTGATGACAGGGAGTGGATGTTGACCCATCAACAAAATTAAGGATAATACAAAACAAATCCAATTAAATAATTCTTGATTTAGATGTTTATAATTTTTTTTTTGGACAAAAGATGTTTATAATTAATTATTGTTATTTTCTTAACATTTTTTACGACTAGTGCAAAAAGGCCGTTTAGTGTTATTTTATTGGTCGTCTACATAATTGTCATAATAATATAATGGATATTTTGGATGAACTGGTAGAAGCGAATTAGTTTATTCAACTAAGTATGGTAGGTTAACCGATTACAGGAATTGCTGTTCTAGTTCCCTTAATATCCAATTTTGATAATTGAATGCAAGGCTATGTGTTCAAAAAAGTAAGAATTACATTTTTTTGAAAAAGTCTGTCACATATATATTATCTATCAATCTCTGCTATAAAAATAAGAAAGACTATGGACTGAAGAAGAATTGTTTTTTTTATAGGAAAACTGAAGAAGAATTGTTTTTCAGTGATTATATTGTAAGTAGTCATATAATGATTCATACTATTGGCATCCCCTTCCGGATCCCAAAAGTCATTTATCAAAAAGAGCTAAATGATCTTTGGATACAGAAACTCACTCAATTATGTTATTTTAATATGCATATTAACAAACATTCCTTATCACAAAAAAAACATTCCTTATCACACAATGTTACATTGTCTTTGTGTTCATGTGTACATGTTTCAAAGATATTCGCTATCACTAAATATATTTTTTAACATTGTATGGTCTCTCATTGCATGTATTCTAATCCCAGACTAATCCAATATCAACATCATTATCATCTGAATAAAGTAACTTAGATAAATCAATATCAACATCATTATTCTTTTAATCATTGGAAGCAGAGTATATCTGTCTACTAGACTAAAATTATATACCAAATTCTTTTTCAAAATATAGATTATGCTTTTTTATATAAAGTGTTGTATTTTCATGCCTATTCAAAGATTTTTATTATTTGTTCTCTTAGAACAAAACACAAACTACTTTGCAAAGATAACTTCATGAAACATGCTGCTCGGATGATTTAAGATACTCTTTTTTTTTTACAAATGTACCCTACTCCTTTCACACATACAAGAACGTAGTCATGTACAAAGATGCATCTAAATAAATATGAAAAATAGAAAGATGATAGATTATAAAAAACTGTGTACTTGAATAAGCCCAAAAAGAGATTTGATGAAAAGGAGCCAATATGCACAGACAGGCGGTTACAAAGAGAAAGAGAGATTGTGGAGTAGGAGTCAGTGATTCTAGTGGGTTCTTCCTGTTTTTCTGCTAGATTTATTTTATTTTAATTACTAAAATACAAATTCTCATTTAATTTTCTTCTCGATCCCTTTTATTCAACCTCTATATTTTTCTTAATAAACTACCTCGATATGTTCGGTCCAATTAATCTTGTATCCAATCTTCTTATTATCTTCTGCATTTGATAAAGCTCTTTTTCTTTAACAAGGATAATGCTCCTGGCCCTAGCAAGGTTAAAGCTCTTATCACTCTTATATTATCTGTTTTCATCTTCATTTAACTTGTATAATATAGAGTTTATCTGTATATATGGGTATGTATAGAGATCGGATTTCTAATCAAACATTGCAACTTACTAGCTTTGACTCTTGACAGCTATAAAGTTGGTCAATAATTTTTTTTTTTTTCAAATTCTGCTGTACAATTTTTTCAAACCCAAATATTATTCAGAAAAGTAGCTACACACACAAAACAAATATATAACCTGGAGACAAAGTCTGTGAAGGACAAGATCATCGAGTGATTTAGCATGGAATATTATTATCGACATTTCTTTATTATCTCTTAGAATTTGTTTGGTTCTTTAAGTTTAGCAAGTAAAAATTGTGTTTACTAAAGTTAAAAAAAAAAAGAATTTTCTGTGGAACTAGATAGAGAAAAGTGGTGAAAAGGAAAGACTGGTCAGGTGAATCACAAAGTTTTTTTCACATACAAGTAGAGAGCCAGAAAGAGTGATAATACTTTTATATAGACTATACAAATGCTAATTAATTAATTACTAATTTGTATATATGTCTCTGAAAGAGAAAAGGTTGGACCCTCTTTGTTTTTCTGTTCAGCAAAAAAAAAAAGATTTTGAAGAGAAAGTTCTCATCCTACTTTCTCTCTCCTCTTTCTTCTCAAACACCCAAAGCAAATAGAAAAAAACTGCACAAAAAGGTGATAAATTAAACACAATATCTATGTTACCTTCATGTTCATCATCAACTAGCTTTCTTTTGGAGATTCCAATCATTTTTTCACTTCAACTTTATCAAGAATTAAGTAACACTTGCAATCTCTCTCTATCTTTTTTGGATCAAACTCTCTCTCTTTCTTCTTAACTCAAAGTTTCTATTAGTGAATCTTATTTCCTTTCGTTCTTTCTTTCATCCCTTTTTCAAGACTAACTAATGTTTTACAGACAAGAGATAACTAAGGAGAAGATAGAAATAGAAGAGAAGATCAAGAAATAGGAAGATAGCATCAATCAGGGTGATGGCTAACCATAGAGTAATCAGCGAAGCCGCAAACCATAATGATAATCATCATCTTTCTTATTCACTTCTTCATGGCCTCAGCAACAATCCTCCACCTCCTGGATTCATGTAACAAAATCTTCCCTAACGCTTTTGTTTTCATATATCACAAAGCTTTTCTTTTCTTCTTCACACTAATATACATAAAACGCATATTTTCTTAATAATATTCAATCTTATAATTATCTCTAGACCTTTCTATGGGAGGTTTATTTGACTATCCTCTTAATAATAACATATACAGTGTAAAATAATAATTGGTTAACGTAAATCAATGGGTAAACGGAAAATATGTATTTATATAACATCCGAAATAGGTTTATATTTTGTTAAAACATCCGAAATAGGTTATATGTGTAGGAATTGTAATTCTGGTTTAAACATTTTATCATATGCGATCGTCTAGGTATGGTTATATTAATTTGTTTGTTTTTCCTGTTCTCTTTAAACAAAAAATAATGATAACTCTAATTTTTAGTTGTAACAACACATGAATATTCTTTATGTAGTGCTAATTAAATAATGAATTATTAAATGAAACAGTAACCAAGATGGATCCTTCGATTACGGAGAGCTAGAAGAAACAATTGTTCTGCAAGGTGTTAAGTATAGGAACGACGAAGCGAATCCACGTAAGCCCCTCTCTCAATCGCTGCATGACGTGAGCGTTCCTTAACAAACTCCAATGAAGTTTTCTAAGCTAATAGTATAAAAAAAAGAAGAAATGACAAAACGGAGAGCCTGAGTCTGAACAAGTCTTTAGATAGGTTTGTGTTTTGGTAATGATACGGATGCGAAAGATAGCCATGGATGGCGTGACTTGTTTATTTATTTCTCTTCTTGTTTTTCCTTTTTTGGGTAGAATAAAATAAAATTCTTATACCAACTCTCTAACCTCCTCCAAATATGAAATACACACAATATGTCTCTCTCTCTATATATATATTTAAGCTGACTAGTATTCATACTTAGATTCATATTATACATAGACCCACGTGATAAATGATGTAATTTAATTCTAAACTAGGTTACAGCAAACGCACACATTCACATCATACATGATTATGATGCATACGTAAATGTAATGATGGTAAATTTGCAGGTTTGTTTGCAGGAGGAGGAGCTACGACTCTGGAGATGTTCCCTTCATGGCCAATCAGAACTCACCAAACTCTTCCTACTGTACTCTTTCTTCTTCTTTGACCCTTTCCTCTGGTTTTTTCTCCATTTTGGGCATTTCAAAATAAAAATAAATATTTATTCTCTCTTTTTTTTTTTTTATTCAAATTATTCTCTCTTTTTTTTGAACCACAAAATATTTATTCTCTTATAAATTTACATTTTACTCTCTTCAATAGTATATGTTTCAGCTTTCTTATTCTCTCTTATATAATTTTGTTTTGCTTGTTCCTCTCTTCTGACTTTATAAACTGGAATCAATTTGAATTACACCCCATTTGTCAATTTATATACGCTTAAGGTCAATTCCTTTTAGTATTAATCACCCCTTTTCTGACTTTTTATTAAATCGAGTTTTATTATACGGTCATAAGTACGTCTCTGTTGAATATGTATTATAGGCGAGTTCAAAGTCAGGAGGAGAGAGAGAGAGCACCGATTCAGGATCGGCGAATTTTTCCGGCAAAGCAGGAAGTACACTGCCGGAGTCTCCCATGAGTAGCAAACAGAATCATCATCTCATACTTCAGCATCATCATAATCACATCATGGCTAACTCAAGTGCAACATCTGGACTTCCCTCTACTTCTCGAACTCCAGCTCCTCCAAAAGCTTCTGAGGATAAGGTACTCATCAACATCAGTTTCATTTTTTTTTTAAATTACAGTTTCGGAAAGAGATATATGCATGTGGAGTCATGTAACATGCATGCTTTGATGTAAATATGCATGTACATGATGTGTATATATGATTATCTCTCCCTGTGATATATGCATGCACATACATTTCATATTTGTATATGTACTATAAAATCTTACAATAAAACAAAAACATACACAGATCCCAAAAAGGAAACGGATCAGAGGAGATTCAGATTTTTGACCTCTCCCAATCAGTTGAAAAATGATAAATTGAATATACAAATAAATAAAAGCCCAACGTGAAATAAAGCATAATCTTCCTCAGTGTTATTTTATTTTAAGTTTTTTTTTTTTGAACTGAAAAAATATATATTTTAAGTTTCCTTTATGTATGATTAAACATCTTCTTTTATAAGCCCAATTACAAAAAAAAACAATATCTTCATTTCATTTTCTTCTTACATCTATTATCATGATAATAATGTAACTAGTTGTATATAAATCTTTAACATATTTTCAAATTATTTCAGAAACTAATATATTCTGCTTTTTATTGAGCTATATATAAATGTTTATCACATGACTCAACTTAACTTTCACAATTCATTTCTGTGTTTTATTTTTCCACGGAATTTGTTTCTATTTTCATCTTTGTTCTCTGACATTGCAGAGGAAGGCTACAACTTCAGGCAAACTTCTTGATGCTAAGGTACTTTAACGTTTATCATCATTATTTCATTACATTTACTCGTCTTCCCCCGAGGAGACATATATACTTTTTAATGACATTTTATAAGTCTGGGTTCATATTTTAGCCTCTTGTTTAAGAATGTGCTTACAATTGGATTATTTCAGACATTGAGACGTTTGGCCCAAAATAGAGAAGCTGCTCGCAAAAGCCGTCTTAGGAAAAAGGTAACTATTACAAATACCTATCTTTTCACGTCAAATCATTATCATTAGTTCAGTTATTTATAAAATCCTATTTCCTTTTTTTTATAAATCCTATTTCCTAATTACTATTTTCAAATGTATTGTTTTAATTTAACAAAAGTATATGCCACATATTTTACAGTGCTATTACTATTAGTCCTCAGCAATTAGTAGTACAATATAGGCAATCGCACTGTTCTGTGAAACGAATTATATAGTAGCATTTATTTCCTATATCTACATTTGCCAGTCTTCTATTATTCATTTATGAACGTATATATAATTGCTATGCATAGGGGAAAACTTTGATTTAGATACGAGATAAAAGATTAATATTTATAAATTGAGGTAATAATGGTCAACTATAATATGAACGTAAATAACAAATGTATATATGGATGGAGCAGGCCTATGTTCAGCAGCTAGAATCAAGTAGGATAAAACTTTCCCAGTTAGAGCAAGAACTTCAGCGAGCTCGTTCTCAGGTTTCGTCACTTGAAAATTAAATTATTTAATTAGTCTTATAATCTTATTGTGCTGATTAATTTATGACTTCTCTCGATATAGGGGATGTTCATGAGTGGCTGTGGTCCACCTGGACCTAACATCACTGCCGGTACTGAAACCTAAAATACCATTTGCAGTATTTATTTCAGTAAAATACTGTGTTTAGACCAACAACTATTTACATATATGATTAGTTACTTATTAACATAAAGTTGAAACGTACGTAGGAGCTGCAATGTTTGACATGGAATATGGAAGATGGATTGAAGACGAGAACCGGCATATGTCGGAGATTCGGACCGGTCTGCAGGCTCACTTATCTGACAATGATTTAAGGTTGATCGTTGACGGTTACATCGCTCATTTCGATGAGGTATTTAGATTGAAAGCCGTGGCCGCTAAAGCCGATGTTTTCCACCTCATCATCGGAACATGGATGTCCCCAGCCGAACGCTGTTTTATTTGGATGGCCGGTTTCCGTCCATCTGACTTTATCAAGGTTAGAGATCATTTCATAAAAATGACTATAAACATGTTGGTACTAATTTAGGGGCAGTTAACATTTTACATTAAATTTATTAGATTTTTTTTTTTTACAATTTGAAGACTATGCAGCCTATATATAACAAATCTATCAAAGTTAGGGAATAAATTAGCCAATATATAATTAATTAGTACAGTTCTCCGGGTGCGTTTTGCAAAAAAAAAAAACTGTTGTAAGATAGAAAAGTAATAGCCAAAATTTAAATAGAAAAAGTATATTCATTAGTCATAACTCATAAATCAAAACTAAAAGGGAAAATTGCTGGTGTTTGTAAGATATTGGTGTCGCAAATGGATCTATTGACTGAGCAGCAGTTGATGGGAATATATGGCCTACAACACTCATCGCAACAAGCAGAGGAGGCTCTCTCGCAAGGCCTCGAACAACTTCAGCAATCTCTCATCGATAACCTGGCTGCCTCTCAAGTCATCGACGGTATGCAACAGATGGCCGTTGCTCTCGGCAAAGTCTCTAATCTCGAAGGCTTTATCCGCCAGGTTTCAATTTCTCACTTTTTTTATTTTTATACTTCATTTGCGTTTATATATTACACTCTAAATTATAATTATGTTTATGACGTATTGATGTTTTACGGAACATCTTTTAACTATTAAAAATGCAAAAAAGCTTAATACGTTTTTTAATTTATGTTTGACTAATTAAAACCTTTTAATAATATAGAAAAATGAATGTCTTAGTACAAAACAGGAATTTGATCAAATGTTTTTTCCAATGATTTGATCAACTGTTGCTTTCACATATTGTCTGAAACTATATTATGCTCAAATCCTTTTTCTTGCCGCTAGTTTTCTTCCCTCGTGCAATAATATATGTTCATTTGGTCTTAAATATAATTATTCCTCCAAGAGCCAACATTTCTTTCACCAAGTTGTTTATATGTACTAATTAGCTGAAAAAACAAAGAGGATGGTAAAAGTATTCTCCATCTCTTTCAAAGAGTTGTTTGAACACAATAATTAAAATACAAATGAAATGTTTTTCTTGTTTTCATACATTAGGATCATATTGATTTTTCATTTATATTTTTACAAGCCATTGACTTTTGTAATACCCATTAGCACACCAAGGTAGTAGGTGTGCCATTACTACAGTCTTTATATTCTTATGAAAAGAGTTAGCGACTTTAATAAAAAGTTAAATAAATTAACTGTAATTGTTAATTTAAATGAAGGCTGATAACACCTTTTTTTTTTTAAAGGCTGATAACTTGAGGCAGCAGACCGTTCACCAGCTGAGGCGGATTTTGACTGTTCGCCAAGCAGCTCGGTGTTTTCTAGTTATCGGAGAGTATTACGGACGGCTCAGAGCTCTTAGCTCTCTTTGGTTGTCTAGACCACGAGAGTAAGGCACATTTTTAGCATATCTATTTATAAATTAGTAATTTAATTTTGGATATTATTAATGTGAATAGGACGCTGATAAGTGATGAAACATCTTGCCAAACGACGACGGATCTACAGATGGTTCAATCATCGCGCAACCACTTCTCCAATTTCTGAATGGATATTCTACTCTATGACTAAATGGCCAAGTTCCTTTGTCTTAATTTCACTGGTCGGTCACTCTATTTCCTTTATGTTGTACTAGTAAGTAGTAATGTCCATCTTTCTTTCACGTCGTTTTTAATTATATGGGATTTACGTACCACGTAAACGGGAAGTATTGAACAATTTATGTGCCCAAAAAATTACAAGAAAAGAGCAGCATCGATGCATCAATTTCCTGACGAGGGCACTTGGTCTAGTTGATTCTAGAATGAATACAGTTAATTTCTCTGTTTGAAAAAAAACCCATATATGAGATTAGTGGGCCTTAGATGGGCCAGACACTTCTTTGTGGCCCTATCATGTAAGCAAAAACGGAGGAAGGGAAGAAAGGTGGGGAAATCAGTAGTTGGAGAAACCAAAGCACTCTTTGAATTGATCACATTTACAGTTCGATGATTCGTTAAGAAGTTATATACATGCAAGAGATGAAATTAAATAGGCTTAAACAATAATATCACAATGAAAGCCAAAGCTAGGCCTAATAAACCATATGTTAGGATATTTAGACAGAAAATACAAAAGTTGTTCTACAGTGCTCACACGTGAACCGTCTTATTTGAATGGTTGATTAGCGACTCAACTCTCAAGTGCGGCTAAAAAGAAAAACTCATACCACACTTGGCCCATGTCACATGCATACATTTTTCCGTGAATTATACACATATAGTATGATACATTGAATAAGCTCGTCGTTTCGAATTCATGATTACTGTGCTTAAGTTTATTTAACTTTATATATATTATTACATTTACAGTATTTTATTCCTTCAGGTATTTGACTAAACTGCCGTTAGAATTTTCTGCGGGGAAGATCGTCCTCCCTTTCTTGTTTTCGATGTATTTTATAATAAAATCTTTTTGCTTATAGGTCAAACTCCACTACCTCATTCTCTTCCAAATCTTTCCAACTACTAAACCTTCATCACCTTGAACCTTCGAATATATCATTTTATATATTGGAACTTAAGAAGATTTCTGCGACAAGTATATCATTGCAATGATTAACCAAAGCCTCTACAGTAATCCCTTGAAATTTCGATGTTGGTTTCTACATAACGCCAAAGACATCAATTTGTTACTGTTTTGTAATTAGTTCAACTCCATATCCATCCTGTGTAAAATACTAAGTGTAGGTCGTTTGATTGTTGTGCTTCCGTCTTTCCCGAAGAAAAAGTGTCCACTGAATTGGACGTCACGGTAGATTATAATTTCTAGTGCTAATAAGGGGAAAAGAAACCTTTCCCGTTTATATAAAAAAGATATGTCGTTGAGGCAAGGAAAGAAGATGAAAAATATTTGTTTTTCCTACGTTTTTGATACTTTTGTTGAAAACCTTTTTGATATTTAATTTGTGTAGCATTCACAATAAAATTAATTAAAATCTTGAGGTTCTATAATTGTAAGAAACATAATCTCTATACATTATTTATTTGTAAAGTGATTTCACATATTTTCGTTACAATCATTTTAACTAAAAAATATGATATAACATAAGAAAAATAACGATATAGTTTATGGTTAAATATGACATAAACAATTACATTTGATTTGATGTTAATTTCTATTTTTGGTAAATTTTTTAGAATATGATAATAACTCATATAACATCATTAAAATAATTATACTCAAATATGACATTAAATAATATAATAATAGAAATCTAAAATATTTTACAAATTTTGAAATATTATTTAAGTCTATTTGCATAATCATACAATTTTATTATTAAACAAGATTTTCAAAATTTTATACAATCTTTTTTAAAAATTATAAAATTTTAAATGTAATACCATTTGTTTCCTTTTTATATGTCAAAATTTTATAAATTCTGTTTAGTTTTATTTATTGATAAGTTATTTTTTGTACAAATTGATTTAATATATCTTAATCCAAAGAAATAAATGAAAATCTATCTACGATTATAATTTAAAATATATACATATCTATTTTAAATATAATTTAAAATAAATCAATTATTTTATCTTAGTTTATGTTTAAATAAATTAATATTTATATTAAAATATTAATATAAAACAATAAAATCTAATTTATTAACAAAAAATTATTTTAAGTATAATGTAAATTTTATTGACGCATATGGTGCATAAAAATAACTAGTATTCAATGAAATAATTAGTTCTAACTGTATGTCGCCGTTGGGTTAATTTCATCTGTTAATTAAGTAAACCATGTTGAGTCATAGAAAATTCTTGCGTATGAAAAGGGGAATTAATCAAACACAAGCATTATAATATTACATCATCGTGTGATCTGCTACTTGAATCATCAAACGTCAATAAAAGCGAACGCGTGATTTTATAGTAATATGCTTTTATCATTTGTCCCTTAAAAGACGGCTAAAATGATGTTGAAATTGTTGTTTTGATGTAATGATGATGAGTTTTGTCTTCGCCGGTCTATTTGCACTTGAAAGATAATTATGACTATAGAATGATGATAAATGATATCGTATTTGTTGGTATAAGATGTTACATAGTCATAATAATGGGAAAGGGAAAGAGGCTAGAGAAGAAAAAAACATGGTTCAATGAATATCTACGAGTCTTCTTAGGATTCTCTTTCGTTGAAAAGCCTTGTGCTTGTGCGTCTCTCCTTTTCACTATATTAAGTAAGACCCACCACATTGATATGAAGAAAATTACACTCTCTTCCCCTTAATGTAAATATATACTCGTACACATAGGCACGTGTGAACATCCTCATATACACACCAGGAAGGTTGATTAAATAACTTTCTACTATTAATCTAACACATTTTCGTGGGGAGAGAGAGAGAGAGAAAGAGAGAGAGCGAGAGAGATGAGTGAGATGAATCTTCATGAGAGAGGTTTACGTTTTGAGTCTCCAAGCTTCCTTGCATGGCTTAGAGCATCTTCTAATTCTTCTTCTCCTTCTGTATTATTACGTATGAAGACACAAGATGTTGTATCAAGATCAGATCACCAAAGTCAAATGAACGTTTTGGAACGATCTTTATTCTTATACCAGCCACAAGAACCTCTCAACACAAACAATTCGTCTATTCAATGCTTGCCTCTTCTAAACAAGCTCATGGAAAATAAACGTCAAGCTTTTGATGATGATATCAAAGAAGAGAAGGATGATGATGTGGTCACCCTCCAAATCGGATTGCCTACCTATCACCGTGGTAGCTCGGTGGAGGATGACTCTGACACAACTTCTGATCATCATCAGAAAAAACCCATCAAGAGAGAGATACCACAAGATGGCGTGGTGATGATGAAGAAGAGGAGAATGATGAAGTTCGAGCAGGAGATTATTGATTCTAATATGGAAGTATGTGGAAAGAGGTTTTGGATACCAAGTCCGGCTCAGATTCATGTAGGTCCTATGCAATTTGCTTGCTCTATTTGCAGCAAAACCTTCAATAGGTACAATAACATGCAGGTACGTCTTCTCTCTTATCATCTCTATCATATGTACTTTCATACATATCCACTAATTCACCTACAAGCATGCTTTTCTATGGGTCGAAATCTTGCTTTATAATAATGTATTCAAAACATTATCACTGTATGTCATATTAACAAAGAAGGAAATATTATCACTATATCAACTTTACCTTTGCCTTTGTTCAATAGGTATTTCATTTATGCCTTTATGGTTTAATATTTCCTTAGGAGAAAATATTTTTAGAATTAATTCTTTTGACTTAATACATAATATTTGTTTTTGAATTAAAGTAAGAATAAAATAAACTCTGATTTCATACATATGAGTACTGGAATTAACATAATTGCATGCAGAATATTGCAAGGAAATTTTTTTGTTGTAATAAAAAAGATTTTGAACTATAATGAATTAATTTTACGGTAACTAACCTCGGTTGGTGAATCATTGTAGTAGATATACAAACCCCAAATCAACAAAAAGAAGGATAGTTGGGTTTATAATTTCTGGATTAGTTGAGACATCTTCGAAAATCTTTTGACTTTTTTCATTGTTTGTCTTGCCTTTTTGGCTGAAAAGCCAAAAAAGCAAAAGATTAATCACAGAGTGGGATTTGGTAAAGTAATTTAGCAACAAACAAAAAAGGGAGAAAACAAAGACAAACAATGATCATACTACTTTTACTGAATACATGCAATCGATTACTTAGCCTAATAATCATCTGATTAAAAGGCAATCTAATTAAGCATCATTGTAGTATCCTTACATATAGACTTCTCTCACTTCAAATATTCTGAAAGGGTCTTCATGTAACTTGTGTATATGGAGTATTTTTTTATAGATTGGTGATTTTCAACTGAATTTGAATACTCAAACCTCCCTCACATTTATAAACATAAGTGAATAAATTATCCACATCACTGCTTAGATTCTAATAAATTTATATAAACAATACAGATGCATATGTGGGGACATGGATCAGAGTTCAGAAAAGGAGCCGACTCTTTGAAGGGTACAACTCAACCTGCGGCTATCCTGAGGCTGCCATGTTATTGCTGCGCGGAAGGATGCAAGAACAACATCAACCATCCGCGTGCCAAGCCTTTGAAAGACTTCCGTACACTTCAGACTCATTACAAACGTAAGCATGGCTCTAAGCCTTTCTCTTGTGGAAAATGTGGCAAAGCGTTGGCCGTTAAAGGCGATTGGAGGACCCATGAGAAAAACTGTGGAAAGCTTTGGTATTGTACATGTGGATCAGATTTTAAGCACAAGAGGTCTCTTAAGGACCACATCAAGTCCTTTGGACATGGACATTCTCCTCACCCGACTCTTTCTTTTGATGGGTTTGAGGAGGATATGGAATGTGTCACCACGGAGTGACGGAAGATGTTAGATACACACATCGGGTGACTGTGGGAATCATCTATCTATCGGTAAGATCAGAATTTTATAATGTTGCTTCAAAACTATGCACCACTAAACATCTCAAGTCTACCAAAGAATTCCTATCTTGAAAAGGGAGAAATTCTTTGTTAGACTTGGACTCGATATTTAAAAATGTAGCAATTTACCAAAGAAAATGAGGCAACATTTTAAAATTTAAATCTTTTACTTGTGATATTTACGATGAGTCTAACATAGAACCCGGTGGCTATCTAATACTTTTAAAATTTGAGATATTGGTTTTACATATTTGGTGTGTGTTTAGCTAGTACTATGCATGTTATATCATAACATTAGTGTTTTCTTATTTAATAAGGGTGATTATCTCTTGGAATTTTGTGAAGCACGTGAATTTTCTGTTTCTCTCAATGTATTTGTTTGTATTAGAAGAGAAAATTGGTGTGCTTCACTTCATTATTGTACGATAATCCTCAATATAGACCCTTCCTATATATATATTGTAATCTCTCTTTTCATTACATGTCTCCTTTCGTTCTTATTTTATCACACTTTTGCTTTGTATGAATCAAACGTATCTATTTGCTGTGTGTGGATGATTAATCCTTTATTCGTTTGTGTCACCTCCTCGTGAAACCATTAATCCCATTCGTCTCAATGTATTAAAAAAAACGTTACCGTAAGAACACATATCATCAGAACGATTACGTCTCATTAGGGTTTTGATTTGATGCGGTTTTGGTTAAGTTTCAACAGGCTCTTTGTTTATAGGCTTGGCCCAAACTAGATATGTGGATGTATTAGAGAAAGACTGATCGGTTATCTATAGTGAGAATTGGTTATTGGGCTAGTTTGGTTGGTCAAACTTGGACAGAACATATGGCTTATAAACTCAATAAAATAACAAAACCTAATGCAACAAGTCAACTATGAGGGAGTTGGTGGAGGTGGTAGCAGTAGGTAGGAGAATTGTCTATACAAGCAAACATTGTTTATATATTCTCTACTTTGCTATCTCCTTTATCTTGAAGTCCAAATTTTAGACGCCATTGCTAAAACATGAAAGCTGTACAAAATGCATAGGAGTCTGACTCGTGCGGAGCTAATCGCTCTGAATGGCAGAGCTCCTGTGCTATTCTAACAAGCAAGGTTGTGTCTCAAGACCAATCTGAAACCTTACCAATGCCTCCAGTTTCTGTCGGAGTTGATCATGTGAACGGTCATAACAGCACTGCTCGTGTCCCGCATCATCATCAGCATCAGAAGCCGCTTAGCCCCAGTGATCTCCCCCAGGCCCCAATGCACGGACCTAACCTACGCGTCGCGTATCAAGGCGTTCCCGGCGCTTACTCCGAGGCAGCCGCCGGTAAGGCTTACCCTGACTGCGAAGCTGTCCCTTGCGACCAGTTTGAAGTTGCGTTTCAAGCGGTAGAGCTCCGGATCGCTGACCGCGCGGTTCTACCGGTTGAGAACTCTCTCGGCGGTTCCATCCACCGTAACTATGACCTTCTCCTCCGTCACCGTCTTCACGTCGTCGGAGAAGTCCATCTCCCTGTCCACCACTGTCTCTTAGCTCTTCCCGGCGTACGCAAGGAGCTCCTCACGCGCGTGATCTCGCACCCTCAAGGCCTCGCTCAGTGCGAGCGCACACTCACAAAGCTAGGACTCAACGTCTCCCGCGAGGCAGTCGACGACACCGCGGGAGCCGCTGAGTTCATCGCCGCCAACAATCTCCACGACACGGCGGCGATAGCGAGCGCACGCGCCGCCGAGATTTACGGGCTGGAGGTTTTGGAAGACGGGATACAAGACGACGTGAATAACGTGACGCGCTTCGTGATGCTGGCGCGTGAGCCAATCGTACCGAGAACGGACCGTCCGTTTAAAACGAGCATCGTCTTCGCGCATGTGAATGGCACTAACGTGCTTCACAAGGTGCTTTCGGCTTTCGCGTCTAGGGACATCAGCTTGACGAAGATTGAATCTAGGCCGAATCACAACCGTCCGATCAGGCTTGTCGATGATGTGAACGTAGTAGGGACGACGGCGAAGCATTTCGAGTACATGTTTCACGTGGATTTTGAGGCTTCGATGGCTGAGAAGCGTGCTCAGAACGCGCTCTCGGAGGTTCAGGAGTTCACGTCGTTCTTGCGGGTGTTGGGGAGTTATCCCATGGATATGACTCCTTGGTCACATCACACACTTCTTCGTCGTAAAGAAACAATACAAATGGGAATGTAAAGAAGGTGATCTGTTACATGCAAACCTTTTTCTCAAATATAGAAAATATGTCACATTATCTCTGTAAATTTAAAGACTAAAGAATACTCTCGCCTCTTAGTTCGAATACCACATACAGCGAATTTGTAATAACTACTAAAAATTAAGAGATATGCTGCTGCTGCCGGGAGTCAAACCCGATTATGTTGGTTGGAAGGCAGTTATCCTAACTGTGTTAGATATGCTGCTGCCGGTAGTCAAAAGTAGTGTGTTCATTGGTAAAGCTTTTTATTTATATTTAATAAATAAAATAAGAATACATGATAAAATAAAATGAGGCTGTGTATATTTGATAATAAAATATAGTAAAACTTTACTATATAAAAAGTAAGTTATATAAAATAAATTCAGTGTAAAAATCTAATTCTTAATTAAAACTAATCAACGTCAATTATATTAAAAGTTCTAGTTTCTGCTGTCGATCATGTGAACCGTCATAACAGCGCTGCACTATTGGTGTAGATAAGAATTATCTATAAATTATACTTATCTAAGATATTGATTAGTTAGAGTTATCATTATCTCATTGAGATTGTCTACTAATCTCTCTCTTATAAATATACGTCATTGTTGTTAATGAAAAATAAAAACATACTATCTACCAAACTTAAATTAAATCAATACACAATACTAAAAGACAAATATAAGAGCAACTCCATTGCTGAACCTCTTAAGTGGGGTTCATAGCATTTTGTTTTAATTATTTTAATTAATTTTGAAAAGTTAAGGACTTTCAATTTTTTGGGTGTCCATTGGTGAACTCCAAAATGGGGTTCTTAGGAATAAAATAATATTATTAAATTTATGGAAAATAAAATTATATTTATTGCAAAACAAATATTAAACATACAATAATTATGATTGATGAAGACCAAATTTTGCAAATATATTGTCAATTAAATCGGTCTTCAATCGTTCATGTATCCTTTCGTCGCGAAGTTTACTCCGAATGGCAAGTACATTACCAAGATTCGACGGCTTGTCTGTAAAGTAAGAGAAATCCACCTCTGAATTTCTGCTTATTTCTCCTTCTACGAACATAGATGTATCGTATTCATAAGTGTATCCATCTCGTTCGTCTTCCACTATCATATTGTGTAGTATGATGCATGCTCTGATAATGTTGCTGATTTTGTCCTTGTCCCAAAGAAGAGCCGGTTCTCTAACAATTGCAAAACGAGCTTGCAAGACTCCAAATGCACGCTCGACATCTTTTCTGGCGGCTTCTTGACGTTCTGCAAATAACTTAGGACCTTGAGGAATAGAGATGGATTGGATAAAGGTAGGCCACTTTGGATATATACCGTCGGTGAGGTAGTACGCCCTATGGTATTTGTGACCGTTGACGGTGAACTCAACTCTTGGAGCTCGACCATAGATAATGTCATCAAAAACCGGAGACCGTTCAAGGACGTTAATATCGTTCAAGGTACCTGGTGGTCCAAAAAACGCGTGCCATATCCAGAGGTCTTGTGAAGCTACAGCCTCTAGAACAATGGTTGGCTTTCCTGCACCACGTGTATATTGACCTTTCCAAGAATGTGGACAATTTTTCCACTCCCAATGCATACAGTCAATGCTTCCTATCATCCCAGGGAAACCGCGTAACTCTCCGATATCAAGTAGTCGTTGAAGATCTTCAGGTGTGGGTCTTCGTAGATACGTCTCTCCATATAGATCTATGATTCCTTGAGTAAATTTTTCCAAACACAATAAGGCAGTGGTCTCACCCATGCGGAGATATTCGTCCACCATGTCACCGCGCATGCATAGGCCAACATACTGCTGCGATACACTTTTGTAGTGGAGATAGCCCGAGTCGTCCTCTGCATCTCTTCTATGTTGAAAATAAGGAACTTCATTGGAGAAGCGATTAACTATCCCCGTGAATAATGACCGGTTCATTCGGAAACGACGCCTAAAATAGTGAGCTCCATATGTCGGCTCTCTGAAATAGTCATTCCATAAACGGTTGTGCCCATCCTCGCGGTTTCTTTCTATGTATGCTCGTCTCCTCGCGCGGTCGGTTGATAGTCCACTATGTTGTTGTACATAACTCGATTTGTTGTTGAAATAATCGTCAAACATGTTTTCTAAATTTTGTTCTTGATTGTTGGATGAGGATGCCATGTATGCCAAAACTATGGAATCCACTGTAATAAGAGAAAGACCATACAATATTTTTAAAACTTTTATTTTAATTTATATTACAACAACATGAATTATTAATTTTTTTTAAAGAAAATATAATCATGAAAAAATGATATTAAAGAAAATATAATAATGATCTAAAAATCTTATTTACCTAAATAATCATTATATCCCACCATGAAATTTATATAAACTCTTATTCGCAATGTCTTGTTAATTGATCATTATCCATTTTAATGTTTTTAATGTTTTTAATGTTCTCAAATCAACATTATCATATTTTCTTGATGATCTGAAAGCACTGAATCTCTAAGCTATGATTCATTTTCTGTTCCACAACGACTATGAGACGAGTTGGGCTATCGTTATCCCAAGCAAACAAACAAGGACAATAAAACCTAACCTTCTTTAACTCACCAGAACACGTTTGATGTTGGCCACTATAATCACCGAGACACCAACTGAACGAAGCAGAAATATATAATTGATGTTGTTGTTTGATGTTGATGCAAGAAGCAGAAAGATGTTGTGTTTGATGCAAGAAGCAGAAAGATAAAAATATTTATGCAACAAGCAGAACAAGAAGAAGATACAATGATAAACAAACACAAGTCTTCATTGATTTAAATAGACATAGCCAAGTTCACAAGACAACATAAATAGAGACAGCCAAATTCAGAAACAAAATAGACATAGCCAAGTTCAGGTTCACATGACATAAAACAACAACAAATAGCTAGGTTCACATGACATAAAACAACAAAAGAGATAGCAGTCTCCTCTCTGCTCCCGTGCTCTTCTATTCGACCTGTGACAGAAAACAACAAAAGAGATTGTTAGGCAATGCAGTAACAAAAGACATGCGGTATTAGTTCAAACCTCACTAACCCTAACTTATCCTAACATTTCGACATCAGTTTAATTTTTAGGGACAGTTCCATTTCAGAAAGAGGTTCAGGCTTCTCAAGCAACTTCTCCAGCAACTTCTGCTTGTTTAGTTTGTCTTTCATCTCCAACACGGTTTTCAACTCAGTGTGTTTACTCTCCTCTTCAACACCTTTCTTTTTCTTAGCCGCTTTAGCAGCCTTGATACCCGGAGGCCTAGCACCACTAACCTCCTCTTCGCCTTCAGCCTCACCACCAGCAGTCTTCCGCTTCTCTTTAGAACCATCCTTAGCCTTAAACAAAGAGCACCATTTCTGGTCATGCCTTAACTCTCTCCAAGCATGCTCTAGAGTGAACTTACAACCATGGTCACTGAAAAAAAAGTCTAGTGCTTTCTTCATCACATCATTGTCATTCTCACCGCTTGCTTGCCCCCTCAAAGCCGCATCATAGCAACCCAGAACTTGCAGACCAGGTCATTAAGCCTCCCCCACCTTTGCTTGCACTGACCTAGCTCCCTAGGGGAAAACCCAGCATGCTGAACACTTGAGTTGTAGTAATTCTGGATCCTTGACCAAAAAGTTCCCAACTTTTGCTCATTACCTACTATAGGATCTTTGCTGGTGTTGAGCCAAGAACTTATGAGAATAACATCTTCTTTCGGGACCACTTCTTCCTCTCCTTGACAGTTGATGCCGAGGGGCTGCTGAAAGCTGGAAGATCAGGTGAGTCGAGGTCATGGATTGAGAACGAGAGGTTCTCAAACCCTGGACTATATTCGCCGGTTTGGCTTGTTAACAGTTAACAAATCGGAGGATAGGATGCCATTTTCTAAGTGGGAACTAGGTTGTGTCTACCGGTACTATAAATATTGTTCTTGCTTAAATGAGGTATTAACTATCTAACCTAATCCTAACCACCACCGTACGAAAGCTCACATAGTGCTTTAAAGACCAATCAAGTCAATGCAGTTAGGAAGATTTTCATTAACTTCTGTAAAACAATTTAAATAATGGTTCTAACTAGATTTTAAGCATTAGTTGTAACTAGAAATGATGTCCAAATTACCTTACACGGCCTATGAGCTTCTCCACCTCTCAAGCTCAGACACTCGGGCTATGAGCATCTCCACCTGTGCCTGTAAATTTTAAAAATAAAACTTCAGATTTTGAATAATAGACATGACCTTAATCCTAAATAAAGAAAGAAAGCAACTCACCTTCAACTCCTTGTTCGGACTTCCAGCTTTACCACCGGGATTTATGCTCTTCATATTTTCCACCCGCCTATTGATGATCCCTAGCTCTTCCTTGCAGACCTGGGCTGCCTGTAATGCATGCCATCATCCTACGAAATATAACAAATATGATTACATTTGTAAACTACGGTGCGAAACCAAACAAATTGTTCACTTACTTTGTAGTTCTTGCAGGTGAAGAACCTCTTCCCTGGTAGGTAATCAAACACTTCTGCTGGAGCTCTCTCGCGCAGTAAACGTTGCCCACATACACACCGTTCTTGAATTCCTTGCATTGAGTCTGTTACAAAATGTAGGGTATCGTAGTGGGCCTTACGCGCCTTCATATCTCTCCTCTCATCACTAGGATCCATGAGGTTACCTACAATACTGTCAAAAACAGAGTGTGGCATCAGTTTAATCGATTTAAAGATGAACCCTAAATCGATTTTAAAACCGATTAATCTACTCGAATACAAACCCAAACGAAGACGAAAGCCCCTAATCATAAACAAAAATCGTTTCCCAAATCTTCTTCGAACCCCCACGAGAACCCTAATTTCAAATCGATCCCCAAATCGGTTTTATACCCAAAATCAAAGACAAAACTGGAGGGAGAACATCACTTTAGAAGATGAAATCCATTAACACCATTGATTTATGATTTTCGTTACCATTTACCTCAGAAATTGTCACGAACCCTAATCCCCGAATCGCCTCTATTTCGCCTTCTCTGCTTCTCGTTTTCTCTCTTTCGCGTGAAATGATTTTTTTTTCCTTTCCTTCACGAAACCGACGCCCAAAACGACGGTGTTTCGCCGTGCCACGTCATTTAGGACTCAACTCTTGAAAGCGTAATTTAAGAGGCACCTCTTACCAGCCCATTTATTTTTATTACTTTTTTAATGTAAAGTGGGTAAGAGGCTGGGTTATGAACCCCGTTAAAGCCCCCGATGGAGATGATCTAAGCATGGAGAGGGTGTGCACGTCCCCAGAAAAAATCGACCTATAGAAAGACAATTTCCGCCACGTCCAATTTCCGCCACGTCTGCATCTTTTTTATTATTTGTGGGTCCCATTTTTTGGTTTGGTCATTGCAGATTTCCACGTTTGGTTTGATTATCGAGGGCATGAGATTTTAATTTTGGGTTCAGTCATAAAGAAATGTATGGTTATATCACCAAACTCTGCGTTTTATTTTGTTTAGATTAGGTTTTCACTGTCCTCCTTCGTCGACCCTTCAATCTCACCGTCTCGGCTGTTTGTCGTCCTAAGTCTGCAAAAATTCCGTTTCTGTTACTGGCAGTAGAGTTGCATCCTCCTGTTCCAAGGCAACCAGTATATACCTTCATCGAGGAATCAAAACTACCTCTCAAATTCTAACTACACGGTATGAAATCTTACATATTTCTTTGTATTAACTACGCTATTGTCTACTTTACTAGCGTGAAAAATTCGGGCTCAATCAATGTTGTCTACAATAGGATGTATCAAGGCAGGCTATATTGTAACTATGGAAGCTTGGGGAGATCTGGTATGGGTTATGGTTCTTCTGGGTATGATTCAAGAACAAATGGAAGAGGATGGGTGAGTGCAACAGACAAGAAATACAGAGGCTTGGGAAGGGGTAATAGTTTTTTTTTTTTGAACTTTTCGTGCATATATTAAAAATAAAGTAGCAAAAGAGGAAACAAAGCCCTACTTTAATGTGTTAGCCCATAGAACATTAGAAACCTATTTAGAACCTTACTTCAGAGAAGCCCGATCTAGAATAGCCCAAGATAAAAAAAAAAACCCAACGAAAGTAACTAGTAAGGAAGGGAGAAGGGGAAAATTGGAACCCTAGTTATGATATAATTAGTTCCGTAGGGAGAAGGGGAAAATTGGAACCCTAGGGAAGGGGTAATAGTTACTTATATGGAAATGAGAACGACCTAGATGGCCTGAATGAATAGTCCTCGCATTCATCATCCGTAGCCTTATATTTGTTTTTTTGGCCTAGGTACCGTGTGCAAATGAATGTGTCGGATGCGTATAACTGCTGAGATTATAGCTTTTGACAGTGAAATGACCAAGCTTACAAATGTCAGGGCAGCAGACGTATCTCAGCTAATGGTTTGCTTTACAATTTCGTTTGTTCCTTTCTCCCATTATGGTGGAAAGGATTATTTTAGCTAACTAATATTTAACCATGCAACAGAACGAGGGCAACCAAGATATCCAAGAATTAGCACTTCCCCAATGCCTCCAGGACATTGTTGGCAGCACATTAACCTTCTGATCCATCTCAAGCGCTCCCAATTCAACTTCTCATGAAAACATCAGAGCTTCACAGCTTCGCCCATCTTTGAATGCAACCAGCTCCCTCCTCTACCTAATTTTGACGCAAACGTGAGTATGAATGTTGATGATAGATTTAGCTGCTCTCCAAAGTATTCTTGACTGAGTTTTCACTTTCACAGGGAGGGAGTGACAACGCTGGAGATGATATGCCCGGTGCTGGAGCAAAACACATCCTCCTGTGGGCACTCCGATCGTCACCTGAACACTAACAGCTGCACAGCTAATGTGAATGCTGTTGGAAGCTGTCTCTGATTATGTAATGTATCAGGATCCTGCAACTGACTGTGACACGGGAGAAAAGGAGTTAGCTGAAGAGGAAGCACCTAGCGTTAAGAAGAGCCGGCTGAGTTAATTTTTTCTGATTGTCGCAGCTATTTCGGCAGTGAGCCATCCTTTTATGATTCTGCCTCTCCTAAATGAGTTTTTTTTTTTGGTGTACGAACGCTATTAGAGTTTGTTTCAAGTCTTTTTCCCTTTCAATAAACTCTTTAGTTGATATTTAAGATATTTTGCTCCATTTATCGTTAGCTACGTAGTTGCCTTTCTTTACTTTCAATAATACAATCATCATTTTTGGTTAATATATATAGGAAAGCAAAATACTATATAGTTTTACTACTGTACACATATTTACAATAAAAGGTAATAAAGTACTTTTAGCTAAGTTAAAGAGACTAATAAATAAACAAAAAATTATTCATCCTCTTTTTACAAAAAAGAAAAGATTAAAAAGCACAAATTCTTCCCCTTTCCAGGAAAAAATACATTTCAACCTTTCAGATTTGTTTTTCCCTCTTAACGTTTTTCGTTTTAACTTTGAACTTAAATGGTTGATTAAAAATGCATTCCTCAAACACAAATATCCTTCTGAAAAAGAGCGTTAGAGCCAACGATTAAAAAATAATAATTCATATTGAGAGGAAGGATGAGCAAGCATGGTGGACCATCATCATCTAGACATCTTTGGTCCGGAAATTGCGACTGATTCTAAGTATTTTTTTGGCATCAACTGATTCTAAGTAAGAAACCATAAATTTACAGTGAAGGGAAGGGCTCACAACAGCTCTTGAGCTGCATGGTTAGTTTTGGTATAATCCATCTTCGTTTTGATAACATATGGAAATTGCATCCATCGAATCTTACAAATAATAACCTTCCAATCCTTTAACAATAAAGTTACAACCCCACACAAATATATACTATCTTAATGTACACCAACACCCTACCACGTCCTACTACGGACCGGACCCCTTACATAACAAATATACAAAGCTTAATAAATCTAACCTATAATAAAAGGAGGATATCCTCAATGGAGAAGCATGCCACATCAGACTAAAAAATCGACCAATCAAAGAACATAAATCTGCCAAGTCAGCTTAACTTAAGTAAAGCTTAAGCCCACTTATTTCGTTATGTCACTACGTCTGGGCTCCTGAGATTATTTTACGGCCCTGTTGAAGCCGATTTGAGAAATCGTCGATCGACTCGCTTCATCCACTTCATCTTCTCCCTTTCCTCTCCATGAAATCTACGTTACCGAAATCAATCAATAGTGTTCTTTACTCACTTCTTAATGATTTTGTTTCATATCCCTCTCTCTCTTTCTTTATAAACCAATCTCAGTCTCATCCCTATCGACGAAGACCTGTTCCGGTGCCATTAACATGAGGTTAGAAGCTAATTGTGGACTCAAATGTGCTTTTTAGGTACGCTCTCTAATATTTCATATTTGTGTTAATCTAATTATGTTTCCATCTGAGTTTTAGAGCGAGTATGGTTCTGCTCGAGACAAACGCCGCGAGTTCGTGTCTGGATTCACTGGAAGTGCTGGTGTGTGTTCTGTTTTCCTGTAATCTCATTAAAATCGTTGATTGAAATCTTTGATCGTTGATCACGCTTAAAAATTGATAATAGGGTTGGCACTAATCACGAAAAAGGAAGCAAGGCTTTGTACTGATGGTCGCTACTTCTTGCAAGCAACCGAACAGCTTAGCCACGAGTGGAAACTAATAGTGTGTGTTTTATCATACTTCTGAAGATGCAAGGTTATTGTATGTTTCTTCGTAAACAATTTCCTTTCTCATCTAGAGTTTTGGTTTCTCTTTATACTATGTTAAATCATTCTTTTGAAATAAAGATCTATCTGTCCATGAATGAATATTGTGTTTGTCAAGTTTAATAGAACATATATTAACCTTCGACCTTGGCTTTGTTGATCATTAAAGTGTTAGTGTAGTGGTAATGATATTTGTTGTCTACGATAACTGAATGGGCATTTTTGTTTCAGGTGGTGATAAAATATTAGATTGTTTTTTTTTCTTGCCACATTCTGACTTATACTCTTGCTGAACAATGTTGTAGATGTCGTTGGCCACATGAAGCTGGTCAATGGAAAGTCTCACATTGAGCGTTGTATCCTTGATGAAGTGGAAATAGCAACCATTCCGCGTGTTGGTTCATCTGCAATCACAAGAGTTTGTAATTCCTGCTATTAGAATCACAACCTCTTTTTACTGCAATTAATCCTTTAGTGATAACTTTTTGCAGGGAACCTGTTATGAAGCTCTACTTTTGGGACAAGTCTGCAACAGATTATTGCAAGAAGAGATGGTGAAGCTTTTTCATATGTCTTAACTTCATCAAAAGTAGTGGTGCGTTGGATTTTATATGGCTCTTGATGGAGTCAATCTCCTTGGTCGTGCTGCTAACAAATACTTTTGATCAGAAGTTTACATCTTTTCTCTCAGGTGGTTCATGCTGGTTAATGTTCTTCTCACATTCATCATTGGTTCGTTATTAAGGTGGGGTGTTATTCTCATCACTAAGCCTCCTTAGCATCTTCATGGTCTCATTGTTGGTCGACGTGCTGCTGGTAAGAAACCTTAAAATTTCATTCTCTGTCTTTGTTGGTTACATTTAACCTTTTGGAGTTTGTTGTTCATGATCTAGAAACCAAAGTTAACTTATGTTTTGATCTTTACATTTTCCTCCCATCAAAATCTCACACAATTGTTTTTTAACTCTCACATATTCAAATATGAAACAGCGCATTCAGGTTGTCGCCCTGAAGTTTCTCCTCAACACCCAGCTTCAACAGTCTCAAGCTGAATACCAACTCAGAAGAGAAGTAGAGATTCAGTCTCATCTACAGAAGCCCAATATACCTTCGCTTTATGGTTATTTCAATGATCACGTAAACTTAAATTCCTTAGTTTTGCTGACAGATATGAACATATCTACTCTTTTGACCATAAAACACTTTATTGGTTATTTCTTTTGTTGCAGAAAAAGAATCCTGATTATGAATTAGTGGTTATTCCAGTTGGGCAGGCAGGCAAGCAAAAGAGAGCGTGATTGGCTATTTGCTTACTTGGTAATTGTCATATTATGTATCTGTTCAGGACACAAGCTGAAAACTCAGTTACGTAGTGCGTACTGCTTCTATGGTGCAATCATAAGAACATGAAAAGAACTATTTTGAAGAGTTTGTAATGCAAATGTTTAGAACATGGTTTTCTATGTATTCATTCTATGTTGAAAAATATGAAACCATATTACGTGAGATGTGTAGCCAAATATTTTTCTTCTGGTTATAATTTTTATATACGAATGTCTTAGATTTGTTAAACTTCTAATGAATGGTTGGAGTTATGTTGTCGATATAAGGATTAAATATTTAAACTAAGAACCAGTTCTCATTCAGTACATTGTGATAAGCTTCAAAATAGAGGCTGTGCGAGTTTCATTGTGCATAATTGTTTGCTTTATACACTGTTATATTGTCAATTTATGCAATTTAGAAATTTGAAACAGACTATGATAATCAATGTTTTAAAACCCAATCCGGGTTTTGTTATGTATTAATATATTAATATATTATATTAGCTATTGAGAAATATGAGAGATATTTTATGTTTTATAAACATTTAGAAAAATACTTCACTTAAGTTTTTTTTTCACATACAAAATATCAAAGAAATTTTTTTTAACTATTTAACAATTTTTGTAACAACTTAAGAATTATGACATAATAAAAATATATCAAGACTTAAAATCCTTAAATTATATTCAAATAAACCAAAAGTAAAACATCAAACTGTAATAGAATGTTTATAACAAAAAAATTAATATTAAATTACATTAACTAATTTTGTTTCTTTCAATCATTGTAATAAGAATGTTCAATCATTGTAATATTCTTTTCAATTGTTAGAGGAACAATTTCGTTTTTGCATTTTTTTGGTACCATCAAGTAACTTCCTTTGTGTTTCTCTAGGGAGTTCTTGCTGAGATCTTAGGACCGATTATGGGAACTAGGTTGATACCAGTAGACCTAGATACGTGGAAGTTAAGAAGAAGAAGTAAAGTAGGTTTGTAAAATCTATGCGTTTTAGATATTGCAATGCTTATAGCATTAACGGTTTCTTTTTTTAAAAAAATGTGTTGCAGCTAAACTCATGATTCCCTACACTGTATCTAGATGCTATGGTCAAAATATTTGTTGCCTTTTCAGAGAAAATGATACTGAAGTGTGAGAAAATCTTAAGAGAAAAACAAGTCTCAAGCAGAGGGGACACAATCAAGTTGGATTTTGAAGCAGAATACATAAGTCATCAACTATTCGCCGAGTAAGGCTTACAAGAAGAGCATGGAACTTTTGTTCTTTTTCCTATTTTCTCATCTAATAATATCATTTTATTGGCATGCTCCCTTCAAATTTGGTGGTCTAAGTATATGGTTCACATATTTCTGATGAGACTGAGAGGTTTCCCGAAATTACTAAAAAAATTACTTCTTACCAGGCAAATGTACAAGGATGTGACCGTAAAAGTAGTTTCTTATTTTAAGCTATTGAGGTGAAGTTAATAATGTGTGTACATTAACATGCTTCACTTGATCAATTGCATCGCATCATAGTTGCTTTTTTCTTGCAGAGTGCACACTCAATATTGAGCTCAAGATTAAATAAGTCATGGAAAACCAGTTCGAAAATAAGGAAAACGAGGATATTACTTTATATTGCAACAAGGATATACAGCCATGCTTTGTAGTCAATATGAGACAGGAATAATATGCATTTTTCCCCACAACTCCACTATTTATGTGATTATAGATCGATCATCTTTTGCATAATTTTACCATTGGTTACAAATTGAGTATACAAGTTCCCTACCCTAAACACACATACATCTTAGTTTCTATGCAACAAGTGTCTTCATTTTACTGTCTACATACTGGACGATTGAAGGTGGTGTATATTCTCTAAATTGTATCACACGTTGTGGCACATATACCAACTTTTAAACAGTTTTGTGCCTTATGCAGCACCACAAAGAAAGAGGAATCAAGACAAATTATTGGCTTATATTGGTTTCCAACATAAACACATCTCCACCTTTAACTATCTCAGTTTTTTAAACTAATTACAAACTGTAAATATATGAAAATACCAGCTCAACAGCACAAACATAAACATGCAACGTAAATTCATATTTTTGAATACATAGACCGCACATAATACAACTAACAAAGTATTTTTAAAATTAACAATAATAAGATTAGTAATTAATAATATAGAGCAAAACATCAAACAAACAAAAATAAATCAAAATTAAGTTGAAAAAATATCGATAATACTATCTAAGTATTTTTAAAGACAGATATCAAAATAAATCACATTTTAATTTTACATTAAATAATAAACATCCAAGGATATTATCCGCGCGTAGCGCGGAGAAAAACTCTAGTTTGTTTAATAAGAAACCATACATCAAACATAGACTCACACGTATGGGAGCCAATAACCACACTCAAGTATAAACAATCTGCCAACCATTCAACACCACAGAAAAATAAATCTGCAACTGCTGATTCAGCTCATAAGGAATCTCCTACAGCTGCTCATACGTCCACTGGGTGTTCGCATTCTTCAGTTCCATTTCCAGTTAAAAGGATTTCAGACATTACACATGTACACTAATAAGAATTTAAAAATCTCTTCACTCTTCTTCTTCTTATACATCTCTTCACTCTTCTTCTTCTACACTCCACCTCCATAAACATTTTCAACTACAACAACTCAAATATCTCTAACATCCCCGCGCTTCGCCCTAGTTTTTATAATAAACAGACTACTCTTTTCCGCATTGTTTAAAGTAACTATTTTGTAAGAAAATTATCACTAAAACATATAAAAAAGAGAAACAATTTATATTTTCCATGTTGAACTCGACTGAGCACAATATTAAAAAATTTATCCAAGATAATATCAAGACTAAATTAGTAAATACTTAGAATAAATTTAAACAATTACGTTCTCATGAAAAAAAAATTGATGGTAAAATAAATATATGATAGGGAATTTCTCCTTAAAAACAAAATATTGTTATCACAAAATATCACACAAGTAAGAAAATGATAAAATATCATTCAGTAGAGGAAAAAAACAAAACTATTTTCAATAAAGAATGCATTTAATATAATTAGAAATTTTAAAAATACTTAACATATCCTAAACCTTAAATCTTAGATCTTAAACCCTAATCCTATTATTTTGAATTTTATACCATAAACCTTAAATTTTAGAACCTAAACCCTAACTCCTAAATTCCACCTAGAAAAATTTAAACCTAGGGTATGAATGGTGACCAGGGAACGACGAGGAATAATGCATTCCCTAACATTCATAAAAAAAAATCACCATTCATAAGAAATAAGTTTTTTTTTCCCATTCCCTTTTCTGCAGAGAATTAAAGAACAAAAACATTCCTTGTTA
Organism: Brassica nigra; assembly: GCA_016432835.1. Taxonomy (NCBI): domain Eukaryota; kingdom Viridiplantae; phylum Streptophyta; class Magnoliopsida; order Brassicales; family Brassicaceae; genus Brassica; species Brassica nigra. Next base: position 69,622,088 of record CM028247.1, read on the forward strand.
AATTTGAGAAGAAACAACCATTCTTTTCCTGCTATTTTATTCCTTAGCGTTTATTTCCTATTCGTTCCCTTTGTTTCCAGAATGGTCACCAATCGGACCCTTAGAGATATATGTATTTTTGTACATTTTGAAGAATATTAGTTTGGTTATTTTTCTCCTCCGTACTATTTTATGATAAAAAACTATTTGATGTAGAAAAAAAGATAAAAACTATTTTGTGATATTTTAAGATATATTCCTATACAATTTGCAACTAATTGCATGCCTAAGGGAATTAAGCACGTTTAATTACTGAAATATTAAGATGGTAGCCGTAGCCCGTAGGTAGGAGAAATAATCACACAAGCGCACTATTTAATCCACATTGTTTCCTGCTTTCTCTAGTTACCTATCTCCTTATCTTCAAGTCCCAAATTTTTTTGACACCATTGCTAAAACATGAAAGCTATAGCTCCTTCCCATCTAAAACTGATATTCGGGTCTAGCCAGCCGACGGCACGATCCTATCCATGTGTCCAAAATGCTCATAGATCTGACTCGTGCGGAACTAGTCGCTCTGAATGGCATAGCTCAAGTGCTGTTCTAACAAGCAAGGTTGTTTCTCGAGAAACCATACCAATGCCTCTAGTTTCTGCTGGAGTCGATCATGTGAAGCCTCTCAATGTCAAGGATCTATCCCTGGCTCCCATGCACGGAGCTAATCGTCTACGTGTTGCGTATCAAGGCGTTACAGGCGCTTACTCTGAGGCAGCCGCATGCAAGGCTTACCCTAACTGCGAGGCTATCCCTTGCGCCCAGTTTGAAGATGCCTTTCAAGCGGTGGAACTCTGTATCTCTGACCGTGCTGTTCTACCCATCGAGAACTCTCTCGGCGGTTCTATCCACCGTAACAATGACCTTCTCCTCCGTCATTGTCTCCACATTGTCGGCGAAGTTCAGCTCCCTGTTCACCACTGTCTCCTAGCTCTTCCGGGAGTACGCAAAGAGTTCCTCACGTGCGTGATCTCACACCCTCAAGGCCTCGCTCAGTGCGAGCGCACGCTCACAAAGCTCGGTCTCAACGTCTCTCGCAAGGCCGTGGACAACACCGCGGTAGCCGCCGAGTTCATCTCCGCCAACAATCTCCACGACACGGCGGCGATAGCGAGCGCACGCGCCGCCGAGATTTACGGGCTGGAGATTCTGGAAGACGGGATACAAGACGACAAGTGTAACATGACGCGGTTCGTGATGCTGGCGCGTGAGCCTATCGTGCCGAGAACTGATCGTCCGTTCAAGACCAGCATCGTCTTCGCGGCGCGTGAGAAAGGCACTTGCGTGCTTTACAAGGTGCTTTCCGCTTTCGCGTTTAGAGACATCAGCTTGACGAAGATCGAGTCTAGGCCGAATCACAGCTGTCCGATGAGGCTCGTCGACGATGCGAACGTAGGGGGGACGGCTAAGCATTTCGAGTACATGTTCTATATAGACTTCGAGGCCTCGATGGCGGAGGACCGTGCTCAGAACGCGCTCTCGGAGGTTCGGGAGTTCACTTCGTTCTTGCGGGTGCTGGGGAGTTACCCCATGGATATGACTCCATGGTCACCATCATCCTCGACATCACACACTGCTTCGTCTAAAGTGAACCATTTATATGGAAACTTACACATGGCGACAGCATAATATTTATGTTACAATCTTACGTTTCTAAAAAAAATAAAAATGCTGGCGAATAAATCATCATATTTGATATCTATCATTTATCTCTTTCTTTGATGCTATTTTCGTTGATTTTATCTTTCGAAATTTTAATGCTGAGGCTAATTCTGTGGCAGAATTAGCTCTTGCTCTGTCTGTAGTTAACTCCAACACTGGAGTGTAAACTTTTTAAGTAATATGCAATGTTGGTTAACTCCAACACTGGAGTGTAAACTTTTTAAGTAATATATGCAGTGTTGGTTTGATCAAAAAAATAAAAAAACCTCCAGTTTTCCATTTTCTCTTTTTTATAATTAAGCAGTGAAATGCTGAAGTTTGTTGGGACCTATAAGGGCAGCAGCGTCGGCAAGAGATTAATTCTCGATTAATTCACGCAGCACCGTCGGCAAGAGAATAATTCTCGATTAATTCACTGAGTCTCTTAAAAGTTCAACATAGTAATATAATTACATTTTTTTTGGACAGCAGTAATATAATTACTTTTTCTTTATTTTTAAGTAAAGCAACCCCCATAAACATTTGACGCTATCTTTTGGGTTTGTGGAGACGGTAATTAATCTATCATTAGAGAGACCGTGTATCTACTTTCTTTCCTCTTTTGTTTTTATTATCAAATATTATATTACCTAAACAGACTCAGTGTAGAAACTCTGATGACTAAAGCAGACGGAAACACATATATCCCCAAACAACAAAACAAATTACACTAGAAGCATAAACTTTAACGAGACCACCAAAACCATTTTGAGCAAAGAAACTCAAACGAACCACCAAGAAGAACTGGCAGGAGCAGCAGACACGAGTACAAATGCATACACGTGGAAGTCGCAAAGGAAATAGAAACGAGGGGGGGAGGGGGCAAGTGCAAGTGCTGTGAGAAGAACGTGAAGCACGTGAATTGCACCTGGTCCAAAAAAAAAATTAGGAGAGAGACAGAAAAATAGAACCGAAGGGGGGCCAGGGCCGTGAAAAGAACGTGAATCACGTGGATTTGCCTTTCTTGGAATTTTGTGAAGCACGTGAGCCGGAATATATTTGATGCGGGTTTGGTTAACTTTCAACAACAGGCTCTTTGTTAATGGCTTTTGGCCCAAACTAGATTCGTGGATGTATTAGAGAAAGCCTAAATCGGTTATCTATAGTGAGAATTGATTATCTTTGTTAATCAAACTTGGACATAAACAATAATATGGCTTATAAAATTCAATAAAATAAAGAAATCCAAGGCCATAAGTGAAGTATGAGGGAGTTGGTGGAGGTGGTAGCAGTAGGTAGAGAACTGACCAGACAAGCGAATCCAACAACTCAAGCGACATTGTTTCCTGCTTTCTCTAGTTTAGTATTTCCTTATCCTGAAGTCCCAAAACTTTTAGATCCTAAACATGAAAGCTGTAAGGCCATGTGTACAAAATGCACAGGGATCTGACTCGTGCGGAGATAGTCGCTCTGAATCTCAGATCTCATCATGACTCTTTGGTCACCATTATCCTCAACATCGCATACTGCTTCATCGTGAAGAAAAACAATACAAATTGAAATGTAACGCATGGCGAAACCATAATATATATGCGATATGATAGGTGTTAAATTACCAAACGAAAAGAAAGAAAAAAAAGTCTAAGAAAACACTCTTGCCCTCCTAGTTCGAATCCCACAGACAGCAAATTTGTATTAGCTACAAAATAATTAAAAGCGATGCGTCTGCCGGGAGTCGAACCCGGGTCTATTGCTTGGAAGGCAATTATCCTAACCGTTGGACTACAGACGCTTTTGTTAACGCATTGATATAATAAAATTTATTCTAAAGCTAATTAACCAATCCGGTTTAAAGCGGGGATTGAAACGTTGGTTTGATCTGGTTAAGCCACAAAACCAGTTGGAGTTGGTTCAGGTTATAATCTCGTTTTCACGCGGATTTAACCAAAGAGGGTTTAACAACAATGGCGACGACCTTGAATCGATTACGCAGATCAGTCTCTGCTCTCTCGCATCGGAACCAGCATCAAGGACTCTTCAGAATCTGTCGCCATGACTCTATCCCTTCGCAAACACCAGCTCTTCGATCAACCACCCGCTCTTTCCTCGATTTCTATCAGGTAATCAATCTGATTGAATTACTCATTTCAAGATTATCTAATTCGATGATGTTTTTGGATTCGTGCAGTTCGGGAACAAGAAAGCGATCGAGGATGAACGTGCTAGACTGTAAAGCTTAGCTTTCCCCCCTTTTGAATTTAAATTCGATTTTTCTTTTGGTTCAGCGTTTGAGAGAAGTTAATTAGTGGAGAATGGTGTGATCTAGGGCAGTAACGATGAGATGAATCGAGGATACTTTGCTGATATGAAAGAGTTCAAGGAGCATGGTGGTAAGGTAATCATGATGATGCTAGAACTCAGTTTCTGGTTCTCTCTGTACTTAGCTATGCACACTATCTATGTGTTTTGTGATGTTTCTTAAACGATAGTTCATGTTGTTGCAGATAGCAGCTGCTGATAAGACTGTAATTCCTGCTGTGTCAGCTGTGAAATTTCCGGAGTTAGCAGTGACTCTTTCTAATGGAAAAGTCTTGAAGTTGCCTATTACTAGTGAGGTTAACGCAGAGAGTTTGGCTGTTCCTGAAGTATCATTGGTGTGTCTGTCTTTCCGAGCAAGCTCTCAGGTACTGATAACTTCACACTATTTTTTTGTAATATACTTCAGTTGGAACCAATAAAATGTTTAGTTAGCCTTTTGTGAAGAAGTGTGTAGTATTAATGGAAGTGTTTCTTGTTGAGGTTACTGAGCAATGGTTTTATGATGCAGTGTTTTATCAGTGTTGAAGCACTTGTTGATAAATATGTCCTTGTGTTTTTGTCTTTTCTAATATTTTTTATGTTGTTGCTGTGTCTGACAGGAAATGATCAGCTCGTGGAGCAAGCCATTCCTTGAATCGTTTGGCGGCAGGAAAGATCTTCAGTTGTTTGAGGTACTGATTCAGCACAGGTGCTTTTATTGGCTGCTGTTTTTTTCCCTCCCAGTATTTTTCAGAACAACTTGTTTTCACGCGATTACAGGTTTCATTCATAGATAAATGGCTGTTGGGTTTGGCCCCCATAAGAAAACTACTTCTCCGGGTCTTGCAAAAACAGAAGAACAACGAGAACAGTGTCATGCAGAGGCAAGTTGTTTACTCATTTGGGGACCACTATCACTTCCGGAAAGAAATCAAAGTTCTGAACCTTCTTACCGGGTATTGAAAAAATTTCAACTTCATCAAGAATGCACGATAGATTCACTTAAACCTTTCTGATTCCTTTTCTGTTATTCATACTCTTTAATGTTATTATAGGTATATCTTCCTACTCGACAAATCCGGGAGAATAAGATGGCAAGGTTTCGGAACAGCAACTCCAGAGGAAGTATCTCAGCTTCTCTCTTGCACCTCGCATCTCCTTGAAGATCAATAAAGTATCTCTTCATCTCAACAGAGAATTTTTTGCTTTCTCATAATAATAAGGAAAACAAATTGTCAGTTAACTGACAAAGGTGATATAAACCCATTCAAAAGTTTTCTATTAATGCCTATAGGATACTATCAAAATCAGTGTTATAAAAATCGGTGTTTGAATCTGCCTAGTTGGCAAACCGGGAAATGATTTTTGAAAGTCGGTTTAGACGTCTAAAATTTCATCTAATAAACGTTTAGCTACTGATTAGCAATTTATTGAACCAGGATATTTAGCCTTTTAAGTGAAAAAGAGAAGTTACAACCGTACTTCATGGTTGGTGGAGCATAGACACATTACATCAGTGCAGCACTAACATGACTTTTTATGCAACAACCATGAAAATCCAAAAGAAGAAAAGTAACTCCAGAGATCACAAGAATTTACCGAAAACGCCATATCAATAAACACGCCAAAACGATAATAATTTAATTTAAGCGAAGCTTCATTCTCTCATATATTAATAATTAAATTAATCACAAAAAAAAATCCACAAAACTTTAGTACTGTCATCAGAATATCAGAACGTTCACTTGACGTCTCTCTCTCTCCATCTCCTCTGTAAGAGAAGAAGTTCGAACTCGCGAAATGGCGGTGGTTTCTCCTAAAGGAGTAATCATCGCTGCCGTGTTTCTACACGCTGCGACGACCATTGTCTGCGGCTCCGACGACTCGGTTCTCAAGCTGGAGAGGTTGATTCCACCGAGCCATGAGCTTAGCTTGGCTCAGCTCAGAGCTTTTGATTCAGCTCGCCATGGAAGGTTGCTTCAGTCTCCTGTCGGGGGAGTCGTTGATTTTCCTGTTTATGGAGCCTCCGATCCGTTTCTCGTTGGGTAATAATACCACTGTTTGTTTATCGATTTTGATTTTTTTTTTTTTTGAATTTCTCTTTATTTATTTTTTTTCATTTCCAAAAATGTTCTTTAAAAAAAAAAAAATCAGAGAAACAGATGTGTTTCTGGTTAGGCTGAGTAATGTGATTCGGTTCTGTCTTAAAGATTCGATGCGTTTTTTTTTATCAGATGTGATTTTAGAATAAAGAACCTGTTTGGTTCTGTTTCTTTGACTCTTGTCCTTTCCTTTTTTAGAATCTTGATTTTATGCTTGTTGTTGTACATGACAGACTTTACTATACAAAGGTTAAACTTGGGACACCTCCAAGAGAATTCAATGTGCAAATCGACACGGGAAGTGATGTTTTATGGGTTAGCTGCACTCCCTGCAACGGCTGCCCCAAGACTAGTGAACTCCAAGTACATTCCTTTATGATCTTGGTTTAATTTTACGACATCACTTTGTTTTTATGTAACTCTTCTTTTGTGTGTGTCCAGATTCAGCTGAGTTTCTTTGATCCTGGAGCCTCATCCTCAGCTTCAATGGTTTCTTGTTCGGATAGGAGATGTTACTCTAATTTTCAGACGGAATCTGGCTGTTCTCCGAATAATCTCTGTTCGTATACGTTTAAGTATGGTGATGGAAGTGGCACTTCTGGTTACTACATCTCAGATTTCATGTCCTTTGACACTGTTATCACCAGTACCTTGGCTATAAACTCCTCCGCTCCCTTTGTCTTCGGGTAAGCTAAAGCAGCTAAAATGTTCTCTTTCGATAATGATGATTCCTTAAAGAGTATATTGATATGTGATGTTTATCTTCATTATTAACAACTAGGTGCAGCAATTTACAAACAGGAGATTTACAGAGGCCTAGGCGAGCTGTAGATGGCATCTTTGGTTTAGGCCAGGGGCGTTTATCTGTAATCTCACAGCTTGCTACTCAAGGACTCGCACCACGAGTATTCTCTCATTGTCTGAAAGGAGATAAAAGCGGAGGGGGTGTAATGGTTCTTGGTCAAATCAAGAGACCGGATACTGTCTACACTCCTCTTGTTCCATCACAGTGAGTTTCTCTGAACTTGTTTACATAAGACCAGGAGTTAGATTCAAGGCTTGGAATATAAAACTTGTGATTTTGTTTAGCTTGGAATAGGAAAAAACTAAATTATATATAACACCACGTCTTGATTCAGATAATATGCTGTAAAAAAAAAAACATTTTTCAGGCCACATTATAATGTGAACCTGCAGAGCATTGCTGTGAACAATCAGATATTACCGATTGATCCATCTGTTTTCACAATAGCCACTGGTGATGGGACGATCATTGACACAGGGACTACTCTTGCTTATCTTCCTGACGAAGCTTATGTTCCATTCGTCCAAGCTGTGAGTGTTTTCTCTTCCTCAGTTCTAGTTTATAGCTTACAAGAAAGAAGATTAATAAACATTTGAACCTGCAGATTTCAAGTGCTGTATCACAGTATGGGCGGCCCATTACATATGAGAGTTACCAGTGCTTTGATATCACATCTGGGTAAAGTTCCTCTCATGTGCTTGCATATATATATATAAGAAGCTGTTATCTCTCATAATGCTAACAAGATCTGAATCCATGTTTTGCAGTGCCGTTGATGTCTTTCCCGAAGTTAGGTTGAACTTCGCTGGTGGTGCATCAATGGTCTTAACCCCTCGTGGCTATCTTCAGATGTTTTCTAGTGTAAGCATATTCATACACTAACTTCATAAGTTGTTTTGTAGTGTAGCAATGATAAGCTTTGAAAAAGTTTAGCTGCAGGTCTACTGTATCTAACCTGAGACTGAATCTAGCAGATTAGAGATGTTATGATTTTGTGAGACTGAGAGAGAGACTGGTGAGGCTGGGTTATTTAGTAAATGTAGTGAGTTCTAAACTTCTAAAATTTAGGTGATGATTGTTTGTTTATTTTCTAGATTCTAGATTTTAGTTTTTGGTTTTTAGTTTTTGGTTTTTAGATTTTAGTTTTTGGTTTTTGGTTTTTAGTTTTTGATTTTGCAGTAAATTTTGGTTTTTGGAAAAACATGATTGGTGATTTTAGATTTTGGTTTCTAGTTTTTGGTTTTTGATCTTTTTCTTTAAAAATTACAAAAAAATATAATACTTATAACTTTATAAGTAAAAAAGTTTATAAACTTTTAAAGTTATATGGTAAAATATGTTATTTTAAACATTATAAAATTAATTTATCTTTAAAAACTCTAATATTGGATTTGTTGTGAATATTATTGGTGAAATTTTTGTTTATATGTGTCTATAGATGGTATATATAATTTTTATATATGAAAATATTTATTTTTAAAAAATTAAAATATATAATTTTTGTTTTTTGTTTTCAAAATTTATAAAACAGTACACAATTAATAGTTAGCTTATCATTTGAAACACTAAACAAAATTTAAATATAATTTTATATTTTTTTGCAAATCTTATTAAATTATTCTAATTCAAATATTATAAAAAATTAATAGATGGAATTTAGAATACAGAATTAAATATCGGTTTAATAAATATATGATAATTAATTTAAAAAAAATAACTATCTTATTATAAGATTTATGGTATTAAATATGATTAAAATATTATGGAATTAATTTAGATAAACAAAACTCTATAATATGTAAATAAGATTATTGTTGTGAGTTTTGTGTTTGGTTTATAAAATTGGTTGATGTGGTTATCTATATATATATATATAATTAAATTGTTAATAGAAAAAGTAGTCGTTATATGCATGAGAAACCAATAAAATCTGGATGTCAAATAGAAAAATATGGTAAACCAATAAAATTGATGCAATTCAAATATCACAGTAAAAAATTAAAGTACAATTAATTCTATTAAATTAATAATTATAGTTTATAAAAAATAAAAAATTAAAGATGGTAAGTATTCATAAATTGTGTAATTCAAATATTGTAACATATAAAGTAATAGCTAGAATTTAAATAAAAATGAAATGACAATTTAATAAATATATAGTAGATATAATAGCAGTTTTAATAAATTTTATTATATATTTATAGTGTAAATATTAATTAAATAATTATAATACTAAAGAAGGTTGTTTTTATAAAGAATTTTTTATTGTGTAACTCGAAACTATATGAATATAACCATCCACCATTCGTCATTCTGAATAATCTGTAATTTTATTTTCAATTTCTTATATTTTAAATATTTTATTACATAGTTTAATTGACAACATGGTAAAACAAATCGTATGGGATGTTGAGAAAGGAGATAAACATAGAATAACTATAAAAATTAAAATTAAAATATAAGATTTAAAAATAAAATAAAAAATCGTTGGGCACAATCTAAGGTGATGATTGTTTACATAGTTTCTAGATTTTAGTTTTTGGTTTCTGGATTTTGGTTTTTAGATTTTAAATTTTGGTTTTAGTTTTGGTTTTGACTTTCTTTGTAGATTTTAGTTTTCAAAAACTTGAATGGTGATTCTAGATTCTAGTTTTTGTTTTTAAGCTTTGATTTTTTTTTTAATTTATATTTTGTTTTCTCTAAAGTTTGATTAGTTGTTTTTAAATTAAAGTTATTTATTATTTTCAATAAATTCACTTATAAATTAATTTCTTTTAACAAACTTAATATTACTAAAATAAATATCATTGTTGTAAAAAAAAACTAAAATAAATATCAATTTAATAAATAATACCAATAGATCTCTTAACAAATATGTACACTTTACATAAAATAGTTTTAAATAATTAATTTTATTTTATTGACAAGTTTTTGTAAAATGTTCTTATATAATATTTTCATATTATATATGTTAAACAAATTATTTTTACTTAACCTTATTATTCTTTAAAAAAATTGATTGGATGGTTATTTTAATTTTTCATTTTGTAACTGATAAAAATATTAATAATAAAATCTTATTTTGAAAAAATTCAAAATAAAATATTATACTGGTTTGGTCTTATAGTTTATAGGCATGAAATAGTAAAATGATGAAAACTAATTTCCTACTAAACCTTAATTTATCAACAGCAATATATACATATTATTTTAATAGTTACTTTTAATTAATAAAATTTATTGTATTGATAAAGTTAAAAATTTATGAGTTATTTTATAGTTCACTATAGTAAAGAAAAAAAGATTTATAAAGATTACTTTATTATTAGGAAAATTATCATTCACATATTTTATTTAGTAAATTTAATCTTACTTTTGATTAACATTTATATGACATTGATGCTTACATTATATAATACTATTTAACAAAACATATGTATAATTTATTTGAAATTAACCAAATTTTAAATATATAGTATTTGGACAAACAGTGAATCGTAGACATACACTATCATAATAAATAATGATAACAATACTAGAAGACAATAAAGACTCACTATTATTAGATAATAGTATTTATAGCAAAAAGAAAGTAATGAACGTGAAGTAACTCTAGTTATTTTGAAAAACTAGAAAAACTTAGATTTTGGTTTTTGTTTAGAAAGAGGTAGTTATTTTAAAAACTAGTTTCCCTAACTTATAGGGAATCAATTTCTCAAGAATCTTGATTGGTTTAAAAGTAGTTTTTGGAAAAAAAAAAACCAAAAACTAGTTGAAAAACTGCAAACAATCAACCTCTAAGAAAACACAGTTTTTGGTTTTTATGTATAATTAGGTAGTTATTTGAAAAACCAGTTTCCCTATCTTTTAGGGAATCATTTTTTCAAAAATCTTGATTGGCAAAAAAATTGGTTTTTCAAAAACAAAAACTAGAAACCATTTTAAAAACTGAAAACAATCAAGCTCTTAATTTGGCATTCAAGTTACTCTATGGATAGTTCTCTCTTTTTTTTTTTTTGAACACTTTCTTTTCGTGAAACACACTCTGTAGATAGTTCTCTATGTATACATAAAAAATAACTTGATATTTTTTTTTCCTTTATTTTTCATTTGCTATAATCAGTCAGGAAGTTCAATATGGTGCATTGGTTTCCAGAGAATGTCACATCGTCGTATAACAATTCTTGGCGGTAACGACTCATATTCTTTTGTAACTTGATCAAGTGAAACTTATTTTGTTCTGAATGGGTTTCTCATGCCTGGATTGCTATGCAGATTTGGTTCTCAAAGACAAAGTAGTGGTCTATGATCTTGTTCGTCAACGGATTGGATGGGCAGAATACGACTGTGAGTGTGTTTTTTACTCATTCGCTTCTGTCTGATTTGCATATCCCACCATACAGTAGAAGAGTATGATGAAATGGCAGAGTAATTGTGACAATTACAGGTTCTCTGGAGGTGAACGTTTCAGCGACAAGAGGAGGAAGAAGCAAAGACGTAATAAGCACAGGGCAATGGAGAGAGAGTAGTTCAAAGAGTAACTACACAGGTGATTATTATTACTTGTTCTTGTTGTTTCAAGTAGTTCTCCTCCTCTATCTTCGGAACGTCCGCTTCTTGTAGCTTTCTAGCATTCACTCGCATCAGAGTTTTGGACTTATTGGTTGTAATCTTATCAGATATAGTATATGTATCACTAATTAATTCTTACTTACCATCACACGAACTCGGTCTTATATGAATTCTTATCAAATGAAGAAGATTGAGTGAGTTACTATGTCTTTTTGAACAAAAAATATTTGTTTACTATGACAATAAAACGCAAGCTCCTAAAATTTGGTGTAGCAGTGTTTAGGAGTTTATATTGTCAAAATCGGTCATGATCGAAATAATTTTCTTAAAATTTGATTTAAACTATTCTATTTCAATTTAAATTGGTCTAACACGGTTTAAATCAACTTAAATTTATGTAATTCGGTTAAATCAAATAAAGAATAGCAAAAGTTCTTACTTTATTCGATTTTTATATATCTAATTTTTTATAATTTATCAAAATAATTTTTATAATTAAATTTTTAAAATATTGAAATATAAAACTGATTATATAATAATTAAATTAATTATTCGTTAACATTCTAATAATCCTGTTTAATCGCTAGATTTATAAAAAAATACTTTGTTATACCACCTACCCATTTTTTAAACATTAATAAAAAAATATATATGAACACAGAATTATTAACATTGATAAAAATATATATTAACACAGAATTATTAAAATATATATTAACACAGAATTATTAACATTGATAAAGAATATTAAAATATATATATATATATATATATATATATATATATATATACTAATAAACTCCACATTCAAAACTTGATTTCACGTGAACAATCATCCATCATTGAATTTTTGTAGAAAAAATAATCCATAACAATTTGAGTAAAACAGAATATGACACTCTAACGAAAACATTAATAATGCATCCACATTCCACGTGTCTTTTAAATATCCATCCCTCCATTTTCTGCTCTTTCCCATTCTCACAAACTTGATTACATTGTCACTAGAGATCACGCGTCTCTATACTTCCACCGACAGCAATGGCGAACGGAGCCGTTAGACTAGATCTGGACGGGAGACCGATCAAGCCTCTGACGATATGCATGATCGGCGCCGGCGGATTCATCGGCTCTCACCTCTGCGAGAAGCTCATGAACGAGACCCCGCACAAGGTCCTCGCCCTCGACGTCTACAACGACAAGATCAAGCACCTGCTCGAGCCTGGTACTTCTCAGTGGGGCGAGAGGATCCAGTTCCATCGCATCAACATCAAGCACGATTCGAGACTCGAGGGACTCGTCAAGATGGCAGATCTGGTAATGTGAATGTTGCCTTCGCTGATTACACTCTCAGATCTGAATCGATTATTTGTATTATGTATGTTATTGATGCGTTGTTGTGTTGCAGACGATCAATCTGGCTGCGATCTGTACACCGGCGGATTACAATACGCGTCCGCTGGACACTATCTACAGCAATTTCATCGATGCTCTCCCTGTGGTATGCTAAAAGATATGTTTAATCTGTGGATATCAATGGTTAGGATTTTAGTCGTGTGACGTTTGAGTGGTTCAATGTAGGTTAAGTACTGCTCAGAGAACAACAAGCGTTTGATTCACTTTTCTACTTGTGAAGTGTATGGGAAAACTATAGGAAGTTTTCTTCCCAAGGATCATCCTCTTCGTCAGGTCGGGCTTTATATCATTTTGTATAAGCATTACCTTCTGCTGAATGTCACTGTTAAGTGGATCAAGAAACTATGTTATTTGCACACTTCGCTGAGGATGTATTCAGAAATTTTAATTATTCCCTTCTTGTTGTTTGGACTTCTTATATTGATTTAGATAGTTAAGTTAACTAAGTTCGAATCGTAGGCTCCTAGCAGTATACCTCTTTAGTAGTTTCCTGCGATTACCAGAGTGTGTCTTCGAGTCCCACTACTTCCAGGAGGATTCGTGTTTTCTTTGCTTTGTTTTCTTATGTCCTGTGGCTCTTATTAGTAGTCTTGTCTCTGTGTTTGTTCTTTCTTCACCACTCATAAATGATGCTCGTCTTGTTTACTTCAGGATCCTGAAACTATGTTGTTTGTACAGTGACACACTCGCTGCAATTTTGTACTCTGTTCTTATTGTCTAGACTTCTTATTCTGATTCAGATAGTTCGGTTAACTACTTAGAATCCTAGCACTATCCCCTTTATAAATTTTAGAAAAATGTAGTTCATTTTCCTGCAATTACTTCATCAGGATTTTTTTTTTTGGGGTCAAGTACTCATGAAGATTTATTTGTGTGTGTTTTGCTTAACTTTCTTATGTAAAGTGAAAAATAGTTTTTCATGCGGTTCTTATTATTAGTCTTGTTTTTTTATTTGTTGTTTCTTTACACCACTCAGTGCACTCACAAATGATGCTCGTCTTGTTTTTTACTTCAGGATCCTGATTTCTATGTACTCAAAGAAGATACATCCCCTTGTATATTTGGTTCTATTGAGAAGCAGAGGTGGTCATATGCTTGCGCCAAGCAACTGATTGAGAGACTTGTCTACGGTAGGCAGTTTATTTTTACATGAAAGCAAATTTAATGTACGTAGAGTCCAAAAGTTTTCAACTTTTTTTTTGCGGTTGCAGCTGAGGGGGCTGAGAACGGACTTGAGTTCACCATTGTAAGACCGTTTAACTGGATTGGACCTAGGATGGATTTCATCCCTGGCATTGATGGTCCTAGTGAGGGTGTCCCTCGTGTCCTAGCATGCTTTAGCAACGTAAGATACAGGCTCAGTCCAATAAGCTGACTTCGTTTTGTGGCTACCGCTTAACTGGTTTTACTTTTTTGGTGTATTGCCAGAACCTTCTGCGGCGTGAGCCTCTCAAGCTTGTGGATGGTGGAGAGTCTCAGAGAACCTTCATCTACATCAAAGATGCTATTGAAGCTGTCCTTTTGATGATTGTGAGTTTAAATTCATTTGTTTATCACTTGCGATATCTCGTTTGTTGCATTGTTAACAAAGAAGTTGCATATCACTATCAGGAAAATCCGGAGAGAGCCAATGGGCATATCTTCAATGTAGGCAACCCAAACAATGAAGTGACAGTAAGGCAACTTGCTGAAATGATGACTCAGGTGAGAAAACGTGTTCGCAAATAAGACACTGATTGATTTAGGATTTACGACGTTACACTGTACAAAAAAATAAATGGACAGGTGTACTCAAAAGTGAGTGGAGAGACAGCTATTGAGAGTCCAACGATAGACGTGAGCTCCAAAGAATTTTATGGGGAAGGTTATGATGACAGCGACAAGAGAATCCCAGACATGACCATCATAAACCGTCAACTTGGTAATAACTCTTGTGTTTGCTGTGTGCTTTTCTGTCTCTTGGAACACAGCCAGATCAATTGTTTATCTGATATTTTGGTGTGGGAAATAACTAGGATGGAACCCGAAGACGTCTCTCTGGGACTTGCTGGAGTCGACCTTGACTTACCAGCACAGGACCTATGCGGAAGCTGTTAAGAAGGCCACTTCAAAACCAGTCGCATCTTAAGAGGTCATCACCTCGAAATCATTTGGTGGCTGCTACCAGTCCATTCTTTTTTACTTTCTTTTATTTAATTTCACCCAATATTCCCTTAAAATAGGCTATTCTAAACGAATTACATATCATATGGTGGTTGGTACTAGTTTTCTTTTTTTTTTTTTGTTATATACTAGTAGTAATTACTGATAATGTCTTCTGAATGCGTTGTTTAAAGCTTTATATCTTTGTATCTTGTCCGAAACTAAAAGGGGAATGGTTTGCTCAAACTATAACATTCATATGTTACATCGTAAGCTTTTTAATATGTTTAACTAGGATAAGATCCGCACCTTGCGCGGGGTGAGATTATTATAACAAAAAAATATGATGTGTGATATAATTTTGAAGATGGTTTGTAGAAATTGAGGAGAGAAACATGTTTAGTGGGTAATTCATAAGGAGCAATTTTATGCTTGTAAAAAAGGTAATATAGAAACATTGGTATATAGTCAAGACTTGTTACTAAGCATTATAAATACGAAGTAGAACTGATTTAATTTACATGGATCATGAATCAAGACTTGTGGACAAATTAATTGGACTTAGAAATCGTGATGGGCTGATGTTGTTAATACTTTACAGGGCCGATGCTATTGATAACTTATACGAAAATCTATTGTTTATCGTTTAAAAAGAAAAAAAAAACAATTGCTCATCTCTCATAGACCATCGCAAACAGGGGTTAGGGTTAGATCTCATCGGGTTAGATCGTTTAGGAGGTGAATAACTTAGGCATAGAATAAAATAATATAACTTATTAGTTGAAAATAAATCATAAACACCAAAAGAAATGTAAAATATGAAAGCAACAAAATATAATTAAACGACTCAAAACATAACGTAACAACTTAAAAGCTTGTCCATGATTCTTTTCTTCAGTTGGCTTAGTTTGGAATCCTATTAAAAAAATTAGAAAAGACATGAGATGGATATAAATAGCAAAAAGTTATTTATAGAGTCCAGATTTCAAGTTGTATAACCTCATTCTGAATGATTGGATCTCTAGAACATCATCAGGCTCAAACAAAAATTTGAAAATCCATCAATGGTACTCACTTTCTTGAATCCACCTGTAGATTAATGCAAAAAGCAATGTCATCCCACACAAATGTTAAAATAACCTGATAATGTTTTTAAGATTTAGAACTGTAAATTACCAACACCCCAATCAATTTGCCAAAAATTTAAAACACATGGACAACAGTTGCATCTGTTGAGTTCCAGAAATTATGTAAAGCTTGACAAACTTCTCAATATGCTACACACTTAACATGTACATACCTGTCAGTGGAGTAAAAGAAAAACAACTCATAGCTTATATGAAGAATTGTAAAAGTAGAAGTCTTATTTATGGATTTTCAAAATTTTACTCAATATTGATTAAAGAGAACTTCGATTCTATGGTTCTCTATCTCCTATTCTTCAATCTCTACTACTCCCACCAAAGCTCCATACATATCTGGCCAATGGTTTAATTATTGAATCATGATTTCATAAAACTGTATGAATGGTAACTTCAATGTAGAATAAAAGAAAAGTATATTAAACATACCAATAGAGAACTTCAGATGAGCTTGGCCACGAAGGATGTTGGCTCACCGATTCTTTCTTCACAGTACCATGGATCGTATCTCCTGCATCGTTTATTTTACAAAATACATATTAGCTTAACAATCTCAAAACATATTAAAAGAAAGATAAAATGAATGATTAGACCAAAAATACAATCTTACTCTTGAGTCAACTCACACCATTTCTATTGTCTCTCGCACAACACGATTCTTGTTTCCTTGAGACGAATCACCTTCACTCTAAGGGGGTGATTGGTAAGGGCTGTGAGTGCTCTCTAGAGCTCATTTTCTTTCTACAGCCACTTTAATTTACCAATCATGCTTTCATTTCCTTAAAAAACTCACAGCAAAAATATCTCTACAAAATCAAAATATGGCTGTAGAAAGCTTTATTTCCAAAGTAAAAAAATAGTGCTTTAGAAAGCTACAGCAAAAAAAACTAAAGCAAATAATTCTATAGACTAAATTCTACAGCTAAAAACATAAAACTACAGTCTTTACCAATCATCCCCTAACTTTCCACATCGACTTGTACGGCTTCAAATCGGCAACGAATCCAACCCGGCCATGGTGGGGTAAAATTAAATCAAATGTAGGTGATTACTGAAGAGATGATAGTTTAGAAGCATTCCCTACACTGTATATATAGGGTAGAACCAATGAAAACGATTTCCTTTTTTTTTAGTTTTATGACAATAAATGTATATATGTCTAATTGGCAATCAACATCGACGAATTGATTTTTTGCGATAATTTTGGTAACTGATAGTTTACCATATAGTATGAGTTGTTCGATTTGAATAGAGAAATATCTATGACATTAAATGTAAAATGAGTAATTAAGCTTTGCAATCAAGGATTCTATTCATAATATAGGAAACAAAATATATCGTACTAATGCATAATCTTTATGAGAAAATAATGATTGCATTGTGACATGGGATTACGTTTAACTTTCCATAATATGCTTACATAAATGCATGATTGACTGATTATTTTGCGTGGATTTAGAGAAATAAGCATATATATTATGCATTTTAACTACATATATTTTTCCCTAAATTATTATAGATTTGAATTGATTTTCTTGGAAATCAATGAATTGACTACATATTTTGCGTGGAGTTAAAGATATAGACATATATCATGCATTGTTAACCTACATATATTTTATTCCCCTAATTTACTTTCTATTTTTATAACGGAAAATAATAATATTTAAAATATAAATAGTTTGATATATATATATATAGTCGAATGCTCTACAATAAGGTTGTACTTTCTTATAAAATATTAAATAATGAATAGGAAAGTCGCACAAGGTACCATTGTATGTCCTAATATTTTTTTTTTGTTGCTAAATGGTCCTAATATCTTGAAGAAATACATTCCATTGAATATGTTCTCAGCCTCCTATGTTATATATGTTCGAGAAAACACTAATGATACTACTGATAATGGAATGTATGTCTTTAATCGTATGTGTGCCAGAGCATGCAAGTTATAATAATACTATGGGATATAAAGATTTAGAAAACTCGATGCACTTATGTTTTAAAGACAGACCAATGGCATTTTTTGTAATTACATTAGGTAGGAATGGATATATTTCAAAGGAGGCTGAGGAGCTCTCTCGTTGTGACACATCAGCCAGTGGCACACTGTAAATATAGTACAACTTGAAGGTTTCTCTTTTATTTTGCTTCCCTATTAATAAGAAAGGGATGTTCTTTGGTCTATTCAACTCTTAATTTATTTTTCACGTTCACCACTCACATTCTCCGGTTTTTTTTTTTTTTTGGTAGATTTGCAAAATACTTTGGTTCTATATTGTCTTTCTGCTTTCTGTAGTTACAATCATATGTATTTTATACACTCACCACTTATGGTTTTTGGTATATGTTGCAAAATCATTTGGTTTCATTATGTTTTCTACTTTATACCAATGCTAAAACTGTTCTGGTTCTATTGTAACTATTCAAATGTCAAATATATTAGCGCATTTGAGAAAATACACCTCAATACTTCTGCAATTCAATTGACAACAATAGACACCAAATTCATAGCTTTGTATGTCACACAAAAATATCTAACATATGTTGGAACGTATATTTAATTTCCTAGTTAAGTACACCCATTTTAAAAAAAATAGGTGTTTTCCTGCACCATGTGCAGTGATAATTTTTTAAAATTTAAATTATATTTAAAATTTATTAATATTATATATATTATTATTTTTTTACCAATATTTAATATAAATTTGATTTAGTAAAGCATAAAATTAAGAGAAAAATAATTTTTTATTTTAAATTATATTTAAGAATATATATGTATATATTTAAAATTATAATCTTAGAAGTTTTTATCTATTTCTTTTGGTTATATAAAATTACGAAAAATTCATATAAAAATTGTATAGTTATCAAAAATTAAAATAAACAACATTTATAAAATTTGTAGATATCTAAAAGAAACTAATGATATTACGATTTAAGATTTAAAACTTTTGAAAAAAATTATAGAAAATTTTGAAAATATAAGTAGTAAAATTGTATAATTATAAAAAAAATTTCAAAATTTATAATATTATATTTGAATATATTTATTTTAGTGATGATTTATGAGTTATTACCATATTCTAAAAAGTTTACCAAAAATATAAATCGACATTAAAATATAATGTATAAGTTATTGTTATATTCTATAAAGTTTGCCAAAAATATATATCAACATTAAATATAGTTGTGCATGTCATATTTAATTATAAAACATGTCATCAATTTTAGTAGTCATGTCACATTTTTTTTATAAAAATATTTGTAGCTAAGACATGTGACAAATCACTTTGCAAATAATATCTAGGGAATAAGAAAACCTCGTTTAAGTGAATTTTAACTGGCAAATCAACAAATTAACCAATTAGATAAATTGTAGAACCTAAAAAGCAGTGACAAAAATGTAGACAACAACTAATTTACATATTTTGTATTGTTCATCAACTAGCTATAACAGTAACTAAAAGAAAAGGATTATCAGTTTCTCAACCTATAATATCAAATTAATCTATAAACAACGAGTCCTAAACTATCAAATTTGTCATCACATCATATAATTCTTTAAAGTTAAAAATGGGAAGTAAGAAAAATAATTGGTCACATGAACCCAAATGCACAATTTTTTGATGTAGTTTCTCTCTCTCTCTACTCTAAATTTTATTCGTGTACCAACTAGCAAGAGGCACGATCGATCAGATCAAAGCCTGTAAATTCTTGATTCAAAGTAGATATTGCGAACCAAAACTCTTTGCTATTTATTATATCTTCTGCAAAGCTAAGTAAATCTTTGCGAGAACATATATCATATCATGAGCTCGTCAAGAAGAACATTAGTGTAAACAAGAGATGAAGAGAAACGTCTTGTTGACAAGATCTACTACAAAGCGATAAACAAGGCACAGTAAAAAAAATAGATACCAAGAGAAACATTGCCAAAGATTCCGAAATTGCCCGGTCTGAGAGAAAGATAGATAATGGACCACTGTAGTTGCCGTCGTCCAGGACCTACGTTTTCAAGCTGGTCAACATCTCGATCTCTCCTCTCGTCCGAGTATTCATCAGGTATACTTACTGTGATACCCTATATTCGCCTTGGGCCGTCTCTTATAATGGTTTAGGACAAGATTAGAAGAAGACATAATCATAATCATCATTAAACGACTAACCGGAAGATCTTTGTCTTGAGATATTGTCTCGTGTTTGCTCTTGTTGTTAGCCATGCATGCTTTCGGAGATGAGAGTGACGATTGTGAAAGATATAGAAAGAAAATTTTATAGAAAATTCAGGTGACACGAGTGACAAAGAGTTATTGCAAAGTGGTGATACATGATTTTTATACTATAAAGTATGCATTCTAATCAACTCATCCAGAATAATATATAGTTCAAGTGAGATCTATTGATGTTATTTTTTTTTTTTAAACTTCGGAATATATTTCAACAAATCGAATAACTAAAGGAATATTCCTCTGGTGTTGCTTATGGTTAGGTCAATTATATTACATCGCTTTGTTATGTTTACACATGCTGCATGTATGCTTTCTCTCTGAGTTGTTTGTGTTTATATGATATATAAATCTATATACAAAGACACAAAGAGACACACACGTAGATACATGTTGCATCTGCGTGTCTTAAATCTCTGTACACCAGTAAAAATTCAGCATTCGTGGGTCGTAGGTGCTAAGAAGATAAACTCACTATCAAGGTTGACATCTGGGAGGTACGGGGGCCACAGACCCCCGCGGTACGGTACACCGTTTTGGTTTAGGAAAATTTACTTTTTCTAGATAAGTATGTATTTCTGTAGGGAAAAGAAAATCGGTTTTTGAGGCTACTATAAATACGGGTCCAAAGGTTTGTAAGATTATTCATTCACATAATAATAAGAAACTCTAAACAGGTATTTGCCTCAATACGTTTTGCTCTCTCTTTTACTTTCTTCAAAGTTAATTCGCGTTTGTTCACAACAATACCTATATACACAATACACAAACATACATACACATTTTTGATTGCATGCATATATGTCAATGGATGCATAGTTCCTGGTAGAAAAAGTGAAAGATAAAGGGATCTTTGAAGGGATATGCGGCGACCAGCTTCAATGCTCTAGCATGCAATGACTACTTTTACTTTATACTTTTCCTTGCCCCATTATCTTTTTCCTCTTTTTCTGCATCACTTATCATTAGTTCAATACCTCTGTTTCTATTAACACACACAAGATCGTTCATAGTGCTACAAATATTTTACTCTTAAGAGCATGATTAACCATGGGTCTCTTAATGAATATTTAAATAATAAAATTAAGTTAAGAATTTTTGTTAAAAAACAATTAGTTTGGATGCTCTAATGCAAGAATTCAATTAAGGGTTCTTAAATAAATGGGGAAGAAAATAATCCACACAAAACCATTATCCAGAAGCTGAATGTCAAGTGTTAACTATCAAGTTTCTTTGAGTTCTATTTGAAAGTTTTAGCACAAACGTTAGAAGATGGATATCGCAAAACAAAACTTTATTCATACAAATTATTTTTTTAACCGTGTACTATTGCAACCACACAGGTTCACTTGAGCTATAACACAAAGACCAAAACAGAGACAGTGTATGTTTGTTTCAGAAAACATAGCCGAGCTGGGAACTGGGTCCTCTCTTTATGTTATTATTTGTAACGAACTCACTAGCATTCATTTTCATAAACTTCCGCTTGCGTAATTCCAGTTGATCACCTTCCACACGTTCTTCAGATAATCAGGCCTCACATTCTTGTACTGCAAGAGATATCATCGTGATTAAAGAGTTGATTAATGCTTAATCTTATAAGCTATCTCACTATTTTTGAATGGGTAACCAGTGTTGTTACCTGCAAGTAGTAGGCGTGCTCCCAAACATCTATACCCACCAGAGAAACCAAGCTTGCTCCCTTTGTCACTAGTGGATCCTGAGTGATCAAACAGTCTTTTCCGTTAAATCCATCAAAACCACATGTATTTATGAATATCAAAGCAAACAGAGTCTTTTTACACTTGACAGTTAACACTTGGCATTCAGGCTCTGGAACAACCTCTGCTTCTCCAGAAGCTTCTCTCTTGGCCTAAATGGTGTTTCCGTCAACACTATCTGCAATTTCATGATCCACACAAAACCATTATCGTCAAAACCATCCGTCAAAACCATCCGTCAACATTTTCTGAGGGAGAGAGAGCGGGAGATCGCAGCGCAGATGGAGGAGGAGGACGACGAAGAACAAAGAACGAAAAAAACTCGACATCTCTCCTATACCCACTAATATTTTGACACATGCCGCCTAAGATACGTTTGTTCCTTCTCTTAATCAAGAGACCTGTCTTCGGTTTATTTCTATTTTTTTTTTTAAGTCCTAATTAGGTTAACAAACATACTTAAGAACCTGTGTTAATCCTACTCTAAGAGCATTTGCAATGGTGAACCTCACCATGAAATCCTTGAGAGTTTTATAATTTTTTTTTTTTTTGAATAGTGAAGGATTCGATCCTAAAAAGTTCGTCCAATGGTGATCCCGAAGACGGAGTCCTTAACAATAAAATAATATATTTTTTTAAAAAAATTTGAAATTGAAAATTTATTAATTGCATAATTAAAATAAAAAATAGAAGGATTACATTTAAAGAAACAATGATTAAAAGATACAAAGATTAAAAATAAAGATAATAATTATTAATCTTCATCACCAAATTTATTCCAAATGTTTTCGATCAAATCATTCTTCAATCGTTCATGAGTTTGCCTATCTTGGAGATCATTCCGGTTGGGAAATATATTATTCAGAATTGTAGGGTTTGCGTCTACGACCTCCGAAGTTCTGGAAGATTCTCCTTCTTCAAATTCTGAAATATCGTACCGCATTGAATAACCTTCTCGTTCATCTTCAACTATCATATTGTGTAGGATTATACATGCTCTCATAATTTTTCCAATCTTCTCCATGTCCATTGTACGAACCGGGTTCTTCACAATCGCAAACCGAGCTTGCAATACTCCAAAAGCCCGCTCGACATCTTTTCGGACTGATTCTTGAACTCTAGCAAATAGCGCTTGTTGAGGACTTTGAGGGAGTGTGATAGATTGGATAAATGTCGACCACTTTGGATATATACCATCTGTGAGGTAATATGCCAACTTATACCTGTGTCCGTTGACCACGTACCTCACCCTGAGCTCGACCTTCTAAAAGGTCATCAAACACAGGAGATCGATCGAGGACATTAATATCATTTAAGGTACCTGGAAGACCAAAAAATGCGTGCCAAATCCAAAGATCTTGTGAAGCTACGGCCTCTAGGACGATAGTCGGTTTTCCGTGGCCACGGGCGTACTGTCCTTTCCAAGCGGTTGGACAATTTTTCCACTCCCAGTGCATACAGTCAATGCTCCCGACCATCCCAGGAAACCCTCGTTTCTCTCCCATATCGAGTAGTCGTTGAAGATCCTCTGCTGTGGGTCGTCGCAGATACTCATCGCCGAATAACCGTATTATTCCATCAGTGAAATGATGTAAACAAGAAAGTGCAGTGCTCTCACCAAGTCGGAGATATTCGTCTACCGTGTCAGCCGAATTACCATAAGCAAGCAAACGAATTGATGCCGTACATTTTTGTAGAGCAGTAAAACCCCACCTCCCCGTTGCATCTTGTCTTTGCTGAAAGAATGGAAAGCTCTGTTCAAGGCCATCGACAATACGCAAGAATAATCCCTTGTTCATGCGGAAGCGGCGTCTGAATGTTTGTATCGAATATGTCGACTGGTGGTCGTTGAAGTAGTCATTGCGTAGCTGGTTCTGTCCTCCTTCGCGGTTTCGTTCTTGATAAGTACGGGTTCTTTGTGGTATGGGTTCGGCCTCCACTATTTCGTCGTAAATTTGGTCAATGAAATCGTCGATAATATCTTCCAATCTCTCCTCGATTTCAGCATTTTCTTCAGATGAAGATGACGACATTGCTTACTATCCTACTTGATAAATTTAAATTTGTTATAAAGATTTGTTATTTTTCTTATTTTTCTCGAATGCGAGAAAGATTTATCAATTTTTTATAAGTCTCAAATTAACATATTTTCACAATTTCTATTAGTTCAAATTATATACAATATTTATAAGTCTCAGATTCGAATTATAAACATGTTTTCACAATTTCTATTAGTTCAAATTACACATGTTTACACATTGTTTTCACATTGTATATAATATATTACACATATATTACACATGTTTTCACATTGTTTTCACATTATAAGTCTCAGATTCGAATTATAAACATATTTGAGACAATGATAAGCCTTTCATATTACACAAATAAGATAGCATATTACACAAATAAGAACAAGTTAATGATAAGCATATTACACAAATAAGATAGCATATTACCTAAAAAAAGTAGCGATGATAGTACTTGAGGATACAACCTCTCTGAAATGTTTCAACCGTAAGGAAAAGAAAGTTGTCAAAGAAATGTAATGATAGAAGACTTGAGGATACAAGAAAATTCCTCTCTGAATACTACTTATAAAACATATAGAGAGGGACAACCACCCGTGACCTCCTTCACATGCCAACTTGTACCCATGCATACAGAGACCACCCGTGACTTGTACCCATGCGTACAGAGACCACCCGTGACTTCCTTCCCATCCGTGACTTCCTTCATAAAAAAAAACACAACCATTAGTAATAAAACACAAAGTACACACGTAATGAGTAAGTAATAAAACACAAAACTACACACGTTTCAAAGCATTTCAGACATTAGTTTGGTAGCAAGAGTTGATTCCATCTCAGTCAAAGGATCCTTTTTGGCGAGTAAACGTTCAAGAACCTTAGCTCTAGAGATTTTTTCTTTCGAATCTAAAACCCCCTGAAGTTGTCCTAACTCCTCCTCTTTAGTAGTTTTCTTCTTCTTACTACCAGCTTTGGCCGCCTTTATCCCGGTGGTCTACCCTCGGTTCTCGACTTGCTCTTCTTCTCCATCAACCTCCAACACCTGTTTGCGCTTTTCCTTTCCACTCTCAGGCCCATACATAGAGCACCATTTCTGGTCATACCTCAGCTCCCTCCAGCAGTGATCCATGGAGAACTTAAAATCGTGAACGAGCGATGAAGATATCTATGGCAGCTTTCGAACATCATCTTCGTTCTGGCCACTTCTCTGCTCCCTCAGAGCCGCGTCATAGCATCCAGCGAACTTGGAGACGTCAGTGTTGATCCTACCCCACCTCTGCTTGCAAGAGGTCAGCTCCCTCGGTACTGTCCCAAGCAGCGGGCTTGCATTGTAGTAATCTACAATCCGGCTTCCAGCGGTAGCTTTCGCTCATTACATCTGACCGATCCTTACTGGTGTTAAGCCAAGCACCAATAAGGATCTTATCCTCCTTTGGAGACCACATCCTCCTACCACTAGACACCCCACTAGACACCCCACTAGACTCGACTACTGGCTCAGTGGGACTAGGACCTTGGGTACCGAACCAAAAAGTTTCGGGTAACTCAAGGTCCACTGGAATTTGAGACTGACTAAACAAGAGATTGGTATGGTAGTTTTGATTAGCCATTGTTTTCTTTTCTGAATGTTCTGTGTCGCTCTAATAGCAACACAGAGCCTTAAGTAGAAGGTTTACCTAAAGAACATTTAATCCGTGCAGTTAGGAAGGTAGAAAAAACATTTAATACGTTCTCAACCATTTAAAACCATCAAATCAGAGGTACAAGGAAGGTAAAAAGCAAACTAGCATTTAACATTTAACATTGCTATTCGACCTAATCAAACTAAGCAAAGTAACAATCAAACCAAACTAAGCAAGGTAACAATCAAACCAAACCAATCTCTAACCAATCAACCTAACATATCAAACCAGGTTCTCTAAATTCAAACAAAAAGAGACGAAGCTAAGTTACCTTAATTATACATCTACGTAAGTGGTTAGAGACCCTCCGTGTTATTACTTCGAAGCTCTGCCTGCAAAAAGATAAGATCAAACAATCAAATGTTTTACAAAATACAATAAGCCCCAACCACAAGCACAATATAGAACTTACCAGCATGAAACATTACCGCCCAACCAACAAACAGTAATGCAGAGACAACAAACATCACGACCTTTCCAAAGCCATCACCAACCGCTGCATTCTCTGCATTCTTCTTACAGACGATCTTCTGAAGTTGCACCAGCTTCTGGTCAAGCTCGAATACTTGCTCCTTGACCATCCTTAGCTGTCTCGAAAGTCACCGAGCTCCTCCGATCGGCAATATCCCGAAGCAGCTCGTCGGCATTCCATCATCACCTTCAACCACGTGCACTTCAGGTGTGTATGTACTCACACCTTCATCCTTGTAGAGTTGAGCTTCGGCTTCGAGAAGAGACGTCATGTCAAGTGACGATGATGAAGAAGAAGGCTGTGTGTAGGAATAAAGTTGTCCCATTGAAGCTTAACCTGAAATCAATCAATCAAGGAACAAAAATATAAGAAATTGAAAAACCAAGTATCCAAGTTTATCAAATCAAAGAAGATAAACTAGAGTATCCAAGTTAGATCCTTTTCGAAATTGTTTAACAAAAACGAATCAGAGAAAACGAAAACCGCAAACGAAAACGAAAACCCCTAATGTAAGAAACCCTAAATCGAAGAAATTGAAAAACAAAAACCCCTAATGTAAGAAACCCTAAATCGAAGAAATTGAAAAAGAAAACAAATTCAAATACTACAAACCAAAATATCCACAATTGAAAACAAAATGAAAACGAAATCGAAACCCCAAATTTTTAGAAACCCTAAATCTAAAAAATCCCCAAATTGAAGCAACGATAAAACGAATCATAGAGGGAGACGAGATGAACAAGCTATCCTAACCTTAAATCTACCAGAGAAGAATCGAATTTACCTCTCAATCGGACGGAAGAGGAGGATCGACGACGGAGACAAATCGCGTTTCGTCTCGAGCTCTCGTTTTTTTTTTTGGGGTTTAATCGCAAATGATTTTTTTCCTCTCCGAAGGAAAATAGATTCTCACTTGAGAAAGCCGCCACGTGCACCACGGACCCGATCCGTCAAGCCCTTATTCACGGACTTGTCCGTACTGCTCCTTCGCTCAATCGGCCCAAAACCCATTATTTAATTAAAAAAAAGGGACGGATTCGGGCTTCGAACCCCTCACGGACCCCGTTGCAAGTGGTCTAATGATCTTATAAATTTAACACACTTACTATTAGTAGTGTCCGTTAGGTAAACACGGCTCATGAACCAAGAGCGTGTGGCCCATGGATTTATTGGAGAGGGTAAAGAATTCAACATGTGGTTTAAGGCTGTGGATCCATCTACCAAAATCATTGTGGTTTTCTCTTACTCATTGTGAACGTCTTAAATGGCAATAATGACCGGAAATTTTTTAATCAATAATTAGGGATATGCATTTGATCTAACGATGCTATATATAGACATATAAATAAAGCATGCATGTTATCATTTATATGTTCTATGCAAATGCTTTTGGGAAATGAATCCACATATCCTTTTTTCTTATTTTTCACTCTTTGTTTTCTGATTATCTTCTTTCAGAAAATGATTTTGCTACTCATTAACCGACTGTTATATGTCGAAAAAGTTAGGTTAATTGCATAGAACATGGAAATACAATATTTTACTCTAAGAAAGGAAATAAATCCATTAATCATGTTTCTTATTTTGTTCAAAAAAAATTCTGTCCATCTTTCCTTCCTTCACACATTTTGGGAAAGGAATAAGGCTTCCGACAATGCGAAGGGGAATAACTAAGCACAACGGTGTTAACTAAAATGAGTGGAAATTTTTATCTCTCATCAAGAAAGCAAATGTACTTATTTGTCTATGTTCTTGGATACACTGATGAGTGATTACTAAAAATCTCAATCTTTTTTTTTCTTGTTCTGTTAATGAAACTGTAATAATTACATGTGCATTGTATATTTTATGTTGATTTTCGTGTGTATAATTATGAAATTGATTTGGACCGTTGATTGAGTCAGATTTTCTATAAATATATAATAGTTAATATATATGTATGTATACACGACCAAATTTATAGGTAAATTGGAATATATTATTTATAGTTATAATCATCCAAAGTAATAAAGACAACATTACAAGAACAAGCAAAGAATTAAAAAAAAAAAAACAACTAAAGACATACAAGAAAAAAGTACGAATCTTCCAGCTTCAAGATTACTTGATTTATTCACAAGCAATGCCAAAGAACTAAGAATGTTAGATTAATAGTTTTGGGACTAATCCCTACACAAAGGCAAAGAATCTATTTATCAGTGATAGTCCCCTTATATAAATGTATCAAAGAATAGCAACACAATCAAATTAATCTTTGATCTCTATCTTTCCTACCAATTAATATACCTGATCACCATCAAAAGCCTCTCTAACAATGGTTCCTCAAAACCAACAGCCTCGGCGAACACAACAGCAAGCGCTGCCAGGTAAAGGTTTGAACCCCGTCCTATGCATCATCGTCGCCCTTGTCCTCTTAGGACTCCTTGTGGGTCTCGCTATATTGATCACATACCTCACCCTCAGGCCAAAGAAACTCGTCTATACGGTAGAAGCCGCCTCGGTCCAAGATTTTGCCATAGGCAAGGACGATCACATTAGCGCCAAGTTCAACTATGTGATCAAATCATACAACCCGGAGAAACATGTCTCCGTAAGATACCACTCCATGCGCATCTCCACAGCTCACCATAACCAGTCCGTGGCTCACAAGGAGATCTCTGCCTTCAAACAGCGTCCTAAGAACGAGACAAGGATCGAGACACAGCTTGTGTCGCACAACGTGGCATTGTCTAAGTTCAATGCTAAGGACTTGAGAGCTGAAACGACTAAAGGGGTGATCGAAATGGAAGTGTATATAACGGCTAGAGTGAGCTACAAGACGTGGATTTTTAGGTCGAGGAGACGTACGTTGAAGGGTGTATGTACGCCGATAATGATTAACGTTACGGCGAACTCGTTGGATGGATTCCAGAGAGTTTTATGCAAAACTCGTCTTTAGTTTCGATTATTTACCAACTTGAATTGCTTCCATTTGTGTGCATCATACGTATATCAAATTAATTTGCTATGTGTTCTTGATTGATTGTGTGTATGTGTGTGTTTCTTTTGAAGTTCTTTTTTTTGGTCCTTTTGTATGCATTCATTTATCTGTCTTTATCTTTTCATTATTATTCTTTTTATATGATAAATGTTTTATATTTGTATGTATCAAATTATGTCTTTTTAGCAAAAAAAAAAGTATCAAATTAAGTTTCTTACAATTCAACAATCCTCCTAGCCAATTTTAATTTATATTTTCCAGCTGCAAAAAAATAGTTATACTAATGCAAAAATATTGAACAGCAAATGAAAATAGTCTTATCGTAATTCATCTACAACTTTCTATAACAATAAACACCTGAGATTGCATGCAGAACTAGCTAGTAACAGATACAATTCGATGGAGCCTCCTAAATAAGCAGAGAGGTACAACAAACATAAAGTAACCTTGTCTTAGCAATTAGTCACAAATATCTATATATGTAGGGTTAGTTATTTTGTGCAGTGGATGTAACCATTGACCAAATAAAACAAAACAAAATAATTAACCGCACGCTCGACTATGTTTAGCAGAGTATCTACAAAACGCGTTTGTTTATAAAAAGATAACATCAACTTTTTCTGTTTAATTTGTAATTTTCTGGACACTGTAAATATTTTCTCTCGTTTTTCTTCTTCGCCCGCAAGAAGAAGAAGAAATGGATACACTTAACGTTACCTTTTGGAACGAGCTATCGTCGCGTGGATATAGCTTTGAAGGGACCAAGTACTGCGAGAATCAACCTGTCCTTGTGAACTCTTTTGGCGTGTGGGAGAAGTACCTAATACAAAGTTATCATGGGCTGCTGATATGGGACTATGATCTTCCCCAACTCGAGGCCGTAATCGTCCTAGTACTCTGCTTATGGAATTTTTTTTATTTCTTGCTAAAGAAGATACGTCTCCCGGTTCCAAGAATCACCTCCATGATGCTTGTAAGAGCCTTTCTTCTCTTTTGGATAAAAAACTTATTAACAGATAACTATAAGAGAATATATATTCTAAGCGATCTCTCGTTATCCCAGAGATCTCCTAATATTCTCATTTGGTAAAGTTTATTAATGAAATGCTTTATGTTTTGTTGAAGGCTGGGGCAGCCTTGAGCCAGACGAGTCTTTTGCCTAATGACTGGTTGGTCCAACGCATATTTTTCCCGGATGATCTTAGGCCAAAAATCCCCGACACGCTCGGTGCTTTTGCCTTTGTGTTTTATTGGTTCCTCGAAGGCGTTAAAATGGATGTTGGAATGATTAAGAGGACAGGTTCGAAAGCGGTTGTTACCGGAATCGTCACTGTTCTTTTCCCTATTTTCACGGCTAACATTGTGTTCGGGTCGCTGAGAGAAACTGGTGGTAAGAACTTGACAGGAGTTGAGTACAGAACAATCATTTTCATGCAGAGCATCTCGGCCTTCACGGGTATCTCGAGGCTAATAAGAGATCTAGAGATTGACCACTCGGAGTTCGGAAGGATCGTTCTCTCGACAGCCATGGTGGCTGATGCAACTGGCGTTGGTATCAACGTAGTTGCCCTCTTTGCCTGGTCGGACTGGAGGGTCTCCGCCTTCCAAGGCGTAGGAGTTCTTGGATTTATTATAGTGCTGGTTTTGGTATTTAGACCGTTGATGGTGTTGGTTGTCAGACGTACACCGGAAGAGAAACCGGTCAAGGAGTATGTTATCTACATCCTCATCATTTTATCTTTCTTTTGTTTCGAGTATTTGAAGATGCTTCACTTTTTTCCCGCGATTGGGCCTTTCCTTTTGGGGTTGTGTGTGCCACACGGTCCTCCTCTAGGGTCTGCATTGATACAAAAGTTTGAAAGTTTCAACACTGGAATGCTTTTGCCACTTTTCTTGTTCTTCCCAATGCTTCAAATCGATGGACCTTGGTTAGTTGAAGAGGTCCAGAGGCTAAAGCATTACGATGGTCAGATGTATGAAGCCTTGACCATCATCGTCGTCGTCTCGGCCTCCAAGATTTTCTTCACAACTATTCCTCCACTGCTAGCTAAAATGCCTTTAACTGACTCTTTCGTTATGTCACTCGTTCTCAGCAACAAAGGGTTCGTTGAGATGTGTTATTTTATGTACGCCGTTGAAAAGCAAGTGAGTACTTGTTTCTTTTTTGTTAATATCCAAGAAAAGTAAATCTTGTTTTTTTTTGCAATAATTAAGCGTTATATTGTGTTTGAGTTACAGACTCTTCAAGTCAAGTCGTTCACGACTTTGGCTCTAATGATTCTATTCAACTCTACGGTATTACCAGTGGTGATACATTACCTATACGATGGGTCCAAACGTTTCATATGTTTCCAGAAGAGGAATCTAGTGAGCTTGAAGCTTGGATCAGAGATGAAGTTTCTAACGTGCATTCACAAATCAGACCACATCGCAGGAGTGATCAACTTTCTAGAACAATCGTTCCCTCTAGAAGATTCCACGCTTACTTGCTACGTGCTTAATCTCGTCGAGCTTGTTGGTCTGGACAATCCACTCTTCATCTCCCACCAAATGCAAAAGGCTGAGCCGGGACACAGGTCATATTCCACCAACGTTCTCATCGCTTTTGACAACTTCAAACATTACTGGAAATCAATAACGGTGGAATTGTTCACATCCATCTCAAACCCTAAGTACATGCACCAAGAGATTTACTCGCTTGCTCTCGACAAACAAGCTTCTTTTATTATGCTCCCTTTCCACAAAATATGGTCACTCGACCAGACAACTGTGGTCTCAGAAGACGTGATACGTAGGAGAGTTAACATCAATGTCTTGAGACAAGCGCCTTGCTCCGTGGGCATCTTAGTCCATCGCCAAAATATGGGAAAACCCACTTATAAGGTACGTATATGAAATTCTCGAATTTTTAACAAAAAACCATATTTTAACAAAAGTTATATTATACTCTCAAAATTCATATAAAATCATCTAAAAATTTATTAAAAATCAAATCAATTCCCACAATAAAATGAATACACCCCCTCAGGGTCGCTTGCGTTTGTTTTTCTATTTGGAAGATTTTTGTTCTAAAAAAACACATCTTCATTTTCCCGCTTATAAAAAACAAACGAAGACATAAGCCAGAAAATAAAATATTAAGTGAGCATTTTTATTTGTAAAAAACTAGACATTAATTAATTTACACAATCATCTTGAATTTGTCTAAAACCAGGTATGCGCAATTTTTGTGGGCGGGAAGGACGATAGAGAAGCCTTGGCGATGGGGAAGCACATGATGAGGAACCAGAAAGTGAGCCTAACCGTGTTGAAGCTAATCCCAGGGACATTGGTCGGTATGACCACTGGGTGGGATCAGATGCTTGACACGGCAGAGCTTAAAGAGACAATGAGGAACAATAGCACACCTTCGGAAGGAGAACAGAACTATGTGGAATATGTGGAGGAGACAGTTGACGACGGTTCGGACACATCAAGAATCCTTCTCTCAATGGCTAGTACTTTTGATTTATTCGTGGTGGGTAGGAGCTCCGGAATTGGGACCGATGTAACGAGAGCACTGAGTGAATGGACGGAGTTTGATGAGTTAGGTGTGATCGGAGATTTGTTGGTGTCGTCAGATTTTCCCCAAAGAGGGTCGGTGTTGGTGGTGCAACAACAACAGAATGTAGCTTGTAGATAATTGTATTACATTTTTTAACAGAAATACACTTCTCATACATGATATACATTTGTAGCCACAAAATTCAAAAATAAAGCAAAATTAAGTGACAATTCGTCTCCGTTTGCCTTGTGGCAAGTGACAAAGCAATTCCCATGACAAAGAGTGAAGCATCTGTAGCGTGAAATTCGTCCTTAATCTTCACGCCCAATTCTTAAAAAAAAAAAGATAGAAATAGAAAATAAAACTATTTTTTTGGTTTATATTGACGTGAGAGTTACGTCCATTTTATTAACTGAGTACGAAGTTTACAAGTTTTATATTTTTCACACTACATACGAAAAGTTTGATATACCAGACTGGAAACGAGATTTTGGGTATCATGCTGGCAAAATTATCCATTATTAAACATATCCACAAAACGAGAGAGTTGAAACATAGTGAAAAGTAACTATTTTCCAAAAGTTTTAAAAGTGTATTTTTTTTCTTTTGGTCAATGAAAGTGTATAAAACACACACACACACACACACATATATATATATGTGTGTTTTTCAAAAACTTTTAATAAGAATCCAAGGTATTTTTCTTTTATTATTAGCGGATGTAAAAGGAACATGGGACGGAGAACAATGTAGCTACAAATAGCATATAAAACCAAATAAACATGGCGAATTGTTAACTGAGAATTGTGATACTTACCTATTATTTGTAGGTCATTCAAGTTTAGTCATTTTCCCAAGTCAAAATTCAGTACAAACCATTCTTCTAGACTTCTTCTCCTCTCCGATTCAAACCCTAAAGCATTCCACAAGATCTTGAACCTAAAGCTAATCTTCGCCAATTCTCATTTTATCTCCCTAGTAAAATGAATCAACATGTACACATGGATTACTGGGACGTTGCATGGCGAGGTTACAAGGAAGACAAGAACACGTCTCTGTTCTGCGAGACACATCCCTTCACGTTAAACTCGCACGGTGTATGGGAGAGATTGATTTACAAGTCCCAAGGGATGAGCTTCTGGGAATATCGCTAGCTAATCTCGAGATCATAATATTGTCTACTTTTGTTCTTTGGCGTCTCTTCGAATTCTCATGCAACAAGATCATGATTGTGAGTTTTTTATCTTAATATACCTCCCCCCATGTCTTTCATTTCAACAAATTGCGATGAGTTTCTAAAATGTAATTTCTTGTCGTTGAAGGCAGGGGTGATCTTAGGTGAAACTTGTCATTTAAGCAACACCTCTTGGCTCCATAACATATATTTCCCTGATGATAGCCGACCAAAGGTCCTCGAGACACTGGCGGCTTTCGGGTTCCTTTTATATTGGTTCCTAAAAGGTGTTACAATGGATGCTGGAACGGGATTGAAGATGGGGAAAAGGCTAGTGTGATTGGGTTCACCACAATGTTCGTACCCTTGGTATGTGGCAACATCATGTTTAGATTGAGAAAACGAAGAGGCAATATAAGCTTGCTGACGACGGAATACAGGTTTCTCATGTTCTTGCAAAGCATATCCGCGTTCACAAGCATTGATACACTCCTAAGAGACCTCAAGATCAAACACTAGGAGTTTGGAAGGATAGCACTTTCGGGTTTTTGGTTGGCTTTCATTGCAACGTTTTTGAAGGCCATGCACTGGGAAGGATATGATGGATTGGTCCAAACAATATTTAGCTGCTTATTTTTTTGCCTTTATGGTATATGTGGTGAGGCCAGCATGTATTGGGTGATCAAGCAGACTCCAGAAGGGAGGCCCGGTCAAGGATATTTATATCTACTTGATTTTGGCGCTCGCTTTCTTCTCTTTCCAATATTTTGAGATGATTGGTCTTTTTGGACCCGCAGGATCGTTTGTTCTTGGCTTGACTGTTCCCCACGGATATCCTTTAGGTTCAACTTTTGTTCAAAAGTTTGAGAGCTTTAATCTTGGAGTTATCTTTACTCTCTTTGGATCATTAACCATGATGCAACTGAATCTCTCATGGCTATTCAAAGAGTGTGGAAATATTGCACGGATGGAGGGCCAGCTATATGAGGCCGTTTCCCTTATTCTTTTTGTGACTGTCACAAAACTCATTGCTTCCACCATAGCCGCATATGCTTTTAAAATGCCCTTAAGAGACTCTTTTGCTCTGGCTCTTGTTTATAATAATAAGGGGGTCTTCGAGCTCTCCTACTTCACGTATGCTGTTGAAAATAAAGGTACCATCCGTTCTCTATA
This sequence comes from Brassica nigra, assembly GCA_016432835.1. Classification (NCBI taxonomy): domain Eukaryota; kingdom Viridiplantae; phylum Streptophyta; class Magnoliopsida; order Brassicales; family Brassicaceae; genus Brassica; species Brassica nigra. Next base: position 69,657,244 of record CM028247.1, read on the forward strand.
TATATATCAATATGTATATGGTTAACTCTTTTTTTTAACATCATACATATTAAATTATTGAAAATCTTTGACAGAAAGTAACACCAGAAGTTTTCACAATCATAGCTACATTCATCTTTTTAAACTCTATCTCCATACCAATGGCCTTGGAGCTCGTCCATGACCCAACCAAAAGATTCAAATGCTACCAAAAAAGGAATATGGTAATCTTAAAAGACGGTGCAGAGCTCCAATCTCTTGTGTGCATCTACAAACCTGATCACATAACTTCTATGATCAGCCTTTCAGAAGCTTTCAACCCATCAGAAGATTCTCCAATGGCGTGCAATGTACTCCACCTCATCAAACTTATGGGTCAAGCCAGTCCTATGTTCATTTCCCACCAGTTGCAACAACCAGAGCCCGGAAGTATTTCTTGTTCCGATATTGTTATAAGTTCATTCCGTTGCTTCCACAAACAATTCTTTGAATATATATCATTGGATATTTTCACTTCAGTCTCTATGTCCAAACAGATGCATGAGGATATTTGTTGGCTAGCCCTATCCAGAAGCCTATATCTGATTCTGCTTCCTTTCCACCGTACCTGGTCTGTTGATCGCTCCACGGTTATCTCCAACGATGATAAGCTGAGAATGATCAACATTAACGTCTTGAGACGAGCACGTGCTCTGTTGGAATCTTTGTCTATCGCAAACCCATCGTGGAACATCATATGACTGAGTATCACAGCAAGGTACTTATGTTATCCAAATAACGCGTTTTATTTTTAATTTAGTTCTAAAAGCCTATCTATCATTTCTTTCCTAGCTATGTGGAGATATAAGGCCAAAATTTTATAAAACAAGATACTTTCCTTTTTAGTAAAAGATAAAACTTTTGCCGGTGTGTAATGCAAAAAAAAAAGGATTTTTTTTTTGTTTTTCTTAAATCAGTTTTATTTGGTGCTTGCATGTACAAATTTGTTTGCAATTCACGTGAACAAAGGCTAGTGTATAAACTTATCAAGCTCTCTCACCTATGCAGATATGTTTAATTTTTAACGATGGAAAGGACGATAGAGAGGCTTTGGCTATTACTAATCGAATGAGACTGACAGAGAAACGGATAAGCTTGACTATCATAAGATTCATCCCAAAATTTTCTGAAATGGAGAACCAGTATTTGGGGGAGAGCTTCCAAATGGCTAGCTTGAAGGAGGCCGTGGCTAACATTATTGGGTTCGACGTCAAAGAAAATGATGACTATGTGACATATGTCGATAGAGCGGTTTCCGATAGATCTGAGACCTCCAAAATCTTACGATCCATGGCCAATGATTATGACTTGTTCGTAGTCGGGAGAAGCAGCGGAGTAGGTTGGAGATTGGGACCCATTGGAGATTTATTAGCATAGTGCCAAAAGCAAAAGAGGGTTATCTAAGTGATGCATGTGAGATATGTACACTGCTTAGCTCTTTGATTTGTGTTTGTCAAATAAAATAGTTTAGGATGTATTAAATATGTGAAGTTATGGAGTAGATTTTCTTCTGAATATGATAACTTCAAGATTTTCTTCTGAATATGATAACTTAAAGATTTATGAAGATGTTCGACGGTTCAATTCAAACCAAGAACCGCCAACCATCTCTATAATATATTTGTTTTTACATCAAAAACTATTCTATTAAATTGAATTAGAACAACCAAGAAAAATAATAATAAATAAATTTCTATGAAATAAAACAGTTCGCCTAGCTAAAAGATCATCGGCACCATCTTCATAATAGTATTATTTACAAATTAACCCTTAAATACTTTTTAATCCTAAAAAAAACATAAGGAGCCGTCGGTAGAGCCTGCATGATCTTCTTCCAACTATAGCTACCATTGCTATAACAATTCAGAAATAGATTATCTTATAATAACACGATTCTCTTAACACATCTACCGAAATAGAAGAAAAAAACGTCATAATTAATTTTATTAGCAGTGAACAGGTTAATTTTGAGGTCTAGATGGATAACCATCTCATTTTAGAGCCGTCGGCTAGGGTGTTTATTTAGAGTGTTCTGATTAATGAGATCATGGTATTTTAAAGCAATACAAAACTTACAAACGCCATAAGAGAGGGAGATAACACAAGGACACTATATTTATCCACAAATTCTGATTATCTTAGAGACATTTATGGGATTTAAGAAACCATTTGACCGGTCTTTGAGTTCTTCCTTTGACTTGAAAACAAAGAATTTTCATTGATAGATTGTGTTCCAGATGGATGCACAAGAGGAGACTTGGCATAAAGGAATGTTGGAGGACCATATGAAGAGAGAAGACATGGGGACAAATAGGATTTGCGATGTAACCCCACATATAATGTTGAACTCACGTGGTGCCTGGGAGAATTTGGCTTCTGGATCTGGAGGAACACCATTCTGGGAGTACCCCCTTCCTAAACTAGAGATCATAATTCTCTCCACGTTCATATCCTGGCGTTTCTTTGATATCTTGTTCAAGAAGTTAGGTGTTCCTATTCCAAGGTTCACCTCCATGATGCTTGTAAGTATTTACGGTTTTACGTTTTTCGATATGATCGGATAATATAAAAGGCCCGTTCTGAGATTTTGAGAACATTAAACAATTTAGTAAACACTTTAGTATTTCGGAGTCTATATATATACTAATTCAAAAAAATATTGGCTCATGACCGGCTGTGATTACATAACAATGTTCTCTTGTTCTTGAAAGGTTGGGGCAGTCTTAAGTGAGTCGTTTCAGCCGATGCAGATGTCATGGTTTCGAAACATTTTTATCCCTGATGACTATATGCCAAATGTTGCTGAGACCATTGGTACATTTGCTTTTACTCTAAATTGGTTCCTAAGAGGTGTGACTACAAATGTTGGCATGCTAAAGAAGTCCAAAACTAAGAGTACTGCAATCGGAGTCACCTCATTGATAATCCCATGGTATATTGGAAAAATCGTTTATTCATCTAGAGAGAAATCAAGTATCCTAACCATGACCCGTATCGAGTATTCTGTACTTATATTCACCATGAATATGGCGCCCTTCACTTGCATCAACATGCTCCTTACAGACCTCAAAGTAGTTCACACTGAGTTCGGCCAAATCGCTCAGTCTTCAGCAATGGTAATTGATGTGCTAGCTTTTTCCATGAGCGTATGGGCTAATGCTAGCTACAGTTATAAAACTGGTATGCGGATGGGAGTTGCTCTTATGGTCTTCTTTATTTTCCTGTACCTTGTGCGTCAAGCCATGCTTTGGGTGGTTAGACATACACCAGAGGGAGCACCTGTGAAAAGCATTTATCTCTACATTGGTCTCTTGCTAGCTTACTTGTCTCACCTTTATTGGACTCACTTCTTGTTCTTCGGACCGTTGGGTGCGTTTGTTCTTGGTTTGGCAATCCCAGACGGACCACCATTAGGATCGGTCTTTATAAAAAGATTCGACAGTTTCAACGAGGGCATTTTCTTACCACTCTTTGGATCATTCACCATGATGAAATTAGATTGGTCGTTTCTAATAAAGGAGATTGGAAGTGGAAAGTTTCTCCATGGACATACCTACGAGTGTTTTTCATTCCTTCTCGTCTTATACATAGCGAAGTTCGTGACTTCTTTCCTTTCAGCCATAGCTGCAAGGATGCCATTGAGAGACTCAGTTATTCTAGGTATCATTATGGGCACCAAAAGTAGTTTCGAGCTAGCTTACGTACTAAAAGCCTACGAAAAAGAGGTAAGAATCTTGTTGCTATAGTTATATAACTATAGTCGTCCACTTAATTCATCAGAAAAATCCACTAAATAACACAAAAAGATTGTGACAAAAAGTAGTAGATAACAAAATTTCAAAATAGCACAAATTAAAGGGCAAAATGACTAAATTACTAAAAATTATAAACTCGTAATTAACCTAATTTCATCTCCTCAATATTAAATAGTACTCTACTCATTCAATCCAAACCTAAATATATAATATTTTTTTAAACTTTTAATTAATGTTATTTTGAGAAATTTTCTACTTAGGTAAGATTTCTGAAACAAAAATGTTTCTCTAATTCATTTTAATGATTCTGTCTTTAAACAGGCACTTAGTTTGGAGATTTTCTCGCTCATGGGCATATACATTCTCGCAAACTCTTTCTTAACACCGATGGCTATACATTTCTTGTACGACCGGGCGAAGAGATTTGCGTGTTACGGGAGAAGAAGCTTGAAACATAAGTCGGAACTACAAATGTTGGTGTGCATCAACAAGCCTGACAACATTACATCCATGATCAACCTTCTAAGAGCTACTGCACCATCTAAAGACTCTCCAGTGTCGTGTTGTGTTCTTCACTTACTTGAGCTTGTGGGTAAAGCTACTCCCACGTTTATCTCTCACCAGCTTCAAAAACCAAAGCCTGGAAGCAGATCTTACTCGGAAAATGTTATAAGCTCCTTCCAACTGTTTCAAGAGACTAATCGGGACTACACGTCAATACACATGTTCACCTCTATAACATCCGCTAAAGAGATGCATGAACACATTTGTTCGTTTGCACTTGATAAAAGTTCGTATCTTATTCTCCTCTCTTTTCACCGCACTTGGGGGGCTAATGGTTATGGCATTACATCGGACGATCAAACACTGAGACATCTTAATCGTAACGTCCTGAAACGAGCACCTTGCTCGGTCGGAATTCTTGTTTATCGCAAACCATTATGGCAACCCAAATCCATAGAGTCTCCATGCAGGGTACGTAACTTTACATCACACTATTCTACATTGTTACTTTTCTGTTTTCCATATATAATAATAATTTAAATTATGCACTAGATCTTTTAAAACTGTGGCATTACTTTCTAAGAGCAACACTAACTCATGGAATCTTAAAAGAAGGTGACTAACACCTAATTATTATTATTTTAAGATATTATAAGTAAATAATTAAACTTTAATTCAGATTAAATAGTTCAACTAATTAAATGATGCTACATGGAGAAAGGGAGTTTTTATCAGTATCCTGCATATATTTAATTAAGAACTTATGTGTATCCTCTCTCTTAATTTTGTATTTTTCTTCTTTTTCTAAATCATTAGATACTCATTAAAACTCTTTGTTGGGGAAACCTAGACCGCATAATCATTGTAATATTTACAATGATAAATAATCTTAAATTAATAATTTGAAAATTATTGTAGTTCATATGTTATATTATAATGATGATAAATAAGATAAATTTTATTATTTGTAAATTTTGATATTTAATATATTATATTATATATTTAGTATATTTTATAATTAGTAAAATTTTAGTTTGTTAAATAATAATTTAATGCAACTGGTTGTTTCTAATAGTAGGAATAATATGAATAAAAAGAATGATTATTTGTGGCATTGAAAAAATTAGAATGATGTTAGAAATAGAATAAAAACTGAAATTATGAATGGAATAGAGATTCTATACATTCCATTTATTCACGAAAATTTAGATTCATGAATAAAAGGAATAGCTTTTATGATCGGGTTTATTTTTTTTGTTCCATTCCAAAAATGGAATACGTAGAATTGTGTTTTGAAAACTTTCATGATAACTGGTAACTAATTTATGGAATCACATGGAATGATCCATTCCAAATGCTTTTATTCCAAAAAATATCATTCCAATTGCAGCCTGAGTCTACCATTAAGCGATTAGGCATTGAATTTACTATCCGTTTAGTGAGTAGTGACGATTTCTAGAACACTGATAACTCAACATTCCTTTGTAACGCAGGTGTGCTTGGTTTACGTCGGAGGGAACGATGACAAAGAGGCATTAGCATTAGCAGACCACATGAGAGGTAACCAGAACGTGAGTATAACGGTACTGACTCTGATCCCTATATCTAAAGCCGAGGAGGGCAGCGAGTGGAGTCAAAGTCAAATGGTAGACGACACTTGCCAGGTTGAAGAGAAGCCTGGAGATAACTCCATCACATACATTGTTAGAATGGTGGAGGATGGGAGCAAGACTTCCAAGATTCTGCACTCAGTGGCTTATGACTATGATATGTTTTTAGTAGGAAGAAGTAGCGGGATTGGTACCGCGGTTACAGAAGGACTTGATGATTGGATGGAGTTCGAGGAACTTGGAGTCATTGGAGATTTGATAGCATCTGAAGATTTTCCTTCTAGAGCATCCGTCTTGGTCATCCAACAACAAGAGTGAGCTATAGAGTAGTAGCCTTTCTCTAAAAATTTAAATTAGATTCAGTTTTTGTTGAGATTGAGATCATTTACAACTAAGAAACGTAAATTGGATCTTGTACTTTATATCCATAGGACTCTCAAACGTAGATTGCTCCTTCTTGTGTTGAAATGATTATATAGAACAAATGTACAGTGGGCAAGAGGTGTAGTTATATGGAATGATACATGACATTCAATTTTATCAAAAAGCCTCCCTTTTAAAAATAATTGATCAATTATTATTTTGCTAAAACTATGATTGATCAATTTAAAAAAAAAAAAATTTAATACTGATTTATTATTTTATTACAAACTATTTATTTATGATTATTCTACGTACATCAGCTTGTGATTATTCGACGGTCTTTTTGCAATATTTTGAAAATTTTCTAGTTAATTTACATAATTATCAAATTAAAAGAGTTAACTAGTTTTTTTTTTTTTGTCAAACAAGAGTTAACTAGTTAAAATCCCAAATTAAATCATATATATTCTCACCAATCACCATCTACGTCCAAAGGGAAAAGAGAAACTCTGCCGCCATATTTATCTATTAACGGGGTTGCAACACGTGTCCTCTGTAAATTCTAAAACCCTAATCTCAAAACTCAACCTTTCTCTCTGATTCTCTGATGTTAGCGATTCGATCACCGAATCAGTTCCAGTGATATCCATGAAATACAAAAGTTTCTTGACGCTTCTGTTGACATTGGGTATACATATTACACTTAATAAGTGCAGTGATTTGCTCTGTCTCTGCAGGTGTCTTTTGCTTTCATCTGCGTTCGCAGAAAATTAGAGATTCTGGCAGATAACTTCTTTGGGTATATTCTATTTGAGAGAGAGTATCTCCTGCATGTTTAAGGATATGATATATTAGCAATTTAACCATGCTTGTGGTGAATTTCTTTCACTTACTTAACACCATTTGGCATTTGATCTCTGCCTTATTATCACTATGATGTTCAGTTTCTCATTATGTGTTTTGTAGATGAAAGTTACGTTTTGAGCATTTGAATCATGACTGTTGTGAATTTTCTACACTTTTATCTTTCCATACTACATTGGTCTTTACCATGTTATCTCCTTGTTGTTCGAGTTTGTCATCTATATATGTTCTTTTGCAGGTGTAAAGGGTTAATCATTAAAACATTAAATTCAGATGCTACCTATGAGCTTGCAAAGCGATCCAATAATTGGCTAAAGCTGAAGAAAGACTATATGGACAGGAAATATACACTTCTATAATTTTGTTTGAAATTGAAATCTGAGTCCTTTAACTGACCCCTAGGGTTTATGCAGCATTGGGGACTCTGTGGATCTTGTACCAATTGCTGCTTTCCATGGACGTGGCAAACGCACAGGTTAAAAATTATTCAAACTACTGTATATTGGGTGAATCATTCACCCTTCAGGTTGTTAACAAATCTACATTGCTTTCCTTCTAGGTGTCTTCGGTGCATTCTTACTAGCTAGCTACGATGCTGAAAATGAAGAGTTCCAGAGCATTTGTAAAATAGGTCAGTCTTGTGCACCTTTGCGTTTCTTCTTTTTTGTTATGTTTAGTTTCTCAAGTGTCGTATACGTTCAGAGTGATTGCTACTCCAAAAGTAGGATCTTTCTTTCTTCTCTCTGGCCTTTTTTTAAACTGCATATCATGATTGAGTTGTTGCTGATTGTGATGATACAAATATCTAGCAATACTACCGAGTTGGAGACAGCCTCAATCCAGATGTTGGTTTGAGCCTACTGAGGTCTGGGAAGTGAAGGCAGCTGACTTGACAATTAGCCCAGTGCATCTCGTGCAGCTACTGGCATTGTGGATCCTGATAAGGTTTAACATTATCTGGCTTATTTTCTTCTTTTTTCATTTTGGTTTGGTTCTATCTGATATGATACTGAATGAACTATATGATTTTTGTTTCATGAAAAGGGAATTTCTCTGCGTTTTTCTCGTCTGCTCCGTGTACGTGAAGACAAGAAGCCAGAGGAAGCAACATCATCTGAACAGGTGAAGTCTTATCCTAACCACAGTCAGTTTTGTTACACAGACGATATTTTACTAGAATGGCAAGACCAGGTTGGTTTTGAAGTTCGTTTCCTATTTTTAGTTTTCTGTTTACTATGCTGCAGATTGCTGATATGTACCAAGCTCGGAAACACAACCATCCAAGATGATTGAACAACTATAATCTGGTCATGGAGCCATATATCCTCGTGTATGTACGCTCAACCTCTGTTTGAAGAAGAATCAAATCATCTTTTCTTGATTAAAAAAAACAAAATCCAACATACGTTGTCATTATGACGTTTTCGTTTTAACATCACGATGTCGTTAATTATGTTATAACAAAAAAAACAAGTGGGTGGAAATGGTAACTTTGACATGTATATAACTTATTAGTAGCGTGTTGTGTTAGTAAAACAAACAATCAATCTAATAACAATTATCAGATTCAGATCATTCCAAGATTCTAAAGCCTGCCCCGGCCTTTCCAGACTTTTAAGTATTGTTTTTGGACGTATATTTATATTTTGTGATTCGAATATATTTGATCAAATTGATTTTGCAAGTGCTTTCTCAAACACATTTCTGTATATGTATATAATACGACTATAAGAGTAAAGAATATAATGGTGATATCATCAATAAGTTGACTTCTCAAAATGAACAGCGAATTTTTGTCCTTTCTCAAACTCCAACAGGCCTCAACAGAGGGAACATCGGACTTGTCAGCAAGAATGATTCATACATCACATGTACACGACTATTGTTATGGTGGACATACAGCTACGCATATATGTGTGTATATCTCACATATATTTTTTGGTTAAAATTTTAAAATTAGTATACTATATACGCATATCTACCTATCAATTGGCCAGAGCCGATTTGATATCCTTTTTAATTTTTTTTCTCTTTTTGTAAATTAATGATATCCTATTAAATCAGAAACCTATTTTCAATTATGTATTGATAAAAAACGTGATTATGAATTATTTTGTTCTACAAGTCCTATAAGGGTGTACCTACCTTTATATAAGGCCTTATAATAGTTAAATATCACGTCTCATATTTATGATTTTTGTTTAATGCCTTATGTTACAAACGAAACTAAAAATATCACATCACCCAATTTTTTTATATATATATATATTTATAAGATTTTATTATAGTTGTTGATATAATTTGTTTCTTGCATTTATATTATAAGTTGCCAATAAATTTGTTTAAAGATAAACCACCAACTTATTGTTTCAACGTTTAAATTCCTGCAAAGCGCATAACATGTCAAGTTTTCACTATTTAATATTAAAATTTTATATTCAAAAACTTAGACTAAAACCTAAAATATCCATTACAAAAAAAAAGTGAAAACATTGAAATACATAAGCAGCTAAGCGTTTTAAAAAAGGAAATATATAAAGGTAAATAAATTCAAAGAGAGGAGGTGGAAATTTATTTTTGGACAAAGAACACGTACGATTAAAAGAGACGAGATTTATATTAACGTTTAAGAAAGAAAATATATAAAAGTAAATATGGTTTAACGTCAGTGTGCTGGAGCTTGTGTTGAAGATTCTTGCATCCCATGTCCTTCCAAATGGAGTAAACAAAGATTTATAGTCGATCCTATATTATACTTTCTATAGTATGTGGGGGCAATCCAAAATTTTTAACAAAAGAAATTATCAAAAAAAAAAAATATATATATATATTCGAACAGTTGATTATTATGAAAAACGTAACAAGTAACCTAGGTTCTAAATAAAAGTAACTTCATAAAACCTTGACAAATTTATTCATCATATTTAACTTTATTTTTATTTAGGAAATATTATATACAGATTGAAATTTAATGAATTGATTGATCACATTTGTTACAAAATAGAACATCAAATTAAGTAAAATGAAATTTGGTAACAACTTGGACATGCAGAAGTATTCCACTTCCACATGTACATGACGAACGAATAGATAGGCAACCTCTGGAATAAGCCCGAGACTTGAAAGAGGCGTGCGGCGAAGATGGAATCCTCCAAAGAATATTATTAAATCGTTAGTTAACGTTTTAGAATCTCCAAAGAATGTATTCTTTTTGACTTTGTCAACACTACCGAACTCTATATAAACCCTAACGTGATCAATAAACTTGAAGCAAGTCTCAAACTTGTAAAGGAAAAGAACTTCACATCTTTAAGACCAATGGGTGATTCTACCGGCGATACGGGAAGCTACATGCATGGACTCTCCACCGACAAGACGGGCAAGTACAATCTCCCGGTTGACACGGAGGACAAGGCAACAGTTTTCAAGCTCTTCTCCTTTGCCAAACCTCACATGAGAACGTTCCACCTCTCGTGGATCTCTTTCTCCACATGTTTTGTCTCGACGTTTGCGGCTGCACCACTTGTCCCCATCATCCGGGAGAACCTTAACCTCACAAAACAAGACATTGGAAACGCCGGAGTTGCGTCTGTCTCAGGGAGTATCTTCTCTAGGCTGGTGATGGGAGCAGTGTGTGATCTTCTTGGTCCGCGCTACGGATGTGCGTTCCTTGTGATGCTCTCCGCGCCAACGGTGTTTTCGATGAGCTTCGTGAGTGGAGCCGCAGGGTTCATAACGGTGAGGTTCATGATAGGGTTCTGCCTGGCGACGTTTGTGTCGTGTCAATACTGGATGAGCACTATGTTCACTAGTAAGATCATCGGTCTTGTGAACGGGACAGCAGCCGGGTGGGGAAACATGGGTGGTGGCATAACGCAGTTGCTCATGCCGGTTGTTTATGAGATCATAAGGCGTTGTGGTGCAACAGCGTTCACGGCCTGGAGAATCGCCTTCTTTGTCCCTGGTTGGTTGCACATCATCATGGGAATCTTGGTGCTCACGCTAGGTCAAGATCTCCCAGGTGGGAACCGGAAGGCTATGGAGAAAAAGGGAGAAGTTGTCAAAGACAAGTTTGGAAAGGTTTAGTTAATTAACTATATCTATATGAATATGTTTTCTAATTAACAAAATTTAATATGATCTGCATATGTTGTTGCTAGATGGATCAAAGGTTTTGCTCACGATTTTGTAATAATGGTGTAGATTATGTGGTGTGCCGTTAGAAACTACAGGACTTGGATCTTCGTTCTTCTCTATGGATACTCGATGGGAGTCGAGTTGAGTACTGATAATGTTATCGCCGAGTACTTCTTTGACAGGTATGTTGTAATACTTTTGGTATAGTCAAGAATAACAATAAGTTTTAGTATAGTCAAGAATAACTATAAGTTTTACCAAAAAAAAACAATAAGAGCGTAAAAGCTTTTGGTAAATAAAGATGCATGTTTTATAAAAATATATAAATAATAATAAATACAGGTCTGAATGGTTTTGTAAATTAATTACTAGCATAATCAACATTCAAAATCTTAAATGGGTTTTGCCTTGATCGTATTTTCTCTCTCATTGTTCTTGTTTCTTCATGATTAATTCTAAGTTTTCTTGTTTGTGTAGGTTCCACTTGAAGCTTCACACAGCTGGGATTATAGCAGCGTCTTTCGGAATGGCCAATTTCTTTGCTCGTCCAGCAGGAGGCTACGCATCTGACATTGCAGCCAAGTACTTCGGGATGAGAGGAAGGTTGTGGGCGTTGTGGATCATTCAGACGGCAGGTGGCCTCTTCTGTGTGTGGCTCGGCCTCGCCAACACCCTCGTCACTGCTGTTGTAGCTATGATCCTTTTCTCTTTAGGAGCACAAGCCGCTTGCGGGGCTACTTTTGCAATCGTTCCCTTTGTGTCCCGGCGATCCCTAGGCATTATCTCGGGTCTAACCGGAGCTGGAGGGAACTTTGGATCAGGACTCACACAGCTTATCTTTTTCTCAACCTCACAATTCACAACTGAACAAGGGCTAACGTGGATGGGAGTGATGATAGTTGCTTGCACGCTGCCTGTGATGTTAATCCACTTCCCTCAATGGGGAAGCATGTTCTGTCCTCCTTCTAAAGATTCTGTGAAAGGTACGGCTGAGTACTATTATGTTTCCGAGTGGAGTGAGGAGGAGAAGCAGAAGAACATGCATCTAGGCAGCGTCGCGTTTGCCAAGAACGCCAAGTCTGAGGGTGGCCGCAGCGCCGGCTCAACCATCATTGTTTGATCAATCAATGATTTCATATATGTGTGATGGAACAATCTGTGGGGAAATAACACACATTGTTTTCATATGCTTTTATTGTGTTTTGCTTCTTGCTTTTTGTTTTTTTTTTCTTTCTTGAATTTCTTTTGTTTGTTTGTACTGAGCATTTTTTTGTTAAAACCTCATGTTCATTAAAGCGTGCCCATGTGTAGAGAAATCAAAAAGTACATGATAAAAAACGATTATAATCATGTTTTCAAGAAAGAGATACGGTGACTGCAGATTGTGTCTATGAATCTATATGAGTTTATTAGTAGGTCCAGCGAGTATCTATGTTATGTTCAATCAACATTCAGGTTGTGTTCATATGCGAAACGATAATGCCAAGCGTTCTAAATCGGATCTTCTAGTATCTCCAAGTAATGCACGCTGGGTTGTCCACATATCTTTTTTTTTTGGTAAAAATTGTCCACATATCTTGCCGCAAAAGTTTTATGGACGTTTTAAAAAAAATTAAGTTTGAATTTGTTATATATGTAAGTAGTCAAATACATAAAGGTAGTGACGTCTCTTGTCCTTACGTTCCTCTTTTACACCATGCTGTCATTACGTTAAACGAATAAAACATTAGATTGAAATGGTAACTTTGACGTATATATAACTTAGCCTAATAAACCAACCTATCTAATAATAACCAAACTATATATATATATATATATATAACTCCAAGATTCTTAATCGGCCCCGGCGTTTCCAGACTTTAAATGTTATTTTTGACTCTTATTTTTCAACTGATGATTTATAATATATAATCAAATTGAAAGTAACTCGCACACCTTACTATATGTATATAGCAGTGATGGCGTCATCAATAAGTTGACTTTTCATATTTAGAAAGCGAAACTTTGTCTTTTTCTCAAACCTCAACAAGCCTCAAGACAGGAAGCATTGGACACGTCACCAAGATTGGCTTGTACAAGTACCACGACTATGGTACGGCAAGTCGGCAACTATATATGATGGACGAGACATACATGCATGCTTCTTGTCATCGACAAGACTACAAGCTACTTACATTATAATTTTAGTTAAAATCACAATGTATATATACGCATATCTACCTATCAATTCGCCATAGGCAATTTGACATCAATTACATATTAAATCAGTAACAACATTTTTATGTAAAATATTATTAATAAAAACTTGCTAGAATTTTTTTTTTTTGGTTTTTTAGAAGATAGTAGTCAGATTACGCCACATGTGTATGATTTTTTGTCCTATTATTTGTTAAATTGCGTTAATTTAACTGGTTAACATATTGTTTGAATGTGACTAATTCTATGTTTAGTCTAATGGTGGACATGTAAAACTGCTAATGCCAATCAAATAGGTTTACATACATGTATGTGGTGGTATATATGGTTGGACACTTGGGCTTCTAACTATACCATATACAAATCCAATTTTGCAGTATTATACTCCTATATATGGAAGATATATAATAAGTTTGTTGAAGTTACAAAGCGATCGTTTGGAATTTTAAGAGACAACTTATATGCAGCTAAGGCCGCAATAAACTCGACCGTCCGAGAAAACAGCAATTAGTCTATTCACTAAATCATAATTATTCGTATCCTTGATACTTATACGCTATAGAGAATTACATTGATGCCCCAAAAAAATTATTAAGATAATAGTCTAATGAATAATAGAGAACAACAATGACATCACTTTCGAATGATTATAAATGTTAATTTAATGAGTAACATGATGCCAATGATCGAGCTGACAAGTTGGCAAATTGGCGAAGAAGAGAATAATCTGATTTATTGATGAATAAGTGAGGCTTTTCCCGTAGAACGCCTGCATGCGAGTGAGATCCCAGTTCTGAAAAAGCAACCCCTTGCACTCGTTCCGACCCTGAAAAGAGTGAAAAATAAAGGTTAAAAGCAAAACTGAAATGTTGATCAAAAAAAAAAAGAAGCAAAACTGAAACATAGTCAACGAAACAAGTAAATAGTTTTTTGGGTGGAAACGTACGTGTGTGGAACCACTGGCGTAGAAAGTCTTCAAATTCACTATGCGTATTAAAGTGTTACGATTCAATAACTGTGAGAATCGAAAACGTATAAATTCTCCACTAATGCGAGACCAAAATACCAAAGACCACAAACATATATTCTCTCCAATTCATAGAAAGTGTTGTTTTAAAAGCTTTCACATAGATTGAATAATAAACATTTTAAAATTGTCATACTTTTTATTAATACATCATTTCCAAAAAAATTAGTATGTTATCTGTGAAATATAAAGGTGAACAGAAAACTACTCCCTCCGTTCCCAAAAGATGTACTCCCTCTGTTTCACAAAGATACATATTATACATTTTTCACATATATTAATAAAAAACATAATAAATGCATAATTTTTTGTGCTGATCTTTTCCCTATAATTTTAAGCCCATAAGAATCAAATAAGTGCAATTAAATTTTTTAAAATTTGTAATTAATCATTAAAACTTGATAAATATGCATTGAAAATACAAAATATGTATCTTTTTGAAATAATTTTTTTTCTAAATATGTAACTTTGTGAACAGGGGGAGTATATTTTAGGAAAATTTTTTGTTTCAAAAAGATGTATTTTCACATTTTCAATGTATTTTTTGTCAACTAGTTATGAAAAATTATGAATCTCAAAAACATTAATTGCATTTTTTGAAATCTTATTGGTTTATAAATATAGGGAATATAAAATAACAAAAAAATATGCATTAATAACTAAGTTTTATGTTTTATTAAAAAGTATGAAAATCTCAAAACATGTATTATTTTGAAACATAGGGAGTATGACATAGTTTTAAACATAATAAAACTCTACAGGGATATTTATTATAATATGGAAAGAATATATCATTCGGAAAAATCTTCAAGTTAAGATCAGCATAGTCGGTAAAACTGTGAAGGGTTCTAAAAGAAAGAAAAAATATTAATATTCTAATTACATAATCATGTTTTAAGAATTTTTACTCTTTCTTTCTCATAGATTTTATTTTTTCTTTTAATTTTGAGAATTCCTCCTACAAAACCACTTGCTCTAACAATGCAAAGTATCTGATAGACTTGTGTGCTAATGGAGAGACCCAAGCTAGGTCTATCGGCGTGTTATAATTTCGACGTCAACTATATTCATGAATTTTACGTTCCGAAATCACATATATTAGGCTGTGAAGTTGTGATAATTAGTAATGTCTATATTTTTGGTATTTGTCAAATTCGTTTTGATAATTAATAAACCTAAATACACAGAGAGGCCCATGAACCAGGAGAATATAGAAGGGTAGAGTTGTCACTTGAGAATATAGGCAACCTTTCGGATAAGCGAGAGACTAGGAAGATGCAATAGATTCCTCCAAATAATACTTAAAAAATGTTGTCTTCAGAAAAATAAAAATAATTAGGGTAACCGTTGAGAATCTCCAAAGAATGCAGTTTTCAAATAGTCAACGCTAGGAATACTATATAAGCCCTAGTGTGATATCCAGACATCAATCAAAACAAAAACTTGAATCATATCACAATCTTGTGAAGGAACTTAATATTTTGCATCAATGGGTGATTCTACTGGCGAGCCGGGAAGCTCCATGCATGGAGTGACCGGAAGAGAACAAACATTTGCCTTCTCGGTGGCTTCACCGATTGTCCCAACCGACAAGACAGCAAAGTTCGACTTGCCGGTGGACTCGGAGCATAAGGCAACGGTTTTCAAGCTCTTCTCCTTTTCCAAACCTCACATGAGAACGTTCCATCTCTCGTGGATCTCTTTCTCCACGTGTTTTGTCTCGACCTTCGCGGCTGCACCACTTGTCCCCATCATCCGAGAGAATCTCAACCTCACAAAACAAGACATCGGTAATGCCGGAGTTGCGTCCGTCTCTGGGAGTATCTTCTCTAGGCTGGTGATGGGAGCAGTGTGTGATCTTTTGGGTCCACGTTACGGCTGCGCCTTCCTTGTGATGCTTTCCGCACCAACGGTGTTCTCCATGAGCTTTGTGCATGATGCCGGAGGCTTTATAACTGTGAGGTTCATGATTGGTTTCTGCCTTGCGACGTTTGTGTCTTGTCAATACTGGATGAGCACGATGTTCAATAGTCAGATCATCGGTCTGGTGAATGGGACAGCCGCCGGGTGGGGAAACATGGGTGGTGGCATAACGCAGTTGCTCATGCCTGTTGTCTATGAAATCATTAGGCGTTGTGGTGCAACAGCGTTCACAGCCTGGAGGCTTGCCTTCTTCGTCCCTGGTTGGTTGCACATCATCATGGGAGTCTTGGTACTCAATCTAGGTCAAGATTTGCCAGATGGTAACCGAAGTGCCTTGGAGAAAAAGGGAGAAGTTGCCAAAGACAAATTCGGAAAGGTATATATCTACACATATCACACATGAATATGTCATCCTAGCGATTATAGACGTATTAAGTAGTAACTCTTGATTTTGTATAAATGGTGTAGATTATGTGGTACGCGGTCACAAACTACAGGACTTGGATCTTTGTTCTTCTCTATGGATACTCCATGGGAGTTGAGTTGAGCACTGACAATGTTATCGCCGAATACTTCTTTGACAGGTTTGCTTTTGATCGCCATTTGAAAATAAAATAAAAGACTTTTCATATTATTAAGAGCGATAGAGAGAGTAGTAAACATGTGTTTATGACTTGTTCAGGTTTCACTTGAAGCTCCACACAGCTGGAATCATAGCAGCATCTTTCGGAATGGCCAACTTCTTTGCTCGTCCAGCAGGAGGCTACGCATCTGACATTGCAGCCAAGTACTTCGGGATGAGAGGAAGGTTGTGGGCGTTGTGGATCATTCAGACGGCAGGTGGTCTCTTCTGCGTGTGGCTCGGCCGTGCCAACACCCTAGTTACTGCCGTTGTAGCTATGATCCTCTTCTCTTTAGGAGCACAAGCCGCTTGTGGAGCCACCTTTGCAATCGTGCCTTTTGTCTCAAGGCGAGCCTTGGGTATCATCTCGGGTCTAACCGGAGCTGGAGGAAACTTTGGGTCAGGACTCACACAGCTCATCTTCTTCTCTACCTCACGCTTCACAACTGAACAAGGGCTGACGTGGATGGGAGTTATGATAGTTGCTTGCACGTTGCCTGTGATGTTAATCCACTTTCCTCAGTGGGGAAGCATGTTCTTGCCTCCTTCTACTGATCCAGTTAAAGGTACCGAGGAGCACTACTATGGTTCGGAGTGGAACGAGCAGGAGAAGCAGAAGAACTTGCATCAAGGAAGCCTCAGGTTTGCCGAGAACGCCAAGTCCGAGGGTGGCCCTCGTAGCCGCTCTGCTACGCCGCCTCAGAACACACCCAACAATGCTTGATCATTCCAAGATTAAAAATCAATAATTTTTACTTATGTGAAATGGAAACAAACAATGGGAAAAATAAGTATCTATTTCTATTTTCATATGCTTTTATTGCGTTTTGTCTTTCTTGAATTAATATTGTATGTTTGCGACGAGCGTTTTTTAATTAAAAGCTCTTTTTGATTGAAGTGTATTGCTCTTTTAGGTTATTCGTAAGACTCGTAAAAACTAGTTCATCTGAATTTCAAAAAAGTTCGTGAAAGTTCTGAATAACAACAACTACTACAACAACAAAAACTCTTTAAATATCATATATGTTAGACGATGCATTGATATGTAACTATGAGTACTAGTTATCGATCGATATTGCCGACGTGTCTATGTCTATTGTCCAGCAAGTTTGGATATGAGAGACAAAGAGAAAATCATTGTCGAAATATGAAAAATGAAAAGTCAACTATATAGATGAGCCCAGCACCATTAAATAATTATATTTGCAAGGTGTACCATGTATCTGTATTTTTAGAGAGAACATGTATCTGTATTAAGAAATAAAAAAAATCTTCGGATAGATGAAAATACAACTCAAACAAACTATTCAGACAGATTAGCTATTGTTATTAATTATTTTCTCTCCCAGGCACACTTTTTGAGATAAGGTTTTAACCGCTGGTTTCAAGTTTGTCTCTTCCTTTTACATCACGTTTCTTTCCCTCTACAGCCAAATATCCTCTATTATTCTCTGCTTTTTTCCAAAAGATTACCACCTTTAGAAGTATCTAGCGGTCCATAGCCAGCTCCTCGCCAAGAACCGAGCTCAAGGCCGGAACCTCACCGGGTTCAGCCCCCGACGACGTCGGCGGGTCAGCCAGGTCCGCCTGTGCCGGTGCTCCGTCACCTTCTCTCTGGTTCTCAGCTGTACCTCCCACAGTCAGATCCTTTCTCCGACATAAATCTCGACTACATGGAGAATTTATGGTGATAATCACTTCCTTACTTAGGTTGTTATAACCTCCTTTCGGTTTGTTTCTTCACCAACAACTACTACAAGAGTTTTTCTCACAATCATCTACCGTAGCCAGCATTTACTACTCGCAAAGAAGCCACTAAAGCCATCAGACGAGGATTTGGTTGTTATAACCTCAATCTTGTCTCTTCTCTTTCACAGCCCAATAATCTTTACGGCTATCAATATGTCGAAGGTTCACTCGCCGAGAAAGGAAAATGGCGGCGCCGCTGAGCAGCCACCTAAAAGACCTCCGCGCATACCGCAAACGACAACGAAGATCTTATAGAAGCCAACAGATTAACTATCATCGGTAGGCTTACAAACCCACGATGCAGAAACCCATCGAGCGTAATAGATTTCATGACTCATGTCCGAACTTGGAAGGGAGAGCGTGGGAAGACCTCGGGCCTTGATAAATTTCAATTCTCCTTTAACTCGAGGAAGAACTTCTCCAAGTACTTGAAAGGGGCCCATACCACTACAAGAGATGGATGCTGCTTTACGAGATGGGAACCAGTGGTGTCGAGCACTTCCCATCTAACATCTCTTTTCCTGTGAGAATACATGGTATCCCTCTCCACTTCTGGTCATCACCTACTATCCAGACAATAGGGCAGAATCTCGAAAATGCTCGGTTAAGGACGCCAAGGAGGCAAAGATTTGGGTCAAGTCAATGGCCTCATTCCCTAGTGATGAAGATGGAGATTGAATTACCTACGATGAAGTTGAGATTGAGTTTGAGTACATCAAAATCGAAAACACTGCTTCACCTGTTTCTCACTCTTTCATGAGGAATCGGACTGCCCCCATCGACTCCCAAACGCGCTTCCACCGAAAGAAAGGAACTTGGGCATTACTCAAACCATCGCTCTCCAACGATTGAGGCAGAAAAACGCCATGACGATAGACGAGGGTACGACGACTGAGGATCATCGCTCTTCTCGGACACCACATGAATCCAACTATGCTCGTCCCGGACGAAACAGAGGTCACGATAGGGCTATTTCGACCATCAACAACACCATCACAGTGAGCATTCGATACTGTCCAGACCGCGCGATCAAGCTCTGCTCACAACAGAGGCAGGTCACCTACTATGCAATATAGAGTGGTTGATAAAACCAGACTCAGCTCGGATGCATCATCCCCATCACAAGTCTATCGACGATCGGATGAAGTTGATCTCGAGCAAATCTCCCACTGTTACGGAAAGAGCTTGTTCCCCACTCCAAGGAACGACATCACCCCAATCCGTACCATTAATGAGCCTAGAAAGGCATCAAATGGAAAGGAGGGTACTGCATCGGGCTCTAGGGACCGTAGACCAGCTTTGGAACGTCTTTCGGAGCCGTCGAACGGAAGGGAGCAGACAACAAGGAGATCCCCTATTTTTGAATCAGGTCGACTCCAACTGATGGATGAAGCTATAAATTCAGATGACCAGATGGTGCATGAGGAGGTTGTAGTAACGATACCAGAAGCAGACAGGCTCCCTCCAACTCTTCGACTTGGGTCTACTAGATCAGGAAGCAAGAAAAAAGAAGATATTCCAGTTGCAGAGCAGAGCAAAATGGCTAGTAAGAGAAAGGTGACGAAAATTACTAGACGAGTCACTAGAAGCCCATTGCTTGGTCTTACCCAGAAGAAAACGAATGCACTCGACCCTCTACTACAACAAGGAGAAAGCTAGTAATTGACAAAGACCCCAATTTACCTTGTAATAAGGCAGGCACTAGCAAACAACGCAAGAAGAGCGATCAACAGGATACGGTGTTTATACCAGGCAGTACTAGAGGTGGGGTGGATTTTCGGCCCCATCAAAACTCTCTTCCTTAGTTGTTGTAAGCTGGAATTGTCAAGGACTCGGGAACATCTTGACAATCCGGCGAATCAAGGAGATCCATAAAAAGATGGCTCCTAATGTATTGTTCCTTATGGAGACAAAAAATAATGACGAATTTATCAAGCATAAGCTGCAAAGTCTTCATTACTCTCACTATTTCTCTATACCACCTGTGGGGCTCAGTGGCGGGCTCTCTCTGTTCTGGAACGAGGATACTGATATTAAAGTCTTGGAATCATCTCCCAACTTGGTGGACACAGAGATAGTCCATAAGGGAGTGACATCGTTCGTCTCTTTCGTATACGGTACCCCTGCAACGGAGGACAGAGCAGAATACTGGAGTAAATTAAATGCTATAGGACAGGGACGAGATGCTCCGTGGTTACTTACGGGAGACTTTAACGATATCTTGCACAATGGAGAAAAAGTCGGCGGACCATTGCGTTTTGAGGGTTCTTTCACAGCCTTTAGATCCTTTGTTGCTCAAAACGGATTATGGGATCTTAAGCATACTGGTGAGCCATTATCTTGGAGAGGAAACCGTCATACCCACTTCATCAGGTCCAGACTTGACCGCTCATTGGGAAACTGTGCTTGGTCAGAAGCCTTTCCTATGGGACGCCGATATTTGAGATTCGAAGGGTCAGATCATCGACCTTTAATCTCATATTTCAACTCCGACAGAGTCAGGAAAAGGGGTTTGTTCCGCTTCAACAGATCACTTACCGAGCAGGAGGAAGTCACACATATAGTAGAAGAAGCTTGGCATCTCTCCATTAGACTCGGTTATCCAGAAGTTAAATGACTGCAGGAAAGGCATCATCAAGTGGGCGAAGGAAAACCAAAAACAGAGCAATCTAGTCATCCAACAACAGCAGGAGGCATTGGAGACTGCCCTCTCCAGTGATATTCCAGATCAAAGGCTAATTGATGGAATAAACGCTACACTTCGACATGCTTATCTAGAGGAGGAAAAATTCTGGCATCAAAGGAGCAGAATTCAATGGCTCAAACAAGGTGATAGGAATACCGGTTTTTCATGCCGCTACCAGAACTCAAGAGTAATAAATTCCATTCCAGTCCTTGAGGATACACAAGGGGAGCAGTCTATGAGGAAAGGGACATCACAAGATTAATTTCCAGTATTTTACTCAAATCTTCAAGACCAATGGCAATGAATCTTTCTTACAGATTCAAAACCTCCTTGATAAAAAAGTCACTCCTGAGATGAATGAGAGATTATCAATGATACCGAGCGATTCGGAATCCGAAGCTGTTATGTCGATCAATGGGAACAAGGCCCCGGACGACGTTTTTCAGCAACTTTCTACCAGTCTTATGGCACATTGTCGGCAGGGATGTGATAAAGGACGTTAGAAATTTCTTCATCTCGAGCTATCTTCATCCACAGCAGAATGAAACCCATATCAGGTTAATCCCGAAGATTGTTGGACCGAGATCTGTGGCTGACTATCGTCCTATTGCCTTGTGCAATACTCACTATAAAATTATTGCAAAGATTCTCGCTTCAGGCGTCTGAAACCGCTTCTGCCCACCCTCATCTCCAACACTCAATCAGCCTTTGTGACGGGGCGAGCTATCTCGGACAACGTCCTCATTACACACGAGACCCTTCACTTCCTACGTACCTCAGAGGCAACAAAGCGATGCTCAATGGCCGTTAAGACGGATATGAGTAAGGCGTATGACCGGATAGAATGGGGTTTCGTCAAGGAAGTTCTTAGGCTACGGGTTTTGCTCGATGTGGATCGGATGGATTATGTGCTGCATTGAGTCTGTTTCATATTCCTTCCTGGTGAACGGCTCACCACAGGGGCTAGTGAAACCATCACGGGGCCTTCGCCAAGGCGACCCATTGTCCCCGCACATTTTTATTCTATGCACTGAGGTCCTATCAGCTCTTTGTGCCAAAGGACAGGCGGACGGGTCTTTACCGGGGGTCAGGGTCTCTCTCAACAGCCCACCGATTAATCATTTGCTATTTGCTGATGACACTATGTTTTTCTGCAAATCAAAACCGCATGCGCCACAGCTCTGAAAAATATTTTAGACACGTATGAAGCGCAGCCAACGGATAAATCCTCAAAAATCGGGTATCACCTTCTCAGCCAAGACACCAGATAGCACCCGAGCTTCAGTCAAGGATAGACTGGAGATTTATTCGAAGGAGGTGTAGGAAAGTACCTTGGTCTTCCCGAGCAATTCGGTCGAGAAAGAGAGACATGTTTGCATCTATTCTCGACAGATCCGCCAAAAGGCGATAGCTGGACGACACGGTCTCTCTGGTGCCGGAAACAAGTTATGCTCAAATCAGTTCTCTCCGCAATGCCTTGCCATGCAATGTCTTGTTTCAAATTACCACTTTCCTTGTGTAAGCAAATCCAATCGCTGCTTACTCGCTTCTGGTGGGACGCGACGCCGGAAAAGAAAAAGATGTGTTGGGTCGCTTGGGATACTATGACATTGCCAAAATATGCGGGAGGGCTTGGTTTCAGAGATATAGAAACGTTTAATGAGGCTTTACTTGCAAAAATTGGTTGGAGACTACTGAAAGAACCACACTCTCTGTTGGCTCAGGTCTTACTGGGAAAATATGCATGCGTCTTTCTTGGAGTGCACTATACCAACCAATGCTTCTCACGGCTGGCAGTGTGTTAGCAGGTCGAGATATACTTCGCAAGGGTCTAAGCTGGGTAGTAGGAAATGGAGAGAGCATCAGGTTATGGAATGACCCATGGATCTCTTTCAAATCTCCATGTCAACCAATGGGTCCAGCCAGTTTCGAAAGCCGAGCGATGATGGTGAGTGACTTACTCTGTCCTCTTACGAATAAGTGGGAGGTGGAGAAGATCAGAAGATTTTACCTCAGTATGAGGATGCTATTTTGCAGATAAAAACCAGCTCCACTCCATCCATAGATACTCTGGTGTGGTTACCAGAAAGGTCAGGGAATTATTCAACAAAGACTGGTTATGGAATCAAAAGGTTGGCAATGTCTGATCTGGACCCGGGGGGCGAACCTGTAAACTGGCTGAAACATATTTGGAATGTTAAGACAGGTCCAAAGCTAAAAGATTTTTGTGGAGAGTGGTTAAAAAAGCAATACCGGTCAGTTCAAATCTTGAGAGGAGAGGCTTTCCGAGGTTTAATTGTAAATCTTGTGGGGCTCATGAGGATGATATTCATGTATTGCTTAAGTGTCCGCTAGCGACGGAAGTGTGGAACCAGGCTCCTATTAGTACCGACCATCAAGCTCTCACATCCATTACCGACTGATCAAGGTGGAGATTCCTTTAACCCTCTCCCCGGTTGGCTTAGCTTCACCTCTTTGGCCTTGGATTCTTTGGAATTTATGGAAAGCTAGAAATAAACTTGTGTTTGAGAACGGGTTTTCACCGCTAAGGAGGTTATTCTAAAGAGCATCAAGGATGCTAAGGAATGGTGTCAAGCACAATCGAAAACAGGCTCGACATCTCTTGGCCCTTCCTGAACCGTTCTCCTCCTCGCTGCTCATCCTCCCCGACGCTCCAACCAGAGGTTCGGTGTGCAAAGTAGATGCGGCATGGGACGCCACCTCCGAAGATGTGGAATCAGCGGAATCTATTGTGAGAATGCGACGATCTCCCTCCCCAACTTTGCTGAAGCTCATCATCATGTCTCATCAGCATTAATGGCAGAAGCCATTGCTGTCCATCGTGCGGTCTCGCTGGCCGTCTATTCAAACGTCCGATCCCTGGCGGTTCTTTCGGATTCTCTTTCTCTAATCAAGCTCTTGAAGATGGGAGAGTATCATTCTGAACTGTTCGGTATCATGTTTGATATCTATCACTTTCGGCATTTCTTTGACTTTATTTCCTTTCATTTTATCTCCCAGAACTTTAATTCTGAGGCTGATTGTGTGGCAAAATCAGTACTCGCCTCGTTTGTAATCAATCCCCTCCATGGTGGGTAGAACATCGTTTAGTTTCAATGCAATGCTTGTTTGATCAAAAAAAAAAAACAAACTATTCAGACATTGTTTAATTAGCGCTTGGGATGTTTGATTTAATATTGTGATAATGGCTTCATTGACCTGCATCGTGGTCTGCAGACTTATCAAATCCTGGCAACACACAATACTTCAGATAATTTGATGATGACGTACCATTAGATTTTTCGTATAAAGTTTCCCATTTGAGATATAGACTCCCAAATATACATAGTGTATGTGGACGTTTACATATGGTGGATAACAAGCGCGTTCGCTAATATATATTGGTTCGGTTTATGTAAATTGCGCTAATTAAGACACGTTACAAGTTTTTACTAATCTTTAATTCTTGAAAAGTTCAAATACACACTAAAAATGATGGTTTCACCAGTTACTATTCTTCAGTACATTGTTTTACGTGTATTTATTCATCGTCAAGGACTAATAATGGTGATCACAACTAGTGATAACGTTGCTTGTATTAAAAAACGATTGAATCCCCGATTTGTACGTACCGCTATCAATATTTTGAGGTGTTGATATGGGCCAAAAAGAAACCCAACATAAACTAAAGTATTTGTTAACAAAAAGCCCAATAAGGCCCACGTAATTTCGGAAGCAGATCAGTTTCACAGAGAGTTTATTGTTGAAAAGATCATCTTTAGAGGTTTCTCGGGAATGATGCTGGATTCTTCACGGTGGAGAAGTATTTTTCAACTTTTTTTTTTTTGCCTCAACATCTCAATTTCATTTCACCAATTCTTCAGGTACAAAGTTTGATCTCAACAGAATTTGACCACAATACAACGGTGGAGTTTAACATCACCTTGAAACACTAACATGGATTCAGCGCAGCCCAACATAAACACCATTGCATTTTAACCATGAGAAAATGCACACTCCACAATTCGAAATATACACTTCTCTTAGAACCCTAAAATTGACCACAAGACACGACAACAACTACTAACCCAACAAACACAAGACTTAAAACAATTTATACTTCATCACCGAACTATGGTCCCAGAAGATCGGAGTGTTGTACGTGTCCCACTAGCTCCATCGCCGAAGGCGCATCACCGAGTGAGGCTTGTGCCCACAGGCGTTCACTGCTGCGGTCCTAAACCAGAAACGGACATAGACGCCCGACTAAAAAGGCGGGTTTCGACGTTGAACATGAGCTGGCATTTTATTTCTAAGATTACAGAGGTGTAAAGCTCATACCACCGGTCGGGACCAAAAGGTGCTTTCCGGTGCTGGGATGTAGAGACTTCACCACGAACCGTCGGAGGGTTGGCTCCTCCGGTTGACCACTCCTTTGTCGCCACCCAAGGTGCATGTTGTCCCCGATAACCGGATTCAACCCTTTGTTCACTTGCCGTCTAAACCTCTCCTCCGAATGTCTCACCGCCGCTTGGGACCGAAGATCCATGATAGAGGAGGCGTCACACCAAACACGCGCCGCCGTCGTGAGGGATTCACCGGAGATCTAAAGATTGAAAACTAGATCTGACTCACCCTTCACCCTAAAAGCCGACTCTCTCCTCTTCCGATAAGTCTCGCCGCTACTCCAATACTAGCCGGTGTCTTAATCCGTTTGTAACTCAGACGAGTCATCGGAATGACCCCCAACCAGTCCACAATACCGCGCATATCGACGTAAGAACGAAAAGAAGAGGAAGAAAGCAAAAGAAAAAGGAGATAAACGGAAGAAGAAGACCTCCGGCACCGGAGGAGCCGGGCCGGAGAAGGAGAGGCGATGAAGATTCTAGAGAGCGGAGAGAACTTTTTGTTTTCTAGAGAGAAGTTAAAAGTTCGACGGCTGCTGTTTTTTTTTTTTCAACTTTTCTAATGGGTTAAATTTGTCAAATAACCAATTTTGAAAACAAATTAAATAATATAGCTATGATTTGGTAATGTTACCTTATATTCATAATTTTTTATAGGAGCTTGTATTCAAAAGTTCCAAAACTATACATTTTGTACTAAAAAGTGTTTAAAATTCGAAACACAAGGGAAGCCAAATCAATTTGGCGGTAGTAAATATATTTCAGGTAACGGTGTAAGTGTGTAACGAGTAAATTTTTTTGTTTCATCATTTAAGTGTGTAACGGTGAAGAAGAAGTTGAACATTTAAAGTGACACTTAATTACCGCGGAATAAAAAGAAAATGACATTAAAATCATTTCCATAAAAGCGCGAGAAGAGAGAGAGAGTAGTAGTAGTGTCCACCGGTGAAGGTTTCGCAGGTACGCTTCGTCGACGATTTCTACCGGGGAGATCTTAATTCCTCTTCTTCTCTCGTGCAGGTACGCTTCCGTTTCTAGGTCTTCTTCATTATGAATCGCTGAAATTAAGGTCTCGATCGAACGATTTTAGGGCTTTTTTTTAGAGATTCGCATTTGGCTTTGTGGTGTGAGATTCTAGGTTACATGCAAACACATTTAGAAAGTTTTTGTTCTCTAAGTGTGAAAAGATTTGATCTTTATCCTCTGGGTTTCTGTCAAAGTGTGGTTTTAGATTGAGATGAAGAAAGACGAGAAGAATGGCTCAAGGACCGTTTGCACTAGGTCTTCTGCCTCTGCAGAAAAAGAAACTTCTGGTTTGAGTTTGAGGAGGTCAACACGGGGAACAACAACAACAACTCCAACTTCTAGTACCAGCAAGTCAGAGAGACTGGTTCCATCACCTGTTTCAGTTTCGAAAAAGTCTGCTAAAATGGAGAAGAAACACAAAGCTAGTCCTTTGAGAAGGTCTAATAAAGGAAAGTCTGACACTTCATCATCGGAGAGAAAGGTCGAAGCGATAGATAACGTAGCGGATTTGTCAGGGGAGGTGAAGAAGAGATATGAGCCTAAAATGTCAGGGAGGAGTTACAGGGCGTTGTATAGAAGGCATCTCAAGAAGGTAGCTAATGCTTCTTCAGTTGATGACGAGCTTGTAGTGGTTGGTTGTTCTCGCCGAGTTCCTGCTGGGAATGATGATGCTAGAGACGGTAACAGTTCCTCCCCACGTGTGAATTTAGAATCTAAAGGGCTCCTAGTTGCTGTGAAACTAGGTAGGGATACAGAAAACATGGTTCTTGATTCATCATCCCCCATGGCTGGGGATGACAGTGTTATAGGTTCACCATCTGAGAATCCAGAAACGCAGAAGAAGCTTCGTGTCAGTGAAACTACTAGCTTAGAAACTGATGTAGATTTGCCTCTGAAAAGAAAAAGGGACACTGCAGGAATGGATGCATGTGCAAATGCAGATGATCGCATTATGAGTCCTGATGGGGTTATTCCATCTCCATCCGGATGCACAAATAATAATCAACCTGAGAGTCGGGGCACATGTCAAAAAGGGAAAAAAAAGTAAGAATTTTTGATATCTCATCTCTTTTTGAAACGATCTGGCGATTGCTTTTTATAATTGAATGCTGAACCGATAAGTTCTAGATTGTAATTTAAGTTTAAAAAACAAATCTGAAGGGTCAGCGATGATTTTGAAAATCTGCGTGTTTCCTCCTGCATTGCTCAGCCAGTTCTAGAACCTGATCACTTGGCGCAGGTTGGTTTCTTCTGGCTTTACTTTGGACGCCCGTTTAACATTGGCCTGTCAAATTTGCTTTTACTTGTAAAATGCAAATTGTGTTCTGAATTGCATTATGATATGAAGGAATCTGGACCCGCTTCAAACAGAGACGGTGTGGAGAACAGGCATGATACGCGACAAGATAAATCATATGACCCCAAATTGTCATCGGTGTACCCCGAGTACTGGGTTCCAGTGCAGCTATCAGATATACAGATAGAGCAATACTGCCGTACTCTCTTCTCCAATTCTCTATCTCTTTCTTCGCAGTCGAGGATTGATTATGTTGGAGCTCTTGAAAAAACTCTCACTTCTGTAAAGAAAGTAAGTTTATTCTTCAATGCGCTTGTGCGTTAAATTCCCAGTTAACGATGGCAATAAAATATATAAATAGATAAAGTGTTCGCTGCATTGCTGTTAAAAAAAGTATTATGTGCAATGCTCCTAAGATGTTATCACACAGGTGCTATGTCTTTCTGTTTGTATGTTTGTTAAGAAATGTCTATTTGTTTTACGCTGCTCCGCAACACATAGAACTTGAAGTGCAACTAAGACAGTTTAGGATTTGTTTAGATATCAGACTACTTTTCTCAGAGTCACGTTTTCTCATAGCCTCTTTCTGTATGTTAATGTGTGGATATATTAACTACCTTCTTTGTGTGTTTGCAATTTTTGTTGACAGACCTGTGACCACCCATATGTTATGGATGCATATTTGAAACCACTGCTCACCAAGAATCTAAAGTTGCATGAACTCGTGGATGTAGAAGTCAAAGCAAGCGGGAAACTTCACCTACTTGATGCAATGCTTACTCAGATAAAAACAAAGGGTTTAAAAGCAGTTGTCTTCTACCAGGTGCATTTCCATTATTTATGAATGAGAATACTTCTTTGTTCGTTGTAAATACGTCCCCTACTGCATTTAAAAAAAATATATGTATAGATATAGCATCCTGGCATTTGCATTTAAAAATGGAATTCTGTCTTGTGCTGAAGTATGTTTTTGATCATGTTAATATGAACTGTAAAGGAGCCTTCAATAATCAGTTGGCACTATTAAAAATGCTGAGTTGAAATGTTTCTTCTCCACTTCTTTTATCGATATATGTGCCTCATGTTTGTTTTGAATAACTTTTCATATTTTGTTCAACAGTCAACACAAAGCCCTGAGGGGCTTCTGCTCGCTAATATTCTGGACGATTTTGTGGGTCAAAGATTTGGTCAGAATTCTTACGAGCATGGGGTTTGTCACTCAACGAAGAATGCTATAAACAATTTCAACAAGGAGAGTGAATGTTTTATTCTGCTTTTGGAAACACGTGCCTGCAGTCAAAGCATCAAACTCTTGCGGGCTGAGGCTTTGATTCTTTTTAGAAGCAGCTTGAATACATCGCATGATGTTAAGCTGTTAGAGAAGATCAAGATTGAGACATATTCTGAAAGAACTAAGATATTCAGGTTGTACTCAATATTTACAGTGGAAGAAAAAGCCCTGATTCTGGCTAGGCAAAAAAACTCTCTGGATAACCTTAGCCGTCCTCTCACACATGCACTGCTCATGTGGGGCGCTTCATATTTATTTGGTAAGCTGGATCAGTTCCATGGCAGTCAAACCTCAGATCCAGGAGTTCCAGTAGAACGATCTATTAGGGGCGACGTGATTCGTGAATTCTCGTCCATACTCTCTTCCAGTGTTGGAGAAGGAAATGTAGGCAAGCTATGTCTTCTTTCAGAAGCCAAACATGTCCAGGGAACTTACAGCAGCGATTCTACTCTGTTTGGTGAAAAATATGTCGAGCTGTCAGATGAAGTTAGTCCAAATATATTTTGGGCAAAGCTGTTGGACGGAAAGAACCCTGTGTGGAAATACCATTCAGATACTTCGCAAAGGAGTCGAAAAAGAGTACGGCATCTTCAGGTCTCTGAAGAGACTGCCAAAATTGACGATGGCAAACATACAAAGAAGAAAAAGAAGGCTTCAGATGATGTCACAGTTGTTTACGATGTAAGAAAAGCCTCTGGGAAGGATCACATGGGTAAAATACTTCCTGCCCCTATAACTCTTGTGTTCACTGAATTTTGCAATTACTTTGCTTACTATCTATTCTTCAGGGGATTTGGAGTCACCAAAAGTCACAACAGTCCAGTCATCAGGTGGATCTGCTTCTGGTACTAACGCTGCATTAAATGGAAAAGATGCTATTGGCTTGTATTCTGTGGGCGGTCATATATCTGGAATCCCAGAGGATATGTTAGCTGCCATTGATTGTAGACAAACTCCGGGCAAATCACAAAAGAAACTCCATACTGTCTTAAAGCCTCAGATGGCAAAACTTTGCCAAGTTTTGCATCTTTCAGTAAGTGGCTTTTTCGCCTGCGCAACTTATTTTAGCTTTTGCATATGTAGATTGTAACTGGAATTGTTACTTCATATTGTTCAACTATATTGTTTCCATCATATCTGGTTCCGTTGCTAATGTTCTGTTAAAAATAGAGGAACTTCTGCACAAAACACTAGGTAGTTATTTTCCCCATGTCCTTCATAGCTAAGAAAGACTTTGTCTCCTTTGCATGATCCGTTCATGGGGGATATTGATAGAACTTTTGGCCTCAGTACCCGGCAGATCAAAAGTTTATATGTTTGCTGGTGTTATAGAAACTGATATATTGACTAATGCTATAAGTTTTTTGTTTTGTTTACAGTAACTGTTATTTTGGGGTCTTATATCTTCGTTTATCGTCTTAGATGTTGTATCTGCTAATTGGTTGACACATCATTTCGTTTTCAGGAAAATTTGGCACGCATGATTGAAAAATTTCTTGAATATATTATTGAAAACCACCGTGTCTGCAAAGAGCCAGCGACAACATTGCAGGCCTTCCAAATAGCCTTGGTATGACATCATTCGATTCCATATTTTATGCAATGTTTTGTTCATCATCTGCCTTATTTGAAAAAAGATCATCTGTGGCATCACTGCTTTTGTGGGAACGTATTACAAGTTTTAACTTTCCAATCATAGGATAAAAACTTCCATTAATTGCTCGAATTGGGCTATCTACTAATATCTAACAAAATTCATGATTCATTGCCTTTGATTGTTGCATAATTAATGAATACTCACATGCTGAATACGTTCTTGATAATGCACTTTCAGATTTGGATTGCAGTCTCGTTCGTAAAGCAAAAGTTTAATCGTGAAGAATCTCTGATCCGCGCAAAATCGGAATTAGGGTTCAGTTGCTCTAGAGAAGAGGTAGATTATATCTATTCTTTTTTGTACTGCATGAAGAGTCTATTCGTGGGGCGCACACAAGGTTTCCAGGAAAAGGGTGAAGAATGCATGGCTGAGAAGAAAGGTAGCCAGTATAGCTCGGTAGCAAAGGATGTTGAAAAGACTATCAGCGACATCAAAAAGAAATGCAGTAAGAGCCTGCATAAGCTTGTACAAACCCTCGAGGAAAAAAAGATGGACCTGATGAATAGGAATGCTGACAAGAAACAGGAACTTCAAAATTGTAAAAAGGTGGAAGCATCATTTATTCGTGTCACCTATTTAGGTATAAGTACTCAGAGCTTACATGATGCTCTCCAACGGCTGGAACGTACTTTTGAAAGGAAATTTGATGATCTCAAAGGAGAGTTGGATGAATGCCTTGAAAGTTTAGAGAAAATATGCGAGGCCGCAAAGAAGAAGTTGGCTGAGGATGAAGCCTGTTGGATTAGTCGGATAGAGAAATGGGCACTAGCTGAATTAAGAAACGGTGCTCCCATTCAAAGTGGCAACAACAAGCATTTTAGTGGATTAGGCTCATCAAATGCTCCTGATGTACAAACTTGCAATGATGCCAGTGGTGAGGCTACTTACGCTGAAACGAATTGCAAGGTGCCAGAAGCAGAAACCACAATAAGAACCATGTCGGGTGGCAGCACTCAACGAGTTCATGAATTGGTGGCTTCAAGAAATGATAAGGCGATGTATGACTCTACCTTGTCTCATGAACAGCCTACAGAGAATGTGGCTACAAAGAGCCAGCCCAATGAGCACCTTTCGATCACTGCGTCTGAGATTTTGAAACCTGCTGGCTGTCAAGAGGAATTTGCAGCCTTGAACGTGCAGTTGTCAGAATACCAGATTCGTGACAAAGTGACATCAGCGACACCAGATGAAGATGTTCCCTCAAGGGTGCCAGATTCTGCCTCTCTCAACTCTTCTTTGAATAGAGAGGAGGCTTTGGTTTCAATAGAAAAGGACAGAACAAGTCATGCGGGCTCCTATGCGGACAACATCTTGGAAGCTTCTTCTCTTGACAAGGAGATTCCTGACGAGTTAGCGTTGCCTCTGCCACCCCCTGCGTCTTTGGTAAATACTAGGAGCTCTGCTGAATCGGATCAGGTTAATTCATTTAATCTTTATAATGCTCATTCTTGTTACTAAATGCCGAATCGATGCCGATCAAATGCCCTTTTCCTTAATAAATTGACTTTTCTGGACAGGTGGATCACGAGATATGTCATATGCTTTCTTCACCGGGAGGAAAGCAACCTGATCCAGCAGAAAACTTCCAAGGCCAAAACATTGAATCAGCAATTGAGGCTCAGCCAGCGGGATCTCTTATGCATTCTTCACCGGGTGGAAAGCAACCTGACCTAGCAGCAAACATTCAGGGAAACAATATTGAAGCAACAATTGAGCTTCAGCCAGCTGAATCTTCTATGCCTTGCTCACCGGGAGGAAAGCAACCTGATCCAGCAGAAAACTTCTCGTGCCAAAACGTTGAATCAGCATTTGAGGCTCAGCCAGCGGGATCTCCTGACCCAGCAGCAAACAGTCAGGGCAAAAATATTGAAACGGCAATTGAGCTTCAGCCATCTGAATCTTCTATGCCTTCTTCACTGGCTGGACAGAGATCTGAGCCAGTAGTAAACATTCAGGGAAAAAGTATTGAAACAGCAATTGAGCCTCAGCCAGCCGAATCTTCTATGCCTTCTTCACCGGCCAGAGGGCAATCTGACCCAGCAGCAAACAGTCAGGGCAAAAATATTGAAACAGCAATTGAGCCTCAGCCAGCTATATCTCCTGTGCCTTCTTCACCGGCTGGACAACAATCTGACCCAGCAGCAAACATTCAGGGCAAAAATCTTGAAACAGCAATTGAGCCTCAGCCAGCATCTCATGTGCCTTCTTTACCGGCTGAACAGCAATCTGACCCAGCAGTAAACAATCAGGGCAAAAATATTGAACCAGCAATTGAGCCTCAGCCAGCTGAATCTTTGATGCCTTCTTCACCGGGAGGAAAGCAACCTGACACAGCAGTAAAAAATCAGGGCAAAAATATTGAAGAAACAGTTGAGTCTCAGCCAGCTGGATCAGAAACATTAGAGACTGGTGGTTTTGCTGCATCAGAGCAGGTCCCTCTTGAAGACTCTTATCTTTTGCGGTTTTATTGTTATCTAGCTGTCGTAATGTTCATTCTGAGTTTCCTAAGAGCAGGGAAGTGTGGTAATTGATTAGCTCTCATATCTGTTTAATTTTGACTCTCTGGACAGGGTGATCAAGTTGCATGCCCTTTGCCATCTTCGCCGGCTGGAAATCAACCGGATCCAGGCGCAAATATTGAGAGCCAAAATATCAGCACATCAGCTGAGCCCCACATAGCTGGTCCAAGCGCAGTATCAGATCAGGTACTTATTGTCGCAACTTAAGACTTTCTCTTTTGTTGGCAGAATGTATTACAACTCTGTATTCGTTCTGGATTTGATGCAGGAACTAATGGACGCTCAGGATGCAAGCTCTCTGCCATCTCCATCGGTTGATACTCAGGCTGATATAGCAGCAAACACTGAGGGACAAAATATTACAACAGTATCAGATGCAGCAGAAACTGGTCGGTAACTACCCTTGTGCATTCCAGTATAACTTTGCCAAACAGCTAACAGTCTGATAATGCCCTTTGCGCAGATAACGTTGCACCCCTTGTCCACGAAGGTGTTGTGGAGTCTTCAGCAGGTGTAACAGCTCCTGTTCCATCACTTCTCAACAATGCTACGGCTACTACGGGACAAAATCTCGTTCAACCTGTTCCCCAAATACCTTTCCCTGTGTTCAGTGACCCATTTCAGCATGAACTGGAGAAGCTGCGAAGACTATCAGAGATCACAAAGAAGACCTGTGAAGAAAAGGTTAGCTGTTGTCAGTTACCTCTAGTTTTGGTTCCTTTTTTTTCAATGTTCGCTGAATCTTAAATTGTTTGTGAGCAGAAAGCAGAATTGAAAGCTAGATTCGAGAGGAAGATAGCTGAATTACAAGAAGAGTATCAGAAAAAGTTTCGTGAGGTACAAGCCGAACATGCAGCCATAAAGACGAAGTTACAGACGAGGAAGAATCTTGTTGTAATGAACAAGCTGTTGTCGACTGCGTTCTTGTCTAAATGTACGAGCAGAACCTCCTTTCATTCCTCAGCAGCTCCAATGGGCAAGTGCTCGAATAACAGAAGCATAATTGGTTTTAATATATAAGGTTATGAAGTCATAATAACACCCTTTTTTCTCCAGGTAGAATCCAGCAGCTAGCACAGAGAGCGGCACAAGTTGGCGCACCGAGAAATCATACTGCTTCGGCTCCTTCAGTTTCTCGCCCATCAGACCTTCCTCTGACTTCCACATACTGCACAATGCCTCAGACAAGACAGCCTCTCATCTCCAACACTTTAACATATTCAACTGCGTTATTGCAGCAGCAAGAGCAACAACAGAACTTGGGGAGTGGATTGCAGAAGAGCAATGATGTGGTATGTCTCTCTGATGACGAATGATCTAATCTTCTGATGTTTGGCGTACCAGTTGGTTTAGAGTTGCATATAAAAAAAAGAGTAAGTTCCCTATAATACTGAAAAATTAGTGGTTAATTGATGATTGGGGCCATCATCAAATCTTTTGCTTACCCTGTCTCTGTAAATGAAACTTTCGCTTCCGTGAGTGTGAGGCTAGGTAGAGAAACAGTCTCCCTCATTTAGTTTAAAAGCTCTCATCAGATGTGTCTACGTTTCTAAGCTTTTATAATATGTTTTCTTATCCCCTCATCTTACAACTCCAGTGATGAGATATCTTATTGATTAGGTGCAATATATCTCTTTGAATACATTTCTCGATTCAATGGACTACCCAACTTACACAATACAGATGATTACAAATAGAACACCGAGTTTATTTTCCGAACACAAGAGTACACAATCACCACAACATCTTGTTGAAGATAAGTTAACTCCAGTGTTAGAAATCAAATCAAAACTAAGAAGCAATGTCAGAAGAGCTTTCTTTGAAATCTTGGGCCGATGTTTATGATAGCCTGGTAGGCTTCACTGGAGCCCTATTGAACGCTAGTAGAAGAAGAAGAACCTCAAAGGTTAAATTCTCACTGTCTTTTGGGTCCAAATGTAATATTCTCGTGGAAAAGAAAAAGCCTTGGGTGTTGCCTTACAGATGGAAAAGCCTGTCTTCTTTCTTCTTTTTTTTTTGAAAAAGGCTAAGAAATATAGACAAAACTTGTGCCGTTTATTAAAAAGCAGCCATTAGATCCCTCGAGTTAATATATCTTATAAAGTTCTTCACTAGATTTCGCATTTTGCAAAGTACTAGTTACTAGTTTGAATTGACTGTACTGTTTTCACGGACAAACTCTACTATTGTCTACGTACAAAAATATAAATATCGTATAAAAAATACAGAAAATAATACTCCACATGATATGCAGGGTTAGTGGGTTACAATATGAGAAAATTCAAGATTTTAAAGAGAAGAAAATATGGATGTTAAAAAAAGGAAAATAATTTTATCAAAAAGAAAAGGAAAACAAATATCATGATATTTTTATGCGTATATTTGTTTTAGACATCAAAAGAAATATCATATGATGGATGATAGTATGATACATAGGATAAAAATAATAATTGAAAGGGAGAACAGAACATGTGGGAGATGGGAAGCAAAAGAGTTAGGCAAGGGACCCACTTTCCCATGAGGTAACGCCATAATCATTATTGAAAATTTCGGTTCTCGTCTCATAATCGTCGTCGGTGATCTCTCCATTTCACTTTTGACAATCTTTTTTTTAAAATTATTAATCTAATTACTATTACTTATAATAGCCCTTCTCCAACTTATTAGTTTGCTAAATAAATCAAACACATCATTACTCATCTAACCTATATTAAAAGGGGAATACCCTCAAAATCTAAGCTGTCCACGTCCTCTTAAAAAATCATCCAATCATAAAACTTTATTTTGACACGTCATATATGGCTGAAATAGAGTGGTCTTTCGTATGGGCTTTATGAAAATTATCAGTCTGGCCCATCTAGCCAATGTAGAAAACGGATAGAGAAATATGTACTGTTCAACGCTTCAACTTTCTCCTCGACTCTTCCACTTCATCTGCTCCGATGTATGATTTTTCTTTTGTGCGTAACCTTCTCAATCAGCAATGATCTTAAAACCGTTCTTGAAGGTTTCTTTCCACCTCCTTTGATCCTTCTTCTATATAAAGCGCTATGTCTAAACCTAAATCCTCCCAAAATCAGAACCTGCGTGGTCTCTACTTTAATTCCGCCACCATCAAATCAAAAACGCACTTCCTCCGGTAAAAGCTCAGTCGCCGTCGAAGCTACTCCACCGCTGAATCATTATCATCCAAGTTCTTTACATGTGACGGCTCTCACCGTTGACTCTCCATCTCCGTTGAGAATATCTGTTAAAAAATTCAGTTCCCGTTTACGAAGATATCGTAAAGAAGGTTGGTCAATCAGTTTTAATCAAACTGATATAGATGATTATGCTAATCTGGTTCCCATAATCAAAAGATTATGTATGGTGTTAGAACCACAAGACTTTTTCTTTAATCCAGCTATGGATTTTTTGTTAACAGATGGTATACATACTTAAACTCAGATTTCAAGTGAGGATGTTTGTCTTCTGAAGAAGCTATGCTTTTTATGCGAGGTATAATTCAATTACAAACTTCATCATAAAATGGAAAATATTTCAGATTTGGTATTTGGGTTTATATATGACATTCAAGCTCATGTGATTTTTAGGCACAACGAGTGTTTGGGAATATATAGACTGAGATACAAAGGTGGGTTCAAGAAGGTTTAATAACTGCTCTAATGGTCCTTCAAGTCATGATTGTAGGTTCAATCATTCTCTATGTTAATGTTCAGAAAACAGTAACAATAATGAATAAATGAATATTGATGGAGAGGTGAGAAAGCTGACTAATGCCCCTGCAGGCGATTTTGCACAACTTCTGGTAAGCCAAAAGCAAAGCAACCTACAATTAATCTGATTATGGTGCTTCACATTCTGTTCCACTGAATACATTTTTTTTGTGCACCATTCCACTGAATACTGAATGTCATATTTTTCAGGAACCAGGAGTTGAGAACCCAGACCGGAGACCCCTGCCACAATGCATATATGGCTTGATTTTTAACGAGGAAACCCAAACCAGTAAACGCATCATGGCGATATTAGGATTGAGAGGTACATAACACTGGCAACCATTCATTTCGTCACCCTGTTTGCCATACCTATTGTTTTAAAATTTGCCAAAAAAAAAGAAAAATGAATATCAGTAACCCACATCATCTACGTAGGGAATTGTGTATATGCTTGAGTGTATTTGATGGCCCAGCTGTTCTACTTGATGAGAAATTAGCAAGATGAGGTGTGGAACCAAAGGTGGCCTGTGGCCGTATCGACAAACGCCAGCCTCCAGTTAGTTGGAGGTAAAAAAGATCTTGGAAGTGTTACACGTTTGTATCTCAGTTGACTTTTTTTTTTGTATCTCAGTTGAATATTTTTTTTGTATCTCAGTTGAATATATATTCATTGTTTTACTCTGTGTAATTCTTGGTCGGCTTTTCGTAAATGCAACCTCTGGAACACATTTTTATTTTGCCCATGAATGTGATGCTAGACAAAGTTACCTAAAAAGTAAGGCCTCCATCGTATTTTTGGTTTGTTAACCCTCTTAACTGAATTGTTTAACAACTGAGAGCACTGACTATTGTTTGTTATTGTTCATGGACAGGGAGCTAATGACTTTCCTGGTGCTGGAGCTGAGAAGACAAGCCTCTCTCCTGTTGTGAACAGAGTTGTGACAACAAACACAAAAGGCTGTTGATGGTGTGGTCGAAAGGGAACAGCTAAGACAGATGCACCAACTGACCCCCTGTTGATTCCAGAAACACTGGAGGAAGAACCGCATAGAACAGCTGGGCCATTGTCACTCCGCTAAGAAGACCCGCATAGACTGAAGTCTGACCCAACGAGTGAACGGTTTGCGTGAAGACTTCTCATTCTGAACCTTTTTCATTGGAGTTTTTCTACTTCTAAGTTTTAGTTTATTTCTTTGATCGAATAAGGTTTTAGTTTATTTCATGGGAAGACTACTTTATCAGGTTATCTATGCTGAAAAAAACCAGTTTCACGTTCAAACTTTCAAAAATACGAGAATAAGTTACCACCCAAGATAAATCATCCAAAAAATCTCCCACATTACACAATAGTCGAATCACAGAACCCTTAAACGTTAACACAACACATCTTAAGACATGAAAGGACATATAAACACACTAATCAGACTCCTGATTCGAAGCATTTCCTCATCGGCTTAGATTGCTTAGTTTGCACCAATGTATCTCTTAAGTTTAGATAATTAATGTGTCAAAATATAATTAAAGAATTACCAAACACCTCTCAAAGTATACACTAGGGCTGACTATTTGCGTTTCTTTATGTTCTATAAGTATAAAATATTTTATAGCGACATTCAATAAATTCGTATTATATGAATAAGTCAATGTAGTCTCGAAAGTTCTCTTTGAGCAAAAGGACAAATTTTAAAAATCAGAAACAAGTTGGAATAAACTTCCATTACTTGGTAATGCATAAACATGCAATTTTGCAGTTTTTTTTTTATTCATAACAACGTAGTCTTGGAATGGGGCAAATTGTGACAGATGACCTTTGTTTAATGGACTTCTTTTGTTATTTGAGAAATTATAAAGACCAAACTATAAAGAACATTCAGTTTCTTCTTAGGTCTCACTGGAAGTCTTCTCTCCCAACAATTTTTTTTAAATCAAGTCATTTATATATTAATTATATATAATTTCACATAAATGATTATTAATTTAATAAAAACAAATATTATCGTGGTTTCAAAAGTATTTAACATAATTTCAGGATTCTTTTGATGTACATCACTTTTAGTTTTCAATTGTTTTTCATTTCATCACTGCCTTAATACTTAGTAACGAATTCATATAAATTTTCTTATCACCAAATAATAAATATTAAAATTTTAAAATATATATTGGTTGACTTTAACGTTAAAATGTTTGAATTATATGTTAATTTAACCATAATTTCATAAAACTCAAATAAACAAAATAAAAGAATAATTGAAATTGAACTAATTTATTAATTCAATTTGGTTACCAACTTATATTTTGTTATTGAAAGAAAAATTAAATTTTAATAATTTTAAAATTTTAGTAACCAAAAACATTACAAAAGCAATTTCTTAACTAATTTATATAGCATATTCAGTCCAAGTATAAAATATGTAGTTTAATACAAAATGTATAAAATAAATAAATTTAAAATATAGGAGTAAATCCGGGCATAGCCCGGGTAAAATCTCTAGTTAAAATAATAATAGATTGGATCTAGAAACGAACCATCCCTTATTCAAGGTGTATTTTTGTGTCACCTGATTGACTTTGCATGTGCTATGTACCCTTTTGTTTTTTTTTCTTTTGTATAATTTAATTCTTTTGACTGTATTACCATCTTTACCACGTTAATAAAAAATAGTAAATCGTTTTCTTACACGGACATATATTCCTCCCTCTCAGTCAAATGAATCGATATTTGACTGATCTGCTACCTTATTTATTATATTCACAAATGTCCGTAAAACATTAATGAGTATGTAAAATTGAATGTGTACTTTCAGTAAAGCATATGTAAATATTGAGGTTACTAAAATGTTAAAAAAGACGCGTTAATACATAATTTACTTTCCTCTAAAATCGATTACAGATTTTTCTTTAAAGCTAAGAAATGTTTTAAGATGAAAAGCAGTTTCCATTACTTCTTTTTCGTTATACAGTATTTATTATAAAAAAAAAAAAATCTCTGAAAAGAGAAGAAGAAACCGAGGAGACATTGAAAACTCCCATCTATCTACCTTTTTTTATCTTCTTCCCCTCCTCTCTCTCTCTGTTTCTCTCCCAAAGTTGAACCTGCAAATCTCTAAACCTCTCTCTCTCTCTCTGTAGTCCAAAGTATATTGAAAAAGGTTCGTACGTCTCTCTTTATCTCCGGTTAACGTGTGTATGCATTTTTCTGTATTTGTTATATTTCATGTGTTCTAATTTTGCTGTGTGTTGCATAGAATGTTACAAGTGATTTTTTTTTTTCTGAAAAAAAATCTTTGTTGGTTTGGTTTTGTGTGGGTTAATGCGACCGACACTTTTCTCTTGTGGTTTAAAAAAAAACTTATGAAGAAATAATATCACTCTTGGCTACATGTTTTAAAAGTGTTCTCCATTTTGTTATATTATGTATGAGGAGAATGAGATATTACAGTTTTTTTTGGTTTCTTCTTTGTGAAATTTCTCTAGTAAGGTTCAGTCTTGTCACTGTAATTTTGAGTGAAACCCCTAAAATATTACAGAATTAAACATTTTCAAAGTGATCAATTCTATAATTGAGTACTTTTTACATAGCTGTTCTTGGATTCCTTTGGTGCATATAAGTGTTGTTTAGGCACATAACAAAAATCACTAACCTGTTTTTTTTTTCTCTGCAGCATTAGGAAGGA
Source organism: Brassica nigra (assembly GCA_016432835.1). Taxonomy (NCBI): domain Eukaryota; kingdom Viridiplantae; phylum Streptophyta; class Magnoliopsida; order Brassicales; family Brassicaceae; genus Brassica; species Brassica nigra. Next base: position 69,698,287 of record CM028247.1, read on the forward strand.
AGCATGAATTGGTTACCTGAGGATGAATTCAAAGGTCTCTCTGACAGTTTCTTTGATGATCTCATCAACCATATCAATTTTCCACTCGAAGACACCACCACCAATGGTGTCGATGGAGAAGATTGGGACACCAAGTTTCAACACCTCGAGCCTCCTCCCATGGATTTGTTTACAACTTTCCCCTCTGAGTTCACCTCCTCTCATGGCATTAACAAGGAGGTTGCCCGTGTACCTGTGTTGGTGAGTTCTTCCTTAGCCAAAACAACACCCTTGTTTTTAAATCAATTATTACATTTTATTTACTTAGGTTCAAACATTTGTTACATCATATCACTTTGTTATAGATTACATCGTATAAGGTCTAATAAATATTCATGTGTGCAGGAACAGTCAAGCACTCTCCACCAATCTTCATCACCTCCTGACATCAAAGTCTCTAAGCTATTCCAGTCTTCAAGCCCAGTGTCAGTGCTCGAGAGCAGTGACGCTTCTTTCTCGCCACAGAACTTAATATCTCAGAGTCTGGCTTTCCCTGTGAAAGGCATGAGAAGCAAGCGCAAACGCCCCACAACACAGAGATTCAGATACCTTTACCCGTTTGAACCAAGTAAGCACGAGACTCACTACTCCTCTGAGCACCACGCCAAGAATAAGAAACGCAAGACCATCCTCCACACAGAGGCGAGTAGCTATGACGATGGGATAGTGAGGAGATGCACTCATTGCGAGACAACCAAGACTCCACAGTGGAGGGAAGGGCCCAATGGACCAAAGACCCTCTGCAACGCTTGCGGGGTTCGGTTCAGGTCTGGCCGTCTTGTTCCTGAATACAGACCAGCCTCGAGCCCGACCTTTATCCCATCTCTGCACTCAAACTCACACAGGAAGATCATAGAGATGAGGAGGAAGGAAGAGTGCTGAGGCAGTTATGAGTTTGGTCTTTGCAAGTTTGAAACTTATGGAACTCACTGCAGGAAGAGATGGTATAAAGAAAAGATTAGGTGTTAGTGACTATTATAAAAATCTAATGAAGAGAGTCTTAGGAGAAGTTTTAGTTGAAGTTTAGGTCTCTATTACATATTTGTTGTTTTTATTATGTTGTCTTATGTTGTCTTCTCTCCCCATTTTGCAAGCAATATGTTTGCAGAAGAATGTATTTGGCTCGTTGTTTTTGCATTTTTATTTTTGGGTTTAGCTCTTTGAAATAACATTTATTCTTTTATTCTTCAGTGTTATACCTTCCTTCTTTTTCTACTTTTTTTTATTAATATGATTTGCATTAGTTTTGATTTTGAAATCTGAGAGATAAACTAAAGCATTGGAAGAGTTTAAATGTAGCGTTAAGAGGGAGATAAGATTCACTGCTCAAGAACAAATTTGGTGGAAGGTAGAGCAACTTAACATCCTTTTACAAAGTAGTTCAAGAGAACTAATTTATCTATTTATATCATTAAAATACATTTTAAGCATATTTGAGCTAGAATAGTGAAAGTGATTTGCGATATGGTGTAAAGCATAAACATGGAAAAAGTTCTACGGTGATTGAAAAATCTGTAAACAAAATCTTTTGAATTTTCAAAAAACTAATGCACTATTTTTCGTACGAGATGGAATCACTGATCGAGCGAGTGGATGTAGAAAATTCATTAACTGTGGACAAAAGAAAAATAAAGAAACAAGCTTTGTTCAGAGAGTCTCTTACACCAAATTTTTAAACTAAAAACAAAGAGAACTTACACAACACTACAAGATTACTCTCTTTTCAGATATATAGATATTGCAAATGACTGGAATAAATAATGGAATGAGATGTAATAAAATTATACCAAAATAACTAAAACAAACGTGAAAGTATCAAAACAAATTCTGATAAAATTCAAGAATCTACTCGGTTCATGAAAGAAAAAGAAAAAAAACTTTTCACTTCACACATGGTTGAATTATACTCAGCAATGGAAGCTCTTGGAATGTTTATTAGTCGGAGAAGAAGGTCCAACAACTTTATCAACCAGCTTCCTCAACCCTTTCTTCTTCTTTGTGTTCTTCTCCTTCTCCATCGACTTATCCTCCTTAATCTCTTCCTCAAAGTGTGAACACAGCTTAAGAACTTGCTCCTCCACGTTGTTTAGTCTCTCTAGCAACGTTCCTTTACGCTCAGTCTCCTCCATCACTTGCTCCATCGAACGGCACTGAAGTTTCACTATGCTCCTCCTCGGTGAAGATGGATCTAGAGAAGATGTTTGAGTCCGGCCACTCGATGGTGTCGATGGACTCGAGCTTCCTTTCATCTCCTCTAGCTTCCTCACCATGAAATCTATACGGTCCAATCTTGAAAGGATGGGTTCTTCTACGATAGTCATAATGATGATAACAACGAGACGATTGAAACCAAACTCTGCGAAAGAAAAGCCAAACTCGTCTTCTTGGACAGTGAAAGGCAGAAGCTACGACGCGTTTAATAATCACTGAGAGCGTAAGTTAGCGTCTTACGCGTGTCTTTGATCATACGTGCTGGGTCTAGTTTATGGACACCTCTTCTGTCTCATACGTTTCAACATTACGCCTATCCTTCCTTATCTAATCAAAGATTATGTCAGAAACAAGATAATGTGTTTTTGTGTGTATTGAAATGTTCTTTTCGAATTTTAAGAAAACATAAAGAATACAAATTTTACCAATTTGCTGTTTTTAAAAATATTTTTGTTAATTTTCAATAGTTTGCAAAATTTAAATGATCAACAACATAGTTTTATATTCCTCATGTTGCTTTCCATGTCCGTTATAAACTTATAATACAGAAAAAAAAAACATTCTAAATTTGGTAATGATGGTTATCCCTCCCAAATAAAACAGCATAGTCAAATAGTCAAAGCTTTACAAAAAAAAAAAAAAAAGAATCAAACATCCCTTGACAAAAAAAAAACATCATATGTGGGCCTATGGGCCTACTAGAGTGAGATATATAAGCCCATATAAGAACTCATCGATCTCCAGTGGTTTTATTCAGGCAAAAGAGTGGGTGAAACACAGAGTTCTAAACAATGGTGTCGTCGAAGAAACCGAACCAGGAGAAGAAGAAGCCGAGTAGTAGCGATGTCGTCGTCAACAAAGCTTCACGCGGAAGCTCCGGTTCTAATTCCAAGAAGGCGAAGACACCGAAATCACAGACCACTGCGAAGAAAGAGCCGGAGGTTCACGAGATCTCGGAGTCTTCGAGCAGCGGCTCCGTGGAGGAAGAAGCGAGACGCGATGAGCCGATGAAAAGTAATGGCGTCGGAGGAGGAGGAGGAGGAGTGGAGGACGCTAAGATGATTAGGTTTCCGATGAATCGGATACGGAGGATCATGAGAAGCGATAACTCTGCTCCTCAGATCATGCAGGACGCCGTGTTTCTTGTCAACAAAGCCACGGTACTATATAGTTTCAATCAATCGCATTAGCTTGCGTGTCGACTATATCTAGTTAGGCATCGACGTCTCGCAAATTGCAATGGTAATGAGTTCTGTTTGGTGCTAGTTGCTGCATCTGCTAGTTTAGATGGGAAGTAAACGTTAATGATTCATTCATCCATGTGTGCTTTGCCTTTGAGATTATTCAGATGAAACCATACTTACTGCTTGATTGTCACAGGTTTAGCTCTTACTTTTTGTAGGTTAAGCAAGTTTTTTTTCCCTTTTGTTGACTGAACAAGTTCTAATATCTCTCAGTTGAATGAGTAACTCTGCGTATCATATTTTGAATTTTAGGATAAAGAGTGTGTTGAAACTTCAAATATTATTGAGAAGAATGTTTTTCTTTTCTTATATGAGTGATAGAAAGTTGAAATCATGTGTTATTGCCTTTTTCGCTCTCGTTTTCATCATTTTTTTATTTGAAATCGAGTTTTATGACGTTTACAGTACCATTGATTAACGTTTGTAATTTGAAGGAATTGTTCATTGAGCGGTTTTCTGAAGAAGCTTATGAAAGTTCAGTCCAGGACAAGAAAAAATTCATCCACTACAAACATCTATGTAAGCTCTATTCTCTTACCTGTCTGCCTGTTGTCGGAATCTGAACTACTGCCAGACAGATGTTTACCTCAATTGCGAATTCCATGCTTATACACCAATGATTTTGAGGCAATACGGCCTGCCTTTAGGTGTAACGTACAAGAGCCAGTCAAGTCTTTGAAAGATTGTTGTTGATGTGTTAATCTGTGTTCTCACACCTGCAAAGATTGGTTACAAAACATCCCTTTTCAACGTTTCTTTTGTTTCTTCTCGTTGGCAGCATCTGTAGTGAGTAACAAGGAGAGATACGAGTTCCTTGCGGGTACAACTTCATATAAACACCTCTGAAGTATTTCTTTCTCGAATTCCTCACTGTTACTGTAATTTAATGCAAATTATTGAACTTGCAGATTGTGTTCCTGAGAAACTAAAAGCAGAGATCGCCTTGGAGGAATGGGAAAGAAGCATGACAGATGCAGGATGAAATGAAACACCGACGTAAACCGTGTGTCATGTCCTGGTTTATTGGCTCCATCTGCCAACTCTTTTTCCTTTCTTAGTAACCCCACTATGAGATTGCACATATTCCATTACTAGAATGTTTTACATTTTTAAAAAATTGCAACATTTTATCTTCGTAATTATTTTGTCAGTTTTTTTATCTTCGTATTGTAATTTGCCTACAAATAACTTTAGAAATCAGAGTTGAAATATTAGCAAAACAAGTGAAAATAAATATCAAGGAAGATTACAGAATAAACCAGTTAGCTTTTACTTATCAACTAATTATTATCAAGTACCGATCAACCAACTTAGCAAGGACACGTTTGTTTCTAAACCATTTCCGTCGTTTATTTAAGCATAATCTATAACATATCCACCGTATTCGTTATGTTGTAAATCGTAACACAGTAAGAAAATGTGCTTAGCATCAACATCAACTATGGTTAATCATGATTATGAATAAAAAAAAGGAAGAAAATTAGACAAGACAATAACCGCAGGAATACCATATTCATTATAAAAGAGTATCCAAAATAGTTCAGAATCCGAAAGCAAAAAGTAAAAATAAAAGGAAGCTACAGTGCTAAGAAGCTTCGCCACCTCCGATCAAGAACCCAGTTACGAGAACAGAGCTCCGACGGAGAAGAAACAAAGCTGCAACACAAACATGCGACCAAATACCATACTAAAGTAAAAAAACTAAAATTGTCTTTTGATTCAACTGCGGATGATAGAGTTTTCCTCAAGGTAGTTCACTTGGCACCCTTCTTGACGGCAGCCTTGGTCACCTTGGCTCCGGTTGGGTCCTTCTTGTCGACGCTCTTGATGACACCGACTGCAACAGTCTGCCTCATGTCCCTCACCGCAAAACGTCCAAGAGGTGGGTACTCAGAGAAGGTCTCAACAACCATGGGCTTAGTTGGAGTCATCTTCACCATACCAGCGTCACCGTTCTTCAAGAACTTGGGCTCCTTCTCGATCTCTTTACCAGAACGCCTGTCGATCTTGGTGAGGATCTCAGAGAACTTGACGGCAATGTGGGAGGTGTGGCAGTCGAGAACTGGTGCGTAACCGTTACCAATCTGACCAGGGTGGTTCATGATGATGACCTGGGAAGTGAAGTTAGCAGCACCCTTAGCTGGGTCATCCTTGGAGTTGGATGCAACATACCCACGCTTGAGATCCTTGACGGCAACATTCTTGACATTGAAACCCACGTTGTCACCTGGAAGTGCCTCCACAAGAGACTCGTGGTGCATCTCGACGGACTTGACCTCAGTGGTCAACCCTGAAGGAGCAAAGGTCACAACCATACCAGGCTTGAGCATTCCAGTCTCAACACGACCCACTGGCACCGTTCCAATACCACCGATCTTGTAGACATCCTGAAGTGGGAGACGGAGGGGCTTGTCTGATGGCCTCTTTGGCTCGTTGATCTGGTCAAGAGCCTCAAGGAGAGTTGGTCCCTTGTACCAGTCAAGGTTGGTGGACCTCTCAATCATGTTGTCACCCTCAAAACCAGAGATGGGGACGAAGGGGATTTTGTCAGGGTTGTACCCAACCTTCTTCAGGTATGAAGACACCTCCTTGATGATCTCATCGTACCTAGCCTTGGAATACTTGGGAGTAGTGGCATCCATCTGGAAACATATACAAAACGTACATTTGTTACCATCACAATACATCAATAAATCACAATAAGCAATGAAAAGCAGAGAGTAAATTCGTCACCTTGTTACAGCAGCAAATCATCTGCTTGACACCAAGGGTGAAAGCAAGAAGAGCATGCTCACGTGTCTGACCATCCTTAGAGATACCAGCCTCAAAACCACCAGTAGTGGAGTCAATGATCAACACAGCACAATCAGCCTGGGAGGTACCAGTAATCATGTTCTTGATGAAATCACGATGTCCAGGAGCATCAATGACAGTGCAGTAGTACTTGGTGGTCTCGAACTTCCACAGAGCAATGTCAATGGTGATACCACGCTCACGCTCAGCCTTCAGTTTGTCCAACACCCACGCGTACTTGAAGGACCTCTTGTTCATCTCAGCAGCCTCCTTCTCGAACCTCTCAATCACACGCTTGTCAATACCACCAAGCTTGTAGATCAAGTGACCAGTGGTTGTCGACTTTCCGGAGTCGACATGACCAATGACGACAATGTTGATGTGAAACTTCTCTTTACCCATAGCTACTTGTCAGATGAATCTGCAGAGATTAAACAATACAAAAACGATCAACAAAGTACAAAGAAATGATATTAATCAAATAGATGTTTCTTTACAAATAAAGCAATATCAAATTCATCTTTATGAAAACGAAGATGCAAAAGAAAAGCTGCTATCGGAGTCGAACCGATTTCTACCACAGAGAATTTGTGGTGCTCTATCCACTGAGCTAAGCGAGCTATAATTCATGAGATTCAAGAGATCCATAGCAAACAATCCGAGAGTTTTAACGACTTTGACACAAGACGAAGGCAACCATCGGATTGTTATGCAGATCATGAATCGCACATTCCAGATCAAACATATTAACTAGTTTCATCAGATAGATCTAACCAACAATCAATCGTCAACATAACAAGATCGATCCCGATGACTAAGAGAGCAGTATCAACATTTAATTCATCGATCAATAAGCAGTTAACGAAATATCAGAGAATCTAAAAACGATCTATCAACAAAAAGAATAGAATCCATGATGTATATGTACAGAAGCATCGAAGCTGAAGGATCGAAACTGTTTCAGCTAAGATCGGTAGAAGAGAGACGAGAGGATTACCTCAGTGCAGCGGCTAGGTTGAAGAAAGATCGAGATAGTGGATGATGGAAGAGTGGATACGTGTTTATATACATAGGGGATGGCTCGAAAGAAAGGTAGGGTTTTAACATAATATCTTATGTACAATTACAATCATACCCTTGCTCCGCCGTTAATACTCGGCTATTTTGTGATTGTGTTAAGGTCGGTCATACTTAGCTTCGGGCTCAAGTTGACTAATGTGAATGTTTGATCCAAACGGAACCCTACACAAAACATCATTAAAAACAAATCAAAAACATCAAAATGCTCTTTTAGTTAGGTCTGATACTTATTATCTGAAATCCGGATTCGATCCGGAGGGACCAAATCCGGATCCGGATAGTAAAATGTTGGATCCATCATAACTGGATCCGGATATCTAAACTTTTTAGTCCGGATATCCGGATCCGTAATTTTTATTAATAAATAATTTTTAAAATAGTAATACTCATATATAAAACTAATTTTATTTATTATATTTTCATTTTATAATAGTATATATAATTTTTATATAAAATTTGTAATAATATACATAAAATAATTAAAAATATTATATACATTTTATTTTTAAGTTATTATTAATATTTTATATAATTTAATATTATTTTTATTTATTTTAAGGTTCCAAATCCGGATTCGGATATTCACCGGATATTACAATTTTTTAGAAGGATATCCGACACCCGGATACCCGAGAACCCCGGATCCGGATAGGCGGATAAGGATAGTAAAATCTTGGATCCGCCGGATAAGCATCCGAATCCAGATATCTCGAAATACTCTGGATACCCGATCCGTTCTACCCCTACCTTTAGTCATTAGTCACTAGGTTCTCGGTTAAACTCTGGTTCAATATTATGGTTCTTCTGTTTTACCGGTTTACAATCTGTTTGAATATTTTAAAATTTTGGTTAATTTCGGTTCAATTACTTTTATTTCAAAATCAACTAATATTTAAAAGAATTTCGTATCCATTAGGTTTCAGTTTGGTTTGATTTGATTAATTTAGATTAAAAAATTAAAAAATTCATTTTTATATTAAATATTAGATTTTTTTGATTTTTAAATAAATATTTGGATAATTCGTAAAATTTTAAATATTTTAGATAAAAATAATCTACTAATTCGTGTTTTTGAATACTTTGATTTATAAATGATATTTTAAAATTAATTGATTATTTTATAACTAAATATATTTAATATTTATAAGTATATAAAATATAGTAAGGAAATTTTAATATCTATTTGGTTTTCAGTTTTGTTTTGGTTCCAAAAATGTATAATCTATTTGGATAACTGATAGGATCCAAACTTAAATTAAACTTTGTTTTTCAGTTGGATTTTGTCCTAGATAAATGTATGTGTGAGACCTATATTCCTTAATCAAATTAATTGAAATATTTAGAACGTTAGTAACCATAGACTATACATATTATAAGCTGTTTAATGAAGTAATATGCTAGCACCTACTATCAAACCATGGTCGAGTTATTTTCATGATAGAAAAGATTGCCAAAAACTTTATGCTTTACCGATAAGCAACATATCCTCAGCTAGCTTCCAATAATGTAATAAAACGAGCTAAATCAACTACAATGATACACGTTGACCAAATTACTTCAACTCATTAGACTCATTAACCAAGGCGATGATTCAACTTAGAGAAAGAGGATTCAAGAAGGTAAGAATGAAAACAAATACGAAAATCAATATCCGCAGAAATGTCACCATATCATAACGTAAAATCCAAAAAGTCTAAAAGTTCAGATAACAAATGAAACGCAAAAACAAGGATGCTTTTGTGCGACGCAACTCCGCCACCTCCGATCAAGAACCCAATTACGAGAATTACGTTCTGACGGAGAAGTGACGAAACTGTAACACAAACAAGCAACAACGTACCAAACTGAAGTAATAAAACACACAAAGTTCTTTAGTTCATCTGCGGTTGATGATGATAGAGTCTCGATTATGATAGTTCACTTGGCACCCTTCTTGACGGCAGCCTTGGTCACCTTGGCTCCGGTCGGGTCCTTCTTGTCGACGCTCTTGATGACACCGACTGCAACAGTCTGCCTCATGTCCCTCACAGCGAAACGTCCAAGAGGTGGGTACTCAGAGAAGGTCTCAACAACCATGGGCTTGGTTGGAGTCATCTTTACCATACCAGCGTCACCATTCTTCAAGAACTTGGGCTCCTTCTCAATCTCTTTACCAGAACGCCTGTCGATCTTGGTGAGGATCTCAGAGAACTTGACAGCAATGTGGGAAGTGTGGCAGTCAAGAACAGGTGCGTAACCATTACCAATCTGACCCGGGTGGTTCATGATGATGACCTGGGAAGTGAAGTTAGCAGCACCCTTAGCTGGGTCATCCTTGGAGTTGGATGCAACATACCCACGCTTAAGATCCTTGACGGCAACATTCTTGACATTGAAACCCACGTTGTCACCTGGAAGTGCCTCCACAAGAGACTCGTGGTGCATCTCAACAGATTTAACCTCAGTGGTCAACCCTGAAGGAGCAAAGGTCACAACCATACCAGGCTTGAGCATACCAGTCTCAACACGACCAACTGGCACCGTTCCAATACCACCGATCTTGTAGACATCCTGAAGTGGGAGACGGAGGGGCTTGTCCGAGGGCCTCTTTGGCTCGTTGATCTGGTCAAGAGCCTCAAGAAGAGTTGGTCCCTTGTACCAGTCGAGGTTGGTGGACCTCTCAATCATGTTGTCACCCTCGAAACCAGAGATGGGGACGAATGGAATTTTGTCAGGGTTGTATCCAACCTTCTTCAAGTAAGAAGACACCTCCTTGATAATCTCATCGTACCTAGCCTTGGAATACTTGGGGGTTGTGGCATCCATCTGCAACAAGGAAACAAATACACCAGACAAATTTGTTAACACCAAACCATAGGAGTAAAACCATAAAACAGTAAAATCACAGTAAGCAAAGAAAACTGAGTAATTAACTCACCTTGTTACAGCAGCAAATCATCTGCTTGACACCAAGGGTGAAAGCAAGAAGAGCATGCTCACGGGTCTGACCATCCTTGGAGATACCAGCTTCAAAACCACCAGTGGTGGAGTCAATGATCAGCACAGCACAATCAGCCTGGGAGGTACCAGTAATCATGTTCTTGATGAAATCACGATGTCCAGGAGCATCAATGACGGTGCAGTAGTACTTGGTGGTCTCGAACTTCCAGAGAGCAATGTCAATGGTGATACCACGCTCACGCTCTGCCTTAAGTTTGTCCAACACCCATGCGTACTTGAAGGACCTCTTGTTCATCTCAGCAGCCTCCTTCTCGAACCTCTCAATCACACGCTTGTCAATCCCACCAAGCTTGTAGATCAAATGACCAGTGGTGGTCGATTTTCCAGAGTCGACATGACCAATGACCACAATGTTGATGTGAAACTTCTCTTTACCCATGGCTAATTGTCAAGCAAATCTGCAGAGATTAAACAATACAAAAACGATCAACACAGTACACATATATCAATATCAAATCTCAAAATCATTCATCATAGTAAGCTGCTATCGGAATCGAACCGATTTCTACCACAATAAAAAATCATGAAATCCAAGATGCATACAAGACGAAGATATTGTCGGATCTTATTTTGCTGCTCTCGAATCATCAGTTCACAATACACACTGACTATAGAAATCACACGCATCTTAACATCGTACGCTAGCTAGTTCACCCAAATAGATCCATCAGCTATCCATCACATGATACAATACATCATACAAGCTCAATTCCAGAATCAAGAAGCTCTACCAACACCAGATTAACGATTCTAAACGATCCTCTATCAACAACGAGCATCAAATCCAAGATTAAACAATAAATCTGCATAAATTAATTGTAAGCGAGCTATCATTCATCGGATCCTGTTACAGCACTTCAGAACAATCCGTTCACAATACAAAATGAGTACTGAAAATCACACGCATCTTAAAATCGAAAGCTAGCTAGTTCACTCAAAAGAGATCCAATCAACTATCCATCGCACGATACAATACATCCTAGAAACTCAATTCCACAATCAAGAAGATCTACGCCAATAGATTAACCGATCCTATCAACAACAAGCATCAAACGTCAAGGAACTCAACAACGAGAACCTATCGAGAACCGTTTCGAACGAAGATCGAGAGAAGAGAAAGAGGAAACAGATCTTCTATGCGTACAGAATGCTTACCTCAGCTAACGCGATATCGATGCGGCAGAAGATCTAGGGAATGAAGAAGAGTGGCACTCCGGATTATTTATAGTGCTGACGCGAAAGAAAGAAAGCTAGGGTTTAAAGATCATATCTTACGCACAATGACAATTATGCCCCTGTATCTCGTCCTCCTTTTTTTTTTTACCTTGGTCGGTCGTTAAGAAAAAAAGAATACTGTTATTTTTTCCCTCCGGTAATTTCTCAATACTTACCCATTGACCCGTCCATATGACGTAGTACCAAAATTACAATAATGCCCTCAGTCATGTTTATCTTAGCATCTCATTTCGAAGAACATATCGTTGTAGTGTTAGTGGCTAATAGTATAAATTAGCCATGGTTAATGTGTTTATGAACTACCAGTAATGTCATAGATTAACCTCAAAATTTTCATGACAATGGAAACAATTTATAAAAAAAACATAACTGTCCCATTCCACGAGCAATGTTTCAGGCCAAGTAAAATCAGAAAAACTCCAGAGGACCAGAGACTAAGGCAGGAGGATCTATCACTACGCGGCTCGCCTTGCCGTCTGCATAAAGCTGAGGCAAAGCGTTAGCCTCCTTTGCAGTAACGCCTTCTGCAGTCCACAACGTAACATGCGGCCATTCGTTCTTGGAGACTATGGTCTCTCCGTCCACGGATCCGACGTGGGCCGTAAACGCAGCCATCTTGTCGTTGAAGATGAGCTCGGTGAGCTCTACGGGTACTTCTCTGTTTAGGTGCTGACCGTATCTTGCTACAGCTGCTACTCCGTGGCTTCTCTTGTGGGCGAGTGTCACGTGGGCGCGTTCGAGTTTTTCTTCTATGCGGTGCTTCTTCCCTTCTAGGAAAGATCTCATTGTTGGGTTTGATGCGGCCAACTGATAATAAAAAGAAAACATCTATTAAGAACAAAGTCCACACAGAATCTTGAGTTTTAATAGAGGAAAAAATAATTGAAGAGTTTGTCTAAATTATCTTCGATGTGATAGAACGTGAAGGCATCTTTATAGGGTAGCTTAAGAGTCTTGTTACCTTTTCAAGAAGACTGTGGACTTGAGTAACGGGTAAGTTGATGGCAGCGAAGACAATAGACCCATGTTTTGTTTTCTCTGAGCTTGGTGGTTTGTATTCACCCTTTGCTATTCTTTTTAGCTCTTCTCGCACGTGCTGAACCGCAGACTCAAACGGAACCTGAAAGGTGCAAACCAGACATCATGTGTTGAGGGAAATCGAAGCAGTTACAATACCAAAGCATGGGACTCTGGCTTTTTCTTGTGACATCAATGACAGAGGATATCATACTTTACCTGAATAGAATTGAGATACTCGGAATTTGCAGCTAAAGTATTGCGCAGCTGCTTCTCCCATTTAGTCCACTCCGCTGCATAGGTTCCTTTCGTGGACTCAAGTCTACAACAACAACAAAAATAAGAGAGAAAGCAAAAAGGTCAGAACAACCAAACTAAAGCTATAGCTGATGAGATGAAGGGAAAAAAAAAACTGTAACACCAACAAGAAAAAATGTCTGTGAGCACACTCTTTCATAGGATAATCTATCTCCTGAAACATGATTTAAGTGTACATGTAATCACAGGTTAAACAAACATGAGTGTTTTTGGCGTCTTCCTCGTTAGTTTTTGCTAAATATAATACTAACAAGTTTTACTGGTTTCCAGCAAATACTTCAGTTTGACATAATTAAACTTATAAAGTCATGTAATTGGTTAATGGTTATGTTGGCTACTCACCTCCCATGCCTTCTACTGTGGAGCTGGAACAAGTCTATGCCCTCTTCAATAATTGATTTAACCGGATCAGGTAAAGGACTCCTGTGATACGCACAAAGAGATGTTACTTAAGTTGTTTTGGTAACCAAATGGATATAAAGCCGCAATTAAAAATATACCTTTCTGATCGCAACAGTGGCATCTTGACGAGGGAGCCAAATCTATCAATCAATTCACTCTCAAATTCTTTGCGACTCTGAAAGTTAAAAGAAAACAGTTCAGATAAATGTGGGATCCAATAACGTATCTGCATAAAGAACAGTTGGGCGTATGTGATATATATATATATATACCTTTCCCTCATAAAGGTGGTAGAACATCAATAGCACATAGCCTGCATTTGAAGATGCCTTGTCGAGATTCCCCTAACAAAATTCATTTCAGACAAAAAGTAACAATAGCTTGTTAACAAATACAGGTTCGTGATCAAAGTTGGATGATAAACTGTTGTATAAGATGCAACTGCATACCGGATGGTTAACTCTTTGAAGTACACGGATCATGAAAACAGCCAAGGCATCAAGTGAATACGGATTTGACTCGGTTCCTGTAATGTAAAAAACAATTGCAGAGAGTACATAAGATGAGCCGATGCATTAAATCATCAAAGCATTGGTACATAGTTGCATACCTTCAGAATCAGGAACGACTGGAACTGCAGAAGTCCTAGTTCTCCTACACATGTCTTCAATCTAATAGGAAAACACAATAATTATACTGAATTGAGACTTGTTAAGAGGCACAGACCGTGGAAAAGATATCAGTTCATTAACTAAATGCTGATATGGGTACTCTCTAAAGGTAACTAGTTACACAATACAACCTATCCATGTATATGTACTAAAGGCAGGTTAATACAAAAAAAAAATATTTTCAGTCAACCAAGTAACAATGATATAGGCAACAAAGCAACTTAGTATGATTGCAACAATATTTGTAATGTTTCTGATAAGAATCTACTCGATAATAAGCCAAACTCACTCTAAAATGACCCCGAGATGCTAGCTTATAAGAAGAGGGTGATTGTAACAGACTCTCAGCGTAGGACTAGATACCTGTCTCCAGACGTCTTCATTTGGGGCATTTTTGTCAGCCAGCATGATTGATTGAGGCTTTTTACGACGTTCATCAGCAACCTTTGGCCAATATTTTCCTGTCCATGATGTAGTATCATGTGGAGTAATAGCAAAACTGAGAGACCATAACAATTTTGAAAAAAAAAAATCCCGAATTATAAAATACCTTTGACAAGATCACCCATCAGAGTATGCACTGGCCGATCATCTCCAAGGCCTCCTTCGGCGTTCAATAACTCCTTACAAAGTGCAGATTTAGCACATCCAGGTATTCCTGAGAACACATTAGAGATGATTCTTAACACATTACATCCCTCTTTTATTATTATTATCTGAATTACCAAAACAATCAACTAAGTTTCTATGAAAAATGTAAGAACGACCACCATCTTTAAACAATTTAACAAAGGAATACCTGGAAAGAATACAATTAATCCCTCATCCTTCTGGACAGCTTCCTTCAAAGCTGGCTCAGGAGTCGCTGGTGCCACTTCCTCCTTCTTGACAAGATCACCCTCTTCATCTAGATCACCGTCAACAAGGGCCAAAAAGTCCTCAGCTCTCACTAGATTCCCAGCAGACCCTATCAAAACTTGATTCTTTGGGCTCCGTTTAGCGTACTGCTCCAGGAATGGCTCAGCTTCGCTTAGATATATTGATGATGATAGCTGCTTATTCCCACACTTTCTTTTTATGTGAGCAGCCCTGAATATTAAAAGAAACAGAGAGATGCTAAACCTTGTTGCGAGAGTTTTAAATACACATTCAAACGCTGAAGTGTATGAGGTTAAGTCTAGATGTGTAGAGTAAAAAGTGATTTTGGTACCATTCATCAAGCATCTTGCAAAGTTCTTTCTGCTTTCCATCAGAAGTACCCCATATTTTCATTTGCCTGGACACACAAACAAGAATAATTTATCGAAATAAATAAAAATCAAACTAAGCTTGATAACATCAAGAATCCCTAAAAGCAAACTACAGCTTGATATTCACAATCAATAACTACTCTCCACATTTTTATTTACAATTCAAAGCATGTTAACCAAAAAAACCAGGATTGCCAAAGCCATCACTCTCTCTATACATCTATGCATTCATATGGAGAAAGCAGCTCACCTAAGGTAATAGGCTTTGTAAGCTGCCGGCCCCTCTTTAAATAGAATTGATAGGCCATTGCGGATCAGAAAGGTTCTCAACTGTCAAAAGAATCGAAGACATGTCCAGCATCACGATAACAATGCAGCAAAAGAGGAAGCAAAGGGCAACAAACCAAAAATCCTTCTAGCCAAAATACCTTCTGGAGAAAAAAAAGTACCTTATATGTAAGAAACTTCAATTTGATCATTAAGTTAGCATCATCATCAGCCAAACCATCTTTTCCATGTCGACCACTGTTTTCACTGGCATCTTTGACCCCATCATCAATGCTTCTCAGAGCTATCGGATCCCTCCCTTTGTTTGACTTGAACAAATTAATATCAACAAAGAAACCTACAACAGAAACTCTAGAATCAGTAACAAATATAGTTAAACGAAAGATTGAAATGGTGGTGTTTCAAAAAAGAAAGATTGAAATGGTCTATCTATATGTCCAATTATTCTCTCGAGACCAATGTGTGCTACCACAACAAATAAGTCTGACACGTCCAGGAAAATTTAACTTCCTAGAAAAGTTATTTTTCACAAAGACTAAGAACTGCAGTAAGAACTTCAGTAAGAACTTCATAGTTATTGTCTTTAAGAACAAAACAAAAGAATAAGTAGCAAAGAATGTTTACCTCGATATAAAGGCCACAAGCCAGGCGTGTGCCTGAAAAACGGTAATTGTATAGTTGAGAAAACAGAAATCAATCTTTTCTTAGTTCGATTCGATCAAACTAAAAGACATAAGTAACTAGCGAAGTGTTCAAAGATAACCTCATCTCTTTCTGGTAACGTCTAAATCCTGAATCACTGTGCACATGGACAACCAGTTTATAAAATAGGTTGTCCGGTGACACTTCGTTAGCTTTATTAAAATTATGGTAGCATTTGAATGCGGCTGGAAGACGTTTTTCCTTCATCAAGCGTATCATTTCCTGTTGAATGCAAATACTCAGTTGCTCATTAAAAACACATAAAAGAATGGAAACTGGAAAATACTAACGACATGAAAGAAAGATATATACAAAATCATAAAGCTCAAGCTACCTGTAATTTGCTAGTAGAATAATCTGCAGGCTGAGATTGCAGGAATTTTGTTACAACAGATTTGTCAGCATTTTTTGAATGAGAATCTACGGATTCATCTCCAAACCAGTCCAAGTCACTGGGGCAAAAGCTTGGGCCAACACTCTTTAAAAGTGCTTTTATTTGCTACAACACCCACAAAAAGGCCCCTCTCGAATGAGAAATCTTTACTAAGAGATGACAGCAACCAAAAAAAACACTACAAATGTTTTCGAACCTGTTCCTCGTTAGATCTATGTGCAGCACATATCTCTCTTAAACTGAGTCCCAAATCAAGATTAGCTGAAATATTGGGGCAAAAATATTTTAAAATATACATGGACTTGATAGAGTGGAAAATTATGATACAATCTCAGAAACTAAATAATGATAAGATGATTCACCTCCATCAAAGGGTGGCGGGGGATGATCTCTCAAGACATTTTCCATATCTCTGGCGCTACCACTGCTCACGATACGCGCCACAAGACCCTCTAATATCTCACCCTGCACCTTCACATGGTCCTTGGAGGCTGCTTATTTTCATCCAAAATCACTCAATTAACTTCATCAAGTTGAATTCTTTGGAAAAACTAATAGGAATTCTCAAAAAGAAAACACATGACAAGAAAAAGGACAAAAACATTACCTGGGATTGATATATCAGCTACTTCATCAAGAGCTCTACAGACTGAGGTTGCTGTCCCTTCTTCACAGAGTGCATCAAATGCGGCAAAAAAAGAGGTCACTGATTTCCTTCACAAAAATACACGCAACCACGACTGTTAATGTACACAAAAATCCTTTCAACAGTGTGTGCATCTAATCACATCAAGCTGCTCCTAGTAGAACCACAAAATCTCTTAACGTTTGATATTCATGGAGTTAGACTAGTAAATACATCAACCAGATTCTATCAGCATATTCTTACTGTAGTTAGGTTGAGAAAGCTGACAGGGGCATGCATATTTCAAGCTATCTAAACAAAATATCAAAAAGCTAACTAGAGGAACACTGAATGCTTGTAACAAAACATTAGCTAAATGTTAACAAAGTTACCTTGTGGAAAACAGCCAAACGTGATTTGTTGGTAGACGCCATTTCCGGCAAAATACAATTATTTCGGAAGTTGAATAGAACTTGGGCTTACCATTACCTAACTCGGTAACAGCCGTCACAACCACTGCAAGATGCAAATCAACATTACTTAACTAGACGACTTTAGAAGGCTTATTTGACATCTATCATATATTATATATTTTTGAAAGGCAATGGTTCTGAACATCTATAAAAGAGAAATACTTCACCATAATCATCCAGTGGGCGTTGACCATGATCACCAAGAACAGCTGTTACCAGTTCCATAGATATACACATGCGATTTTTCTGGCAAAAGATAAAATATTATGAGATATCCTGTTCTGGTAAATGATTAAGCCTTGATCATTTGAGAATTTTGATTGCCTATGGTTCTGTCCATGGAAATACCTCAAGAAAATCATTAAATTCTGCCTCCTTCTTTACCGCATTAGTTCCCCAAGCCTCCCTAAACATCCGTGAAAGAACGAAAACACCAACCGCAGTATAACTGCAAATGAAGCATTCAAGTTAGCATGTGAGAGAACCTTTTAGAAGCCGCCGTCTCAAATGGCAAGCGCCAGAAAGATCCATATAACAGCATCAAAAATGAAAAGAAGAAAAAAAGAATATAAATGCATTTGTTTCAACACAATGTTTTTAAAATCTGCCTCCACTACAGCTTTTATATCCATAAGAAAGACACTCTCATCAGAAACCAATATACATCCAGAAGAAAGACATAAGAAATACCGTTGGACATGACTAATTCTTAAAACTCAAGGCGGAGGAAGTGATCCATTCTCTTAATGAAATTAATGAAAATCATAAACCAAGTCTAAAGCTTGAGTATGGGTTTATTCACTAGTGGTTTTCCTTTTGTCTAAGATCACCTATGAAAACCTCGTCATGAATATAGAAAGTAATATAGAAAACTGAAGCTAGGAATAAATGAGCTTACATATTACCAAAACTGTTCTTTGCATATGCTCCACCACCGTGACCAGCATACATAAAGAGAGAGCCTGAATGCTTAAGAGATACCTATAAAGGGTGAGTTACAAAAACTCAGTAAACAGCTAGAACCTCAGAGTGTCAACAGAGGTATTCACATATAGAGTGTACGTAATGTTATTTATACCTCCAGCGTTGCCAACCCCTTAGATACCATCTCAATCATCCGTGTTCTTATCTGCCAAAAGCAAAGATAAATGCAACATGAATACAATCAAACTAACAATTAGCCCTACAAGAACTTGTGAAAGCTCACCTCTTGGTCCGTCTTTTCGTTCTCAAACTTTGGATAGAAAGTGGCTCTGATCTGAGCCTGACAATAAGTCGACTTGTCCACACTAAAATCTTCCAGGAACTCACCTTTATAGAATTTTCTCTGATTGACACTAACTTTTGATTCACTAACGGTTCCATATGACTTAGGCTTCCATACTTGAACACTAGTGTTGCTTTCCTCAAGACTCAACCCACCAAACTGGTTGTTCACTGCTTCTGCACTACTGGATCCAGATGGACGATCCATCTTCGGCTTTACTTGCCACTTCTGATCAGCCTGAGCTCGCTTTTTCTGCCAACCACAAACAAAAGGCCAAGTCCTCAACTCTCAGTAACCAGAGAATGAACAACACAAATAGTTAGTTATAGTAGTGCACAAAGAAACTAACGTTCTATTCACGGCACATTATAAACGAAGCAATCAAAAACCCTAAAGGTGCAGACTTTAGACAGATGATAATAGAAATTAGATTAATTTGTGAAATTGCTAAAATAAAGGATATAAATTTATGGAAAAATTGTAGAAACAGAAGTAGCCCACCTGCTTTTTAGGCATGTCCGACGAAGAAGATTGAACTGAGGAGTTGAAATAAAGATGGCGAGATGAGGTAACGTAGGGAGAAGATGATCGGAGAAGAGAGGAGGAGAGAGAGAATGTCAAGAGTGTTCTGCGTGGGACCAAAGACATCCATCCACACGTGGAATCTTCTAGTGCAGACCACGTAGAGATATCGGAGATGGGAGTCTCTCCAACAACAAAGCGGTGAGGTTTTGTTTAACTGGCAGGAAGGAAGACGGAGCAGCTTGTAGAAAGTGTTCTGGTGCGGTGAAGAGCACTGTAACGAAGATGGTCACGGTAGTTAATGGGCCTGATGTGGGCCATGTTTTGTTGCCGTTGGACTAGAAGAGCATCGGAAGAAACAAACTTCGAATGTGAATGAATGACGGCTTTATCAGATTTAAAGGGATTTTTTCGGTTAACCGTCCGGTTCACATGAACGAAAACATAACCAAATTGATCGAATCTCGGTTCGATTTGATCGGTGCGGTTATGAATCCCAAGGCTATTTGGAAGAATTGTATCAGCATATACCATTCTCCATTATTTAAAAAAATATCATTACAAATAAATAATATTTTTATTATTCTAAATAAAAAATTAATATCGTTTGAAATTTGTGATCTATCACATAACAATGCATTTTTATTGATATATATATATATAATCAAAATAAATTGTATGTAATCATTCATCTTGTTTTTTATTTCTTTTTAGCCATAATGTCTCAGACTTAAGATCTTTAAAATGTTTTTTTCATTAATATGATATTTACAGTTTAGCAAAAAAAAATTTGTCTAAAAATATGTAATTTTAATATCTATTATTATAAAAAAGGGTTTACTCCCTCCTAAAGCATGCCACGTCGGATCCATGTAAGAAATTCGTTCAACATGCATGCGACACGTGTCCTTGGCTGGTGAAACTCACCGTTTCATTTATTTCTGACTGTGATGGGCTTTGGTCGTTTAATTTAATGTGTTTGGGCTATATAGAACTTAGGTTTGGTCCTGGATAGACCTTAACACTGGCCTTTCTCTTGATCGAAAGTCATCCTCTATGTAACTCCGCCGACATGATCGCAGCTTCTCACCATCGAAGAAACATAGCCTGTTCAACTTACCGGACATGATAACTGGAGACGTTACGGAATGAGGCTCGATCGAAGGGTCAGCTTTAACGCAATCATTAACAGTAGCTTGGAAAAAGTCTCATGAGATGTCGCTTGCATTACTTCCTTTCGGTGAATCTTCGACTATAAAACGGTATGTTCTATCATCTCAAAATTATCAGTCCAATCTTCTTCAACCACTGGTCGGGCTACCATCGTTTGAGACATGATTTCTGTTTGGTTTGCTTATTTTGTTCATGTATTGTAGCCAACACTCATGCAAGCCACCGTCCGAGGTTCACCGTCTGGACACCTTCAAGCTTCTCTGATAAAGGTATGTTCTGTCCCGTGAAAATCATTAGTTCAGTCTTCACATTAACTTATAAGAATCCCAAAACGTGTTCTTGAAAGATTCGACATTAATCTTGACAACTTGGACACCAATGACCTGCTATAATGCTTGGATCCCTAGCTGAAGGTCTGATTCTTTAAACATATCCCATCAAAATTTCTGATTTTGTTTTTACCCTCTGTCTAATAATCAACACCTTTTTAATACAATCTGATCAACCGATTCTACTTACAACATCTTTTTATATGTGTTTTGATGATTTTAACATTTAGTTGCTTAGTTTTTTGTGTAATGGTCAATAGCATCTTCTTCTGTTTTGATAAGCTAAAGCTCTGACCTTATGTGATTTATTTTTGTTTTCGTGTTTCTCGGTGTTTCGATGTGGCTTTGACGAGATGTATATAGCTTAATCTAGCTGCTAAGTGTGCACATCTTCTCAGTTATTTGCAGGTTTTAGTTTTTTTTTGATGTCTATAGGCTCTTCTTATATGATGTTTCATTATGTCTTACAATAAATGTTTTCTTTCCTCTGCAGATGTAAAAAACATCTGATTCTCATACATTGCAAAGCCTGAAAAGTAATATACATACATCAACTCTTTATTGCTTTTCATATTCAATTTTAAGAGACATTACCAAAGGACATTCTTTGGTGGTCTTTTATGTGACAAGTTGCTTGGGTTCTTCTCGATAAAGCAATAAACTTTGTTCTGTTTTTTTTTTTTAAATCTTTGATGATTGGCTTAGTTTTGCAGATATCTGAGATCTTATAACAACGCATGGATATCTGAAGGATACCATCAAGGTTCGTTTCATGGCTCTTAAGCTTCAAATTATACGTTATCTTACCATCTCTGTAGAAACACATAGTTTGTATTAGGCTACAGAAGATGCCTCTCTTCTGCACTTAGCCATTAAGTTGATCCTTTTGGACTACAAGTCTACAAGTCTGCGTGTTGGAGACGAACGAATTTGAATTTCATAGGGAATTTAATATTGTGAGATTGAGGCAGTGTCTCTTGAGCTTTATGACTGGGATCTGGAATTAACCGAAGGCTATAGTTGCTCTGTAATTTTTTTTTCTCAATGTCTAAAAACAAAACTGAAGAAGTGAAGTTATAGAAGCTTTGCAATGTTTGGAGTTTATTTATTAATTTACAATATTCATTTTTAGATGGATTATCTTCCTTTTCTTCTTCGTCGTCCGTTTGTTAGAGACACACACTAAGGTTGATAAAAAAAAAAAGACAGACACTAAGGAAGTTTACTTTGCCTTTTAGGATATGGACTTGGCCACTTTTAGTTTTTAAAATATTTATTATTTCGTGCATAATATTTTTTATGACAAATTTCACCACGGTTTGTTTTGTCGATGTTGTGTGACAATGTCCTCAATCTATTGGCATAAACCTAATTGTGTTTGAAGAGGACTAAGTATTTTTAATTACTGATTTGTTTTAGTTTGAAGTGACGATAAAAAATTCCATCGTCACTTGAATGATGTTTTACAAACATTCAAAGAGGCCAAATGAGTTTTCTCATAGATGAAATAGGTCAACAGAAAAAGATTTAGTTTAGGTTTGGCTCCTACTAATTATATGAATTGGTTCCAAAATCTTTAGATTCAAAAAATTTGGAATAGAACCGGAACTGAACTGAAATCAAATTAAAAGTTGGAATAAATAATATACTTATAAATATTAATTATATTAGTTTTTAAATAATCAAATAATTTTAAAATACTATTTATAAACTAAAATATCCAAAAAATCAAATGCCATAATATTTTTTGGCTAAAACCAGAAAATCGAATATTTAAGCCAATGAAACCCAATTTTTTTTACTTTTAACCTCGATTAACCAAAAATATAGAACTGACCGGTATCCAAAATTATCTCAGATATTAGTTGATTTCTAACTTTGTTACTGAATCAAACTGAAATCAAACCAAAACTTTTATAAACCTGAATGGATCTTAAATCTCTAGAACCGAACCAAAACCGGAACATAGAATCGAATGCCCATGACTAAATGAAACACCAGAGATAATTTTCATAAAAGTATTTCAACTTAATTTTATTAAGCTTTTTGGTATCAATATTTTTTTGTTACAAGCTTAATACTTTAATTAATTATTAAATTTGTTTTAATACACTAAATTTTATACTATAATTATTCTTAATACACAATTTATTTCAATCAAAAATATTTATAAATATCAAATAAGTTTTAAAAATCTCAAAAACAATTTAATGGTAAATAAGTCCATTTTTATAAGTATTCTGACAAGAAAATGTAAAGTTATTGTATTCAATTTAATGTGAATTATTTTAGAATACTAAAGCTTAACCATAATTATTTGTATGAAAATAAATTGATATATACTTGCATAGTCGAACAAAAAAAAATGTAAGATAATCCGATAACAAACAAAAAAATAACAGAAATGAAATTAGATAACTTATATTAAAATAAACAGATTAAAATATCCATATCGATATAATAGAAATAGAATATAACTTCATTAATAATTACAATAGTATTAAAAAATTTAGCTAACCTAACAAAACTGACATTGAGTCTTTTACAACAAACGATATCAACAGAAAAGAATGATAAAAATTACAAAAATTTATATGAATAATTAAAATAAAATCATTTAAATCAGAAACAAATGTCAAAGAAAAATATAATGAAATAAACTCCCGCGCGAAGCGCGGGCTTGCCCTAGTATATATATATACAGTAACTTTAAACATCAACTAAAATAAAACATGAAGAGTATCAAAACGTGTTCATTGACGTGTTAAAATAGAACACTCGACATATAAAATTCTTCCGATAAATTCACCATATATTTATTACATTTTATTGTCTCTCTAACATGTGTGTATGCTAAGTTGCTAACTAACCCTGAGTAACTTGATTAAGGGTTTTGAAGTGAACTGGTCAAAATCATTTAGTTAATATCACATCCAAAGAGAATCACACCACAACGTTGATGAGTTGGTGTTGAAGTACTTGTCTTCAAGGAATCCTAAACCATTGC
Organism: Brassica nigra; assembly: GCA_016432835.1. Classification (NCBI taxonomy): domain Eukaryota; kingdom Viridiplantae; phylum Streptophyta; class Magnoliopsida; order Brassicales; family Brassicaceae; genus Brassica; species Brassica nigra. The sequence continues at coordinate 69,722,328 of CM028247.1, forward strand.
TCTCTTCGTCGGAGCTGTTAATGAACTCATCGTTATCAAAATTTCCCAAGGAACTCTCAAAGGCCATCATGTTATGTTGTTCTTGGTTTGTTGGTTGGTCCATGCTGTGAATCAATTCTAGTAAACTTGATCTTTGAAACTGCATACTCACAATCTCCACTTGAGATTTTGCAAGCTCTGCTTGGAGTTCACTCACTTGTCTTTGTAGGTTGTATATGGCACCGGCACATCCGTAAACTGGATCTCTGATTCTAGCTTCGGCTTCATACACCAAACTGTTCACTGCATCAGTTCTTTGTGACTCGGGAAGTTCCTGTAACAAATGTCATGATAAACGTTATGATAAATGTTAATTAAGCTATAGTACTTTTGTATATGACCAAGAAGAGTAATTAAAGACCATCATTCTACAAGACTTTTTAAAAGATGTATGAAAAGAATGAATGTTGACAAAGACGACTGATTATATGTCAATATGTGTATATACGTTTTTATTAAATAATAAGAGTTTTTACTAAAAGAAAAAGAAAAAGGTTTAAGATACGTTGAACATGCGATGCACCTTTGTATGAAGTTTTTATTGACATTACAGAACAAGTACGGTCTTACTTTCACATGACCTATGAACCCATTTTTCGAAACAGCCATTTCACTAGGTTCCTAATTAGAACAAAGACAACATTACCATCTACTCTATTAATTATGTAAATATATATTTTAATTTAAGTTAAAAAATTTAGTATAGTAAAAAATATTATAATTATTACACCAGCAGTACTTAGTTAGCTACCTGCAAGAGCTTAATGATGTTGCTGGCTCCAAATACACGGTGGGCGATGCTGAACTTGGCTGGCTCCGTTGGAGGAAAGTACGGTGCCAAAACGCACTTCTCTCCGCAACGCCGCCTCAAGATTTTGCAAGCGGCGCATGGGCTAAGCACCACACGCGATGGTGGAGGAGAAGAGGCTGGAGAAGCGTAAATGATAGCGGCAGAAGCGTCACCGTTACCCTCCATATCAAGCATTATCAACTTAGGAGTAGTGTTTATTTTTTTTTGGTGGGGAATATAGAGAGGTGTATTTATAGGGAGAGAGACAAAATGAAGAGATCACGTGACATCAGAAGCTCGAGTTATAACGTCATATATTTTTGGTTGAAACATATGTAATCCCACTTTACTGTGGTTACTAAATTCCTTCCATGCTTTCAAGTTTCAACGGTTGCTTGACTTTGGAACAAATAGTTTCTTGATCTCTTCTTGATTTTTCTCCATGCTTAACTAGATTCCAATGAGACATTAAAAGTCCATAATAGCTCACATACATTGGTTAGTCTACGTACGGGTCTTATACTCTTAACGTCTAGATTCTAGAATGGTGCTTTTGCTTGTGAAGATTTTATCAAGAGACTCCAAGATCACAGAAAAGTATTCTAATTCTTTCTTTCTCAAGCTTGTGTAATCGGTTTTTAAATTTTTAACACAAAAGTTTAACATTTCAGAAATGAAGATAATACTAATCAAATATATGTTTAGAACGATGTGTTTTTAACCCAAAACTAATTGGTTACTTTAGTAACCATTCGAACTCCTGATGTAAGATTTTCTCTAATAACCAGAAAATATTGAACCAATTATAACTTTGTAGATTACTTAATGCATAGAAACGATATATAAATTCTCGTATGATAGTCAACCTTCATTTATTTGTCTTATCAAAGTTGATCTTTATTCACCGGTACTTGCAAGTCGTACTTTAAGTATTGGTAGCTAGTGAAATAGCAACACAAAATGCCAACTGATTGTTTTAGGTTGCCTAATTTTTGCTGAATTGTATTTTGTTTGTATTAACCAATATTCTTGGAACTTCTTTGTATTTTAGCTATGAATGACTTATCTCTCGAAGTGACGGTGTATTTATGAAAATTCCAAAAACACGCGACTCTTATATATTAAATGAAAACTGTGTTTAAGACTTAAAAGAGTCATTTATAAAATGATCATTTATTCAAGGATAGTAATATCAATTATTAATAAGAAAAAATTCAAAATCAATTAAATAGAAGAATGACACGTATAGTCACGTGGGATCACTAGTTATTGGGTGTGCTCTTGCTTCCACCTTCAACAGCTTGCTATCTCTCTACTATTACGTACTCTCAACTAAATCTCCAACACCTCTATGAGAATGACTAAAGATTTTTCTTCTTTTCTAGATGTATACTGTATATATTGCATCACACGTACGTGTATATCCACGCCCAGTTAGGTACTTTAGATGTTACTAGACATAAATTAAACATCGACTTTTTGATAAGTCTCTGAGTGGATGTTTCTTTTAACGTCTTTCGTTCTAGTGGAACTTATCTGAAGTATTATCTTTTTTTAAAACACAAAAGGGAAGTATCACTTTAGAATATTAATTATGCAAAAGTGTTACGTATGTAGTATCATAGTCTGATTCATGAAACTGGTCAAAGATTGCATCGTGTACACTAGGGAGATTGTTAGTTTGATTGGGCTCAATAAATGCATCAAATGCTACAAGTGTATTACAATAGTCTATATCATCATCCTGCGATCAAATCATTAAAATACCTTTTGTCAAATCATTTTCTTTGAACTATATATACGTGTTTAAACACACAATACTTGGTCTTTCAAGAATCTATTACACTATATTAGAATCTGTTAATGTTTCCCTCAAGAAAGGGGAAATACTAAAATGTTGCCAAGTGTTCGTACACCAAGTTACGTCCACGGGACTGTTGACAATGATTATCTACTCAAATCGTGGCATCTAAATATAGTCATGTTAACCTAAGTTTTTAAGTTTCTTGCGCACCGCATAAATGAATACGTCTGACTCATTAGTTGGCTATATATCGTTTCAACGATTCAAAAATTTCCTGGCCCATGATAGTATATTATATTGGCTTTTATGTATATACGATATAGTATATCCATATAAACCATTGCCTTAATTTGTCTCGCTTCATACAGCTAAGTTCTTTTTTTTTTTCAATATGATAGTGTTTCTTCTTTCTTTTGAAGCTATAATTACTTTGATTTTTCTTCTAGACTAAAGAAGAGAAAAAAATGTAAAAAACAAAAGTGACCCACACGGTATTGAAAGAAGAGTTGTTAACTAATGTCACACAGCCAATTTTCCACACAAAAAGAAAAAAAAGAACAGCTTCGAACTCTAACACGGTGTGAATGTGTTTCTTAAATGGCCACTCCACTTCTTCAGTCTCTCTTCGTCGCTCTAATCTCATGTTTCTCAAACTTTAGTTGCAAGAAAAATTGAAAAAGTACTTCATATAAAAGTAGTTTAAAAATAAAAGAAAGCTGGTTTAGTGAACCGCAAAAAGAAGATCCCTAAGCTAGAAAATTTGTCGAATAGCAATCATTTTGAACGACACTAGACTTCAAACTCTTTACTATCTTTGGAGTGCATCAAGGTTTTGCGGTATGATAGTCATAGATATACTTCTTTAAGATTAGGAAAAAAAAACCAATTTTATTAAATATTTTATTTTCATATAAGAAAAATGAATATCAAATTTTAAAATTGAATAAATACGAGTATAAAAAGTTACAATTATTCATTTACATGATCTGTGTATGATCCTAAAAATGACTATTTGCTTCGATCGAATTTCGTTTTAAGTTTTGTTGTTTTCTTTATTCACGTTTGTTGACAACACGTGGCCAACGCTCCAGTGTGGTTATCAAATGGATTCAATATCAACGGAATTGGCCTATACGCCAACATACTCTGGTGTGTGTGGTCTCCCTACATGCATCGTCAACACTATCCTGAAGTAACAACGATCGATAAAGAACACCGTGATTATCATATCGTCTAAGCTGAGGTGGTGTTCGTAACAAACACCAAGACCACAATTATGTAGTTTCATTTCCCTTCCAAGGGGGATTGATCACAAACCGAGGCTTTCAACAGTGACGAAGTAATGAGGAGGAACACTCGATTCCTTACCATTCATGAAAAAATCATCATTCACAAGGAATAATTTTTCCCTCTTATTCCTCTTCGTTCTTTTGTTTAGAGGAATAATGAACAAAACCATTCCTCGATAAATTTGAAAAGAACAAACATTCATTTTTATTCCCGTAATTTTATTTCTATACATTCTTTTTCTATTCGTTCATTTTGTTCTCCGGAAGGTTACCGGTCGGGGAGCCAGTGGAAAAAGCCCACCAACAAAAGATATCAAACCCAGTACCAAAAAATTAGTTTACTAAGCCCAGACCACAGAGTACAAAAGGCACATTAGAACTGAAGCCAGAGATGATCATAGAGATGCAATGGCATATGAATATGGTTCTCTGAATGTTATTACACTAACGCTCATGTTTTTTGAAACATTAGGTGGTTTGCTAATTTGTTTGATCCTTTGTTTTGTTTGACTCAAATCACTGGACAAGTTTAAATTTTGCAAATACTGAACGTAAGAGACTTAATAGTGAGAGAAATTGATTTATTAGACTGTTTTAACCAGTAAAAGCGCAACAGATTGTGCATCAAAATCCCAACAACGCCTAAAAGAAACACAAATCCACGAGTACATTAAGCAAACAAATGACAGAAGTTCAAATGCAATGCCAACCCTCCGATCCCCACCACACACATCACAGCTTAAGCATCAGCAAACCTGCAACCAACCAACAGAAGAATCATCAAACTCAGAATCATAACACCATTTCAACTTAAGATTTTACTTCCTACTCTGATTCAAAATTCATAAAACAACAAGTACCCGAGCTCAGAAAGCTTCAAGTGTGCCTCAGCGTAATCAGCGAAAAACGCTTCTTCATCCTGTCCACATTGTAACAATCAAACATTAGTTCCCTACACCAACTCAAAGAAAAGACAAAAGTTTAGAGAGAAAAGATGCATACAGCAGCGTATTTCTCAACAAGAGGACGGAACACAGGATCATCCAACAGAGCCTTGTCAGAGACAAGCTGAAGAAGACCTTCCTTCTCACCGGTCAAGAGCTCCCTGATCATATCCATATAATCAGTTAATAAACATATACACATTGTTTCATTATTAATAATGAAAACATATAAGATGGAGATACTCACTTGAAGTAAGAGTTGTCGAAAATAAGAGGGTTTGAAGTCCATGCACCTTCGAATCCAGACCTATCCTTGTGGCATCTTCCCTGTGAATGCAATCTCATTCATAAAACTGAAACCAAAAATAAAAATAAAGGTGTGTAGTGATGATATAGACAAACCAGAGTGTGGGCACCAGACAAAGCAACAATGTCCTTGTCAGACAAACCCATCTGCTTCGTAAACACCTGTCTCAGATGGTCACACCCCTTCGTAGCATCAGGGAGACGTCCCTCTGGTGGTGGCTGCGGCTTGTCCTGAACCCAAAATATATAAAACGTTAGTAAAAAAACTCAATCAAGTCAAGTCTCACAACATTTTTAATCTCATCACCAAAAATGTGGATTGCTTGATTTTGGGCTTAGCACTTAATGGGCCTTTGTTGCTAAAGCCCATATCCAAACATTAACTAACCTCTCTTCCAGGGTGGAAAGGAATCTCAGGTCCACCAGTGACTTCAACAGCCACAACACCAGCGAGCTGATGAAAATCAGCGAAGGAGATGGTAGGGAACTGCTCCCTGATGGGATCCAACAGCCTCAGAGCAATGTGGATACCACTGTTCGCTCCGTGACCTTGCTCGGCATCGAACCTCATCGTTCCGAAAGGACCACCAGTCCTCGATGCACAATCGAATGTTCCGGCAGAGTGCCATCTAGAAACCAGAGAAGATCAGACAACACAAACCAACACAAGATACTACTTGTCAAACAAAACGGTTTAAATTAGATTTTACTTACGCGAGGCGGACCATGATTGGTGCACAGTTCTTCTCAGCGATCAAACCTCTGAGCTTCCTCTTGCACTTCTCGATAGCCTTCTGGTAATCTTCGCTAACGGTTGGGTAGCTCTTCGTCATCTTAAAAACCTGAGATCCAAAACAACAAATCTAAGACAAGATCAAATCTAATAACCTACGTTCTTAACACAACTCTAACTACATCCAAACCACAGAACACATAGATAACGTTGACTAAAGTCAACCACATTAACGGATCGAAGATCTACTATGATAAACACACATCCTTCATAACGATGATCGAAGCGTATTTGATTTACCTTTGGGAGAATGCGAGTGGCTGGCACGAGGTGAACACGAGTGTTTTTTTTTTTTTTGGTCTGAAGCGTTGAGGAGACGGAAAGTAGAAGAAAATATATAGGGGTTCTTGTCTGAAGAGAACGGTCTATTAGTAGATGCCGTTAGATAACGGACATCGTGTGGTCAATATTGGTTAACGTGATCAACGGTGAGGATATAATCAGGGATTTTAAATGGACGGTTGGATGTTGGGGTTGGTGGAGTATATGTGGGAAAAGAATAGGGCCGACGATCTATTTCATAACTAACTAATCATCCCACCAAACTATCCCTAAATATCCATGATTTGGAAATTATAAACTTATTTCTCCATGAATTAACAATTTCAAATTTATTTCTTCCCGAACCGATAGTTCAAAATTCAATTATCCATAGACTATGGTTTTAATTGGTTTATCATTAACCATATAGTTTAAAATAAGTTAAACCAAACCAAAATTCATTTTAAGAACCCACACTTTCTATTTAAAAGAAAATAATAAAATTAGCTACAAACATGAAGGCTCTTCTTCTCCTCGTTCTTTAACTTTCTTCGTCTTCAATGGCATCTTCGCTTCTCGAAACCCCGCATTCTCATCACCATCAACAAATAATACCCCTTGTCTTTTCGCCTTATCTTCAAACCCTCATCCGCTGATCCGCTCAAAACCCTACGCTTCAGATTCCTCTTAGATCCTTCTCCTTCTTTGCATCCATGTGGAGTACATCTCCAACCGAACTCTCGATCCCCACTATGTCCAAGTGTTAGATACCACTATCCGACGGTGAGCGATCTCCTACTCTCACCTCCAAAGAAAAGTTCGACATTGAGTATCAGCTTTGGAAGCTAGGCCGACTTAATCCAGCCGGATTTCCAGCAATCTTCTTCAAGTCTCATGGTCAAAGCTTCGTGTGAAATGTGCCACAAGACCAGAGTTAGATGTAGTTGATCACTACAGTCAAACGATGATGATGATGAACATGGATACAAATTTTTTTTTTGATAATTTTTTAATTAAAAATAATTTCTGGTTTAGTTTAACCGGTTTAAAATCATATGGTGAATGATAAACCAATTAAAACCATGATCTATAAATAATTGAGTTTTGAACTATCGGTTCGGGGAGAAGTAAATTTGAAATTATTAATTCATGGAGAAATAAGTTTATAATTTTCAAATCATGGATATTTAGCACTAGGTCATAGTTTGGTGGGGATCTGCTGCTATATGATAGTTCTCGTGGGGAAATAGATCGTCGACCCAAAAGAATAATATAGTCAAGGTTTCTATTGGACGAAACATTGCTCCGTGTTTTACGGGCCCACAAAAATATCAAAACGCGTCGGTTTTTTTTTTTTTATTTTGTTGGTGATGGAATTTACGAAAATAGCCTCGTGGTGTGGAACATGCGGCCATGTTCGTTAGTGGTTTTTTTGTTATTTCAGTTGTCAGCAGGTGTGAACGCGTTTCACGCACAAGTAGATTCCATTTCAATATATTTATTCTATAATAAACAATATGATATATACTGGAACTGGTTATAGAATTATAAAAATAAATACAAATTTAAAACTATTTGATAATAAAAAGTTAACTAAATTATTAGCTAAGATATATATATTCTTTATCTTGAAATTTTCACTATTCAAAATTTGTTATTTTATTATTGTAAATGTTATATCAACCGATGAACAAATATATTGAAATGATTTAAAATTAATTTAATCTGAATATATTTATTTTTGATTGAAAGATTATATTTATTACCATACTTATTTAAGTTTACGTAAAATAAATTTTAAATTAACAGTATTTTTAAATTTTTTTGTTAGTGTTTCTTTTGGCTTGAAACCCATTAAATTTATAACTTTTACGGATATTAGGACATTTATCTTTTGATTTCTTTTGTTCCTCTCCATCTAAGTTAATGTATTTGCATTATATATATATATATATATTTAGTTTGAATAATGTCATTCTCGTATCTGTATAATACTGCTATTTTTTTCAGAATGGGTTTGTGATCAAAACAATTATTAACAAAGTATAAAAAAATTGCATTATGGTTAAAAATCTATAGTATAGTTGTCTTTGGATGTCACATGCTAATACATGATATATAACTGGAGTTTCCTCCTCAAATAATCTACGAAATAGGCTTGCATGATCATTATATCATCCATCTATTACATATGCTTCTTGTTTTTTGTGTTTATTTTCATCAACCTAGAAGAGCAAAGTATTAACTTACGTTTTATTTTTATGCTTACTCAAATGTGTTCTTAAGAATGTTAATTAAGTACTAACTAATAGCGCTTATAGTCACTCTTGTGTCTTTTGTTTTTTCATAAACCCTCTGCTCACATCTCGGTCATCCAACCTCTAACTTTACCTGAAATATGTATATAACATTAAATATTTACTATAGTGGGCATTCATTCATGCTAAAATGAGGAAGGTGACTTCCTTCGTCTTGTTTACGTATAAATACTCTTTCTTTCTTCTACCACAGTTTAAGCCATGTAAGAGCCGAATTCATAAAGGTTATATAACAACCAGAATCTAAAAAACCACGTATCAAACTAAAATCAGAAAAAACAATACTAATATAACTTCTAATACCATATTGAAAATTTGATTATCATCTTTCTACCTTATTTTCAAAAGAATGTAAAAGCTATCTTCACTCATAGAGTTGATGTTTATGTGCTTCAAGGGATTGAAGGATGGCTAGCAGAGCAAGTAGAAAAAGGAAGTCATGCTCTTGTTCCTTTGATTAAACGTTTGCAAGCAATTTATAAGGTGTATGAATAATAAGACATTGTGGTCCATGAATTCTTTAAGCAATTGAACAATAGTTCTGCAGGAATATAATATTGAACAATAGTTCATTGGTTCTGGAACTCAATACGAAATATAATGTTAGATTCAACATAATTAAAATTTAAAATCGACATGGCTTAACAATTTTGTAAATTTAAATAAGAGATTGTCTCGATTTTGTAAAAACAATTATTTGAATTAAGACAATTTACTTTGAATTTGTCAAAAAAATTAGGATTTAAAATATCATATATATTATTTTAATAATTACTTTCGAAATTTTAATAGGAGTATTTAAGATTTGGGCTTTGAAGTTTGATATTAGATGTTGTATATTATTTTGGGGTATATACTATAGTGTAGATAGACTTTTTGTTAGTTTAAAACCAAAAGCAATGAGCATAGACGTCTTTTATTTATTGTAAAGCCGAAGTCAATGAGCACTTTTTATTATTAAGGGTAGGTCATTATCACAATCACAACACATCAAACAATTTCAAATTATCTCGCTTTAGGGAAGAAGTCTGAAGTAGTTGATTGGCTAGACTCAGTAGAACCTTTTGTGTACATCTCTTGGCTACCATGTTTCTTTTCTACAATGTTTGTGAGTTTAACTTTTGTGTACATCTTTTGGCTACAATGTTTCTTTTCTACAATGTTTGTGAGCCTCTTCTATATCTCACGACCTTCTCCTTCATATCCACTTGAAATTATCCCTTCGTACAACTTTGGATTCAGTAGCTTGGTTCTGGAACATGACTGCTGCAGTGCTAAGAGCCATATCAAAGACTTGCTCTGTTTCTCAGCCATTTTTGCTTCAGGAGCATCACAATCTAACACAGACGATTTATGGCTCAAAAGATGCCCTGAAGATTAAACACACAAAGCCATTACAACATCAATCCTCTGCGTCCAAGTTCTTCTAAGCTCACTGGCTCGACACGATTCACTATTCCACGACCATCAGCTACTGGTCTTGCCCCAATCATCCAAAGATTCCACTTTTTGCTCCTGCAGAAAAAACAAACTCGATCAATGAATCAGAACTTAGAAACACAGCTCAGTTTCTCACTTCATCTGGTAGCATAACGTATTTCAAATCCAGTTTCATATAACCAAATATCAACAGAGATTCAGACATCTAAAATGGAAACTTAAAAATCAAATAGGAAGAGACGCAGAGAAATCTGCTAAAACTGCAACACAAAGAACACAACACAAACAGCATATCAAATGTAAGCCGTGGGTTAATGTTTGGTCCTCCAGATATTGTATGAAGTGACAATCTATAAGCCGTGGGTTAATATATGAGACAACGGTAAACAAACAGGACTACAATAAAATACGACAAAATGCAATTTAAGTCTGAATTTTCTACTTTTTACATTTTTTTCCTTTTGTTTCATCGACTTTGGCTATTTAAAATGTAAAATTAATTCTTGTTTATTTTATTTGAGCAGAAAATCTTGTTTTTAAATCGTGAGATTACTTCTATAATAAATATATAAGTCTGTAACTAAACAATAATTATATGAAAAACCATAATTCTTTTGTTTTTAATGTTTAAACATATGACTATAATACAATGTCAACAAAAGGAACGTTTCAAATCTCCACATTCCAAACAATATATGCCAAACTTTTTAACGATTATACAATATGCAGCATGCGTCAAAGAAACTTTACAAACATGATATAAATTTATACTCAAACGATTTTCATAATGGTATTAAAAGATATTGTTTTACAGAAATAGAGAAAATTATGTAACCCTAAAACTAAAAGACAACATTAATCACAGTAAAATCTATTCAATATAGGAACTATTTTTTATTTCACCAAGAAATCTTAGAAATTTCTATGCTGATTAGCGGATTTAGTACTTTAGTGGGTTTGACTTATACATGTTTGAAGTCAAAACCTTTCGATGATGTGTCTTTTTGGCCACCCACCAAAAGCCTTCTTAGCTGCAAGTTTATCGCAGCTTTTAAATCTTGTCAACTTTGTTTAACTCCTTCTGTAGTTTCCCCATGCTTCTTCAAAACCCCACTTCTTGAGCTATGATTGGTGGAGAAGTCAGTAACATTCCTAAGTCCTCTCGATGTTAAGGGAGATTCAAGAGGCTTTAAATACCAAAAATATGAATCGTCCTCGCTTTCACCGTTTAATGATGATAACGTTGAATCGTCCGTCTGCTCTTGCAGCTTCTTCCATTTGCTGATAGCAGCCAATCTCATTTCTGCAGTTCTCAGACAGTTCTTGTTCTGCTGGTGTAGACCCGTTTCATCGGTTTCAGCAACCATCTTCACTTGTTTCATCTGGAACATGTGGTTTTTTCCTAACTCTGCTTAGCTCCTCAGCTAGAGACACCGCTCCCCCAAACCCATACGTAAGCTTGGCTCTTGTCTTGTAAAGAAACTTTTTCTCTTCTTTCATTTTCTATTCGGAGACTCAACAGAGGACTGGATCATCACAAGATCATCAATGTTTTTACTAAGGTTGATCTTGGCTTGCTTCAGTTCCATTAAGATCCGATCGGGAGATGACATGGAATTGTGATTGCAATGCTCATTTTCATCTCTTTGATGTTCAACTGATCTCAAGGATTCCTGATGAAGTTGTCGCTTTAAGTCTTCAGCAATCCACTTAGTCAATCCAAGTGCTCTTGAACATCCAGAGTTTCCAGCTCTTTCTATCTGATCCATCTCTAGCTCTGCTGCATGCTCTTCCATTCTCTTTATGTCAAATCTACCACACCATTCCAAACAATTTTTTAAAAACAGTATAAAACTAATGTCTCAGCTCCTAATTCAACTACATAAACACTAATCCCAGACATTTGGTCATAAAATCTTCAGAGTTAAAACAAAACCAACATCCTTGATAAACAATGATCATCACAAGATCACCCAATACAAACACATGTAAGGATCGACACTTAGTGATGATCTAAGAGACAAAACTAACATTCTAGACGATCTTGATACCTTCCACTATATGTTGCTATGAACTCGAGAACGTTAATATATGAAAATTCAATAACTCAATTTCACTGAAGAAATGCTACTCAATTGCACAGAAATCATGAAAATTCTACTCGACTCCATTTTAAAGAACAATGGACAGTCACCATCAAAGCATCAACTTTAAGTATACAATGCATATCGTATCAATGTGGCTCGTATTGAGCGGTAAGGACATTAAAAATGAGCTATAAGAAGAAAACATAACTTACATAATTGTCTTGAAGCTTGAAAGGAAACCAATATCCACGGCCACAGTATCAGGTTACCGCCTCCTGAACCGATCAGAGAAGTACTGATCTGAGCTCTCAAAGCCACTTTCCTAAACCCCGGTATATCAGCCTCATAAAGGCATAACTCAAAACTCTCGGAGCCGGTTTGGGTATTCACATCATGGATTCCTGGAATCGCATCGGGCGTCACTACCTCCACAAATCGGACCTCGTCAGACGGACCTCCGCGGTGTTAGAGCATCGGCCAGCTCTTACATCGGCAAGGAGAGTGTATGAATTCGCCATCGAAACCGTTTTTTTTGGAAATTGTTTGCTTGTGGATTTTGTGTGAGATGGACTTTTCATGCTAGTAAGGACCAATATTTATAGAATAGATGGAGATGGGGTTACAGTGGAAACGAAGAGTTGTGGACTAATGAATGGAGAAACAAAAATAAATGACAGAGTAAAAGGTTTTTGGAGACGTTACGGTAAGCAAACGGCCATCGTCTTTACGCTGTGTCGTCGGCGACCATCACACGCAAGATGAAGTAGAAGGCAGATGAACTCTACGAGATGTGGGCCGAGTTCATGAAAAATTCGGTTAGGTAGCCCAACCCCAATTTTGGACATTCATCCAAAATTTTTTCAGCCCAACCGAAAAGAAAACGTCAAAAAAATCAGATTGTCTTGTCGAGGTGACGTGGCAAATTTAAGTCTTCTGATTGGTTGATTTTTTTTTTCATACGTGGACAGCTTCTCCACTCATCTTATTTTCCTTTTAATATAGGTTAGATGATGACGTCACATTGGACCGAAAATGATAGGTTTTAAGGTTTCTCAGTTCTCACCCATTATCTCTGATTGGTTTAAAAAGTGTTTAATCATGGGTCGGTCCGTGTTCGGTTTACTCTGGCCCTGAACCAGATTCATTGATACATTTTGTTAGCCTCTCTCAGCTGCACGGTTGCAGTATAGTTTGATCAGTTTCTCAAATCATTATTGCGTCAGAGGAGTTGATCATTTGTGTTGAAAGGAATTGAATAAATAGGATTTGATAATGCAGATTTGTTAGATGCTTTTGTAGGTTAGTGAAAGAGTGTTCAGAGGTATGTTAATTGACACGTTTATTTTCACAATGACTCTGTTTGTTTTTGTCCTTGGACAATTAAAACTGAGAGGTAGCGTTTCACTAGTCTAGGCTCTTTCTTGAATTTCATTAACATTTCACTCTGTTGGCTGAGGATGGGCAAAGAGCTCTTGGAAGGCATATATGGTCACTATGGCTGAACTTGAAGGGCCTAATGCACACAAGAGAGCTGTGACATTGAGGTTTGATGATATTGAAAGATAAACTTAGTTTCACATCATTTTGGACTGGGACATAGTTTTGCTGGTTTTTAAAATAGTTGGAGTTCCATGTGGAGTCTGGACCCATTGACCCACAAGTATAGACTTTTACTTAATGATATAGAAGTCAGCCTAACCTTGAATAGTAATTCTAATTCAAATTTCAAAAATCAAATAGAAAGTTGCTGTCTAAATTTGGCCCACCAAAAGCAAAAGGTGCCACCATTTTCCCTCCCTCCACTCCCACCTTGTCTTTTATATAAGAAAACAGCTAGCAGCTACTTGAGTGATGAAACAGTCTTAGAACTTGTTTCTCTCTGCCTCTTTGTTTTTATCTTCAGACTTGTCTTGATCCGAGTTCTTACAAAGAAGAGATGGAGAACAAGGAGGATGGAGGAATCTTGACATATAACGGTAAATATGTTATGTACAATGTACTCGGTAACATTTTTGAGCTCTCTTCGAAATACATTCCTCCTATTCAACCTGTGGGTCAAGGTGCCTATGGTATTGTCTGGTAAGTCTTTTTTTTTTATCAACTTTTAATCATTCTTGTAGCCAATATTGTTCTTCATATCTTCTTCTGTTTGCAGCTGTGCTACAAACTCAGAGACAAACGAAGAGGTTGCTATAAAGAAGATAGCAAACGCGTTTGACAACAGAGTTGATGCTAAAAGAACTCTCCGAGAGATCCAACTCCTTTGCCACATGAATCACGACAATGTAATCCCTCGTTGACTAATACTATTCCGTCCGATGAATGATGAATCACACACATAGTTGAAATACGATGTTCACATTGCTACACAGGTTATCAAAATGAAAGATATAATCGAGCCACCAGAGAAAGATAGGTTTGAAGATGTGTATATCGTTTATGAATTGATGGATACTGATTTGCACCAGATCATAAGATCCAGCCAAACTCTGACCGATGATCATTGTCAGGTTAGTGTTCCCAAACTATAGTGATGGCCAGTGACACATTTCTAATCAGAGCTATAAGCATTTTACTTGATATCAAAAGAACTAAATCGAACCGAACTGAAATGGTCAAAATCAGAACCAGACCGGATCTCCTAGATATCCGAACAGTTCCTATAAATAAATCAAACCAAAACTGAACATGCACCCAACTATATATACTTAAAATATAAAAAAAACAAATATATAATTTTTAAATTTACTAAATATATGTATATATTTGAAAAATAAAAAAATATCCAAACTTTTTGAAACTGTTTGAATATTTTTATTTGAAATATCTGATTAATTCGTATTATCCCAAATTATCAAATCATCTGAGTTAAGTGATATTTTATCCAATATTTTATCCGAATTCAGTGACACATTTATATTCAGAGGTATAGGTTGGTTACATAATGTTCTACCATTTGAAAGTGTTATTATGTTTCTCTCTCTCTAGTTCTTCCTGTACCAAATTTTGAGAGGCCTGAAGTACATTCACTCTGCAAATGTACTACACCGCGACCTGAAACCGAGCAACTTGGTTCTAAACACGAGTTGTGATCTTAAAATCTGTGATTTTGGGCTTGCAAGAACGTCAACAGAGACAGACATGATGACAGAATACGTTGTAACAAGATGGTATCGTGCACCTGAACTGCTTCTCAACTGCTCGGAGTACACAGGAGCTATTGATATATGGTCTGTTGGTTGCATTTTCATGGAGATACTAAGAAGAGAAACGCTTTTCCCTGGTAAAGATTATGTTCAACAGCTGAAACTTATCACTGAGGTAAACACTTGGAAACATATTATCGTTTTATTATGTGTGTGTGTGTAAAAAGCATTTCTCTGTTCGAACTTTTAGCTCATAGGTTCACCAGATGACTCTGATCTTGACTTCTTGAGAAGTGATAATGCGAGAAAGTACTTGAAACAACTCCCACAAGTTCAAAAACAATCATTCAGAGAAAAGTTCCCAGACATTTCTCCAATGGCTTTAGATCTTGCCGAGAAGATGCTTGTTTTCGATCCTTCCAAACGCATCACAGGTGCGTTTTGTTTATGGTTGGATGCTATAAATGGAAAGGATCTGTTAAGTGAAAGTTTGAAATACTAACAATATGTTTTAATTGATGTGAAAAGTGGAGGAAGCACTGAAGCATCCTTACCTGGCTAGTCTCCATGAGATCAATGAAGAACCAACGTGTCCTTCTCCTTTCAGCTTCGACTTTGAGGAGACGACCTTGGATGAACAAGACATCAAGGAACTTATCTGGAGAGAGTCTTTACACTTCAAGGATAAGTAATCTCCCACAATACATTTGAAACTGTTTTGGAATAAATAAAAATAGCTACTGGCATTCTACTGTGTGTATGTTTTTGTTTGTGGTGATTGTGCAATCCTAAGAAAGTAAGTCTTTGTGTTATATATGCATTCAATACCATGACCCTACTGCTAGTGAATTCAACAGTCTTCTGCGGTTAAATTCAGGGCTACGGCAGTTTATAACGCACTCTGAACAAATATTATTAAGACCAATCTTTAATCTATTGGACGGCCAAAAAGAACATTTTATTTGCTCTCTCCTATTAATGTCGGATTATATTCGGCTCTGAATCAACAGGACCAACATGTGTCTTGAAATAAAAAACCAACCATGGTTTTACAGAAACAGTGCATATAGCTACTGAACAACATTTTTCCAAGAGAAGCAACAAGGGGGATCACATAGCATTGACCATTCTCTTCATCTCGGCTGATCTTCTGGGATCCGGTTCTTCAATCGCTCTCTCTGTCAGCACATGCTTTATCCGGCACATCGATCTCCTCACCTATATTTAAGACGCAGACAAAATTGAAATTCACCAATGATATTTGCTTCATAACATTTCATCAGGGCAGGTTTGGTAGTACCTTTGGAATGCGTTCAGGGTTAGGAAACATCATGTTCTGAGCCTGAAGCATCTGACGCTGAGTCATCAACATGTTCTTCTCTTTGAGAAGAACGTACCACAGCTTCTGTAGATCATCCCATGACTTGAGCCGCAGCTCCGAAGCTTTCCATCCTCGACCTAAAACACACACCATAAAAAAACGATTATTAATAAACACGTTCCCTAAATAAATCCCCATTAATACAAAAAAAAAACAAACAATCAATTCATCTAGAAAAATCCTTATCATCCAAAATATTCAAATCATAAACAAAAGTAACAGATTCCACTAACCGTAGACAACAGGTTTATCTTCGTCCTGGCTCCTGTCGAACTCAAAGAACTCTTCCAGAGGGTTTTTGGCAATCCTAGCAGCAGCTGCTGCTGCAGTAGTTGACTCCGATCTCGTCGATGCAGCAGCCACCGCCAAGAATCTCCTCCCGATAAATCGCGTGAGAAACATCGTATCAATCAGACCTACCAAAAATCAATCAGATTCGATTAACCAAAAAAAATGCTAATCAAATAATGCAAGCTGTACATAAATCGTAAACCGTTCGTCTACACTACACAGCAAGCAAGCTACAGCTTCAAAGCAGAAAGAATAAGAACTTACCGGAGAGTGTAACTGACGGCGACGATCACGGCCAACAGAGAAAAAGGAAACTCGATCTAAACCCTTTCTCTCAACATTTCTCGAGGGTGCAGGTTTATGGAGAAGAAGGCTATTAATGGGCCCAATACGAACTCTGGGTAATATGTGAGCCCACTACAGACCCAATAATCTCGGTAAGCCACGTCATCGATCCGTCTAGTACTTTTAGCGATGCAACAGCCGTCGGATCAAAAATCAACGGTTGGCATGAAAAACTACGCGGATCGTCTCTGTTTATTTATTTATTTATTTTTTTTTTTGGAACACCGTCTCTGTTTATATATATACACACATTCACCGTTCTTCTCATATCAACATTCTCATTTGTTATCTTCTCCGATCGATTTACAGGTACCGTCTTTTTCTTTGTTTTTACATTTCTTCGATCTGCTTTAGAGACTTATTAAATCGAATTTCAATTTTGTTCAATTTTTCGGAGATGTTGGAAGTTTAGCTTTTGAATTCGATTGTGAATTGATTTAGATTTGGGGATTTAGGGTTTCGTTTACAATTGAGCTGATTCCTGATGTGTTTTTGGTTTTTTCAGATCTTTGGAAACTAACTGAGGAGAAGAGATGTCGGGAAGAGGAAAGGGAGGAAAGGGATTGGGAAAAGGAGGAGCCAAGAGGCACAGGAAGGTGCTGAGGGACAACATCCAAGGCATCACCAAGCCTGCGATCCGTCGTCTCGCTCGTAGAGGTGGTGTCAAGCGTATCAGCGGTCTCATCTACGAGGAGACCAGAGGAGTCCTCAAGATCTTCCTCGAGAACGTCATCCGTGACGCCGTCACTTACACGGAGCACGCCAGGAGGAAGACCGTTACGGCTATGGATGTTGTCTATGCTCTGAAGAGGCAAGGACGCACTTTGTATGGTTTCGGCGGTTAATCAAAAAGATTAGGAGGTCTTGTTTCTGCTGTAATCTGTGTTATTCGTTTTGATTAGTAAAAGTAAAACTAAGGAGTTAGATTTTATCTCATGAGCCATCTTATTGTATCTAAATCTCAACAGTCTTCTCTGCTTGGATTCTTTAATGAAAGTTGAGATTTAACTATTTGATTTCATTGTTCTCGAAATCCAAAGAGAATCATCTGATACAAGTATACAATATGCTCTGAGATTGTATTCCAAAGAATAACCATATTGTTCTACTATTAGACTAAACACGCATAACTATAGCACTACAATAAGGTTTGAGACATTCATCTTTCCAATATCGGATTTGTTATCAAAATCCAAAAGGGTATCGTTTGGAAAATCAAAACAACCAAGAGTTAAGCAACAAAGTGAATTTCAGCTGACACTAGAGTCTACAATAAGGTTGAAACATTAATCTTTTCAATTCGGGATTTGTTATCAAAATCCAAAAGGGTATCGTTTGGAAAATTTAAACAACCAAGAGTTAAAGCAACAAAGTGAATTTCAGCTGACACTAGAGTCTTTAATAAAAAATATGCTTTCGTTTAACATCTTCCTACTCCTCCTTTTGCTTTGCGGATGATGTGCGAGGTGAGTATCGGTATCCGCTTGTACACCTACCTACAAACTTGAGAACTTCATCTATCAAGATCACAGGAAGAGACACAGCCAACACTAGCAGCCACTCGTTCAAGCTCAGCGGCACTATCCCAAACACCTGAGCCAAGAACGGCACGTACAGTATCACAAAGTGCAGCCCAAACGACACCGCCATCGCCAAGAGCAGCCACGGGTTCACCCACGGTGGCATCGTCACAAGGCTGCCGTCCTCCGAGAGCGCGTTCAGGGAGTTGAACATCTCGATCGCCACCAGCACCGAGAGAGAGAGCGTGGACGCTTTGATTTTCCCTTGATGGAAGTACTCGCACGGGTTTGAGTCGAAGGTGAAAGTCTGTGAGCCAGCTGTGAAAGGAGAGACTTTGAAGCCTTCCCATGATGAGCATTGACCCCAGTGAGCTAGCTGTGAATAGCTAACGAGGCTGTGACCGTCTTGGCTCAAGTCAATACCCATGAAGCTGCTGTGTGTGTACCATATGATGAATACTCCCACAGTTGCTACTCCCACATACAAACCAATCACCTGTTAACACGTTAACCCATTATTAGTCAGGATTTTTTTTTTTTTTTAAAAAAGAAGAATCTGTGTGATGCGTACCAGATAGCGGAAGAGGATCCAGGCAGTGATAAGCGAGTCATCGCTTCTGCGAGGAGGTTTCTTCATGATATCCTTGTCAGGGGGATTGAATCCCAAAGCAGTAGCTGGAGGACCGTCTGTGACCAGATTCACCCACAGTAGCTGAACAGGGATCATGCCTTCCGGGATCCCGAGAGCAGCTGTCAAAAAGATCGATGCTACCTCACCAATGTTGGAAGAGATCATGTACCTTTTATATTCATCATAGCCAGAGATTGATCGGATCAGTATGTGTTATTACATAACTCAAGCCTTCCTATAAAAGTAACTATAGAAGACTCACCTGATGAAAGCCTTCATGTTGTTATAGATGGATCTGCCTTCACCAACAGCTGCAACAATAGTGCTGAAGTTATCATCTGCCAAAACCATGTCTGATGCTTCCTTTGCTACCTGCAAAAAAATAACCTCAGAGCTTAAGAAAGCTGATAGAGCATTGCAGACGAGAAAAGATTGACATGTACCTCTGTGCCGGATATTCCCATAGCTACACCTATGTCAGCCAACTTAAGTGCAGGAGCATCATTGACACCATCTCCTGTCATGGCAACCACTTCACCATCTTCTTTGAGCAACCTAACAATCTCTTGCTTGTGCTTTGGTTCAGCCCTCGAGAACAAGAGCCCTCCGGTTTGCCTTAGATGACTCTTCTGATCTTTAACATTCATGAACTCTTTTCCAGTCAAGCTTCTCGAGGAGATATCCTCATCTGCCTCAAACACTCCAATCTCACGGCAGATTGCTTCCGCGGTGCTCTTGTTGTCTCCAGTTATGACCATGACTCGGATACCCGCTGTTCTGCAGTCTGCAATGGCTTGACGCACCTCTTTCCTCGGAGGATCCTTCAAACATTGAAAAAGTTAGAGCATGAATAAATGACTGAAAGGAGAACAAGAAGGAACTAAAGACTCACCCTTAGACCAACAAACCCAACAAATGTTAGATTGGACTCAATGGAAGAGTAATTGGATGGGTTGAGAAGCTGCTGATGAGCAGGATGGTCTTCACTGCCATCATAAGTAGCAAAATCTTCTGGAACATCCGAGAAGGCAAATCCCAGACACCTTAATGCGCTCATAGACATATCCTGTAGGCTTTGTAATATAAGGTCCCTTGAGTACTGGTCAAGTTCTTGTTTGGAACCATCAAGTAACAGAATATGTGTACTCCTTTCCAATACATTCTCAACGGCACCCTGCATAAAAAAAAATTCAAAACCGGTCTCATGCATCCATGCCAAACCAAAATACAAGCCTCGTAATCATAGATCAAAAAAGTTGTCCCATATTAAAATGAAAAAACAGACCTTGACTAGTAACAGTTTCTTTCCTGAGCTGGAATCCACCATTACCCCCATTGACTTCCTGTCTCGGTCGAACTCAAGAGTGGCAATACGTTGCTCCAGTTTACTCCATAACCGAGAACAACCTTCAGTAATATAAGAAAAAAGAGTTATATACATGAGTTTCTTGTATCCGCAGAAAAAAAAAACATAGAGAAACAAATATAAACATACGTAAGACTTCACCATCAGACAAAGATGAAGCTTCATTAGCTCCTTCTGGGAATCCCATTTTCTCAACCAAAACCTGCTCAATGAAACAAACACCAATAAAAAAATAAATGTTGAAACTTGAGAACAACGAACAGAAACAAGTAGTAAGACTGTTTTTTTTTTACCTTCAAAGCTGCCTCAGTAGGCATGCCTCTAGCAACAAACTGATTCTCAGATTTCTCAACAGCAGCATCATTGCAAACGGCAGCGATTTTCGCAATCATCTGAAGATTCGCATCCATCCTACCAGCCGGCCAATCTTCGATCTTCCCATCACGAGGATCAAAAGAAGTCCCCTCAACACTAAAAGACCTCAGTGTTCCAGCTCTCGAACCCACAGCGACGAGCTTCGAAACCGCCATCTGATTAGTGGTCAGAGTCCCCGTTTTATCAGAACATATCACCGTGGTGCAGCCGAGCGTCTCCACGCTCGGCAGCTTCCTAACCAGCGCATTCTTCTGCGCCATCTTCCTCGTCCCGAGGGCCAGACAAGTGGTGATCACCGCGGGAAGACCTTCCGGAATCGCGGCGACGGCCAAGGCGACAGCAATCTCGAAGTAATACGTGCATT
Organism: Brassica nigra; assembly: GCA_016432835.1. Classification (NCBI taxonomy): domain Eukaryota; kingdom Viridiplantae; phylum Streptophyta; class Magnoliopsida; order Brassicales; family Brassicaceae; genus Brassica; species Brassica nigra. The sequence goes on from CM028247.1 coordinate 69,743,818, forward strand.
TCTCGAAGGAGAATTTAAAGTTTCTTGGCCAGTAATGTCCATCCTCATACTCCCAGGAGAGAAAGTACTTGACATTGATGAGCCAAACCAATGCGCAAATCAATCCAATGATCATCGTCAGAGCTTCTCCAAACTCGTTGAGTTTCTTCTTCAACGGAGTGTCCTCCTCGTGCTGCGCGGCTTCTTGAATCTGCGAATGCACTCTCCCGATCTCCGTGCTCATCCCAGTGCTCGTCACTAAACAAACACAGTTCCCGTTCACAACCGTCGTCCCTGCAAACACCATACACTTCTTCCCTTGGATATCATCATTCACCCCCACAGGCTTGGTGGTTTTACTAACCGCCTCGCTCTCTCCCGTCAGAGACCCCTGCTCCACTCTCAGCGTCGAGCTCACCAACGCCACCACGCGCATATCCGCGGGGACCTTATCCCCCACCCTGAGCTCCACGACATCACCAGGAACAAGCTCCTTAGCAGGTAAACTGGAGACTCTAACGCCGTCGCGCGTAACCGTCGCCTGCTGAGACTGAATCTCCTTCAGAGCCTCCAGCGCCTTCTCGGCGTTGGTCTCCTGCCAGATCCCGACGATCGCGTTCACGATCAGGATCAGGAAGATCACGAGGGGCTCCACGAACGCGGTGATCCCCATCTCGCCGCCTTCGTCGCCGTCGACGAACGCCAGCACGAAGGAGATCACGGCCGCCGCGAGGAGGATGCGAACGAGCGTGTCGTTGAACTGCTCGAGGATCAGTTTGAAGAGCGAGGTTCCCTCCGGCTTCTCCAGCTCGTTCAAACCGTAGATCTGGTGACGTGTCGCCACCTCGCTGCTGCTCAGACCTCTCTCGACGGTTACGCCCAAGTGCTCTTCGCATTCTCTGACGTCTTTGGCCCAAGCGGGGAAAGAATCGGAGTTTAACGGATCGGTTCGCTCTTCGCCTCCTTTCCCCATTGTCTTCTTCCACAAAGAGACTACGAGATCGCCTTCTTCTTCTTCTTCTATGGTGGGCCTTTATATCTATAGAATCGAATTTAATATTATTATTCCTTAATGGCTTGTTGTTATACGAGTATATCTCGCTTTCAAGTTGAAACACGATCTTATTTTTGCAATTAAGTCCCTGTATTCTGTTTCTGATTTCGCAATGTTACTTTACTTAAGGGGGTAAAAGTATAAATTATCGATCTTTCGGGGGTGTTACGTTAAGTATAAATTAACGCTCTTTTTGTATGCGAATATTTGCTTTTCAGGGAATGGGATCTGCCACGTCGATCACATGGGGCTGGGCTCTGCCACGCCGATTTCTAGACGTGGAGCCATATTATTGGTTGGAGGAAATAAAAAAAGTTGCTTTTCGAAAGTAATGTGAGAAGTAAATTATCTTCCGCATTTGCCAAGTTTAATTTGAATGATAAATGCTATAAATAAAATGAAGTAAATTTTTTTTCAAATGTTTAACCCATTTTGTGTTGAATAAACTAGAAGAAAGATAAATATCTGCATATAAGCTAATTTAAATGGGTACTAATATCTCTGCTATTTTGCAGATGACATTTATTCTAGTGATTTATTACAAAGGAGGTAAAGCCCATATAGCTAATGAGCTAGCTTTACTTTAGGATTTAAAATTTTAGATGATTTTGTTATTAGTACCAAACGTTTATTTAGGCATATAGTGTCTAGGAGGAAGTGGGTTCATTTGACAGAAAAAAAAAAGAAGTAAGTATACCATCGTTGGGCCCGGAAAAACTTTCTTAATTGATTGGGCTAAGAACCCACCGTGAATAGAAGTCGGATTGGATTATGGTCTAAGAAAAAAATCAAATACCACACATTAAAATTGACTCTAGTCTTCGAGTCTGTAAAATAATTGTTACAAGTTCATGAAAACACCACACAAAAAATAAGAAGTGGCATAGTATTAAAATATACTAAAACTAATTGGAATCAACCTGCATAGAAAATTATCAAATTCTTTTTCTTTTTGTGCAAAAAAAAAAAAAAATTTCCCCATTTTGGTAGCTTGCTTCCAGTATCAAATTCATACAAGAGTATCAAATTCATACAAGAGAAGTAGAGGAATAAAGTAGGCAATATGTTGGTAGCTTGCTTCCAGTACTTCACCGACCGTGTGCATTTATATAACGAACGAAGATAATTTCCCCATTTTGAATATAGATGTAGACCAGACCATGTTTTCGAATCAAAACGTTTTAATATTTAGTCTTCCAGCAAGGAGAGATGTTACCATTTTAAATTAAGAATATAAGACCCCAAAACTTATTGGTCGTTATATATAATTGCCGTCAAACGCAAAAACAACAAAAAAGTAGTTTGTATAAACTATTGGAAATAATATATACTATATTGTATTACAAGTTAGTATTTTATTGGAAATCTTATTACTAACATACTCTTAAACCATAATTTTGCCTAATTGTTTATTATTATTAGAGAAGCTTTTCTCGTCAAACGAAGACAGCCTATAAAGTATAATCAAGAAAATAAAAATAAACGACCGCTTACCAGTTACCAATCACGTCTGATCAGTAAGCTGTATATATACAAGTTTTAATAAAAGACCAAACGCCAATATGTCAATAGAGAAACTAGTACATATATCAAAGTCTTCTTCCATATTTGTTCGTATATTTTCTCACATTGGTAAAGTAGAAGAAGGTCACGACTCTAATGGCTTCCAATTTTCTTCTCATCGTCCTCTTAGCACTCGTTTCTATCTCTGCAACTTCCGGATATTCTTTTTACACAAGAGATGCTGTCTTAAAGTAAGAAGAAAGACCAACCTCAGAATACTTTCACTTGTTTCACATGTCTCAATTACTTACATAGTGTTCTGTTTTTTTTTTTCTGTTTAGAAAGTACGATGATGAATCATATTTTAGGGCCTCGAGTGAGAAAGTACCGTCGATGATCGCTGTTAAAGATCTAGCGAAAGCTCGAAATCTTCAAGCTATAGTCGTTGTGAATAAAGCTAAGAGCGGAAGTAATAGAAGCTTTTCTACGTTAAATAAAAGTTTTTTTTTTGCTATAAAATTTAGTAAAATATTCTGTACATTAATTTAATTTGATATGATAATACCAAAAAAATTGCAGGTTTGCTAAAGAGAAAACGTAAGAGTAATAAAGTAGGATCACTGGACGTTTTAACCCTAGTCGTAATCATAATCGTAGCTGTTATAGTTACCATCGTGATCATGGCTCTTCTATTCAATCTCTATTATAAGCTCAAAACAAAAATGACTCAAAGTATTGGGCAAGGTAAACTTATTACATGCTATGTAGACTAGTTATTTTATTACATAACGAATTGCTAAAACGTTTTGTTGGACGTTTAGTAGAAGTGGGAGTTAAAGAGATAGGCCATGGAAAGGACGAGAAGCCGGAAACAGTTACCATGAGTCCTCAGGCAGGAAAACGTTCAAATGGTGACGCCAATGTTTGACACCAAGCGTTTGAAACGCGTTTTCCTAAACTCGAACGTTAGATCTCTTTTCTCTTTCTCTTTGTTGGGTTTTGATGTCATTATCTTATCAATTTTCAAAATAATAGGTGCCAAAAGGTTCCCATGTTAATTTAAAATATATTATACATTATTTTATATTATAAAATATATTATACATTATTATTCGCGGCCTATTATTGCAACCATTATACCAACTCCATCTACATATATAATAGGCTCAAACAAACATTTCAGGGCAAGAAAAATAATTAGAATTAGTTTGAAGGAGTCACTACGGAAAAACATGAAGTTCAAATAATGATTTGAGGTCAAATTAAACCGTGTGTAACAATTAATATCGAACGTAAATGATGTCTTTTATTTTGCCAAGTAAAAAATCTAAATGTCGGGATGTCTTTTATTTCAATAAAACCGTAAAGGTTTTAACAAAGAGAACAAGAACCGGTTGAAGAAAAAACCACAGGAAGAGAATCAAACCACTAAATATGCTAGACTAAGAATACTTGAATCACAAGCAAAAACAAAAGGGAAAAAAAAAACAAATAAAGAGAAGCCGGTTCTTGTTATCCTTTCTTCTGCATCTTCTTCTTCAGTTGGAAGGAGGGAAGAAAATTGCATCCGAAGTCCTCTTTGAACGGAAAGACTGCTCCACCTCTGGATCAACCTTAAATGCAGCCTGCAAAACCTCTGGAGACAAAGCCTTCCACACCGATGTCCTCCCAGCCAAGTGTGTGAAAATTGGACTACAAACACATAAACAAACGTTTAGATTCTTTCAATTGAAAAAGAACTCAAAAGAGTGTAAGGGATCACGTTCTTACTCAGGAGTAGTCACAATGGAGAACCAAGACATGCCTTCAGGATCAGCAATCTTTGAAACCACAAAGAACCTTGGTACAATGAAGAGAGAACCAGCAGTGATATGAGTCTCGAGAACTCTCTTCCCATCAGCACCAACCACTTGAACTCTTCCACTCCCACCAACAATGTAAGTCACCTGAAGAGCCGAGTCACAAGAGAAACCAGGGGAGCACATTGAATGTCCATCAATCTGAACAAGATCAGCTCCAAACCCGACCTCACCAACAAGAGGAAGGTTCTTGGTGTTCAAGACAACAACTCTGCCACCATCCTTGATGTCAACATCGAGAGGAGCCTCCAAACAGTTAATGACAAGCCCATCACGGTCCTCTACCTTGGGCTGTGGCATCTTGAAACCCTCATCGAGCTTCACAATGCCTTTACCGGTCTGAGAACCGACGAGTGTCTTCACTGTGGTCTCGTCCAGATCCCAAGCTCTGCCTACGAACTCAGTGGAGAAACCGGTGAAGATTCCGTTTGAGCCGGTGAGGTAGAAGTCAGTGAACTGTCCTGCTTTGTGTGCCTTGTGGGTTTCACCAAGGAAGAGGATTTCTAGCTCAGCTTCCTCGCTGTTGAACCACCATGTGACCACACCAAAGGGAAGAGCAATAGAGTCGCCTTTCTTGATGGCAATCACCTTCTCCTCCTTCTCAGGGAGGACGATTCCAGCAGTTCCAGATCCTGACATGAAACCCACAAATGTAAAGACAATCTTTCACATAATTACACGCCAAGGTATTAGATCAACCTAGAACTATCTTTTGGCATACACATGTGTATTTGACTAGGGATCATAGTTTCACTTATAAAGTTTATCCCAAAAATAATCAAACCTTTTATACAAAACTGTATGGATCACACAAAAAGTTCACAAGATAGAACAAAAAGAGAAATTAACTTTTTGGCTTTACTATGTATTCTATTTGGCTATTATACTAGGGATCATAGTTTCACTGATAAAAATTATTCTAAAAAAAAAACTAACCTATTATACAAAAGTGCATGAATCACATAAAAAATGACAATATAGATAAACAAAAAGAGGGAAAAGGATTTTTTTTAGGCATACACTATAGCCCTGTTCTTTATAATTGAATAGTCAAAAAGTTTATTCAAAATGAAATCAATCAAAACTATTATACAAAAGTGCATAAATCGCAGACAAAAAGTTGACAAGATAAAAAAAAAAAAGAGAGAAAAAAAGCCTAACCTTGAAGAACATAGGCAACCTTAGGTGAATCAGAGTAACGAGGAACAGCGAAGCCATGCTGCTTTAGAGCGAGCTTTGCAGCTCCAATGTTACCCTCTTTAAGCATCGGCAACTCTTCAGGGCACCATGCAAAGTAAGATCCTCCATCTCCTCCGTACACTTGCTTCGGCAACTTTGGTGTAAGATCCAACTCCATCGTTTCAACTTCTCTCTAAAAACTCAAAGATCTGTGACGGAAAGAACAATGTAAAGATGTAGTAAAGAGCGTATGTTTTGATATGAACAATCAATGAGATGCGACACGTATATATACAAGAGAGGAGGAGGGTCAATGCGTTACGAGAGGCGATATTTTACTTTGGTGATAACTATTGTATTTAATGATTTAATTCAAACTTAATCCATTTCTTTATACCCACGATCTTATCATTTATCTTATTTCCATATTTTGTAAATTGTTGATATTAACTCTATCGAATAATTTGATACTTTCACAGATAATTCAGGTTTGTCCATCACGTTCTTCATTTTATTCGAATAAATCTACTGAAAAGTGCTGTATTATTTGACGAACCGGATCCTTAATATATGGTAGATTTGAATTTGTTACCTTATTTGTTTTCAATTTGGTTCTCCAAATATTATGTTTTCCTTCTTTTTATCTTAGGATAGGATTAAGTGTGAAGTGAAGAAATTTTATCGTATCTTGTCGTTTGATTATTTTACTTAATTTCTGCTTCTCTTTTTTTAACACCAACCATTGAAATTTAAACCTCCAACTTGAACTAGTTGGGGAGGGAAGAGTACAAAGCAGTCTTGACCAACGAATCAGCAGTAGAATTTAAAGATCTTGGAATAAAACTAAAAGAAATGCGCGAAAAAGATAGAGATAGATTCTTGATGTCTCGGACGATTTCGTAGATACCAGCCGAGTGACACACCGAAGATAAGGCAGTGATGAGTACCTGACAGTCTGACTTAATGCAGAGTATTTGTAAACCTGCTGTAGTTGCATGGAGAAGGGCTGAGCGAATGGCCAATGCTTCAGCTACTAGAGCGGACGAGATGTTGTTGAAGACTGTTGATCCCTGCAAAATAAAATTGCTCTCCGAGCTCTCTACAAACCAACCACACCCTGCTCTGTTTGTAACCGAATTCCAAGCAGCATCAGTGAAACAATTAGGTGCATTGGCAGATATGGGTGGAAGAGATGATCGACAATGCGGTTCTGGCAGCCTGATAGAGATTGACAGTCGAGCTACATTCCACTCTCTAGTGTTGTCGATGGCCTTGGCTAGGATTTCGGCGGGTTCAAAAATCATGTCCTCAAAGATGAGATGGTTCCCGCTGTCCATATGCCCCAGCAGAGCCAAGGGAATAAAGTTTCCTTCACCGCATTTAATTTCTGCTTCTATAATTACTTTTTTCTATGAAAGGGGAATCTGCTGACTGGACATTAATTTATCTACGTTACTTTACTTAGGGCCCGACTGGTTTCCCCGCTACCACCCGCAAACGCAGTTTTGCGGTTGCTGGCGGTTGACAGCGTTTCGAAACAATCATGCAAAGCGCTACAAGTCGCTTCAAACCGCTCTGAACCTCTGAAAATCAAAAGCTGGCTTCAGCCAGCGTTTCGATTCTTGGCGGTTCTGGATAAATAAATATAAAATTATTTTCAATTTTTTCAAGTTTTAAAATTCAAAATTTAAAATAAAAATATTATAAATAAAAATATAAAAATATTTTATATATTAATTTAAATTCACAAACTTTATCATAATTTTTTTATAAAAACTTTAAACTAACTATTCATTAGACTTTTTAAAAATTAATATACATACATATATAAAGATATACACTTATATAAAACAAAATAAAATATTCTTTTAAAAATTTTAGTATAAATCTTCAAAACAAATTTTATTAAAATTATAAATTTCGACTAATTTAAAAATTAAATAAATAAGCATAATATTTTTATTAATCATATTATACTGATAAATATTATATTTTATTACAATATTTTTTAAAAATATTTTTATAGTGTTATAATATGTTAATATTGGTAATTTATTATTAAACCGCTGCAATATCTTATAATCAACCAGTCACAAATACCCGCAAACGCAACAATTTTCAAACGTTGTGTCAGTCATACAAAACGCTTAATAACGCTTGAAACCGCAACCACCCGCATCAAAACTCCGCACCAAGAACGCAGCTGCGTTTAAACCAGTCGGGCCCTTAGTTTATCCATTTATACAATTGGCAACAGTCGGTTCAAACAAAACGACAGTCGGTAAACACAACTTTGAAATCTTTTTTTACTTAATCAGTTAATCTAAACGAGAAACGTGACGAATTAGTTTAAACTTTAAAGATACAGAACACTGCCAAAATTATAAAAGATAAAAAAAAAATATTCGTAGCAAAATCTTTTTATCCACTGATTATGATTATACAAATCTACATATTCATCCTAACGATTAGTTTTCCTTCTCTGGAAGAAATTAGTTTATGTTAGCACAAATATAAATATAAATAGGCCCAGCAGTGCCATTGTTTCTTAAGCAGAAAACCAACTACGAGGGCATATGAATTATGGATAGACCCATCAGTGTATTGTTTAATAACCAGAAGGGTACCCTAACCAGAATTCCAATTACAGGCCCATGTGAAAAAATCTGTTAAAATTGTGGCTGCTGGGATTCGAGCCCAGGTCTCCACGGCCACAACGTGGAATTCTTACCACTAAACTACAGCCACATGAGTGGCAGTGTAAATCGTATAACTACCTAGATATTATCTTTCAATTATCTCACAGTTGGTCCTTTTACCCTGTTGTGCAAATCCAATCTTGCCTCTTTGCTGTTCGTGAAGAGTTTTTTGTAAGTTCATTGATGAGCACAAGTTCATGTAACGTCATTATCTCCAAAACTGTATTAGGCCATTGCTTAAATTTTCTCTCAGCTTGGAATATAGAAGGTTTCTTGGTGTTAACGAATTAACCAGTTCTATCATCTGCAGTATAGGACGTCTTAAACCGGATCGTTTACGAAATACAGTAATGAAAGCTGGATATTTGATCAACTGGCCATTTAAAGATGAAAAGTGTTCAATAACAACACCTCATTCATAGATCGGTATGATCAGAACAAGTTTACTACGTAAGCCTGCCAAACTTCAGTTTAAAAAGATTTACAGACAAGCGTTCAAAAATTTGTCAAACGGTCTGCGTTTAAGTCATTGTCTTGATATGAATAAGGCATATGCTAGACTAGAATAAACAGGAGACTTGAGATAGTTGTAGTCCGAACAAATCTTTAAAGAACTCGAGACCAACAAGAGGTAATTTAACAACTATCCAACAAAAGTTACCACAAAATTCAAAAAACAAAGGGAGGGAACGTCTCTTTAAAGCATATAAAAACAGATATCAATAGAAGAAGCCGAGGACCTTGCCTCCGACATTCTTTCTCCTGGCTTCTTCATGGTCCATAATACCAGCTGAGGTAGTCAGAACGATGTAACCAAACTGCACATTTTCAGTAGATCAAACTCATTAATAACGTTCCATTATTATTACATGCCATCTAAGGGACAAGAAGAAACGAACCTGTCGGGAAGGAAGCAAACGAGCAGTCCAACCTTCAATCTCCTTGACACCAACATCGAAACGAGGGCTGATGACGCCACACTTGTTCAACCTCCCGTTCAGCTCCACCACGATCTTGCCGGATCTGTGGTCGTCCACATACTCAAACTCGCCAATGTAACCGTGCTTCTGCATGACGATGAGAAACTTGATGATGACTTTGGAAGAAGGCCTGATCATGACCTGCCTCTTGCCACGTTTCTCGGCGTTGTACATGCTCTTGAGAGCATCGTTGAGTACACTGATTCTCACCATTTTCTTCTCCTGAAGCTCAACCTCCTGCTCGATTAAGTCACACAGCAGGCAAACAAATCACACAGATGACAAATGAAATTGAAAGCTAAGACTAACTAATTAATCGCTATCAACAAGCTCAAGTTCCTAATTTTACTATGAACATCACACAAGCTATCAGATCTTGATTCCTCAATTGCGAAAACTATCGATAAACAAAATCACAGATCAATTAGCTATCGAACGATGCTTGCTCATTTCTCTATAGAATGAACAAGCTACGAGAGTGGAGAGTGGAGAGTGTCGTACCTTAGATTTGGCAGCTCGAGAGGCAGGTCGCGCAGTGAAAAGAGAGGAGGAAGAAGAGAGGGACTGCTAGGGTTTTCTTATCGATTTTTATACTAAAGAGGAAGAATAGGAAATCGTTTATTAAACAAAACGCTGCGTATTGGGCTTTTTAGGCCTAATGGGCTTTTTAGGCCTAATGGGCTTCTTTAGTACGATCATTAGTAATTATACGGATATAGAAGACATTTGTGGGCTTATTATATTTGTTTTGAACGGAGTGCAATTTCATCTAGCTGTAGATATGGATATGGTGGAATTAAAGATTTTTTAGTTGCTAACTTCACATATCGTAATCTCATGTCACGCTCAGTACATAAGCATCAGATTTAGGTGAAACCACTTAGCAATGATGAAAGAGCTTTGCTAAATCCACAACAAAAACATATTATCACTGTCATTATCATATTAAATTGTCTTCTAAGACTCCATCCTAAATTCCTAATTAAGCCCTCATTCTTCTATACTCCAAAATAAACTAAAATGCCAAAGAATGCATCTGAATTATAAGTTGATATAATGCATAATAATATGTCTGAAATTTTTCTTTTATGTCCCAATAGAAACACAACCTGATAATAATTTACTTTTAAAATAAATAAAATGTTTCTGATGAGGTAGACATAAAACGTGGAGAAGACGACCCGGAAACGAAGGGCAAAATAAGAGAAGAGTTCAAAAGGTAAGGGGTAAGTTCGTAATCAACAACTTTCATGTCTTAAGAAAATACAAGCAGTTAGTTAAAACGTGCAAGAAGCAGCCTCTCCACACACAAAAACCACCACGACATCATCAAAAACAGGACAGCCCAACAAAGCTTTTGCTTTACATGCCAAAACAACCCTCTTGAATCTTTGATCGTAATGTTTCACCGTTTTCCATCGCTAATGGAACCGCTTCTCCGGAGAGTCTCGGCGCGTTGGCCGGTCATCGTGCAGGCCACAGCGTGGACGGTGCTCCTCATGTTCACCGTAGCCGTCGCTTCTTTCGCTCCGGAGTTGGCGTTTGTGTCCACGGTGTCGTCTTCTTGCGAGGGAGGAGATGGGTTCGTGAAGATTCCGATGGATTTTCCGGGGGAGAGTGTGTGCGTTCCGTCTCGCATGGTGAAGAGATCGCGTTTTGATTTGTTCGTGCCTTCTATTTTCGCGGGGGTTATGGTGACGGCGTCTGCTTGTTTGATCCGATCGTGTTTTGGGTCAGAGAACGTGGACGATGTATGAAAAATGTAATAAACAATTTTTTATACAATAATTTGCAACGTAAAACATTTTTTTTTATCAGGGTTGCAACATAAAACTACATACGCACACCATTTCTTTGTCCAATTCAGACATTATATACGCTGATTCTTTTAAACTGAGTCGTAGGGTATTTTGCATTTTTGTATCTTTGGATAAATGTACTTTAGACGGCCAACAATTTGAATGTGTGTGTATTCACAAATTAAATAAAAATACATTAACGAATCTTAAATAATTTAAAAAAACGCCATGCTAAACCCTCTTATATAATTTGAAATTTAAAATCTAACTTTTACTTGGTAAAAGAATGTGGTTTCATTTATTTACCGAGAACCCAAATAACATAGTTTATTCCAGCGAAATTGAATTTGAGTGGCTAAATGTCTAGTATACCCTATTTTGCTGATATACCAACAACTCGGTGGTGAAACTTCATTTTTAAACATGTGTTATGTCAAACAAATGTAGTATTGTGATTAGATAACCAAAATTTTAAAACTATAGGCTAAAAGCCTATTTACCGTCATAAGCATTAAGCCCAACTGAACAGATGCAAAAGCTCACGTGGCAGCAAACAGCCGAGACACGAAGTTGCATGCAGTCGCCCACGTGTTGAGCTCACCATAAAGAGAGATCTTACAAATATGATGTGAGGTTTCATGATGAGCATTGTGATTGTGAAGGATCAGACTTTGGATCAGAGAATCAGAAGGATTGAAAAGAATGGCGTCGAATATCATGAGACCGGCGTTTGCTTACACGGTTGTGTACGTGAAGGACGTGGCCAAATCCGTAGAATTTTACTCTAGAGCCTTTGGTCACAACGTCCGTCGTCTTGACGAGTCCCACAGGTTGGTATATAAATTATGTTATGTTGTGTGACTATAGAAAGGCAAATGGTTCGATCGGATCGTATTTTCAAGAATTGAAAACTCTAGGATTAATTGGAGATTCCATTGAATGTCCAAGTATATTTAGGGAAGAATACTATTTTCTGTATTCTCGATTTTGTAATCATGGTGATGATTTTCAAGCAATTTTTTTCTTTTTTTTTTTGCCACAATTTATATTATTGCTTTCCGGCTTGTGATGAGGGAAAGAAACTATTGCATGTATGTAGGTGGGGGGAGCTAGAGAGCGGGCAAACGACGATAGCGTTCACACCGCTTCACCAGCATGAGACCGACGACTTAACCGGGAAGGTACAGGCTACCCATTCAGCCCGTGAGAGAGCACCCATCGAAGTCTGCTTCTGTTACCCGGATGTTGATGCCGCTTTCAAGGTAAAAAAAAACTCGTGAGTTAATACGCTGATTGTGTTGTTTCTACCTCTCCAATCTTTTGTTGATATGGGTTTGATGGTGCGTTGTGTAGAGGGCTGTAGAGAACGGTGCGGTGGCGGTGAGCGAGCCAGAGGACAAGGAATGGGGACAGAAGGTTGGTTACGTGCGAGACATTGACGGCATCGTTGTCCGCATTGGTAGCCACGTTAAATGAGTACCAATCAAAGAGTGGATCACGTATCCCTACTGTAGTAACTCAAAACAAATTTGATTAAATGTTCTTACTTTCGTAAACGCTAAACCAATAATGTAAAGAGAGATGTATCTGGTTTTTGAGACCAAAATCATCAGTTTTTCGTTTAAAAAATAATCAGTGAGATTTAATTATCCGCTGAAAGTAAGGAATTTGTAACCATCCAGGGCCGGGGGTAAGATATCATATCATAATATTATTTGAATACCTTTCTCCATAACTTCCTGGCTAAACATTTAGAAAATTACTATTACGCATTTATCAATGATCAAAAGTTTGCATTTAATATGTATTTAACACAAAAGAAAACATATATATGTTTGTCAAGTGATCGAAAAAATTCTGAACAAAAACATAGAGACTATTAGCGACGCTCTGAGAGCATGACCAATGAAATGGATCTCAATCTTGAAAACCTTAACACAGCAGTTGTTAAGAATTCCAATTAGATACTAGCAAAATAAATAGTAAGTCGATTTTTTCTCACTTTTCGTAAGAAATTGTATATAAATTAGCCAATTGTTGAATTTTGTGATCTTATTTTTATTTACTAAAGAAATTGCTATTGAACAAAAAGTGACAAAATAAATAAATAAAATCCAAAAGATGTATCTGGATGGAGACTACAACTTAGAATATACATGAACATAAGAAAAATGTTTACAAGGAAATTGGTGAAACAAATAAACAGTATGAATAAATGATAATTTACAATTCGAGCTTAAAAAAAAAAAAATCGAGCGTTTGTTTTGATGTCTATTTTGATGTTGTTGGTCTTTGATAGTTTTAGTAAAACTCATGATACACATAAAAACAATCGCGTCACCATACACAATAATCTGTTGGAAACAATGAAACCCTACCTTGTTTGATAAATCATATAAGTTTGAATCCTACAAATCACGACCAAACAAATGTCACTTAGGCTTTGATTGGTAACATTGCGGAATGGCGGAATTACATTTCAAACGCAATTCCGCAAGTATTTTACCAATCAAGAAAAGTTACGGAATGAAAAAAAAAAACGAAAACGCAGGTTCGCGTTTTGTTGACAAAAATATAAAGAAGATTTTTATTAGGTAGAAAAGTGAGTTTTAGTAAATTGTTGTGGAAAATTTTACGAAATTAATACTTTTATATTATTAAATTATATGCTAATAAAGTTTTAAAATCTTAAATAAATAGCAATATATTTTGTAGTGATAAATAGTTATGTTGTAAATAAAGTTATACTATAATTGTTTTGTAGTATTATAAATGTTAATCTATTATTAAAATATATTAAAAATAAGCTAAATATTTATAATAAGAACTAAAGTATTTTTAATAAATTTTAGTTATTTTCACATTTTGTTTTTTTTTTCTTATAACAAAGTGAATACCATATAAATATTTTGATCAATTTAACATGTATTCTATCATTTCGCGAATTTTAAATTTTTCCGCAGCTTAATTAATTTTTTCCACAACTTAATTACTTTTCCCGCGATTCCGCAGTGGTCACCAATCGGAGCTTTAATATCATGATGGAGAGAACTAAAACAAAATAAAATTAGACATTATGGTTCTACTGATTTCTTTCAAGTTTACCACCTTCACTTAAGTTTTTTCAACTTTTAGCTCTAGTTCGATTATTTCCAACTAAAATGTACGTATATGTATGTGTTCACGTATGTATGTGGACATGTGAGGGACAGTATATATGTGTGTGGTTTAAAATGCATGTACAAAAGATTATTTGCAGAAAATGCTTAAGAGGAAAGCTGATGGGGACGGTGCAATTAATTGACAAGGAATCAGATTCCCACACCACTAATGTTCGTGCTTTTTGTTTCCTGTCCTTATCATTTCTTCCACGTTTTATTTCTACAATTGCCATTAATTAATTATTTAAAACATATAAGTTCCATTTACTTAACGAAAGCACAGAATACAAACTTTTAAAAACCTGTAAAATAAGTAATTTCATTCTTCTGAATTTAGCAACGGATATTCAATTTTGGTTTGAAGCGTTCAACTAATTCTAGAGAGTGAGTTGCCATTTGGCAAAGGATTCTCCGCAAACTCATCACATATGATGATATGAAACATCTAAAACAATACCCGCGCTCAAATGATGGTTCACACGCAGTGTTTTGCATGAGATCTAACTTGAAGCTGTGCCTAGTTGGCTAGGCAGCTAGCTATATGTTCGTAGCCCTAGCGGTAATATCACTGCGGTGCCACCACGTACATGTTTGACGAAAATACTAACCAATAAACTGAAGTATAAAGACTTCGGTAAGTTATTTTTGCTTAAGTTGACAATTGAAGAAATCTTTTTGCATGTTTAACGAAAAAAGGAGAGTCTATTGTACTTTGCTCCTTTGCACAACGATATTTGCATGAGCGGCATCCGTGACTTACAAATTCGATGGCATCAAAAGGCTCCATAAATGTGAAGAGGAACGTTCACGACTGCCCTTTAGTTTTCCCTAGTTTTAATTATATGTTAATTATAAATTTATAGGTAATCATTTCTCGATAATACCATACGACTGCAAGAATATAGTAGTATATTATATATATGGATATAGAAGAATATTGGTGAAACACATTTTCCAAGGAAAATCCTGAAAAGTAACATAATCTCAAAAATGCGCATTTATATATCCAATTTAAAAGGCGAAAGAAGACGAAGAACGATAAGAGTGTACATGATGGTTTGGTATATGAAAGGGATCTGCGTGGTGGATTCATGCATGAACGTCCTTATATCTACTTTCTCCTTTTAGCTTACTGAGAAAACATATTAAGATTATTCGCGTAGAGAGTTTTGGCCCATTCGAAGCAGTGTGTTATGATATAATGTTGCAAGTAGGCTATCTTTGGCGGTCCCTTTCTGAAAAAGAGGTTTCGCAATTATAAACTTCATGACGTCAAAAAAACAAAACGAGTGATCGATGAAGAGATAAGAGAAAGATCAAAGTAGAAAAAGAAAAAGAGATGAGAAAATGTAGAGACAAAATGCAATATGTAAAGCTCTTTTAACAAGTAGTACGTTTTGTTACATAATATTCTGGCCCAATATATAAAATCTGTAGTCGCAAACGAGCGACTCTTTTTCACTTTGAGAACCAAATTTCATTGTCGACTAGAAGACCAGTGACGTATTTTCTTCTAGTACTTCATTAACAAAAATGTAGATAGGAGAAACCGTAAAAATATATGAATTTTCATCAATTCACTACAATTCTTTTGGTAATAAATGTATAGTCTTTGCACTATTAACTAATGGTTGATTAAGTAAACAAACTGGAAAATTTGTAAAATATAATAAATTATTAATAATAAGGTGCAGTTTAGATGTCAAGAATTATATTAAATCAATTTAATAGTGTTCTGTGAGGTTTAAAGCACCACAAATAGTCAAATAGTTTGGTTTATAGCTTGCCTTCTGATCTCCGGTTACCACTCACCTATATCTATTGGGTGAAGAAGATCGTTTGGCTGAATGTAAAATTCCTATATTCATATGTAGTCGACTACATTTAATACAAAGTTTGTAAGAACATATTAACACCTGTTATTTGCCTGATTAGTTTTTACACTCTTTTGATACTGAAGCAATAAAAAAAAAAGAAGAAGAAAATGAATTACTCCACACTGTACGTATAGTAGACAAGATCCCACCAAAAGTGTAATGGAGAATGATGACGATGTGTTTTATATGGCATATGGGGCTTGGCATCTGAATTATTATGATGTCATATATATATATTGTTCTTGATTAATTAATACACATACACTTAAAATCACTCATAAAGACAAAAGTAAAGTCATAACTTGCCACTAATTTATTTCTTGCATTTAATAAAAAAATCTTTCTGAAAATAACCTATAACAAACTTTAGTTCCAAATACACTATAACTTTGGAAATTTTGTAAGAGACCATACATTTTTAGGTTTGCGAGGGGTTAATATATCATTTAAGGTAAATTTCTAAACTCAGTAAGAACATTTGTAAACAATTTAAAAATATTTATGAGACACTGTGGTTCGAAATCTCAGGGTTAGCATAAACAACAATCGTCCTTAATTTTACTAACACATTAATTAGAAGAAAGCATTTGCAAATTAAGTTGAAATTTTAAAAGAAAGCATAAATATAAGATAAAGAACAGACAGTCAAAGAAAGAACATGTGTATATTATTATATGAGATATTTATCCCTAGCTACCTCGTTTAACTATTTGATGAGAGCAATAACATGTTTTTTTTTTTGTTGAAATAGATGTATATATAAATACATTTATAGATAACCTTCTATCAGCTGATTCTCAGTTTGGGAAAAACTACACTCAATACTACAGAACATATTGGATACCAAATTGTCTGACACAAATTTGAAATACTTTCCAACCAATGTCAAGAGATAACCACATTATCGAGTAGTTCAAGTTTTTGTACCACTATACAACCACGACTTGGTTGAAATAGATAGACATATTAAACACATAACAAAAATTAACTTTATTATCAGTTACGCAGTAGACTCCATAATTTTGTTTTTAACGTTAAACTCTATATACACCCCATCCCACTTATTATAAATATCTTCAAAAATTAACAAATTTACTGTACATTTGATTAGTAATATAATATCGTCTTCCAAGTAATACTCTATAATCTCACTACAATTATCAAAAACTTAAATAAATAGGTATCAGCATCTAAATTCGATTAGATAAGACTTTTCTCCACGGACAAAATAGCTTGATAATCTATCGATACAATCTTTTCAAGGCATTTCTTCCCCTATATATGTGTTATTCCATAGACGTCTCTGATAAGGAACCTTATAGGTGAAGAAATCTCCCCAACTCAAACCCTAAAAAGGGGAATCACAAATAAAATTTTCACATAGATTAGGAAATGTCTAGCAATCATAAAAGAACATGACTACTTCTCTTTTTCTCGTTAACAAAGCATTTTCTCACCTTTAATTTGTCTTTGTTCTCCTTCTCTCTTCTCACTTTTCTTACTGATTTTGTTCTCCCTTCGCGTTTCTCTTTGGTCATCTTGCTTCATATCTTTAGTTTTGCCCTTTTCTCTTTGATTCCCCCACCAAGTTTTTCCCTAAAGATCCATTTAAACTTTATTAAAGAAGAAAGTAGAAAGAAATAAAAAGGGCATAGAAGAACAATGGTTTTCTCATCCAATTGGTCACAGGTTTCACCTCCTTGATCTTCCATTACTAAATGTTCTCTCTGTCTCCCTTTCTTTTGTAACTAAAATGTTTTGATTCGTTTAGTTAGTAATATTTTTGATTCATTTCCAAAAGATATTCCTATTCTCATGCATCTGCTTTTTTTTCTCTCTTTAAAATCCCAACATCTATATATATTAAACACAAATCACATCAGTCTGGATTATTTGATTTCTTGGTTCTTTATATTAATTCTGATTTTTGTCAAATTCTTTCAGCCTACAAATTCGAATCAGCTTCAGCTTAATGAAAATGGAAGTTTAGTGAATGGCCACGGACTACTTTCTCACCAACTTCCACCTTTCCAACCAAACCCTAACCCTAACCACTACCATGCCGCTGCCTCCAGTGCTCTTCCGGCGAGGCTTGGTGGATCTATGGCGGAGGAAGCGAGCCAGGCCAGAGCTCCTCGGCCTGAGGGAGCCCTAAACTGTCCTCGATGCAACTCAATCAACACTAAGTTTTGTTACTACAACAACCAGAGCCGTACTCAGCCTCGCCACTTTTGCAAGGCTTGCCGCCGCCACTGGACACATGGTGGCAAATTGAGGGACGTCCCCGAAGGTGGACGCCGCCGGAGAAATAGCAAAAAGAATAAAAATGGTAATGCAAAATCTTCTTCCAAGGTCAACGCTCCGAGTTCTAGTTCAGGACAGCTAAGGACAAACCATCAGTTCCCGTTTTTACCAACTCTTCAACATCTCAATCAACTCGGAGGTATCGGTTTGAACTTAGCTGCCACTAACGGCAACAACCAAGCTCACCAGATTGGTTCAAGTTTGATGAATGATTTAGGGTTTCTTCATGTCAGAAATGAACGAAACATTCATGACAACAACAATAACAACAACAACAACAACAACAACAACAACAGTGAAAACAACCTAATGGGGTCTGGTGGATTCGCTCTCTTCGATCCAACGTACGGTTTCCAAAACGTGGGAAATATCGGAAACGACGTCGGGTTATCTTTTTCCTCTACTTCCATGGTTGATTCAGTAATATACCAGACAGCTCCGGTGAAGATGGAAGAACAGCCAAATCTGGTTAACTTGTCTAGACCGGTCTCCGGTTTGACACCTCCGGTGAATCAAACAAACCAGTACCTTTGGAACAATTCCGATTTCTCGGGTCCTTCGTCTTAACAACGATCATCATCAACTCTTGTGAGATTTTGTGTGTTTGCTGGATCATCAATGAATGTTACGACGTGGATATTAACGGTCACGATCAAATGCATGCAGAGTACGTGTGGAGGATGATAGTGAGAAGTACTGAGACAAACTAAAAGGTATCTTCGTTAGAGTTCGTAGTTCTATAACTTAAGATCATACTTATATATAATCAGGTGTGTCATATATATATAATTTTGTATTGTGTGATTTCATGGTCGAACTGATTCTGATGTTACGTGTGTGTAATAGTCCAGTTTATATATTATTATTAAACGAAATCTCATGGAATATATAATGGTTTTCAGTTATTTCTAATTTTATTCCATTTATGGGTATAGTTTTGGCTGATCCCATAATGAACACTACTGATACTTTATCGTTTATTGATTGTTAAAGAGAATCTTGTGATATATAAAAGCTAAGGATAATTCATAAAGAAAAAAAGGGGTGTGCTGACAAAGGAACTTGGTCATGAAATCAGTGTCTCTCTGGATGCTACGTCGTAAACTCTTAAACATACTCCTTTTTTCATATTTCTAGGAGCTTCGTTTTCTTTTACAGTCTTCTTGTACGAATCTGTGTGTCAGTCTGTTATATGTGGGTGGATCATCCTCCATAAAAGACTCCTTAACTAAATATGTTCAAGATATACATATCATAAATGAAGAATAAAGCTTTTGTATGGGTTATAAAAGCATAGTTACGTTTTGTATAATTTTCTTAGTATTTTTATTTGTTAGCGAATAGTGTAATAGGTAGATCTTCAGATATAAAAGTTTATTTCTACGACATAGCTAAAAGGTATAACCAACATATTATATAAATTCGTTTAAGAAATGTTAAAGTATGTCTAGCTAGGTTTTATGTTTGAAATGCATTTTAATTGACAACTCACAATTGATATATGAGCATGCCCCAAGTATCTCATCTCATAAGTAAAATATTAATTATTTTCTGTATCAGTTAATGATTAAATTTTAAATAACAAAAAAATTATAACCATTTGTGAAATGATACATGATATATACAAAATATTTCAATTTTTTTTGTTGGAGCTCTTAAACGAGAACATCATCTTGTTCCTTTTCCACTTTTAATGTTATGTTTTATTTTATTTTTGTTTTTTAGATACTGAGTTTGATACTATCAGTAAGATTGCTCAGATGTAACTCTGGGGGACGGACGTAAGAGTATATGTATACATTGGTTTTGGTTAGTGAATAGCATATAGTAGAGTCTAATATAATATGACAAGTGACAACTTTGGCGTCTGTTTACAACGGATATTGCATTTTAAGAAAAAGTACCAGTAACTTATTCACTGTTAAGGACAACATTATTGGTAGGACTTAGTTTTGAGTCCTTCGCTTATTTAATTAATCTTTTTTTGTTAAGAAACAAAGGCAAGGACAATCTCAAAATGATAGATTATTGGTGTCTCTCCCGACTGTGTATATCACCTTTTTACCCAGTTGAAACATAAAACAAGAGTTTTAAGTGAATTTCAATGGTTCTCTTCTTGTAACTGAAGTAAACTATTAAGTTGTAACAAAGATGACACTTCAAATGCTGATTTCCCACTGACATCAACTCCATTGACAGCAAGAATCTCATCTCCCTAGCAAGAGAAATGCATTACATTACATTACACACTTTAAAAGTTGAAATCATCAACAGAAAAAACTACTAGAAAGAAACTAGACTTAGTTTTATTAAACATGTTTCATGCCAGCAATGACAGCAGGACCGTGCAACACAATACCAAGGACCTTCAGCTTTGCATTCCCACCACCATCAGAAAATTCTCTAAGGTTTATCCCAATACCTATGATGTCATACTTCGACATTCTGGAGAACTTCAACAAGTGACACACAAACAAAACAAATCTGTAACTGAGATCACTCAAACTCATTACCAAAGATACATGTAACTTTCCCTCTGTTTCTGCAGAGTAACAACAATAACAAATAAAGATTCAACCTTTACACATAAAGTTTCTTCCTTTAACAATCCATCAATCTATTAAACATTACCTGCCAAGTCTCAGGAGTCCATCTATTGCTCCGAGCATCGAGAAACGCGTCGTTAACAATCTCCCAAGCTTCTTCAACAATCCCTTCGTTAGTTACTACTAACTGAGGCGTGACCTCATCTTCTAGTACTCCGGAGAAGAAGAATCGGGAGATAACAAAGGCGGAGTCATAGATAGGTAAGGATCGATGGAAGCAGCGACGGAGGGAGTCGTCGGCGACGAGAGCACGACAGTGAGCGTGAGAGCTCCGGTTAGTGTTCCGATTACCACTGTTTTGAAAATTTTGGCTAAACCGGAGCAGTCGATTTTCGACGGAAGTGGTGGATGTTCTGGTAACAGCGGAGGTGATGATGAAAACAGATCGGTGTGGAGTGAGCGACAACAAATCGGTCTGGTTGCAAATCACTGTCGAGAGAGAATAGGGAGACGGAGACGATGAAAACAAGAGAGAGACCGCAAACTCAGACTTTTCCCTACCCCATTCGGTCTTCCTGTTGGAGGATGACACGTGCCCATAAGGACGTGTTAAAAAACTTCTAAATTAAGAGACGTCCCTCTCGTATTTCATTATTATTGATTTAAATTTTCGGCTAATAATGTTAAGATATGGTATAAGGACGCCCGATAATCATGCCCTTAGTACTTTTGCAATAAGATGTACAGTATAATTTTCGAATGATAGAAGCTATGAACAAACAAGTGGAGTTATATAATGGAGAAAACATTAACCAAAGATTGACACGGAAACAATCCGTGCAGAGATCTGTATGTCCTGAACTAGACCCCAAACTTTTATGTTAGACCCACTTTTTGAGAGTAGGGTTAAAATCATTTGGAAATGCTTTTTTTGACTCTTACCCTTTTTCTGATGACTGGCTTCCCATAATTATAGTATGCGTTAAAATGGAGTATATACTAATACTAGCTATGATAGAAGACTGATTTTATTACGTGTGTTAGTGTGTATAATTATATATATAGTGCTTTGTAACCATTTTAGCATATTATGTAAGAACAACCTTATTGGTAAGAACTCCTATGAGTATCTATTAAGATAATTTAATTTATAATTAATTTTAACACACTTAAGAAGACTTGAGCTACTAAAAATAACACAAGTATCATGAGGTTCTTACGGATATCTAAAAAGGTTTTAAATGAGAATTTCTACTATTTTCTTCTCTTATATACCATTTTATTACTTTTGTATATTTTTTATTGTGATAATGTTTTCTTAGATATATGCTAACATACTAGAATGAAAAAGGCTTACTATACTAAAAGCACACGTGGTTATACTTCGTATAAACCCTTAATTATGATTACCTAACTTCCTCTTCAAGTTTAAGCATCGAACTCCTCTTCTGAAATTACACTGGTTCAGAAGCAGCTCTAGCGTTGCTTTCGGTATTCAAATTCGAGCCTTATATATCATCATTAGATCTCATGGCATGTATGTATCTATTACTCATGTATGAGTATTTTCGAGTGCATAAGTAACACGCCTAAATAGAAACAACCGAAAACAATCTATCATGACATGGAGAAACAAGAGACAAATTTAGCTACCTTCTCTCGTGTATTAGGAGAACATGTGGACGGATTCACCAAGTCAAACACAAAAAGTCAACACATGAAATTACAAACTCGTCTTACGAGGCCGTAATTTGGGCCAGGCCCATAACGTTAAACCCGAGCACTTTCCTCCGTCTCCTCTCCTCGCTGCTCATCTTACTGTTAACAATACTAGGGGCTGGTCCGCCCTACGGACGGATAGGTTTACATAAAATTATTTTATATAAAATATATTTTAATTTTATAATATTTTGGAAATTATCTTTAATTAAATATAGTAAATATTGTTTTTCTAAGATCATATTGTAGATTTTTAATTTTGTTTAAATATTATATTTATCTTGTTAACATTTGACCTTTATTTATAATTTTTTTGTGTTTAGATTTTTATTTGTTATAACTGTATTTTATTTTATCAACTATATTTTACGGCATTATACTATTTTATTTTCAGTATTCATTTTCGTTATAGTTTTAATGGAAATAAATTCTTTTTACATTTGCATGAGATTATGTGTAGTATATTAACATATTTTACTAAATAATTCTTGTAATAATTTTAATTTAGTTTTAAAACTGTAATTAGGACCTAATTAACAAAATCCACGTAACCCTAAAACACACTGGGACCAATATTCTATATAAACAAAATAGTAATATATGTTTTCTAACTAAATATTTTAAAATGATAGAATTTCTCAGCTTAACTCGATACAAATTAACTAAACCATTCTAATATTAATTATTATGTGTTTTGGATATTTGTTTTTGCTTCTAAACTAATTTGGATTGATTAAAGCATATTAAAATTAAATTTTGATTTAGTTCGATCAGTATTTTGTTTGGCTGTAGAATATTAAATGTTTGGTTTTCTATTAAAATGGTTAAGCTTAGCTTATTTACAGCCTAAGTGTATACACAGTTAACCATTAATATTGTATTTGATGTACATACAATTTTTCAATATATCTGAAGGCCAAACAATTTAAAATATTTTGAATCTTGTCACCTATTATTCATAAATAAATTTAAATTATACTGAATATATTTTAATGAATTTTTATACTAAGCCTAAGTGTATTACTCATGAATGAGATGAAACATAATTTTCATATATAATTGGAATTTGTTATTATTTTAAAAGTATTTAATTAATTTCTTTTTTGATAAGATTTTGTTGTTTTGTAGGGTCATATTGTGAATGCATTTTTTCACTCACAAAAGTTCAATGTCAAATGTGCCCATCTCAAGACATGGTTCATAGATAGAAAAATGGTTTCATAATGATTTAGTGCAGGCAATAGCTCTCAAAGCTTTCATCACTTTGAAAATTTACCTATGTATTTTGTTACTTGAATTCCTCAAACCATTCCTCAGTTTTATATTTAATAGGGTTCTTCCTTATTTTATAGCTTCTTTTTAGAGAATTTTTATAGCTTCTGTGTAGAATGGAATTTGTATTTATATCGACACTTTTCTAGAGCAATTAGAGTTGTTGCTCTTTTCTTTCTAATTAAATGGTTTGATGCCTTATAGAAAGCTTCCATGAGGGACTGAGTAGGTGACATTTTAGTTCATTTAAGGTTCAATAAAGAGGTTTGTGGTAAATATTTGAAGGACTCAATAACACCAAAAGAGCAAAGATCTCTCTACATAACTAAACAAATATCATCTATATGTGAAGAGCTCATGCATATAAGGTAAAGGCCAAAAACAAATGCAAACAAAGAGACAGCAAACTTGGTTATGTTTTAATTAAACAATACGGTATGATGATGTCTAGATCACCTATTAAAAATTACACAACCTAGGACGGCCCATGAGTTGATAAGATACTTGTCTTCAAAGGAATCTGACTCAGCAGATTCATGAGGAAGGTTAGACTTAGTTGTAGCACCAGACTTAGTTGTACCCTGTAGTGAACAGTCATATCCTCTCTGGCTAACAGGCACACACGCAAGACAAAAACAGTTAAGTAAGATGCTTGTGTTTACCATGTTAAGCCCTCAGCAAGATGCAAACTATTATTAACTATGACAACACGTGACTATTCCAGTAAAAATATCATCAAGTTTGGCGAGGATATAAAAGATAAAAACACATGATACAAAATCCCAATAACAGGATATAAAAGATTGCTTACGGGATGAAGAACTCCATAGTATCTTTTCACTCACGATTCGTTTGCCACTTTCTCAACGTTCTCAACTTCATATGTATTTCCTTCATCACCTCCCATTCCCAGATTCACAGCAACAACCGTCTCACTTGAAGATGCGTTCGAGAGTCCACCTTCCCTTTCACTTACGGATCATTGGCTGCTGCTAACCTAAATTGTGTCATGTATTAATTAAAATTAAGCATATAAGTTGTATTTTTAACAATGAAATAACCTCACCTCCCTATGAGTACCAAAGAGGTTTCTTATGGATATAGCGTACTGTCCAAGAGCAGAAAGTATATGTCTCGTGTTTATGAGACGGAAATTTTAGCTTCCCGTCGGGTCCCAAACCAATTTTGATTCTCTGAAAATCATATGAACAAAAAATCAGAAAATAAAACCAGAGGGAACAAAATAAGAATGCAAGTGCAAAGCAATGACATATATAATACTTTGATAATGTTGCTCATGTAATATGAGAAATCTGAGATGAACCTCTTGAAAATATCATTTAAGAATTAGAATTCAACACTACCAATCATGAACTGCATTTAAATTATAATTCAAGGATGATTCTAATTATGAACTTGGTATTTTAATTCAAGAAAGTGTATTTACATGGAAAGAAGAATACTCTGCAATAACCTGCAGCACAGCTAAAACAAACTAAGAAAAAAATTCAACATTATCAACATAAGAAAGAAAGAGAGTAGTGAAATACATGCTGCAAGAGAGCTGCTTCTTGGAAGCAGGTAGGAAACTGTATTATCCCGATTCCAACCATTAATAGACACTACAAAGCATATTGCTATCTGGTGCAAACCAAAACATGGTTATATTGAAACAATGTTAGCTGGTTGAGATCAATAAGTAGCAAAAAAGACACAAATCAGCAGGCTCGTTTACTCACCGACCATGTATGAGTTTGCAGAGTAACTGCAGTCAACAAAAGAGCATCCTAAAGGTAGAGACTGCCATCAGTCTCAAGATCTTCACCATATGCATCACTGTCCTTGAAACAATAATGTAAGATGTAAGTAAGGCATGTAGGTAGATAGCAGAAAACAACAGTAAAGCAATATAATGCACTTTCACAATTAGCCCATAACTGGAGCTGGGTATAAACACAAATCACCCAACTTAAGAATATAGAAATTATTACATTCAAGCAATGAATCCCAAGCTCCAGAGTTAACCTAGATCTGAGCGCAGCCGCCGGAATGTTGCGTCCAGAGGGCTTTCAAAGATAAGACCAGCCATGAGTTTCTTCCCCGTAATCTTTACACGTCGAAGGAACAGCACTGCACACCCATAAAAGTACCTGCAGAAATCACCGAGTGTGTGATTGTCAGCCTTCCAAAACTATAAGAATACAATGCTTAATAGAAATTTAGACATGAGATTATAATAAAAGAGCAAGGGAATTTGACGTTCATGTCTGCTCAGTGCTACGGTTAGTTTGACGTGGAGACTGACTCACATGTTCCACGCCTCCAAAATCAACTTTCATAATTAGAAGAAAACATCTGTGAACCAATATATGCACACAACTCACACCTAAAACTCGGGTTGATCAGTGAAAAAAAGAGTTTAAGCAAATTAAAGGTGTTACCATAAAGCTGAAACATGAAGTTCAAAAGCTAATTAACATATTCAATTAGCATAAATTCTAACTTGAATCAGTGAAGAACAGAGATTTTATGCAAATAATACATGTTAATTAGTTCGCATAAACTTGCAAACTAAACCACTAATTGGTAGGAAAGCTATTACAAAATTGAAACATGACGTTCGAGACTTTAGAGAAAAGCGAATATGGATTTTCCATTTACCTTATGGTTGATACGAATACCCTTCCTGCAAGAAATAAAAACAGAGCAGAATATATGTAAATTATTTGAAAATCAAGGACTCGAGATGAAAATTAGAGAGCAGAGACAAACTAACGTTTTGGCATTTGGAGGAGAGATTTGACCATGGTCAAGAGAGAAGAGACACAATCTTTTCTCGAAATAGCTATGGTGCTTTGTTTTCCGGTTTGGATCCCTGAGATCGCTTGAAGCCAAGTTTTTGTAGTGCTCATTCAGTGAATCTTAATTCTCTAGTTTAGAGTTTCTTTCACTTGCATCTGGTTTAATATAGAGAGAAGGGGAGTCGAAGAAATTCCTATGTCAATGGATAACGGATGAAATGAAGTACGCAATCAAGATAAATACGTTGAACAATAGGGAAGATTAAGAGTTTGGAGAAAATAAGTTTGGTGTTTGCAGAGAAGATGAACGGAGACGACGAAAATAAACAGTCAGAGAACAATAAGCGAAAGCCCCTAATCGACTTGAGAAACGCTGCGTTTAAAAACATAACCGAACTCGACAAAAAAAAACATAACCGAACATTAATTGAACGGAAATTATAATGCATATTTTAAAACCAAACGCAATAACAAAATCACCAAACCAAACCGACCGTGGAAAACACAAACTTTTAAAAGCCCGCTGAAGTGAGTAAAGTGGTCCATTTCCTCTTGGGTCGACAAAAGCCATAGTGACATGGCAAAACAGAACTTTTCCATTGGCTAATTTTTTTTAAGGACGTGGACAACCTCTCCTTCTATCTTATTTCCCTTTTAATATAGATTAGATATGTCGGAAACAATTTCATGTGGCTGAACCGGGCGGTCCCCGTCCGATACTTGAGATCCTACCGAAGAACTCAAAACCCGCCATGGATGAGCTACCCCGCTGCGTTCTACTCAGATTCCGCGGAGGAGAAAGGAAAGGTCGCGCCTTTGCAGGTGGGTTCATCATCTGTTCAGTTGACTTCCTGCATTAAAATGATGTTCTGCATGTGTTCCCTACTTGTGTTCCCAAGGACTTGTCAACAAAGAACAAAAGGTCTATATTAATAGATTACACGTTGTGTGGTTTTCTTGTAGCAGTTAGATTTCATCCTTATCACCACATGAGAATAGTATGTCCTAAGATATGTTTCTATATTAACCAGTCAAAGTGCTAACAGTTTTAAAATATGACTTTGTTAGCTTCAAGATCATATATTTATCCACGTCTACACAAGTATACGCTTGCCTTCCTCTCTCCAGCTCTAGTCTTCAGGTTTGTGTTTCTCTTCCTCAAGCTTCCCCAAGTTGACTTTTGATCATAGATTTTGTTTTTTAATGTTCTTAAAGACTTCTGGCTCTACTGTTTCTTGGTGTTCTTGATTTTGATCGTCGATAAACTACTGTGTAAATCTTTTTATTGAACTTTCGTCTAATATAAGGTTTGATATTCGAATCTACAGCTTGCAGCTCTTTTAGGGTTAAATAAACTATAGATATGTGATTATTTGAGTGGACCCTTCTGTATAACTTAACCTTCTTAGTTGATGTGCAGGAACTAGAAGGGGTTGTTTGTGATACTTAAAGAACAATCAAGATGGTAACAGTTTACTGTTTTACTATCTTACTCTCTTATGACAGTTAAAAATCTGAAATTGACTGTTTTTTGTTTTTCACTGTGTGGTTAAACTCTTAAACCCCCAGGTAAAGTTCACAGCTAATGAGCTCAGAGCAATCATGGATCGTAAGAACAACATACGCAACATGTCTGTCATTGCACATGTTGACCACGGTACGCTTCTTTTAGTACACAGTCTGTGTGGGAGCACTTGTCTTTGACTCTTTGCTCATCATCATAACTTTTGATGTTTTTTTTTCAGGGAAATCAACTCTTACTGATTCTCTTGTGGCTGCTGCTGGAATCATTGCACAAGAAGTTGCTGGTGATGTTCGTATGACTGATACACGCGCAGACGAAGCAGAGCGTGGTATCACAATCAAATCCACAGGCATCTCACTTTACTACCAAATGGAAGACGAGAGCCTCAAGAGTTATAAAGGCGAGAGAGATGGGAACGAGTATCTGATCAATCTCATTGACTCCCCTGGCCACGTTGACTTCTCATCAGAAGTCACAGCCGCTTTGCGTATCACTGATGGTGCGCTTGTGGTTGTTGACTGTATCGAAGGTGTCTGTGTGCAGACCGAGACTGTGCTTCGTCAAGCGCTTGGTGAGAGGATAAGACCTGTTTTAGCTGTCAACAAGATGGACCGTTGTTTCCTCGAGCTTAAGCTTGAGGGTGAAGAAGCTTACCAGACTCTCCAGAGAGTGATTGAGAATGCAAACGTTATCATGGCTACTTATGAAGACCCTCTTCTCGGAGATGTTCAGGTTTATCCTGAGAAAGGATCGGTTGCTTTCTCCGCTGGTTTGCATGGTTGGGCTTTTACACTTACCAACTTTGCCAACATGTATGCTTCAAAGTTTGGAGTTGATGAATCCAAAATGATGGAAAGGCTGTGGGGTGAGAACTTTTTCGACCCTGCTACAAGGAAGTGGACTAGCAAAACCACTGGTTCCATGACCTGCAAGCGAGGATTTGTCCTGTTCTGTTATGACCCCATTAAGCAGATCATTAACACCTGCATGAATGAAGACAAGGATAAGCTATGGCCTATGTTGCAGAAGCTTGGTGTGACGATGAAGTCTGATGAGAAAGAACTGATGGGGAAACACCTGATGAAGCGTGTGATGCAGAGTTGGCTCCCAGCAAGCGGTGCTCTCCTTGAGATGATGATCTTTCACCTTCCTTCACCTTCCAAGGCTCAGAGGTACCGCGTTGAGAACTTGTATGAAGGTCCTCTTGATGATAAGTACGCAACTGCTATAAGAAACTGTGATCCTGAAGGTCCTCTCATGCTCTACGTGTCTAAGATGATCCCATCATCAGATAAGGGAAGGTTCTTTGCGTTTGGTAGAGTCTTTGCAGGTAAAGTGGGGACTGGTATGAAGGTGAGGATCATGGGTCCAAACTATCTTCCGGGTGAGAAGAAGGATCTGTATGTGAAGAGTGTGCAACGTACTGTTGTCTGGATGGGGAAGAGACAAGAGACTGTTGAAGATGTCCCATGTGGTAACACCGTGGCTCTGGTCGGACTAGATCACTTTATAACCAAGAATGCAACTCTCACAAACGAAAAGGAACTTGATGCCCATACCATTCGTGCAATGAAGTTCTCTGTTTCACCTGTTGTCCGCGTCGCTGTTCAGTGTAAAGTTGCCTCTGATCTTCCTAAACTCGTGGAAGGTCTCAAACGGCTAGCTAAATCTGACCCTATGGTTGTCTGCACGACGGAAGAGTCAGGAGAACACATCGTAGCCGGTGCTGGAGAGCTTCACCTTGAGATATGTTTAAAGGACTTGCAAGATGACTTCATGGGAGGGGCAGAGATCATCAAATCAGATCCGGTTGTTACCTTCAGAGAGACTGTACTCGAAAGGTCTTGCATGAGGGTGATGAGCAAATCTCCGAACAAGCATAACCGTCTGTACATGGAAGCACGTCCTTTAGAAGAAGGTTTAGCTGAAGCCATCGATGAGGGCATCATCGGTCCAAGAGACGACCCCAAGACACGGTCCAAGATCCTCTCCGAAGAGTTTGGATGGGACAAGGACATAGCCAAGAAGATTTGGTCGTTCGGTCCAGAGACGACAGGACCAAACATGGTTGTGGACATGTGTAAAGGAGTTCAGTACCTGAACGAGATCAAAGATTCGGTAGTGAGTGGCTTCCAATGGGCATCAAAGGAAGGTCCTCTATGCGAAGAAAACATGAGAGGCATTTGCTTTGAGGTATGTGACGTCATCCTACACTCGGACGCCATCCACAGAGGAGGTGGTCAGATCATTACAACGGCGAGAAGAGTGCTCTACGCTTCTCAGCTAACCGCGAAGCCGAGACTTGTTGAGCCGGTCTATTTGGTGGAGATCCAAGCGCCAGAGCAAGCTCTGGGAGGAATCTACAGCCTTCTTAACCAGAAACGTGGGCACGTTTTTGAAGAGATGCAGAGACAAGGAACACCTTTGTACAACATCAAAGCTTATCTCCCGGTGTTAGAGTCCTTTGGATTCTCCGGACAGCTCAGAGCCGCAACGTCAGGACAAGCTTTTCCTCAGGCAATCTTCGACCATTGGGACATGTTGACTTCGGATCCTATGGAGAACGGTTCGCAGGCTTCTACTATTGTTGCAGATATCAGGAAGCGAAAAGGGTTGAAGCTACAAATCACTCCTCTCTCTGACTTGGAGGACAAGCTATAAAGTGGAGCGAAATTTTAAAGTGGCCCATTGGCCTTGTTCATAAATAACTTAATGGGCCTACTCTGTGTAAAATTACAGCTTTTTTTTAATTGTATCAGCCCACTGGGCTAGCTTACACATAACACGTCGGGCCCGAGTTTATGTTTTTCAGACAAGTTTGTAACTCAAAAGTGTTTGTGCCGTTCTCCTCGCTGCTTATTTTCTGTAACAATCTCATAGCTCGCCGGAGATCTGTCGGAAACAATTTGATGTGGCTGAACCGGGCGGTACCCGTCCGATACTTGAGATCCTACCGAAGAACTCAAAACCCGACATGGATGAGCTACACTGTTGCGTTCTACTCAGATTCCGCGGAGGAGAAAGGAAAGGTCGCGCCTTTGCAGGTGGGTTTCATCATCTGTTCAGTTGACTTCCTCCTCGAGTGGAAACCCTTTGATTTTTATTGTGTTTCCTTTCCTGATATCTCTGCTGTGTGCAGGAGACTAGAATGAGAGATAGGTTTACTCTGTACGCACGTGGCGGTGAAGGTGGCAGTGGTTGTTCCAGCGCCCGCAAGACCCGTACCGATCGCTACGGCAAACCAGATGGTACTATTCCCGCATTGATGATACAGAAACGCTGTGTTACGATTATAAAATTGGGATCATGTTTGTAGATTTCATATACTTATTAAGAGTTGGAATGTGGATGTATAGGAACCAGCAAACATGATTGGTTGATTGATTATCCAAGTAATTGGGATCATGTTGTAGATAGTGTATACTTAGAGAATTGGAATGTGGATAACATGAATGATTTGGTTATCACAAGGAAAGTGTTAAAACGTTGACTGTTAGAAAAATGTTGATGATGTTAATGTAATTGAACTTAGTTCAGGTGGAAATGGTGGGAGAGGAGGTGATGTGATTTTAGAATGCACACATGCAGTTTGGGACTTCAGCGGATTACAGCCTCATGTTGTATGTTTCTTATGCATCTCTTTCCTTTTCGTTTTTTAGAGGATGTATCTCATGTCTTAACTGATTATATATACATTTTGCAGAAAGGTGGAAAAGCTGGGCATGGAACTTCTAAAAACAGGATTGGAAACAGAGGAGAAGACAAGGTTTTATATATCACTCATTCACTAGTCACTAGTGTTCCTCTGCTTCTTTGTTTGTTTATTTTGTCGCTTATTTATGTCCTTATTAGGTATTGCAAGTGCCCATTGGGACAGTGATTCATCTTCAAGAAGGTGAGATTCCATCTCAAGTTCAAGCTAACTCTCCCACGAGTTTGGATCCATGGGACCTTCCTGGCACACTGGTTGAGGATCCTGCATCAGAGGAGACCTCCGACGTTCATCAAGAAACTACTCCAGATTCTTCTGTTCAAGTTGAAGCTGAGAAAGAAAGTGCAGCAATACATGTAGACACGCCAATGGAAGCTGATTTTGAAGACGATGTTGATCAAGTAAGGTATAACGTTGCGGAACTAACAGAACAAGGCCAGAGAATCCTCATCGCACGTGGCGGTGAAGGCGGTCTAGGCAGCGTCTGCGCTACACGTTACTTAAGAGGCACCAAGTTCGCTAAAACCGCCACTTTAAGAACAATGGAGGACGATGATGATGAAGATGATGATAATGGTCAACGCTCGAGTATTAAATCTGGCTCCCTTGGCACAGAGGCTGTCCTGATACTAGAACTGAAGAGCATCGCCGATGTTGGTCTCGTCGGGATGCCAAACGCTGGGAAGAGCACTCTCCTCGGTGCTCTCTCCCGCGCCAAGCCACGTGTAGGACACTACGCGTTCACGACGCTACGCCCCAACCTAGGAAACGTGAACTACGATGACTTCTCCGTGACGGTAGCGGATATTCCGGGACTTATCAAAGGAGCTCATCAGAACAGAGGGCTAGGCCACAACTTTCTCCGACACATAGAACGGACCAAAGTGCTGGCTTACGTTGTGGACTTGGCGTCGGGGTTGGATGGGAACAGAGGAGTGGCGCCGTGGCAACAACTGAGAGATCTGGTGATGGAGCTCGAGTTTCATGAGGAAGGGTTGTCTGATAAGTCGTCTTTGATCGTGGCGAATAAGATCGATGAGGAAGGGGCGGAGGAGAGGTTGGAGGAGCTTGAGAGGAGAGTGAAAGGAGTGAGGATATATCCGGTTTGTGCGGTTCTTGAAGAAGGTGTGGCTGAGCTGAAAGATGGTTTGAAAATGCTTGTAAACGGTGATGGTGGTGAGGGATCAGAGAGATTGAAATTGGAGAATATATGTGTTGACTAGTTTAGTTTTTATTTTTTTTGTATTCTCTTTGGCTCTACTGTTGTGCCATGAAACTTTTTTTTTGCCATGAAACCTTGGTTTATGTTATGATTTTGACATCAAGATGGTTCTATGTTATGGTGGCTTGGCAATATGACTGCTAATTCAAGAACGTAGTCAGTGTATTGGGTTGTGTCTTACTTGTAAATAAGTTACTTGGACGCAGAAGATATCATTAGTAGTTTAGTTACTTGGACGCGTATGTATACAGTATACACATACCTAATGTCTTTATCACAAGGAGCAAGTTGTTAGAAATCATCTAATTAGATAAATAATTTTGACCAAAGAAAGTTAGTTAGATAGTTTCATGAATAATAGACGTGTTGGTTGAATGAATTATCATAATACACGTTATAAATATTCATATTATGTCAAAATGAAAGCGTACATTTTTTTTTTTAAAAAAATGGAATAGTAAGCAGATGAAACAGGCACGTTTCGTGCCTCTTATTTTGGTCGGCTGTCGTAACTCTTTGTTGCGTGTACGACTTTCTGGTATTCCCGATTAATTTGACGTCCTCCATCAATTTTTTTGAAACTCAAATAAAACTTAAACTATTTTCTTGAAACTAGTATAGCAAATCTAATTTTTTTTAAAAAATATATTTAGTGGACAAGTTGATGTTATCTTCCGCAAAAGAAAAAAATTTGATGTTATTACAATAAAACATAGTATAACGAAAAAAATTTATTTTTACTTTAGCCACTTCATGATCCATAAAATATGTTTATTTTTGAGGCAAATTAATTTACAAGTTTAAAATTTCTCTTAGGCCAATATATATATTAGATTCCCTCTTTTAATTTTTTAAAAGATTCCCTCTGTAATAATTGGTGGTTTTAATTAAAATAGAAGAATCACTACGAAATGCTCTATGTGATAGATACCTTATTCTAAAAACATTTATTTTGATTTTATCCATACACGGAATGAAACGCGTATGGTGTATACAACACCGACTCTTTCTCTCATTTTCTTTCTTTATAAATAGTGGTCATCCCCTTTGTTCAAATCACAACACATAAAGCAATCAAAAGAAGAAGAAGAAAAACAAACTACAACTTTAAATCAAAGAGAAAGAGAAGCAATGGCAGGTTCTAACTGTGGATGTGGTTCCGGTTGCAAATGTGGTGACTCTTGCAGGTAAACCCTAGATTATATCTTCTTTACCTTTACATGCATATATACTCTAAACCTTTTAGATTCTTATATTACTTACCTTATCATGCATATATAAGCATGTGGTTTCATCATATTATGTTATCAAAATCTCAAAAAAAAATCTCAAAAAAAAATTATTTATTTTTGTGTGGTGAAGTTGCGAGAAGAACTACAACACGGAGTGCGACAACTGCAGCTGCGGATCAAACTGTAGCTGTGGGGACAGCTGCAGCTGTTAATTGTGGTGTAAATCACATCTATGCAGGAAAACTGGTGGAAAAAATTGTGTTTGATGTTAAGAGATATGTGTGTGTGTTTGAATAAATATTTGGCATAATATGTTGCGTAATAACTCTCTTAACCTTGAATATTTCCTGCTTCTATGTGTTTGATTGTGTGATTGTGTAATATGTTTTTATTTGTAACTTAAAGAAAACAAAAAAAAATATATTGACTTTTGTGATTGATAAGATTTATCTATGTCTCCTCTCTCCATATAGGGTTACTCAGCTAAATGACTATGATCCATGAACAACTATTTCTTTAGTATATAACCAAAAGGGTAAATCTGGTTGATTAGTATTGATGCTTAATCTGGATAAACTAGTTTAATCTCATATGAAATCAGAAAAAAAAAAAAACGAATCAAATACTAGTACTTAAACTAAGTAACCAATCAGTAATCAGAAAAAAATATAAATAGGAAATGAGTATACTTTTTTTTTTTGTGAAACAGGAAATGAGTATACAAAATACAAAGTCAATAAAAAAAGGAAATGAGGATACGAAATACAAGTCCACCACTAGATGTTCACGGGCCAGTAAGTCCACTATTAATTCATATGTTCACTAGGCCTTAATTAAACTCATCTGTACAAACTACAAGAAACGACATCGTACTGTCCTCGCTAATTACAATAGCTCAAATCTCGTGGAAGGTTAAAAGGACACTGAAAGCTACCTCTACGAACATAGAGGAAAGAGAGAAGGTATGAACAAGTTACTCCATAAGTTGACATACTTCGAGAGACATCGCTCTATGCTCACAAAGACCTAACAAGACTAGAAGAAACAAAAACAATGCGATCTATTATCGCGTTGGTGAGGCAACGAGATTATTTCGTTCAGGCAATACGTCGAACACCTGGTGTGTCGTACTCACCTGCGTTGGATCATCGACCTAGCTTCTTCAAAGCCTCGAACTTTCTCACTACCCTAATCTGTTCGACGAAATCTACGACATCTAGCGATGAATCAGACGGAGACGAAGCGGAGCCAAACAAGTGTTTGTCTCTTAGAATCGAGAAGCTACCTAAAGGAGTAACTGTTGGGTCTGCTCTGCAGAGCTGGATGGGAGATGGGTTCCCAGTTCATGGTGGAGATGTTTATCACGCTGTTAATCGATTGAGAAAGCTCGGTAGGAACAAACGTGCCCTTGAGGTATGGTTCCATTTCACTTGCTTCGCTCTTGTCTCTATGTTTTTTTGTGTTCGAACTCAACTTGTATCCTTCACTAGTTGTCAAGTTTAAGACAGAATCAGTTTGTTGTGTCTGATATTGTTTTGGAGATGGAACTTAAGACGTTTTAATGGTGCTCTCTTTATGTTTCTGACTTGTCTCCCTCACTCGTTTGTCATGTTAAGACATGATCAGTATAATGTGTCTGAATAGGTTTGGAGATGGAAAGTTAAGACATAATCAGTTTGACGTGTCTGAATAGTTTTGGATATGGAACTTGTTTAATCTGTGTTCGGTGAGTACTTAGAGAGAGAGTAAGCGAACAAGATGGTGAATTATTTGAGAAACGTTCTATTGATCCGATGATCGATCAGGTAAAAGATTGCAAGAGAGTTTACTAATGATTAAGAGAAAAGATAATGTATCTGGCGAGAACAAAAGATTAATGATGATAACCCTAATTTTTGCGGTTCTGGTCTTGTCTGGTTTCTTAATGTCTCTCTTCTTGTGCCTTCCGTTTTCTTTATACTCAGCGCTTCTAAACCTTCACCTCGTACTGACCTAATTCGGATAGACCGAATGGTAGCAGCTGAGTTGTAAAGGTCGAGCTGTCCTTAATTTGCCTGCTAGAATTAGAATTAGACTGAGGTCTGCATTTGAGGGCTCATCAAATGCAGAAGTCGATCTAATTCTAACAAGACAAATCAGGGACAACTCGGCCCTGTACAACTCGACCCTACAATTCTTCTCCAGCCAAATTAAGTCAGCACAAGGGAAGGGGCCGAGTAAGGCGACAAGTATAAAAAGAGAAGGGTACAAGAAGAGACATTCAGAAACTAGACAAGACCATATCAGTTAGAATTTGGGTTTATCGTCTTTGATCTTTTGTCCTCGCCGGAAACATCGTCTTTTTCTTAATCATTACCGAACTCTTTTGTAATCTTTTATCTGATTGATCAATAAAACATCTTTTCAGATAACCTGTTCGTTTACTCTCTAAATACTCACCTAACAAGTTTCATATCCAAAATTATCCAGACAGATCAAACTGATTCTGTCTTTTAACTTGACAACGAGTGAAGGAGACAAATTGAGTTCGAACACAAAAGCATAGAGATAAGCGAAGTAAAATAAATTCGAACCTCAAGGACACGTTTAATGGTTTTTTTTTTAATTTTGTTTATAGAGATACTCTTTGAATGCGAAAGCTCTAACGTTTTGGTATATGTATGTGTGTTTTAGTTGATGGAGTGGATCATCAGAGAAAGACCTTACCGTCCCGGAGAGCTAGAGTACTCATACCTGCTCGAATTCACAGTCAAGATCCACGGCATCTCGCAAGGAGAAACACTCTTCACACGCGTCCCTCAAGAGTTTCAGAACGAGCTTCTCTACAACAACCTCGTCATCGCTTGCTTAGACCAAGGCGTCATGAGACTCGCCCTCGGGTACATGAAGAAGATGAGAGAGCTCGGTCACCGTACATCTCATTTGGTCTACAACCGTCTTATCATCCGCAACTCGGCTCCGGGAAGAAGAAAACTGATTGCTAAAGACCTTGCGCTGATGAAAGCAGACAAGGCCGTTCCTCACGTCTCGACGTATCATATCTTGATGAAGCTCGAGGCTAATGAACATAACGTGGACGGTGTGGTAAAGGCCTTTGAGGGTATGAAGAAGGTTGGAGTCGAGCCGAACGAGGTTTCTTACTGTATATTAGCTATGGCGCATGCTGTTGCGAGGTTGTACACAGTTGCTGAAGCCTATACCGAGGAGATTGAGAGAACTATCACAGGGGATAACTGGTCGACGTTAGATATGTTGATGATTCTATACGGACGTCTAGGTAAAGAAAAGGAGGTGGAGAGAGCGTGGAATGTTATCAGAGGGTTTCATCACGTTAGGTCCAAGAGTTACTTGCTGGCAACGGAAGCGTTTGGTCGAGTAGGGAACCTAGAGAGAGCTGAAGAGGTCTGGTTAGAGATGAAGGACGTTAGAGGAGTTAAAGAAACAGAGCAGTTCAACTCTCTGCTCTCTGTTTACTGCAAACGCGGTTTGATAGAGAAAGCAATCGGCGTGTTCCGCGAGATGACGGGAGATGGGTTTAAACCTAACTCGATAACGTATAGGCATCTTGCTCTAGGATGTGCTAAAGCCAACCTGATGAAGGAAGCTCTCAAGAACATTGAGATGGGTTCGAATCTGACGACGAGCAGGAGTGTGAGAAGCTCAACGCCGTGGCTGGAGACGACGCTAGCGATCGTCGAGTGTTTTGCGGAGAGAGGTGATGTGGAGAACTCGGAGAAACTGTTTGAAGAGTTGAATCATGCTAAGTATAATAGGTATGCGTTTGTGTATAACGCTCTGTTCAAGGCTTATGTGAAAGGGAAAGTCTATGATCCTAATCTGTTCAAGAGGATGGTTCTAGGTGGAGCTAGACCTGATGCTGAGTCTTACAGCTTGTTGAAACTTGTTGAACAGTATAAGCCCTGACTCAATCAAGGTTTATGGTAACAGTCTGTTAAGCTAAAGTTGAGTTAAGATGATAGAATGAATGAACATAACAGCTTTGTAACGACTTCATCACGGGTGCAAAGAGAGCTAGCCGCATAAGTTGATGGAGCCGTTGAAAGAAGGGAATCTAGCTCTTAGCAGACATGCTATCAAGTGGGTCATTGGACCTTTGTCTCTCTTTAGGCCCCACCAGAGGGTCAAACATGTAAAAGTCAAACAGTCTAAATATTCGTTCACACGGTCACATCCAATGATCCAAAGAGACAAAGGGATAAAATACTAAACAATCATACACAAAAACACCTTTAGAAAAAAAAAAACTAGTATATTTTACTGTCAATTATATATTTTAGAATTTAAAGGGACTTATTAGTATGCCATGTTCTCGGTCCATTTAACTAGAATAAGCTGTTCGTTCCTCGAAATTATTGAGATAAGAATTTGTATTTTGTAACTTTTTGTAATAATAACTTATTCTCCCAGAGTGTCTGAGATTATTATGTCGAAAAATAAAGATATTTCCTTTTTTAAAAACAAAAAAAGAAGTAATTTTGGGATAGCATTCACATCAGCCAGTTTTGTTTATTTATTTTCTAGTTTTTCAAATATACTAAATTAATACTAATGGGCTGACCACTGAAGTAAAAGTGGGCCTCTGTTTAAAGTGTAAGTATATTAACTGGGATTAATCCAAAGAGAAAGTTGGTCAAGACCCATCAAAAAAGCGATGGAGGGGGAAAAACAATTCAACAACGGGGCCAATATACCATGCTTTTCAGATATCACTTTGGATGAACTTTCTTTATCAAAAGTAGCATTGAAAATTTAAATTTTTTTTTGAAAACTTATAGAAACAATAATTTTGCTCGGTGTATATGCATCATGTGACGTGCGCCATACTCAGCACAAGTCTATCCACCTCTGAGCATTATTCGAACCACAAACTAGCAATGTGTTCTGGTAAATTATTGGAGGTGGTCAATCAAAATTAATTTAAAAACTGTATTAAGCAAGACTAGTTTGAGAGGAGTACAAGAACAAACAAATTAAACTGAATAATCCAGCGAGTCGAATGACAATCTTTGTCGGTATTGACTCATAAATCTTTTTTTTTTGGACAAAATATTGACTCATAAATCTAGATCAAAAATAGTCTTAATTCTATCGCATGATACCTTGAATCATGTAGATGAGATTGACTTGATTATAGAATGGGCCCAAGATCCTTCACGGATTTAGTTTGTATTTTATTCAAATTTCAAGCAAGCACCACACCGCAAGATTACACTGTTTACAGAGTCGGTAAGACGATAAGTAAGAAAATAGTAGAAATATTTAAAATAGTATTTGATTAGTCTATCTTTAAACTAATGCAATTAGTCATAACTAAAATCATGGTTCAATTTAAACACAATTTTATTTTTAGATTACAATCTGATCAGTGAAAAACTTTTTTGGCGGAACGTTAGAATCACTCTTGTCAATATTAATTTAAAGAAATAAATGTTGAAGTTTACATAATGTTGTGAAAACCATTTTGGATATTTTTTTGCATGGTTAACCGACCATAGATACTTGTTACAAGTCTCTCACCTCAGCATTGTAGTTCTCGACAAATGAGCCGAGCCAAGCGCACATCGGCTAGCTTTTATTTTACATCGAGAACTGAACTACAATGCTGATGTCAGATCCAACTGCTGAGAGAAATGACAAATAAAACGAAACGATATAAAGGGAGACATTTTGATTTCCAAGAGACAGAGAAAAAAAAGTAAAAGCTACAGAAGAAGAAACAAAGAAGAGGGAGGCGGGCGTGACTGATCCACCATTAATGTCACCACCCTCTCTTGGTTGAGACTTGAGAACCCAAAAAGGTGAATATGACTTTGTTTAATTCAGCAAAAGATATGATGAACTTGGTCATACACAGTTTGATGAGATATAAAAGTTGTGAAAATCTTTTTTTTTTTTTTTTCACATTTTGATATATTGTCCACTTCAACTTTCCAGCTTCCATTTTATTAAAAGTTTGTACCTTTTTCTTGTCTTAATCTCATGTGTGATATATAGTTGAAGATTTGCATAAAAGGTTCCTCTCTCTCTCTCTCTGAATCACTCAATCATGGGGATTTGCTCGAGTGCCCAGGTCAAAGCTGAGAGCCCAGGTAAACACATTTACTTCATATTTTTTTCTATTTCTGCTCTTAGATTTGTTATTTCTTGACCTGCAAGTTTTGATTGTTTCATTTGAGGTTATGGTTTTTGTTCTAAAGATTAAGTTATGTTCTGTTTTTTTTTTTGTGTGGGTTTAGGGGCAAGTCGCAAAGATACTAGAAGTCTTGGGAGTAAGGGTTCATCCGTGTCTGTAAGACCAATCCCTAGAACCGAAGGCGAGATCTTACAGTCTCCAAACCTCAAGAGTTTCAGCTTCTCTGAGCTAAAATCAGCAACCAGGAATTTCAGACCAGACAGTGTACTTGGTGAAGGTGGATTCGGTTGTGTTTTCAAAGGATGGATTGATGACAAGTCTCTCACTGCCACAAGACCAGGAACCGGTTTGGTTATTGCTGTTAAAAAGCTTAACCAAGATGGTTGGCAAGGTCACCAGGAGTGGCTGGTAAGGGAAAAAAATAAGCTAAAATATGGTTTTTGTTTGTGTTTGTGTTTATTATATGTTATGATTGTTATGTTTGTTGAATGATTTTTGCAGGCTGAAGTGAATTATCTTGGTCAGTTTTCTCATGGACACCTTGTGAAGCTGATTGGTTATTGCCTAGAGGATGAGCACCGTCTTCTTGTTTATGAGTTCATGCGTCGTGGTAGCTTGGAGAATCATCTTTTCAGGAGTATGTTACCTTTCCTCTTTGTCTCATCTCAAACTAAAATATTACTTTTTGTGATGTTTATGAATATTTGGGTTTTATTTTGGTTCACAGGGGGTTTGTATTTCCAGCCTTTATCTTGGAAACTACGGTTGAAAGTTGCTCTTGGCGCTGCAAAGGGACTTGCTTTTCTCCACAGTTCCGAGACGAGAGTGATATACCGTGACTTCAAATCTTCTAACATCCTTCTTGATTCGGTATTTTTAAACTTCCCTTGCCAATGAAAGAACTGCTGAAGTTTCATGCTTTATGATGGAAACACTTTCTTGTGCATGATCTCAGGACTACAACGCTAAGCTTTCTGATTTTGGGTTGGCCAAGGATGGGCCAGTAGGTGATAAAAGCCATGTCTCTACACGGGTCATTGGTACTCACGGATATGCAGCTCCTGAATACCTCGCAACCGGTAAGTAGGTCTGCTGCTGGTTTACTTCGGTTTGGTCGAAATCTAGCTGAATTGAACCGAAAATACGGTTTGGTAATAGGTTATTTCAATTTTGAAAAATCCTATCGAACTTAACCAAAGTTTTCAAATTCGATTCAATTTCAGTTTTAATTGGTTAAAAATTGAATAATTTTGGGCATGTTTGGTTTGGTTAGATAGGTTCAAATTTTGGTTAGTTGGTTAGTTCGGTTTAGAATTTTGGTTAAGATTGGTATAGCTTGGCATTTTTTTTTGAAAACTGATTTAACTGAATTACGAACTGAACCAATTAAAACCCGATTTTTTTAAATTTCCGAACCAAACCTGCTAACCGAACTGAACCGAAACCAAACTTTATTGGTCAAATCTCTGTTTTGATGGTCGGCTTCTTCTTATGATTGATCACTTTGGATTGTCCTTAGGTCATCTAACAACAAAGAGTGATGTCTATAGCTTCGGGGTTGTCCTTCTGGAGCTCTTGTCTGGTCGTCGAGCTGTGGACAAGAACCGACCATCCGGAGAGAGGAACCTAGTGGAGTGGGCTAAACCATACCTTGTAAACAAAAGAAAGATATTCAGAGTCATCGACACTCGTCTTCAAGACCAATACTCAATGGAAGAAGCATGCAAAGTGGCAACTCTCTCTCTGAGATGTCTCACCTCAGAGATCAAGCTTAGACCAAACATGACCGAGGTGGTTTCGCACCTTGAACATATTCAGTCTTTGTACTCTACTAGAGGGATTATGGAAAGGACAGAGAGAAGAATGCGTAGGAGAAGTGATAGCGTCGTTACCAAGAAACCTAATGCTGGTTTTGCTAGACAGACCGCGGTGGGGAGTACAGTCGTTGCTTATCCTCGCCCATCAGCCTCACCGCTCTATGTCTGAAGGTGTATGAAGTGCATGAATCATGTCCTGTTTATGGAGTTTGAATGTACAGTTTTTTTCTCTGATAATGTAAGGATTCAGTTCTATACAGTTCATCTTTCATTACAGGACGAAAAACTTTTAGTTTTGATCTTTGTAGCGATTCGTTAACATAAGTTACACGACAAACAGACAATAAAACGATACTAACGTGCCTTGGGGTTCACATCAGAACCAAAGCTTAAGTTAATGTCTAGTGAACTTGTTGTATTGATGTCTCTTGTCCTCTTGTTTTCAGATATCAGACACTCTTTCAGCTCATGAACTACATGAGACATGCTGGGTCTTTCTAAAGAAGAAGGATACACACATGTCATCGCTAGTTCAAGAGCTTTCCATGCTGAGCCAGAGTCATACATCCCTTGGAGTTTAGGATCCATAACATTGTTAATATCTCCTCTAG
Organism: Brassica nigra; assembly: GCA_016432835.1. Taxonomy (NCBI): domain Eukaryota; kingdom Viridiplantae; phylum Streptophyta; class Magnoliopsida; order Brassicales; family Brassicaceae; genus Brassica; species Brassica nigra. The sequence continues at coordinate 69,786,823 of CM028247.1, forward strand.
TAAGCATAAACTTCACCCATTCCGCTATGTGAGGCTTTTCTCGAGTTTGATCAATCACCGGTTTGTTTGTTATGATTTCTAATAGTACAACACCAAAACTGTAGACATCGCTCTTCTCAGATAACCTATTTGTTTGGTAATATCTGCAAAAGAAAAAAAGAAAAACAATTGTATCTCCTCTACTTTAACCAATAGAGAAGATGGTGAAAAGCTAGTACTTACTCATGATCAAGATATCCAGGTGTGCCAGCTACAAGTGTAGACAAAAGAGATTCACCTCCAACAGGGAAAGATCTAGAAAGTCCAAAGTCTGCAAGCTTTGCTTGGAATTGGTCATCCAATAGTATGTTGGAACTTTTTACATCTCTATGAACTATTAACGGTTTGCAGCCAATATGTAAATACTCCAACCCTGTCTCAAAAATCCATTAATTAATCAAAAGATAAAATGAGAATGGAGATTTCTAAATCACTAAAGGAGTGATAAACAAACCTAGTGCTGCATCAATAGCTATGTTTAGTCTATCTACCCAGCTCATAGTGGAGCTACCTGCATGTAATAACAAAGCTAGTAATGAATATCTAACAATCTTTGGATGTTACCAGCACAAATATAAAATGTGTTACCTGACAAATGTTGTTTCAAATCACCATTGGCCATGTATTGGTAGATAAGAGCCAAATGGTCTTTTTCATCGCAATAACCAACAAGGCTTACTAGATTTGTGTGGTAAACCCTTAGAAGAAGTTCTACCTATCCATACATGAACATACGTACCTTACTTAACCCTACAAAATGGATTATATTGTTCTCTTTTCAAAAAGAAAAAAAAAACTAATAATGATGCAAAAAAAACCTCTGTTTTGAACTCCTTATAGCCTTGTGCTGATGATGGAGAGAGTAGCTTAACAGCTACTTCTTCGTTATCATTTATATAGCCATGATATACCATTCCAAATCCACCTTTACCAAGAACTCTTTCCATATTATTTGTCATTTCAAGAACTTCGGTGTATGTATATCTTCTCTTTTTTGTTTCTATTGATGGTTGGCTTGGTGAGAAACCTATAATAATAAGCTAACAATTAGAAACAGTGATCACATTCTCATAACAATATAACACAGACTGATGTTATGGTTTGATGACTTTATTACATATACCTTTACCTATTGATGGGCCTCTCTTTATACAAACAAAAAGAAGAGTGATCAGTGATATTGTAACACCCAAAGAAGCGAGTGATGCTATTACTGGTAACATGGTTCTCTTCTTCTTTTTGTTGCATGAGCTGGAAGAACAAAGGTTGGGATTTCCTTGAATGCTGTTGTTGTAAACAGGCTAATTAAGTGTTAGTGAAGACATATTACGAAGTAAGACGTGTGTTTTATATAAACATCAAGAATTGATGACAAGAAAATCTTACTTCAACGTCAAACCTGTTTTCACTTTATCAAGAAGAGCTTGTGGGACTGAACCACTAAGATTGTTCCCACTTAAGTTTCTGTAGCAGTAAATTGACCCAAACAAATGATATAAACATCAATCAGCTGGGAAAATTAAATGGCAACAGTGTTCATATAGCTGACTAACTTACATGACTAATAAAGATTTAATTTTGGCTAGGAACTCAGGTACTCCTCCTGTCAAATTATTATTTGACAAGTCCCTATCATTAACAAAAATTGATATACATAGTGTTGTTGTTAACGAAGTAAAAAAAACAGATTATTCATGTAGAAGCTTCATGTACTTACAATTTTTGAAGCTGGGTAAGATTTTGGATCTCAGGAGCTATGACTCCAATTATTTCACTTGAGGACAAGTCTCTGGTGTTAAGATGATAAAAACATTCAAAAGTGTAAGATAAAACACATGCAGAGCTTAACAACAATAAGGTGTTATGGTCCTATGGATGATCATCACACGTACAAGATAAGAATTCTTGGTGGTGTAGACATATTAGAGTATTCGCAGGTAAGACCATCCCACAAGAATTTTTGAGGAACACATGGATCTCCTTGCCAACTAATTCTACTCAATCCATAGCTTGTTTCTATACTCTTGATAGCAACAGCTAACATAATATCAAAAAGAAACCACGTAATAAGTATGTATATGAAAGCATATGTTTACTCACAATTATCATTAGCATACCATCATTTGCATCAGTTTCAGACTGCGGAAACTCAAGTACTGTAAACGCCTCAATAGCATTAAGTATGGGAGGAAGAGTTGAATTTTGAGTTCTTATCATTTGCAAATGGCATGTCCCTTCTTGGCATTTAGCAGGCGATGTGTTGAATAGATTATATACTTCCGACTCCTCAGGACTAATAGGTCCATAGCTAACATTTTGACCTCCGCTAATGTTGAATTCCCTGGTATCACCATCTCTTAAGGATTGGATCTCGATGACATAGAGGTATGCATAAACTAAGTCGTTAGGTGTTTCCACATTCCAAGAAATGGTCAGTGGTGAACTCACATTTGCAGGCGTGGCTGCCGTAACCAATATGTCTTCTGGTATGTCATAATCGTTATCTGAGGAGTTGACTGAGAGACTTTTTCTCAGCAGTTTCCATTCCGGCGTGAAATATGGTGTCCAAAGACGATCATGGACATCTTCAGGGTACCTGAAGAGATCATATGCAACAAATGCAAATAAGCACGGAGAAAGCAAGAACATGTTAGAGAGAACACATTGAGGCAAATGTCCATTTTATGATTTATATATTTTTTTAAGGTGAATGAATTATTTACAATCGTTTAAATCCGTATTTATATAACTTCAAAAAAAAAAAAAAACTGATGTTCCTTTTCCTTTTAGAAAACTTTCTTATCTACTACTAAAATGCGGTTTTCACAATCCTAAACAGTGGCTAAGCTAATTTGTCTTTTTATTGGTGCTTCGAGATTTTAAGTAACTCCAGAATCAACACTTATCAACCAACATGTTAGGTCTTTGACTTACCGGATAATGTCTTTAGAGCCGGTTAAATAGACACGGAACAGTTTCTTCAAAGAACCAGATTGAGGAACGTAAGTATCATTTCTCAATGGTCGTAGCTCTAAAGCTGATATCACCGGCGTAGTTGTTCCCGTCTTAACAAGACACACTTGTAAAGAAGTAGACCTTGCTACGTGAATGAGTTCCTCTCTTGTACCGTTGATTTTTCTTTGCAGATCGACCGTGGTCCAAATATTCGGACCAAGATAGAGGTCAAACTTTGGTGGTGTATCAAGATTATCATAGTTTCCATAAGTAAACATAGCTACGATCAAATAGTTTGTGTCTTGCACGACGCTAAGAGTATAGCAGTTACGTAGTCCATCGGGAAAGTATCTCAACACCGTGTATGGCTTTATATACTCTAGTCCCGGAACGTTTTGAATCCTGCCGCTTTTTCCGGTTTTGATGTAATCGGCGTCTGATGTGAATGTTAACTTTGTTGTTGGTTCGGTATAAGGAGACTCGTTGGCTTGTAATCCACAATCTAAATTGATGAATCCTGCTCAGAACAAGATTTTAAGGTTGCAAAAACAAAATGAATGTCTAGATTTTAAGAAGGTCTGAAACAAAAAAGTGGTGTGTACCTTGTTGATCTTGTGCTTGGAGAAATTTTGAAATGCAAGAAGACAGTATTACGAATGTCAACAAAAGTCCATGGAGGTTTTTCATATTTTTTAAAAAAGCAAAACAAGATCATCGACTCCAAAGTACTTACATACTTGTATACAAAAAGGATACTTGCATATATAATATGCCAAATCAAACATTTGGATATATAGAAAAAGTATGAATAATTGAGTGATTTAATTAAATTTCTATAGCTGGTAAGGACTGGTCATAATAGGTAAATGTCAGCGTGCACTTAGCAATAACAATAAGGCACGTCACTGATGTTCTGACCAAAGTAGAAATATTTTTTTTAATCAACTAGCTACGATGGTCTTCTCGTGAGACTTTTTTCTCAAGTGGAGTTATATAAAACAATCTTACAACTGTAAAAGACAAACTACTCATTTTAGTTAATGATATTTAATATTTAGCAAAAAAGAAAAAACTCTTTTTTTTTTTAAATCAACCTATCATGTACGAAACGTGAACGTAACGGTTGCTAACTAGGGTTTCATGATTGCTAACTGAGACAAAATAGTTTTATTGCGTAGCTTAGTTTTGATCTTGGTGAAACTGAACAATATTAAAAGCAAATTTTGGAGAAATTCTTCGATGTTGCAAAATAAACTCAACCTTGTTGTAAAACCATCACATCATTTGAAACGTTTTAGACACAAAGAGATTGATTCATGTTTTCTACTAGAGTTTCATGATTGCTAAATGAGACAAATCAGTGTTATTACAAAGTTTAGTTTTGATCTTGGTGAAGCATGAACAAGCATAAGCATTTTTTTGGAGAATTCTTACTGAATAATAACCGCTTTCTTTGATGTTGCAGAATAAACTCAACATTTTTAGTCACGGGAAGATGAAGCTATCACATCATTTGAAACATGTTTCGAGTTTAGACCTCCCAGAAAGACAAAAGGCATAAAGACAATACTACTTAAGCTCACACACATCACACAAGGACACATGAAGTCCAACGAAAGTACAAGCATGCTTAAAGTAGGTCATGAACAAGTTTGATACACATATATGATCATCCTAACAATCTTACGGTTCGAAGTCAGAATTGTCACTAGCATCTGAGAGGTCATCTTAGAAGCCATACGGGTAGTTATTAACCATTGCATCAAATGGGTAATCATGAATAGAGTCATTAGGGCGTCTCACAACTTTGATCCTCTCAAAACAACGAATCTCCAGATCCCCAACGAGTTCAACGTTGAAACAATGACGAAGATCAAGATGTTCCAGGTTAGGACACCCGTCAAGAATGGCGTTTAAACCAACGTCTGTTAATCTGTCCCCGAAAAGCTGGAGGTGGCAAAGTCCGGGCATTGTTTCAGCGATCGCCAGAGCAACATCGTCACTGTCCTTTCGAGGATGACGCCTGTAACCCACGCAGTTTTTCTTCAAGGTCTTGAGATTTGGACAAGACTGGCCTACAACTCTCAGACACTCTTCTGATAATGAGCAGTATGAAACCTCGAGTTCTTCAAGCAACGGAAGTCTCGCAATTGCTGCAATAAATCCCTTGTCTGTAACTTGATAGCAGAATGAAATTCTAAGGCTTCTCAGATGACTAGAACTGTAAATAGTTGGGTGTAAAACTTTAGAGCAACTCCAACGCAGTATATATGAAAGTATCTCACTCAAAATTTAATGTACAAAGTTAAAAGTAAGTGATAGAAAGAGAGAGGAACTTTTGAAAAACTGTCCAGAACCACAACTGACATGTGTTCGTTTCTGAGCCACTTTAATTTTGTTTTTAAATTCATTTCTTCGACAAAGCTACATTACACAGTAATAGTAAACTGTGGCTGGTATACTTAAACCAGGGTTCTTAACAATGGACATACTCTTAGAAACATAATCAGAACATCTTTTCCTAGCATCCTAATAAACCTATTTAAGCCCCATGAGCATAAGAGCAATTCCAGTAGAGGTTTATCAACATAAAATTTTTAAATATTAATATTTATATATACATTCATGTATTTTAGAGCTTTATGTTGAAAAGCCCTTATTGGGGTTACTCTAACAATCTTGAAACAACAATCAAATGATAAGAAATAAAAAGAAATTGCCACCTTAACCATATCGAGAACTACACGTACGTAAACAAAATCTCTGGCAACAATTCAAACAAATTGACTTGTAACTTGCGTGCACTTGTAACTTGCATTGCACGCAAGATCATTTCTTTAGTGGAACCTAGATTGAGCAAAACCCAATTTGTTTATAAAAAAAAAACATATACCCATATGATTCACCTTGAAGAACACCAAAAAATCGAGAGAGAGAGAGAGAGAGAGAGAGAGAGAGAGTACCTCTCATCAGCAATGTAACGGAGGAGGGGATCAGAACCGAAGTGCGAGATATCGATCTCAACCAAGCCGCCACGGCTACGACCAACTACATGGCGGCACAATTTCTCGTAGTACCTGTCTCCAAATTCTTCAATATGTATGACAATTTTGCGCCACATGGAAGGGTCTTTACAGACGCGACGCCACGACCTGCAGACTTTTTGAGCGGTTTTCACTATCTCGATCGGGCCGAGCCGGTGAATAATCGATGACGTCAGGTCCGGCGGAAGCTCAGTCCAGTTTACGCATCCTCCTCCTCCTTCATTCATCTCCGTGGGAGACGAAGAAGCAATTCTATCTATGTATGGATTAAAGACGTAGTTGATTATAATCAAAAAAAAAGTCAACGTGCACATACCAATAACAAACACAATAAGGCACGTCCTGTGTTGAACTTATCATCTAACCAAAGATTGAAATATATTTTTTTATCAACTAGCTAGTAGCTACGATGGTCTTGTTGTAAGACTTTTTTTTTTAATCAAGTGGAGTTATAATAAAGTATTACGACTGTGATGAAAACTGAAGTAGTCTCCTGATATCCAGTTCTTTCATGTAGGTAACGTGAAGAGAACGTAACGAGAGGCTTTGAATTTTTAACAATTAGAACTTATGTGATTTGACATGGCAGCATAGTAACCATGAAAGCTGCTTTGAGAGCTGGACCAAAACATTTAACAATGCAGCAGAACCTATGCACTTTTTCTCTTACCTAAACTACTTATGTCATGAGCCAAAGAAGTTGCTGCTGTGCGATTGTTCTGATCAGATGGAACGAACATAAGAAGAGGAGTCTGTCAGAGAAAAAAGAAGATGGTGAGAAGCTGACTTTCTTCTCTTGTAAACTCTGACTAGAAGAATTAGGAACAGTGGAACTCCGAGCACAAGAAGATGAAACTTTCATCTGAATAAACACGAGCTGTGGAACTCTTCCTGCTCCCTTGATTCCCTATCCTTGACACATGCTTATATTCCGTTGTCACCGTTAATGTTTATAAAGATTATCACTTTCAAAAAAGGGTTGAAAGGACGTTGCGTTTTTATTTTATGCTTTAAGTTTTTTAGAAAAAACATGGAGGGAAAAGATTTATTTTGCCAAATTGATTAGGAAAAAAACTCACCGTGATCATAAGTGTGAGGAATACAAATGAAACATACCATCTCTCTAACGATCTTATTGACATGACATTCTGTTCTAGTTGCTTTTACAGCAAATTAACAAATAAGTTTCCATCATTAATCTCAAGTAATAAAATATTCCCTAAAAAAATCTCTAACGATACAATGCAGGGGCTATGTTCTATTCGTTTTACTATGTTCTATTTCTTATCAATCAAGAAATATAGAAAGACATTACTCAAGTCCAACGACATAAGGCATAAACAGACAATATTATTACTAAAGGTCACACACATTACTCAACTCCAACGAAATTACAAGCATGATTAAGAGGAGGTCGTGAAGAAGTTTTAAAAGGTTTTTACCTGCGAATCCAATGCATTTAAGAAACACAGACTCATCCTAATAATAATATTCGTACGGGTCAAAGTCAGAATTGTCATCTGAGAGGTCATCATAGTAAAACTCATCTTCTGACATTATATCAACATCAGATAAACCATAAAGGTCGTCCTCGTCGGATGAACTCACGTCATTAACCGTTGCATCGAACGGGTAATCATGAACCGAGTCATTAGGGCGTCTCACAACTTTGATCCTCTCCAAACACCGTTTCTCCAGATCCCCAACAAGGTTAAGGTTGAAACACTGGCGCAGATCGAGATGTTCCAGGTTAGGACAACCGTCAAGAATGGCGTTTAAACCGGCGTCTGTCAATCTGTCCCCGAAGAGCTGGAGGTGGCGAAGTCCTGGCATCGTTTCAGAGATCGCTAGAGCAACATCATCACACTCATCTCGAGGACGTTTGTAACCCACGCAGTTTTTCTTCAAAGTCTTCAGATTTGGACAAGACTGGCCTATAGCTTTCAGAGACTCCCCTGACACAGAGCAGTATGAAACCTCGAGGTCTTCAAGTAAAGGAAGTTTGGCAACTGCTTCCGTAAGTCCCTCGCTTGTTATTTCATAGCACATTGCAACTTTAAGGCTTCTCAGGTTACTTGAACTGCAAATAGATGGGTGTAAAAAATTCAGAAACATAATCAAAGATAAAGAAGAGGCAGGATAAGATACAAAAAAAAAAAGATTACAAAACATCTTCTCTAGTATCTCTATAACCTAAAGCTAACACATTTAGGCCTCACAATCTTAGAATCATCTTCTCCTAAGCATCCCAATAACCAAAAGCTAACACATTTAGGCCTCACAATGTTAGAATCATCTTCTCCTAAGCATCCCAATAACCAAAAGCTAACACATTTAGGCCTCACAATGTTAGAATCATCTTCTCTTAGCATCCCAATAACGTCAAGCTAACACATTTATCTTCTCTTAGCATCTCAATAACCTGAAGCTAACACTATTAGGCCTCAGAAGCATAACAATGTTAGAATCAAACCAACAAGTTAATGTTTTCTCTGAACAACGATTCAAAAGAATCAACGATTAAACCTAGATTTGGCAAAAATCAACTGAAATCAAAGCAAACCCATTTCTCTAAACAACGATTCAAAGATACCCATCGAAAAAAGAAACAAAATTTGGAACCTATCGGCGATGTAGCCGAGGAGAGAATCAGTAGCGAAATGGCAGAGATTGATCTCAACCAACTCGCCACGGCTAAGATCAACCGCGTGACGGCACAGTTTCTCGTAGTACGTGTCTCCCAAGTCTCCGAGGTTACGCATGTCGATTATGCGCCACATCGAAGGGTCTTTGCAGACGCGACGCCACGATCTGCACACTTTCTGAGCGGTCTCCACTATCTCGATCGCGCCGAGGCGGTGGAGGATCGATGACGTCAGTTCCGGCGGAAGCTCCGCCCAGTTTGCGAATTCTCCTTCCTTCATCGCCGTAGGAGACGGAGACGGAGACGGAGACGGAGACGCCATTCTGTGTGGATCGAAAGAGTGAAGCAGTTTCAAGACTTACAATCATGAAAATGATGTGGGCCAAGCTTTCTAAATGTTGGGCCTAGGCCTTAATTAAACTTAATCCGTACCCATTATACAAAACGCCGTCGCATTGTTACAATCACGCGATGGAAGGAAATGGAAGCTTCTCCTACATTTTTTTTGTGTAAATGTTAAATTTAATACCAATTTTTTTTATGACAGAAGTTACACGGAAACAAGTAGCAAACAAAAATAAACCTGATGCAACACCAGAGAAGAAAGAATAAGCAACCCCAAATGATATAAGGAAAATGAGACAATTTAACAAAGGCTAACTAGTTGAAGAATGTCAGAAGCTTGACTATTGGTAGCATTGCCTCAATAGATAGAAACCTTGGTAGAATTCAGCTTGCCTGCAGCGGTACTCTAAATTAGGTTTAGGTAGGTGTTGCTTGTGCAAGAAGTAATGATCTTTAGGCTTATAGGATAAATGGAAGACGTTGGTGCATACAGAACCGTGCTTGACCACAAGCTGATGAAGCATGTGTTTCAGGGCTAAAGATGAAAAATATTTTAAAGAGCCAATAATTACAAAACTATTTAGTAGTTATACGGGTAACATCACTTGTTAAATTGTACATAGACCTGAGAGTTCAATATTCCATAACTGAATGTTTTATATATCTTTCAGTCTTTTTTGAAAAAATGGGCCAATTTTTTTTTTTTTGGCTTTCGAACCAAATATCTCAAACCCGGCCCTGGATACATACACCAAGAATACCGCCGCAACAAAAGGGGAGGTGAGCCAGTTCCCAAGGAGCTCTTAGACCGGGTACTAATAGCTCATGCCTACTGGTTCCAGCAACAGGGGAAACAACAGTTGCTAGAGGGAACCCAGAAACCCGAGACCAGTCTTGGTCTATAAACCAGCCTGGAAATTTTCTTTCTTATATATTTTTTGATTGTTTGCTTGTTTTTCTGTTTTCTTGTTTTGTTCCATCTTGTATAGTTGTATTTGAAAAAATCAATTGTGTAAAGAAGGAATGGTATGTGGTGAAAGAAGAGGACAGAGATGAAGATGTGAAGTCTAATGTAAGTTGTGGATTAAGTGAAAGAGATTTTATGTATCTTATCTCATCAAAACCTGTATGACGTTGAAACTTATTGAAAGAGATTCTTTTTGCATGTGGATTAAGTGAAATAAGCTGATCAGCTCATACATAATAAACTACAATGGTTGTCATACATTTCATAGAGACATGTGGACCAATTGATTAAGACATGGACATGTATAGGTTCAAATCTGGTAAATACCGTGATAGTATAATGGTTGTGCTACTACATTGTTTAAAACTTTGGTAAAACGTATGTTTTCAACCCAAAAGAAACAAGAAATCGACAAGGTGGTAGAGATGGAATGTGTACAAACAAGCATCATCGAGAATAATGAATGTTTTAAGAGATCATTTGGAGATCAAGTTAGCTCTCTCATACGCACATTGTAGAACTCAAACGTGACACCCTCTCAATTTTGATTATTTTTCTTCAAAGTACTAGTTCAATATTAGATAGTGTGAATCTAAAATCACAATATATTGTGAGATCCGATCCAGAACGGTTCTTGTCACTTTTTATGTGCTTCTTTAATTGTCATGGGTCTATATAATATTCTTCTCGTCACTTTGTCACATCATGGTCTTTTTATATATTTTCGTTTGTTCGTAAATTAATTAGTACTTATCACAACATGTTCAAATAAGGAATCTTTAATATCTTTTTCTATTGAAACTTTTTTGGGTGTAAATGAAGGTCGGTTACCTCGTTATCAGGAACTCAAACATTATAAAAGGAGAACTAAACTTGATGTAGTGTTTACGATACAGTCGTTTACCTTTTACAGCTTGTTAGTTACATTAATTTTTTGAAACTTAAACCTTTTTTTTATTATCTTGCTCTACAAGATTTTGCATATCATTGTTTTTGACAACTACATATGAGACTTTTGGAAACAGTTATTAAATTTATATTTTGATTTTTACATCAAAATGAGAATAAAACGGAATTGGTCAAGTTACATATATACAGTATACATAATTTAGAAACTACTACTAGTATTCTAGAGCGAGATGCATCTACTATAATAAAATAACAAATATATTGATTACAGCAGTTAATGGGAGAGAGAAAGATGATTTAATTTTAATTTAAGAAAATACTAGTAGTTTACAGAAGAAAAAAAATGATTCAAACTATATTATCTACCACTTGTCATAACTTTTGTATAGGCCTGAGACTTATTATACAGGATACGGATTCGATCCGAGATCCATTCCGGATCCGCTCCAAAATAGGATATCTGGGATACCCGGATCCGAATCTGGATAGTAAAATCAAGGATCCGTCAAAACCGAATTCGGATCCGGATATCTTAATTTTTAGGTCCGGATATCCGGATCCATACTTTTAAAATATATTAATTTTTTAATTTTATTAATAATTGTATTTGATATATTAATATTTATTCATAAAATTAGTTTTATAATACTATATTTTATTTTTTAATATTATATTCATGTTTATATTTATAAATCTTGTATAAATATTTAATTTATGTATATTTTAGAATTTTAATATTTTAAAAATATTATTTTTACAAATCCGAATTCGGATATCTGCGGATAATATGATAACTAAACGGATATATGAAATCCAGATATCCGAAAATCCCGAATCCGAATACTAAATCCACGAATCCGGCGAAATCAAATCCGGATACCCTAAATTTCACGGATATGTGAATCCGTCCCACTCCTACTTTTGTTGCAGTATTAGAAATTAGCATGACAGACACTAGTACTTAAAAAAAAAAAGGGAAAGAGATGGGCCCAAGCCCCCGCGAATGATATGCTTAAAAAAGACAGGTCAAAAAGTAGCCGACAAAAATAAGTTTGGACTCGTCCTCGGACCAATCACACGACTTGCCGTGTCCCCCTTGCGTTTCCCGGTAAACTTCCTCTTTGGCTCTCTCTCTGACTCTCTCTCTTCTCTAAACTTTCTCTCAAATTCTCTCTGTTGCTTTGTGTTCTTTCTTGGAGAGTTCTTGATGATGGAATCGAACTTCTATGAAATGGTCAACGGTTACGAGTACTATGATGTGAGTTACTTACAAAACCAGATTCCTAATCCGGGATTTGGCGTTCCTTCAACCAGCGATTTCGATCTCCGCTTGGATCGTATTCAACCTTCTATTTGGGTTCCATCAACACATCAAGATCAAGATCAAGAATCTCCTCCAGCATCTGATGAGATCGATTCAGAAAACACTCTTTTAAAATACATTAACCAGCTCCTTATGGAAGAAGAGACTCTCGCTGAGAACCAGTCTCCGTCCTACGATTCATTGGCTCTACGCCAAACCGAAGAGATGTTGCAGCAAGTCATCACCGACTCACAAACTCAATCTCCTTATATTATTCCTCCTCCTAACTCTATCAGTAGTAGTAGTAGCCGTAGTAGTGAGTATTTGAACAGTAATAGCGATTCTTGTGTCCGGTTCAAGACAAGAACTGAGTGTGAGGTAGGGGTTGTGTCGTTTCAAGGACCAAACATGTTGCCTAGATTCCAACAACCAGCGAATGAGATTATGTTTAGCGATACAAACTCAGTTAACCAGTTCAAGAGAGGTGTAGAGGAAGCTAGCAAGTTTCTTCCTAATACCGATCAATGGATCTTCAACCGAGATGAAAAAGGTTATATCTCCAGAGTCAGAAAGAACCATCACGCCCGTGAAGAAGAAGTAGAAGAAGCTAGGAGCAGCAAGCAATCTGCAGTGAATGTAGATGATGGTAAAATAACAGAGATGTTCGATAAGGTTTTGCTTCTTGATAACCAATGCGAGCCACAGATTATAGAAGAAACCGATAACGTGACAAGCAAGTCTCATCCTAGTAAGAAACTAGAAAGAGGCCAAGATGTCGATTTCCGCACGCTACTCATCCTATGCGCGCAATCAATCTCCACGGGGGATACGATCACATCCGATGATTTGCTGAGGCAGATAAGGAAGCAGTCTTCTCCTCTCGGCGACGCATCGCAGAGACTAGCTCATTTCTTCGCCAATGCACTCGAGGCGCGTCTTCAAGGAAGCAGCGGGGGTGTGATCCAGAGCTACTACGACTCCGTGACCTCCAAGAAACGAACAGCCGCGCAGATTCTCAAGTCTTACAAAACGTTTCTGTCCGCTTCTCCGTTCATGACTCTGATGTACTTTTACTCCAACAAGATGATTCTTGATGCAGCTAAAGATGCTTCCGTGCTTCATATCATCGATTTTGGGATCCTCTACGGTTTCCAGTGGCCTATGTTTATACAGAGAGTATCCAAGAGCAAGACCGGGCCGAGGAAGCTGAGGATAACCGGTGTTGAGCTTCCTCAGAACGGGTTCCGTCCAACGGAGAAACTGGAGGATACGGGTCGGAGGCTGAGAGAGTATTGCAAACGGTTTGGTGTTCCGTTTGAGTACAATGCGATAGCGTCTAAGAACTGGGAGACTATCCGCTTGGAGGAGTTCAAGATCCGACCAAACGAGGTTCTAGCGGTTAACGCGGTTCTAAGGTTCAAGAACCTAAGGGACGTGACTCCAGGGGAAGAGGGTTGCCCGAGGGAAGGGTTCTTGAAAATGATCAGAGACATGAAACCGGACGTTTTCCTCAACTCTACTGTTAACGGATCTTTCAACGCTTCCTTCTTCACCACGCGGTTCAAAGAAGCTTTGTTTCATTACACGGCGGTTTTCGACATTTTTGGTTCGACGCTGCCCCGGGAGAACCCGGAGAGGATGCATTTCGAAGAGGTGTTTTACGGGAGAGAAGTGATGAATGTGGTTGCTTGTGAAGGGGTGGATAGGGTGGAGAGACCGGAGACTTACAAGCAGTGGCAAGTGAGGATGATGAGGGCTGGGTTTAAGCAGAAGCCTGTGGAGGCAGAGCTTGTGGAATCATTTAGAGTAAAGATGAAGAAGTGGGGTTACCATAAAGACTTTGTGCTTGATGAAGATAGTAACTGGTTCTTGCAAGGCTGGAAAGGTCGCATCCTATTCTCTTCTTCTTGTTGGGTCCCTTCTTAACTTGTGTTACAATCAGATATATTTCAACGAAATTTAGCAATATCTTAAAGTTAACTGCTTACATGATATGAATACGTTAATAAATTCAAATATTGACCAAAACCGAGATTCTCAAAAACAAATCAAGAATCATATATAATAAATTTATACAAAATATAAAAATTCATATTTATTGAATAAAAATAAAGAACAATGTATAAAAATAAAATTAAATAATTAAATAAAATTAATAAATTTAGAAATGAACTTTATGAAAACTATAGAAATTTAGAAATCATTTTTCTATTTCAAAAATGTTCCTATAATTGATTATTTTAATTTAAACAGTTTTGTTGTAAATGTAAAACTTTAGGTTTATATTCATTAATAATTGATGACAAAAAGTTATATATATAACCATATATTAATAATATCGAACAAACTAAACAAAAATGCTATAAAGTTAAACAATATATACTATCAGATAGTAAATAATATATTTAATAATTTTCACATAAATCAAATATAGATATTATAGAAAAAAATTGGTTGTACGGATGTATGATTCAAATTCTAGTATATACTAAATTAGAGGGAGGGAGTTGTTTTCTTGTCAAGTTGTCACTTTATGTTTTTTAGGTGGCGTGATGTAAAACTGAGAGCTTTTGATCATGCAAAGCACTGGACATATGTGGATTTGAAGGTAAAACAAAAATAAATCTCTCATTTGACCGCTCAGTCTGTAAATTAGGTCTGTGTGTTTTATGCTTGATGAGAATGATAGGACAAATGGAAGATGCTGGTGCACAGAGCAAGAATATCGCCTCAACAAAGAAGAGGTAAGTCAGTTCCACAAGAGCTCTTAGACTGGGTTCTAATGGGCTCATGCCTACTAGTCCCAGCAACAGGGGAAACAACAGTTGCTAGAAGGTTCCCAGAAGCTCGATACCAGTCTTGGTCTATAGACCCCAAAAGCATGGGTTTTTCTTACATATATACTATTTTGTTTGTTTGTTTATTTGTTTTGTTATGTCATGTTTTGAAAATATTCATTGTAGCCTTGTTCTTTTCCTAGTCGCGCTGCGTCAGCGGCTAGAGGCCAAAATACACCTTCACCATCGGAAATGCAGTGCCGTTAACACAACACAAGCTTACTTTTTCAATCGCAGCGGTTGACGCAATAACAAAATTAGACGCTGGAAATATCAGCGATAGCAGCGTCTTCATTTTTAGTTGCTGCGGCAAGCTCCGGTAGTTTAATTCACTTTCGAAATCGATCATCTTGTCTCCACCCAAGTGTTATTTTTTGTCGCTGCCGCAGGTCGCAGCGGCTATGAAAAGAACAGGGCTTGTGTAAGAAAAAGGTGATATGTGGTGAAAGATAAGGATAGATATGAAGACATGTGAAGTCTTATGTAATTGTCATAGTGCTTGGTTAATAACTGGTTTATTCCTTCAGTTGCCTTGCAAGTTTTAGATCCTTGAGGTTTTTATCTGAATGATTTGCACACAGAGTCTTCTTACAAACAATTCAATTTTATAAAATATTATGTCATTAAAACTTGTCTATAAGTTGAAAATAATTGGTTGATAGAGATACTTTCTGCATGTGGATCAAGTAAAATACGTTGATCAGGTCATAATACATTATAAACTACAATTGTTGTAACATTTGACTATTTGATATAGACATGGACATGTAGGTTCAAACGTGGTACTATTATAATCGTTGTGTTACTAGCCTACTAGATGGGTTAAGACTTGGTAAAATGTATGTTTCAACCCAAAAGGTGGTAGAGATGTGAAGGGAGATTATTATAAACAATGAAAAGCAAGCATCATTGAGAATGATGAATATGAAGGGTTATTATAAACAATGAAAAGCAAGCATCATTGAGAATTATGAATATGAAGGGAGATCATTAGGAGATTGATGTAGCTCGAGCTACGATAACACGATGAATCCTATTTAGTCTGAGAATCCCTAGGAATCAAAGTCTTCCTGAATCGTTGAGAACACCTGGTTCTAGCCGATTGCAAGGTTTAAGAACACCAAAGCTCTTTAGATTAATAATCAAAATATAAAACGTACCCTCACAAGTTAAGGGATCGTTTGTTTATATAGCTAAATAAAAACCCTAATCCTTATAAGAAAAGGAATTATAAATATTAATGCGGTAAACACCAAAAAGGATAACTCCAAACGAAAAAAGGAAATAAGAAAACCAAAGCCAAACAATAATATAAACCACGCTGCATCAGGTCACCCGGAGTAGAGAAAGATTCGTCCTCGAATCTTCAACATCATCATTTGATATATAAATAAGGATGTGCTTGGCAATGTCTGCAGAACAACTAGCATCATATAGAAGTAACGTTCTGATGCAAATGCAGCTACCTTCTCAAGTACCTCCAATGGATCTATCGTCCCTGCCTTTAGTTGATTATAAGGACCAGTAATAAAACATCCCCCTGTTAAAACATCCCACACGTAATCACCTATGTAAAATGATAAATCTCGTTGACGACGATCAGCCGCAGCCTTGTATTTAGCCCAAGAAACCACCGTACTTGAGTCCATAACATCCATATGTCCACTACAAATTGCAGGGATATCAATAACGAACTCACGATTCATGAAACGCACAACGTCAAACTCTGTTTTCAAAACTCCACGGTGTAGTTCACGTAAGGTTGAGGGGAATGTCACGGATTCTGACGTCAAAGAACTCCACAGTGGTCTCACAAAAGAAAACATTGTAGTTTCCATGATCACAAAGTGCATACGGTTACCACAAAAAACCGGTAGACATTGAACACGAGAGGCCATACAAATACTTTTGTTGACTAGCACCAGCCGTAGATCCCCAATGTCTATTGAAAATTCCACCAAAAACTCTAAACGTCCCCCGAAAATATCCAATATGACGGTGAAAGTGTGACCCCTGTTGTCCATCGAAAGGGCACAGTAGCATGTAGCTTGCAATGATGTGGTCGCAGAAAGAGGTTTGTTAATCCATGGAGAATACGGAAACGAAGATTCACCCTCGTCCATGACGACTAAGATGCAGAAAAAAACCACTAGAGACACACATCTTGGAGAAAACGCAACAGCACAAGAAGAACTTCCCGCATGCTTCAAGTCGATAATATTAGAAGACATCATAGTAACGGAAATAATATCCCACACCGCTCTGAATGTGGACGCTGTGACATCCTCCAAAATATTTGCACCAGTGCTAACGTCATGGATATTTACCACCACACCATCCACGAGTGTACCATGCACAACTCCTGTTACCACCTGTAAAAGAAGATGAGCTGGTAGTACCCACTGATACGGGAGAACATGAATTGAGTCCATCAACGGCAACACCACAAGATTCTCATGCCATATATCTTTCAAACCCAATGCTGTGCTACCCATTTTTCTCTTTCTACGTGTAGAAACGTTTGATAATGACCCATCTTGTAATAGATTTGAATGAGAGAACATCAACTCAGCTGAATCTCCCCGTACCAATACGTCAACAGAGAAATACAGACTAACCCAAGGAGTGAAGAAGCACGAGTTAAGCCACACACGTACGTTCCGAACAATATCGTCTTCTTTGTGATCCATCTCTCTGTTTTACACTCAGCACCCTCAATATTCTTGAAACCAGCGCCTAGCTTGTCAAGTTGATTGGGAGTAAGGGAAATCTCAATGATTCCACCAAATTTGATGCTGCTACTGTTAATCTTTGTAAAGAGAGCTATATCCTTGCCATGCACGGTGAGAGAGAGATATTGATTCTGAAATTTTTGATCATTCGTCTTTAAGTATCCTTTTCCCTTAGTTTTGATAATGCATATGATAATAAACGCATGTATCTTCCTGAAATATATAAACATGTGAGCATGAAGCACACTATCAGTTATGCACTCCACCACCACCAGTTGACCAAGTGTATGTGAAGACACGCCGCCGCAAGCAAACGGTGGAAGCCAAGGCACAATGAACAGATTACTTGACTCGGAAGCAAACTCACCCCCATAAATACATGCCATAAATGAGTTGTTGGCACACATTTGTGGATTAAACAAAAGTCTTAGTCCCTGCTTAGCTTTACCACAGTGTAAAGCATCTTGTAACGTAACGGTAGCAACGAAAAACATTATCGGGCCTGCTTGAATCATGAAGAACCCGAGCACACGGTGGCCACATAAACTTTGTTATCCCTTTTTCATCAAATAGAAAGACCATGAATGAATCACACTGAATCCTCACAGAGGTAACAACAGTGGCACACCGGAAACTACATGATTTTGCTAGAAGCCTCACCAATGATACCTCAAAAAGCAAGAGCACCATCCAAGCGACACCAAAAGTGTACCTTAGCACGTCATCAAAAGACACAAGTAGTCGTTGGCGGTGTGAAATCCAGACTTCTAACTTGACTTTAGAAATAGAAAATTCTTTGAAAGTAGTTTTGAGGACGCTTACAAGCTTCCCTTCAGAGGGTAATATTGACCAATCATCATAGAGAACCCAGCGACACATGAGCCTCTTCCTCGTGAATGTCAACATGGACTTCCCTTTATCTGGTCTCACCCATGAATGAAACCATATTGTAGACAGCTGCCCATTGTGAAAACAGCTGGTTCTGATTCTTTGACGCTGAACAAGAACGCCAACTAAAGTGTTCAACAACTCTTCCAATGATGCACATATACAATCTTGGAATGTAAATATGGAGAACGGCGTAAGTGAGACATCGGTGGCAAAGTCACATAACATCCATATGAAACAAATCAACGGATGGACGTAATGGGTTGGTGTTCCTGCACTTGTCTGTAACCGACTTGTGTAACCAAAAACAAAGTCCCAAATATGGTGGTGTTTTCTAAGCCTTGAAGCAAGAATTAAAATTCTTTTGAGCACTTGATTTTGACCATACTTGCATCGTGTATATGCAAAAGTTGCACCGATTGTACCCAAAAATCTGATAATGGAAACATCACCAATTGGTTCACTACCATATTCATATATGTCAGAAATATTCTCCACACGTATCTCTTTGTAACGACTCTCCTCACTTCGTTGAATACGATCTGGTGGTTCTTTCTGGATATATAGAGGATGGTTTGCAAGATAAATAAAATTACCTTGGTTTTCCTTGGCTATGCGAGCTACCATGTCATGATATGATAAAACTACTGTCCGATCTTCTTTCCAAGTAGCACAATTCACAATATGCTTCTCGTGAACCATATACGCATCATTATCTTCTTTGCTGATTTTATTGAAGATATGGACACGTTCTATTGGTGCAAGCTCTAGATATTCCACTTTAGGAGCATCAAATTCATCGAAGTCTTGAAGTTGAATCTCATCATCGTAAACATCAAAAATAGGATCTCCAATAATTTCTTTATAATCTTCGCAGAGATCATCATCTTTTGAAGCTTTCTCCATGAAAATTTTCTGTTGAGATTGAGCTTCACGCTGATTGTGTTGATTCTGTAGAGCGGTTGTTAAGGCGTTTTCCACTGAGGTTTGTAACGCTGCTTGTAAACCAGCTGTAAATGTCTCTAGCATGAAACGTATCCCCTCGAGTTGATCAACCGTAAGTTTCCTTGGTGCCATGATCGCAATTTAGATTGAGAAATCTAAACGGTTGTCTCTGATACCAACTGATGTAGCTCGAGCTACGATAACACGATGAATCCTATTTAGTCTGAGAATCCCTAGGAATCAAAGTCTTCCTGAATCGTTGAGAACACCTGGTTCTAACCGATTGCAAGGTTTAAGAACAACAAAGCTCTTTAGATTAATAATCAAAATATAAAACGTACCCTCACAAGTTAAAGGATCGTTTGTTTATATAGCTAAATAAAAACCCTAATCCTTATAAGAAAAGGAATTATAAATATTAATGCGGTAAACACCAAAAAGGATAACTCCAAACGAAAAAAGGAAATAAGAAAACCAAAGCCAAACAATAATATAAACCACGCTGCATCAGAGATCAAGTTAGCTCTCTCATACACTCACATTAGAGAACTCAAACGTGACACCCACACAATTCCAATAGAGTAGTTTCTTCAAGTACTAGTCAATAATAATAGATTGTGAGAATCTCACAAAATCACAATATATTGTGAGAATGACATTTTGAGATCAGATCTGGAGCGGTTCCTGACCTTCTTTCTGTACTTATATTAATTTTCGTGGGTCTATATATTAGCTTTCTAATCACGTTGTCACTTTATGTTTTTTTTATTTTCGTTTGTTTGTAAATATACTAATACTCTCTTATTAGCAATATTTTAAATAATCGTATTGGTCAAATAATCAACACCACCTATCAGGAATCTTCACTAATCTTGCTCCCCAAGTTTTGCAGATCAAACTTGTTTTTGTCAACTACATATGAGACTTTTGAAAACAATTATTAAATTTATATTAAATTTTTCTTTTGACTTTCTTTGAAATGCGAATAAAACAGAATTGATCAAGTACGTATAGTATATACATACTTTCTAGAAACTATCTAACATATTGATCACAAAAGTTAATGGGATGTAATTAAGAGATGATACCAATGTTTTGAAAACCGGACCGGATACCGACTCGTTGCAGCTACTGGTTAACTGGTTGAACCGGTTCAACCGGTCGAACCGGGTTTTATATTTTTTTCAAAATTAAATGTAAATAATCATATATTTACACTATATGGATCTAAAAATTACTTCTACATATAACATGTTTCTCTGTTCTTTTTTATTAAATGAAAAATGAACAGTAAACATAAATCTAGCTATATATATGAGACCCAAAAAGAGATTTTTCATATTTTTTTCTTAAGAAAATAGAATAAAATAAAAAAATATTTTAAATAATGATAATTAAACATTAGTTATGAAATATTAAATTTTAAAAGCAATTGAAAAAACATTATTTATATGTTAATTTTTTAGAACCGGGTTTTAAAGTTGACCCGGGTCACTGGTTTTACCGGGTTTTAACCGATTTTACTGGTTTTTCTCAAATCCGGGTTTTAAACTGAACCGGAACCGGCTTCTTCAGCGAGTCACGGTCGGACCGGTTCGACCGGCCGGTCCGGTCCGGTTTTCAAAACACTGGATGATACAGTGCTAAATTATTTTTTTCAACACCACTTGACATAAAAGATGATAAACCTTTTGGTATTAAATTAACATGACAGTCACTACTCCTACCAAAAGAAGAAAAAGAGAGAGAGAGAAATGGGCCCAGGCCCACGAATCAATCTATAATTAAAAGGGGGGGTCAAAAGGAGCCGACAAATAGAGTTGACTTCTGACTCATCATCGGACCAATCGCAAACTGGTCTTGTCTCCCTCGCGTTTCCCGGGAAGCTTCCTCATTCTCTCTATATCATCTCTGTTCTCTAACTCTCTCTCAATCTCTTGCTGTTTCTCACACGCATAGGCATAGACATATCCAATCACACCTTCGCGATTGCATAGTGATCTAACAAAAGTCCACTTTACTTGTCCCACTTTATCTTCTTTTTCAGATGTAAGCAATGTTGCCCTGAGATTTTTTTTTTTTCTCACCTGCTTCAAGATTCCCTTGCTGAATCTATCTGTAGATTTTTTTTTTTAATTCATGTGCTTTGTCTTCTTTTATGGAATTTAATTTCTCTGAAATGGTCAACGGTTTGGAGTATTACGATGTGAGTTTCTTACCAAACCAGCAGATTCCTGATCTGGGGTTCGGTGTTCCTCTGTCTAGCGAGTTCGATCTCCGCTTAGATCATCATAAGCAACAAGATCAAGATCTTGATCATCATCATCTTCATCATCATGATCAATACTCTCCTCCAGCAGATGAGATCTATTCAGAAAACACTCTTTTGAAATACGTGAACCAGCTCCTTATGGAAGAAGAAGAAGAGACTCTCGCTGAAAACCAGTCTATGTCCTATGATGCTTTGGCTCTACGACAAACCGAAGAGATGCTGCAGCAAGTGATCAACGACTCGCTAGCTCAATCTTCTAATTCGATTACTAGTAGTAGTACTAGTAGCGGTAGTAGTAGTGGTGGTGGTGAGTATCTGAACAGTAGCAACAGCAACTCTTGTGTCCGGATCGAGACAGAAGCTAACTCATCGCAAGTGCTGTCGCGTGGATTATTCGGACAGCCAGCGAATGAGATTCTCGTGAGGAGTATGTTTAGTGATGCAGATTCAGTTAACCAGTTCAAGAGAGGTGTAGAGGAAGCTAGCAAGTTTCTTCCCAACACCGATCAATGGATCTTCAACCGAGAAGATAAGACTAAAGGAGTCGTTTCCATCAAAGATGAAAAGGGTTTGAGAGTTAGGAAGAATCATCACGAGCGTGGTGAAGAAGAAGAAGAAGAGGAAGCTAGGAGGAGCAGTAAGCAACTTGCGGTGAACGTGGACGATGGTAACATAACAGAGATGTTTGATAAGGTTTTGCTTCTTGATCACCAAAACGAGCCACAGATTAAAGAAGAAGAAGCCGATAACGTGTCCACCAAGTCACAACCTAACACCAAAGAAGGTGGACGTGGTAGGAAGAAGAGCAAAGCTGTCGATTTCCGCACGCTTCTCACTCTATGCGCGCAATCCATCTCATCAGGAGATAAGCTCGCAGCCGATGATTTGCTGAAGCAGATAAAGAAACAGTGTTCGCCTCTCGGCGATGCATCGCAGAGACTAGCTTACTTCTTCACCAAGGCACTCGAGGCGCGTCTTCAAGGAAGCAGCGGGGGCACGATGATCCAGAGCTACTACGACTCTTTAAAGTCAAAGAAGCGAACAGCCGGGCAGATTCTTAAAACGTACAAAGCCTTCTTGTCTGCTTCACCGTTCATGACTCTGATCTACTTCTTCTCCAACAAGATGATTCTCGACGCTTCTAGAGATGCTTCCGTGCTTCATATAATCGATTTCGGGATCCTTTACGGTTTCCAGTGGCCTATGTTTATACAGTACATATCCAAGAAAAAGATCGGGCCGAGGAAGCTGAGGATAACCGGCGTGGAGCTTCCTCAAAACGGGCATCGACCAACGGAGAAGATTGAGGATACTGGTAGGAGACTGAGAGAGTATTGCAAACGGTTTGGTGTACCGTTTGAGTACAACGCGGTTGCGTCTAAGAACTGGGAGACGATCCGCTTGGAGGAGTTCAAGATCCGACCAAACGAAGTGCTTGCGGTTAACTCGGTGCTAAGGTTCAAGAACCTGAGAGACGTGACTCCAGGGGAAGAGGATTGTCCGAGGGACGGGTTCTTGAAACTGATCAGAGACATGAAACCCGACGTATTCCTCAGCTCGACGATCAACGGATCTTTCAACGCTCCCTTCTTCGCCACCCGGTTCAAAGAAGCTTTGTTTCATTACTCGTCGCTCTTTGACATGTTTGGTTCCACTCTGTCCAAGGAGAACCCGGAGAGGATGCATTTCGAAGGAGAGTTTTTCGGGAGAGAAGTGATGAATGTGATTGCTTGTGAGGGAGTAGATAGGGTGGAGAGACCAGAGACTTACAAGCAGTGGCAGGTGAGGATGATGAGAGCTGGGTTTAAGCAGAAGCCTGTGAAGGCAGAGCTTGTGGAGTTTTTTAGGGAAAAGATGAAGAAGTGGGGTTACCATAAAGACTTTGTGCTTGATGAAGATAGTAACTGGTTCTTGCAAGGTTGGAAAGGTCGCATCCTATTCTCTTCTTCTTGTTGGGTCCCTTCTTAGCTTGTGTCTTATAACCAAAATATTTCTCATGTAATAACATTTGTTTCTTTCTCCTACTTGGTTTTCTTTTGCTTTGCTATGTGACATTCTATGTATTTATGTTGAAAGCTAAAAGAGGTTGACTAACCCTTTAGTAGAGAGATGGAGCCTTTTAACCAAATCGAAACGCTCCTTCCTTGTTTAGTCTAGCCACATGCATTCGGTTTCGGTTTTCGGATATTTCGGATGATAAACCAGTGGATATAAGTAGATCTTGTGAGGAAAAGAAAATCGTGAGATGTAGAACATGATCACGCGATCTAAATTGTTCATAGTTCTACTTACAGCATTCAAGCACAGCTTGTTACACAAGGAATCTCACAGAGACTAAGAAAATATTATAAGGAGATATACTCCAATGTGGTGGATGCTACTACATATTTTTCAAAACTGATAAGGTCCGGTCATAAGAAAGAAATTAGATTAACATATAAAGGATGTAGTAAACTGTATATGGTCCACTGGATAATAATAATAAAGGTACCAAAAGGTATTGAGCTCAAAGATAAAGAAAAGACAGCATTGTACTAAGCTGATTTATGGACTGAAACAAAGCAGCTGCATATAGTATGATAGACTAAGTGAATACTTAGTAAAGAGTTCTGTAAGAACGATCCAAATCAGTCTATGTATCAAAGAAATTTGAATTCCTTGTGTTATACTAACCAGTCCAAAGAGAGGTTAATTGATTCAGACAGGTTATAAACCATCGCTGCAACATTAGCCAAGAAAGTTTGTGTATATTTGTGGTTGGTCGATATCTCAACATGGACCGACCAAATTATGGTATGGCTAATGGAAAAGAAAGATCAGCTATCATGTGGCAGTACATAAGCACGTGTGATCAAGGTCCATCCAAACAAAGCAAGTGGGACTGCTAGATGTATATACGTCCGTAGAAAGAGAAAGGTACCAATCATCATGTGTTTGGTTGAGGTCTATGACCCAAAGTGTCCACCAAAGTGTGAGATGGTCTACGACAAAGGTATAAGCTGATGGTAAAGAAGGTCCTAAGGAACCAACAGCAATGTATAAAGGATATTGCAATAACATTGTCGCAGCACGCCAACCATATCATTGCAGCATCACAACTGAGCCATGTCATTAAAGTAACATCAGGCTACAATATCTTAGCCATTCATGGGCAAGTTGTGGGCGTGTGTGAACAAGATCCGTGATCTAACATATATGTTTCAGTACGTGGTGTGGTCCACGGAAATAAAGGTCATGAGACGCCATCAAGAGATAAGTTGGGTAAAGTAGAACCATAATGGCCGGAGATAGTGACCAGGAGTATGTTTTGGTCGAGGACCATAATCCAACATATCTGATCAAGTATGTGGCATGGCCTACGGCAAGGAGAAAGGAAGGTCACCACGTTCATAATCAACAGCAAAGATGCACGTATTGTCCAAATTCCAACGGAGTTCCAAAAGGACATGAGAAGTCCAAGCATTACAAGATTATCCAAGTTACAACAACCTTCAGGGAGGTTCAAATCAGGGGGAGTAGTGTGTGTTGTACTCTTTTTCCTTCACCATAGTTTTGTCCCACTGGGTTTTTCTGGTAAGGTTTTAATGAGGCAACATTAAGCATACTGCAAACCTTGAACGGTTATGGCGTCCAAGGAGAAGTGTTATAAATCATATGGTGGACAGTCCATAACCAGGCCCGGTCCATATCCGGTCCATGAGGAAGGAAGAGAAGCCGGCGCCCAAGAGGAGATAGAGTCGGCCCATACATGTTTTCCATATTACTCCTAGTTCATGTTCTTTCCATATTTAACTTTTCCTAGTTAGAATAGGAATTGCTATATTTTCATTTATCTTATGACGGTTTAAGTACTTGTATATAAAAAACCTTTGGCTAATGAAATAAGATAACCTTTTCTCACTTATTAACAACAAAATCTGATTTTTCGGATAATTTTTGATAATATGAATAAAAATCAGATAGTTCAGGTTTTTCAGATTAAATATTGTGTTGTTTAGATTGTTCTAATAAAATTTCAAATAATTATATTCTAAATAAAAGATATTTAAATAATTCGATTTATAAATATAAACGATCTAGTTATCTGAAGAAAAAAACTACATATAATTAAGATTTTCAGTTAAATTTAATTTTCCTGATCCAAAAATATAGAAATTTTATTATATAAAGTTTGGTTCTTCAAAGTTGCTAATTAACACAATCGAGATACATAGCAGTTATATATTTAAGATTGTGACAGTTGTTAATCTATTTCACAAATAATAATAGTTTGGTTCTTCAAAATTGCTAATTAACACGATCGCGACCATGGCAGTAATATATCTAAGATTGTGACAAGTATTAATCTGTTTCACAAATAATAATATATAGAAAAAATTACATCACAAGACACTTTATGACTTCTCAGTTACATGTTAAAACTCTCCATTTGAGGCACACTTTTTTGCTGTTGTTTGACTATTATGCCCTCTAACACAAACTCCCAGAGCTAACCTCCCTCTCGTTCAACCCTAGTTTCCCATCTAACATAACACTTTTAAGAGTATGAATGGAACCATAGGACAAACACAGATCTCCTGCACTTGTCTTTTTTACATATTTTTATGTCATTCACGCTTTTGTGTATTACAAAGCAAAAAAGCAAGAGAACTGCATAAGGTACAATTTTTTTTTTGTCCTTTTGTGGGTAAAAGCAGATGTTCTACATGCTCTTCTGTCTGCATAACAATCTGAGAGTATGAATGGGACCATAGGACAACACCCAGATCTCCTGCACTTGTCTTTTTACATATTTTTATGCCATTCACGCTTTTGTGTATTACAAAGCAAAAAAGCAGGAGAACTGCATAAGGTACAATTTTTTTTGTCCTTTTGTGGGTAAAAGCAGATGTCCTGCATGCTCTTCTGTTCGCATAGCAATCTGAGCAGTTCATGCACTGCTTCTTTTACTTAAACCAATAAGTGAATTTTCTAATTTTAAATGGACACCTAACCGAGAGCGAGTATTTATTGACTTATACGATCGAAAAATTGCCATGGACGATTACCGCTTCAAAGATCCTACTCCCGCTGGTAGAGAGCTTCTCGTTAATAAGTTCAGTCAAGAGTTTAATATTAATGTAACCTACCGCTTCTTCAAAGAAAAACTTGATCAACTTAAAAGAAAATACAAGAAGTACAAAAGTTTTATGAAAAATTCGACGGGCATTTCGGTTGATCCTACTACATCTGTGATGTCTACGTCTGATTCATGGTGGAAAGATCGTGAAGTAAGTACAACAACATCTCTTAAAACCAGCATAAGTTTAATAAATTATCAAATCTATAATATTCATAGTCTAAAACCTATATAATCCTATATAATGAACATTAGAGACAACATTGCATATATGTTATGGGCAAATCAAAATAATTCTCATTAATTTATTTTATCTTTGTTTATGTATTGTTTTTATATTATGTATTTTGGTGTGATTTTTATTGTTTAAATAAGTGAACTGCATTTTTGAATTACTTTTGCCATTCATAATTTATAACAAACTATTTGTTCTGTTTTATTTGCATCTCTCCTGCATATTCCGTTTGATCTGCAGAATAAATGAGAAGAAAGTAATTTGAAAATAATAATAAAACATACATAGAAAAACTACAAATCCAAAATGGATAAAAACTAGAAAAATTGCTTGCGTTACTATAAATTGGCACAACTTTTGATCTTCAAAAAAAATATATATAACATTTGATTTTAAGATTTAGCGATTATTGTTTAAGGTTTAGTATTTACGAATAGGGTTGGATTTAAAGTTTACAGATGATATAAATGATATTGAATGTCAAATATTTAATATAAAATTAGAAAAACTCCTTAATTACCGCCAAGATTATGCCTTCTTCAGCTTTATTACAACATATAATAAAATATTTGTTTATTTATTTTAAGATGTATCACCACAAAATTATAGCTTTTTGTTTTTTATCATATAGTTAAGAAGTTATGTTTGTTACAAACAGATAATCACACAATCAAGATTCAAAAACATGGTCTTTAATATTCACATAAATTTGTGTGGCTCTAAGATGAGTGTATTGATGGTTTCATTATAATTAATTATATGATAAAAATGACGATTTCACATGATTTATATTGGTTGAACAAATAAACATCTATGATCACGCAAACCAAAAATATATAAATGATAAAAAATGCACCAAAGTTTTTTTAAAGATCCTAAAGTGATTAATGAAACTTTAATAAATGACCGAAAATTTAGAATATTTTAAATTCAGAAGAATAACATAGTAAGTTAATACAAATATTAAATTAGTACATAAAAAATGTATGATGCGGTCACGGACTCAATTGACCTTATTTAAATTTCAAGTCTTTTAATTTCACTATAATTCTTAATTCAGGTTGGATTCGGTTTAAATTTTAAGGTTTGAATATTTTTCTAGCCTTTGATATAAAGTCGATAATAATTCATCCCTGCACCATGGTTATTAAAAAACAAATATTAACTATAACTTATGTGGGAACATAATTTTTTAATTTTAAAATAAATCTCATATAACATGTGCAAAAAATCTTAAAACTATGATAAATAATTTTTTTTATTTTTATGTTCTTTATAAAACTAAAACATCAAATAAACTCGTGCAACGCACGGACCTATATCTAGTATATAATAAAGTGTATTCACTTTTATTGCTAAGTCCTCATTAGAAATAAAGGAATTTCTTTTTTTGCTAGTCAAACTAATATTTTTTTACCTTAATAAACCCAAAGGAGAAAAGCATTCTATATACTGAACATTTGTAGTCTGCAAATTATAATTCCTTAGTCAAAGTTATATAGTCATACTATATATGTATCAACTACCATTTCCATGTTCCAAAAACACAATATAAGAATCTGAACAATCATGTAAAAGTTATGCCAGCTTTACTTATTTACAAACTCAAATTATAAACTAATAGGCAAAAGACATGGCAGCATCAAAAACAACCATCTTTATTGTTTTTATCCTTTGTTTTCAATGTTAGCTCCGTTCTTATATATTTTTCTTATATGTAGATTAAACAGAATTAATATACTGACTAAACTAAGATATTTCAATATTTCAATTAATAGGCATATTATTAATAAGCGTCTCTGGACAAGCCAAAAGATCTTCTTGCTCGACATCAACTGATTGCGAGTTGCTGTGTTTTGGAGAAAAAGGGAGAGTACGTCAGGAATGTGTGCTCGGAAAGTGCATTTGTTTGGAGCAAAAAACCGAGACAGAGCTGGCCAAGACCATAACGTGCAAAACGGACAGTGATTGTCCCGATTCGGGATGCCCTCCATCCTATTTTTACCTCTGTGTTTTTGGAAAATGTACTTGTATAACAAAATAAGTTAATTGATTGAAAAAATAAACTGTGACTTCTACCATACATTTATATATATATAGTCCGTGCCTAGCGACCACACATGTGATGAACGAGTGTTTCATGATACTCGTTTGAACCAAACTCCCCTGAACCAACCAAACCGTAGGTCCGCGAAGAATTAAATGAGCGAAGGCGGCAAACAGTCATAATCAGTCTTTACATATGTGGTGGTTTTTCAATGGTATCTTAAATGTTGTTTTTTTCCAAGCCTTTCTCTTTCTTAATATTTCATTATTTTTATTTTTTAATTATTTTGAGAAACTGTGTTAACAATCAATTTAGAGCATCTCCAAAAGTAACTCTATAACTTCAAATACAGAGTTTTTTGTTCTAAAAAAAAAAATTTCAAATTTAGAGTTTTGTGGAGTGAAATTTCAAATATGAAGTCACTACTCCAAACTTCAAATTTGAAGTTTCATCTTTTTTTTTTGCATTTTAGTCCTAACACTTAATTACATTATGATTCTTCAGTATTTTTTTGTTTATCATTTTAATCCTTAAAATTTTTATATCTCATAATTATTTCAGTTTTCTTTTTATAAATTCAAGTTTTACACATAAATTAAATAAAAAATTTCAAATAAAATTTATATTATTTTAAAATTAGAATTATGCAACAAGAATATTACAAAATAAATTTATGAATTTTTTTTAAAA
This sequence comes from Brassica nigra, assembly GCA_016432835.1. Taxonomy (NCBI): domain Eukaryota; kingdom Viridiplantae; phylum Streptophyta; class Magnoliopsida; order Brassicales; family Brassicaceae; genus Brassica; species Brassica nigra. Next base: position 69,816,794 of record CM028247.1, read on the forward strand.
GGGTACATGAAGGCTTTATTATACAAATTAGAATATTACAACAGCACTAAGGGCCCGACTGGTTTAAACATAGCGGTTGCAGGATTACGGATGCGGGTGGCTGCGATTTCAAGCGTTATTAAGCGTTTATATGACTGGCATGACGTTTGAAAATTGTTGCGTGTGCGGAATATTTGTGACTGGTTGATTATAAGATATTGTAGCGGTTTAATAATAAATTATCAATATTAATATATTATAATAAAAATATATAAAATATATTGTAATAAAATATAATAATTATCAATATAATATGATTAATAAAAATATTATGCTTATTTATTTAATTTATAAATTAGTCGAAAGTTAAAATTTTAATAAAAAAATTTGAAGATTTAAAAGAATATTTTATTTCGTCTTATATAAGTGTATATCTTTATATATGTATGTATAGTAATTTTAAAAATTTCTAATGGATAGTTAGTTTAAAATTTTTATAAAACAAATTATGATAATGTTTGTGAATTTAAATTAATATATAAAATATGTATATATTCTTATTTATAATATTTCCAATTTAAATTTTAATTTTAAATTTTCGAAAATAATTTTATATTTATTTATCCATCCATCGTCCAAGAATCAAAACGCTAGCTGGAACCAGCTTTTGATTTTAAGAGGTTCGGAGCGATTTGAAGCGATCTCTAGCGATCTGTAGCGGTTTGTATGATTATTTTAAAACGCAGTCAACCACTAACAACCGCAAAAGCTACGTTTGCGGGTGATAGCGGAAAAACGAGTCAGGCTTTAATAGTCTGGTAAATATGCTCTGGAACCTCCAAAATATTTTCCAAACAAATTTTGTGTAATAGAAGATGGAGTATTACGAAAATAATTTTATGCAATAATGTGTTATTTTGTTTGTAGTTTAAGATTTAATTATTTATTTCTATTTATAATTTTATATTTTAGTGTAAGATGTTAATAATTAATATTTTTGTAATATTTTTATATGTGTGTTAGTTATTTATAAAAGTTTATGAATTTTAATTAATTATGATATATACAAGGACCATAGTGTAAAACACAAATAATTTTGAAGTTAAATTTGGAGTTTTGCTTTTGGAGAAGAATACCTTGAAACTTCAATATAGAGTTTTGCAAACTCTAAAATAGAGAGTCTTTTTGAAGATGCCCTTATAGTCATATCTATATGACATTGAGTATGTCTACATAAAATGTTAAACCACATATCAAAATATGACAAATCATTTGTAATTAAATACTTCTGAAATTGTCAAAAATTACAAAATATTTCGTTCAATATAAAAATAGAAATCAATACAAAATAAGGTAAATTAACAAAATCACTGCAGTATTAACCTAACAACAAGAAAAATCAATGCAGTATTAACTTAAAAAAAATATTTTGTAAAGAATACAAGAATTTCAAAAACGACAATTTAAATTTAAAGCAAATAAGTTTTTCAAATTTATTTACATTATAAAAAAGGTGAGGCTAAACCTTTGAAAATTTCTATATAGGATGTTAAACAACCAATCAAAATATGATGAATCATAATTTTAATTTAATGCTTCTTAAAATGTCAAGATTTTCGAAAAAATCGTTTTAATATAAAATGAAAATTAATAACATCTATACTATATAACATGTGGGGCTATACGACATTAATAATGTTCATATAGGATGTTAAACTACCAATCAAAATATGAAAAATCATAATTTTGATTTAGCGCTTCTTAAAATGTCAAGATATCTAAAACACACTCCTTTCAATATTAATAGAAATCAATACAGATAAGTTAAATCACAAAAATAAATATTATTGAAGGTTTAACTTAATATATATACTCAAAATCTGGAAATTTAGGAAATTCTTATAAAATAACCTAACAAAACAATCAATAATATTTTGTAAAGAATGCAACAATTTCAAAAGAACGACTATTTGAATTTAAGACACATAATATTTTATAAATTAATGTTATATAGTAATACAAATGTTCACAGATAATTTTAAAACACTGAAACTATGTCCATTATCATCTTACTTTAATATTTATTAGATATGAGTCTGTGCGTTGCAACGAGCTTTGCTTGATGATTTAATTTAATAAAAACATAAAAAATCATTTTATTATACTTTTATGATTGTTTTGTATATGTTGTGTGAAATTTATTTTATAATTTAAAATTCGTTTTTACAAAGAAGTTTCGGTTAATATTTATATTTTATAGGTGAATTGTTATCAACTTTGTACTTATAATTGTTATAAATCAAATCCAACCCAAAGTAAGAATTAGAATAAAATATAAAAATTGAAACTTAAATACGACTAATCGAGTCAGTGATAACATTATACACTTTATTATGTACTAATTTAGTGTTTTATTAAATAAGTTTTAAATTTTTTTGTTAGGCTTTTTTTAAAGGGAAAACTTTCGATTTTACAAATCTCCTTTTTATTTACAGTCCAGAAAATAAAAAGTACTATCAAATACGCTTTTAAATTTTTTGTTTAGAATTTTAGAAAAAGAAAATTACTATCATATAACTTATTACAATTACCATCTCTTTAGAATTTCAGGAAAAAAAATTGCCATCAAATAATTCTTTCTAGCTACAAATAAATAGTTTTAAAAGTACTAATTTTACTATTTGTATCAAAGTTATTTGTACACTTCATTTGTTGATTAAATATTTTTAGTATTATGTAATTATTTGATCAAAATACTCTTATAAAAAAATGTTAAAAATCAACACTAAAATGTGATTGTTTTAGTGAAATCATATAATATAAGTAAAATACAATTTATATGTATTTTTGTTGTAATTGTAAGATATTATATTCAACTAAATATTATGAAAAAGCATTTCAATAATAATAGTTATAAACTATTTTAGTCAATTAAACATATATTGGTTTATGTTATTTATTATTTTATGTAATCATCTAAAAATAGATAGATATAAAGAAATTATTTCTATTACTTTGAAAATATATTTATTTTATATTGTACAAAGTATGTTTTAAGGAATAATATTTATTTTATTAATATCAAGATTATCTTTGTGAACTTTTTTTTATATGAAATCACATTATATAAAAATATATTTTTGTTTTCATCTAAGAAAAAATATAGTTATAAAGAAAGTATATTTATTACTTTGAAAGTATATTTTTGTTATGTAAAAATATGTTTTAAACAGAATATTACTATTTTGTGAACTTTTCTTTTTATGAAATCATATTATATATTAATATATTTTCGTTTTAAATTCGTTTTAAACTCTATAAATGTTTACTTTTATTATATATGTTTTTGAAAAAGAAACTAAATAAAAAAATTAATAATAGTATTGAAATTTAATATTTTTAATTTATTAAGGATACCACTATAAATAACCATCGTAAGAATTAACGTGAATGCGACACGTAGGAAACTGATTTCTCAAATAATATTATAGAGATGGGTATTACAAATTCGAAAATGTATATATAAATGTGCTGAATGTGTGCTATGGGTCTGAAGAATAAAAATTCTAAAACCCCATAATCCTACCAGCAAAATGAATCAACATATCTATACAACTATCATCGAATTTTCTAGCGAACAAATAGCATTTGTTACTCTCCTTCCCATTATACACACACCCTTCTTTATTCCTCAGCTTCATAAGAAGCTCCGCCCTCACCGACCGCCGCGTATACTTCCTCGGATGTGGTCCTCTTCGTGACCAATCCGTCCACGTCAGCGACCGGTTCGCGTTCTTACCCGAAAACATGACGTGAACAAACGTTGGCAAGTAGTGCTCAGCGTAACAACCCCAACGACAATGCTTCTTGAACAATGGGAAGTAAGTGTTGTCAGAGACAACAGCTAAAGCTATTTCACGGTCGATCTCAAACCACTGAGAGCCTTTTCGCCACTTGCTGCGGGTAATAACCGGGGACATACGTCGGTTGTAGCGGCCACGACCTGCTGGTCCAGGAAGATCGTAGAGGTCGACGAAAGAGTGTTGAGAGTTTATGAGGTAAGAGTAAATGGTGGAGAAGTTGAAGAGAGGTATGTCCGCTTCCGAGAGAAGAACAAAACGTTGGTTTGCTGCGTCGAGTAGAGCGTTAGCCAGTAGCCGCCGCTCAGCGTCCACCATGCTCACCATACCCCACTCCACTTCCTAGAAAATATTTTACTAATGAGCAGACATATAAATTACATTATTAGCAATTTAGTTGGTTAATTTAAAATCGGTATGTCGGTATATGTGTAATAGACTACTCAACGATTTTGTACGTTATACTCTCTCCTTTTTTAATTGTAACTAATTTTGCTTAAAAACACAAATATTTAGAAGATTGTTATTTTAAAAAATATATTATTTAATCAATTAATTTAACTAATTATAAAATATCTAACATTATTGTAATATGTAATTATTTATAAAGTGAATTGAAATATGTAAACTAATTATATTGTGAAACAAATTTTTTTTGTTAAAACTACCTACATTTTGGAAACAGGGGGAATAGTGTATATGATGATGTCTATTGAAAGGAAAATTAAGAGGCATGTATAGAGACATTCGAAAGGAACTAATGTTTGACTTTTGAATCCTATTATACAATTGGTTACTAGGAGAAAAGATAACATTAATGTCACTATTAGTCGCATCAGCATAAGTATTTTTGTTTTTATGCATATAAATATTTGTTTTTAACGAAAGATTTTCTTCACTTATTGTCGACTAGGTTTTCTAAAATTTAAATTATATTTAAAATAAGATTTATCATTTTTTACAATTTATTTTAAATTCTAATTTACTTGTAAGTAAAAATTAAGATCAAATGAATATTTTTATCTAAACTTAACAATATAGATGTATATATTTAAAATTATAATTTTAGAAAGATTTTTATCGATTTATTTTGATTAAAATATACTAAATTAAATTTTATAAATCAAGAAAAAATTGTTAGCTTATCAAAACATAAAACTAAATGATATTTTAATTTTTTTAGATATTAAAAAAGAAACTAATAATAATGGAATTATAAAATTACAATTTTAGAAAAAATCTGCATAAAATTGTGAAAATTTGTTTTAGTAATAGAAGTTATATAATTATTAAAAACAGAATTAAAAATAATAATATATTATTATGTTTCTATTTCTATTACTATATTGTTTATCTTTATATTAATAGTGATTCTATTATAATATTTAAAATTTATCAAATATAAAATTAATATTAAATGTAAATATATATGTCATAATTAATTTCAAACAATGTCATGATTGTTAGTATCTCCTGTAATAATTTATTTTTAAAAATTAGTGTGGCGAATCATGTGGCAAATCAGTTTTTTAAATAATGTGGATGAGACGTCATTTTCTGTCTTCTGGACTTTTCTATATTCTTTTGACACGCAACATTTTCTTCTTCTTGTTGTTATAATTTAACATTAATCTAATAAAAAAGTGTAAGAAAACAATTGAGGAAAAAAAAGATATACATATGGTAATTGTGTTGACAAAAAAAAAATACATATGGTAATTGTGAAATGTTATTCCCTATGCTTCTAAACGCCACACTAAATCATAAAGAAACGTATGTATTGCCTCCGTTTTCTTTTATAAGTCGTTTTAAAAAAAAAAATTTGTTCCAAATTATATGATGTTTTTGGTTTTCTATATAAAATTTATTAACAGTTAATATTGTATGACCAATGATAATATGTTTTCTATTTTTTTATTGGTTGATTTGTAGTTTGATAAATAATTAATGATGTTTTCATTTAGAAAATATAAAAAAATTAAGTTTTTCTTAATCTATGTGCAAAGTTCTAAAACTACCTATAAAAGAAAACGGAGGGAGTACTTCTTAGGAAAACAATTTCCAAAAACAAATGCAAATCTCTAAAAGTTGACCTTATTTTGTCTGATTTAATTTAGCTAGTATATCAGTAATGAAAAAGAGAGAAAAATAAATAAATAATAAAAATCATGAGATGACGACGAAATTGACTGACCTTGCTTGGAATCCTCCGGCGGAAAAATGGCGACGTTTCGGGAATATCATCGTCAACGTAAGAAAGGTCACCGGTATGAATGTAAACAGAGAATAGGCCATGATGGCCATTGAAAAATCTCTCCCACAGTTTAGCCAAAGGAAGCTTCCCTCTCGTCAAGAACATAAACGCCACTTTCTTCCTCTTCACCGTCGACGGCGTTTCTTGAACCTTCGTTGCACGCCACATGAGTTCTTCCTCCTCCGTCATGTTATGCATCACCTTCTCCGGCTCAGGAACAACCGTTTCTTTTACTAAAACGATTTTTTCTGGCTGTGTTGGCTGAAGCTGTGGAGAGAGCGAAGGAGGAGAAGAAAGACGAAAGAGTTGAGGGCTGAAAGAAACGTTTCCCATGTGGAAGTTGAGTAGGAAGCCGATCAGACCGAACACTAAACCGACAAGAAACGAATACAACACAAGGTGTTGAAAGAACCTACTTAATTTGATCATCGTCGATATGGAGATTTGGTGAAGATGATGATGGCTCTCTTGTTGAAGAGAGTCTTCTTGCGTTTCTTGACTATTCTTCTTCTTCATTATTATTTTTGGGGGTTTGTGTGTATAAAACTAAATAGAAGAACCATGAACGTTGTTAATATAATACTATACTAGATTTTGATCCGCGCTTTTAAAAACATCGGGTTTATTTTCGAAACTAAATAATTTTAAATGAATTTATATATGAGATAGTGTATAATTTATATGTAAACAGCGGGATTACGGCTACGAACCCATCTCGAGTTATCTCTAAACTCAATATTTCCGATCGTTCCTACTCTGTTCCTCACCCTCATAGTTATTTCTCCGGCAATTAACGGCCATTTTCCATCCCTTTCTTTGACGATATTACACTCAAACTCATCGCTACTCCATTTATCACCCGAAGGAAAATCTCAGTGAAGAGCAACAATGTCTAGTCTGAGATGCACGGACGTCTCTGAGATGTTGGGAACCATAAATATTTTAGTAAGATTTTACAAAAAAAAATAAATTCACAAATTTGAAGATTTTTTAATGTAAAATTTTCAAAAAAAAAAATTGGAGACCCTAATTCAATGTTTCATTTGGCTATGTTCAGGACCACCCCTGCTGAGACGGTCGAGATTCACAGGAACGATATGGTGATCATTGTTTGAACCATCAACTAGGATGACCTGGAGTGGATTGTTGTCCACGTCCGTGATTTTACTTCCCGTGAATATTGGCTGTGTCTGTATATTCGTAGCGAACATTAGCTTTAATGTTGGAGCAATGTTCTCCGGAGATTCAACTTGAAACGACGATGATCGAGAAAATGATCGAAAAAAATATTTTTCAAAGAATGCAAGAATTTCAAAAACGACAATTTAAATTTAAAGCACAAGTTTTTCAAAATTTATTTATATTATAAAAAAGGTAAGGCTAAACCTTTAAAAATGTCTATATAGGATGTTAAACAACCAACCAAAATATGACGAATCATAATTTTAATTTAATCATAATCTTAATTTAAAATGTCAAGATTTCCGAAAAAAATTCATTTTAATATAAAATGGAAATTAATAACATCTATACTATATAAAATGTGGGCTATACGACATTAATAATGTTCATATAGGATGTTAAACTACCAATCAAAATAAGAAAAATCATAATTTTGATTTAGCACTTCTTAAAATGTCAAGATATCTAAAACACACTCCTTTCAATATTAATAGAAATCAATACAAATAAGGTAAATCACAAAAATAAATATTATTGAAGGTTTAACTTAATATATATACTCAATATCAGGAAATTTAGGAAATTCTTATAAAGTAACCTAACAAAACAATAAATAATATTTGTAAAGAATGCAACAATTTCAAAAGAACGACAATTTGAATTTAAAACACATAATATTTTATAAATTAATGTTATATAGTAAAAAAAGTAATATAAATGTTCACATAAAAATTTAACACACTGAAACTATGTCCATTATCATCTTACTTTAATATTTACTAGATATGAGTCTGTGCGTTGTATCGGGTTTTCCTTGATGATTTAATTTAATAAAAACATAATAATAAAAGTAAATCATTTTATTATACTTTTATGATTGTTTTGTATATGTTATGTGAAATTTATTTTATAATTTAAAATCCAGTTTTACAGAGAAATTTCGGTTAATATTTTTATAGGTGAATTGTTATCAACTTTGTACTTATAATTGTTATAAACCAAACACAACCCAAAGTAAGAACTAGACTGAAATATAAAAATTGAAACTTAAATACAGCTAATTGAGTCAGTGATAATATTATACACATTCTTATGTACTAATTTAATGTTTTATTAAATAAGTTTTTAAAAAAAATTTGTTAGGATTTTTTTTAAAGGGAAAACTTTCGATTTTACAAATCTCCTTTTTATTTACAGTTCAGAAAATAAAAATACTGTCAAATACTCTTTTAAATTTTTTGTTTAGAATTTTAGAAAAAGAAATTACTATCATATAACTTATTATAATTATCATCTCTTTAGAATTTCAGGAAAAAAATTGCCATCAGATAATTATTTCTAGCTACAAATAAATAGTTTTAAAAATTACTATTTTTACTATTTGTATCAAAGCTATTTGTACACTTCATTTGTTGATTAAAAATTTTTAGTATCATGTTCATCATCAAATTATTTCTTAAAAATATTATCAAATAATATTTTACAATTCTATGTTGCTTAGTACTTAAAAAATATGATGCAAATCTCTTTTGTTTAAGATTTTCTTTTTAAGGGAAAACAACTATCAAATATTCTTTTATAGTTTGTAAGATTTGGAAAAGAAAACTAATATTACATAATATTTTACAATTATATTTTATCTAAGATTTAAAAAATAATTATTTCTAATTAATATTAATTATTTCCGAAACCCTTTGCAACACAATGGCTCATGTTTATAAAACTCGGTTAGATTTCAATTATTTTGGTCGGTTCTTTTGGATAAATGTGTTCAAGCCTAGTTCAAACTTCAATACATGAAGATACGTTTTCGTGTTCTTTTATTGCCGTAGATAAAATTTACAATGAGTAACCGTTTGGGTGTTATGTTGGAACCACCTGTGGCTCAAGCGGTGGAGGAGCTCCATCATCCTCCACAGGCTTCACCGTCACAGGCTCCTTATCAGTCTCTTCAAATCCAGATTTAAACCTGTCGTAGTTCGTAGTCTCACCATACTTAAACGGACGCTCACCCAAAACTTTGGCAAGATCATCCTGATGCAGAACCTCCTTCTCCAGCAGTAGCTCGGCGATCTGAGCAACTTGCTCTTTGTGTTCCTCTATGAGCTCAACCGTTCTCTTGTACGCTTTGGCCACCCATTCTCGGACCTCTTCGTCTATCATCGCACCGGTTCTGTTGCTGTATGGTTTGGAGAACTCGTCTTCTCGTTGTGGGAATGAAAGCAGTCCTATCTTGTCGCTGAATCCGTACACGGCTACCTGTGCGTACGTCATCTTGGTTACCTTCTCTAGATCGTTCTGAGCACCGGTGGAGATTCTTCCTATCAAAACCTGCATTTTAGACACACCAAACAATAAGGATTCACAGTTTTAAATGCAAAAAAAAACAAAGAAAAAAATATATGATCTGAATCCTAATGAGAATTCACCTAATGCTAACTCTTAACACATAGTTTCACAGCCAAAAGGAGTTGAGGTTGAGAGTGCTAGTTTTTACCTGTTCAGCTGCACGGCCGCCGAGAGTCATGCAAGTCATGTCGAAGAGTTGTTCTTTCGTCATTAGCAAGTTTTCATTTGGAACATACTGAGCAAACCCCAGCGCTGCTGTGCCACGAGGTACGATAGTCACCTTTAGCAATGGCTCTGCATGCTCCAGAAACCACCCAGCAACCGCATGGCCAGATTCATGATATGCAACTGTACGACGCTCCAGCTTGCTTATTACCTGCAATCACCAAAAAGAAACTGTTATAACATTTGGAAAAGAAGATAACGAATCTTTGACTCATAATGAGTAGCACATACCCTATTTTTCTTCTCCAGACCTCCAATGACACGATCAATAGCAGAGTCAAAGTGAGCCATCGTAACGGTCGCTCCTTCATGCCTAGCAGCAATAAGAGCCGCCTCGTTACACACATTGGCAATATCAGCACCAGCAAATCCGGGAGTGAGTGCTGCAAGCCTCTGCGAGTAATACGAAGGCTCATGATCAAGCTTAATCTTCTTCAAGTAAATCTGGAATATCTGGTCACGGCCTTTGATATCAGGCTTGTCTATGGTTATCTGACGATCAAACCGACCAGGCCTTAACAAGGCCTTATCGAGAATATCCGGCCTGTTGGTCCCAGCAAGCACGACAACACCAGCGGTGGTACCAAACCCGTCCATCTCAACCAGGAGCTGGTTGAGAGTGCTCTCACGCTCGTCGTTTCCACCGGAGAAGCCTCCACGTCCTCTTGCACGGCCAATGGCATCGATCTCGTCGATGAAGATTATGCTGGGTGCACATTGTCTAGCTTCTTGGAAGAGGTTTCTCACTCTGGAAGGTCCAACGCCAACAAACATCTCCATGAAATCTGAACCGGATATGGAGAGGAACGGCACGGCTGATTCTCCAGCTGTAGCTTTTGCTAGAAGGGTCTTGCCAGTTCCAGGTGGGCCAACTAAAAGTGCACCTTTTGGGATCTTAGCTCCCAAATCTTCGTACTTCTTTGGGTTCTGAAGGAAATGCACAAACTCCATAATCTCTTGCTTAGCTTCCTCGCATCCCGCAACATCTTTAAAATATATCTAGCAAAAGGGAAAAAGATAACAAAATCAGTTTTACATCCTAGATGTGCTCAGGCCTAAGCATCACAGAAAAGATGGTAATGCTAACCTTATTCTTGGAGTTTTTATCAGCTCTCGTTATCTGAGCTTTGCCTATATTGAAAATCCCACGGCCACCTTTCCCACCAGGTCCTCCTACACTCCCCAATCCACCTTGCATCCGTCTCGCCCCATAAACTAGCGTACCCAGGAGAAGTAGAGTCGGTGCAAACCTCAGTAGCTCCTGGTACCAGATCATCTCAGAGACGTAGGTGACGGGCACAAAGTCATGAGAATCAATGCCCAACGCTTCTTGAGCCTCTTCGAGTTTCTCCTCAAACGATTCGACGCTACCGATGTTGAAGTAGTACTTATACTGACCACCACGTCCCTTGGCAGGAGGACCTTGAACAACTTCTTCGGTTTGGCTTTTTGGTGAAGTCCTCACATAGACTTTGGCGACTGATTTGTTGGAAACGTCTATGTGATCCACTAGACCAGCCTCGAGAAGCTTGTTTTTGAACTCCTGGAAACTAATCTGAAGAGGATAATACTAAAAGTTAGATAACATGATATTATTAGATGCATAGATCCCAAGATTAACAAAGTTTGGTTAAACAATTGCTTGCCTGTTGCTGTTCTCTAGAACCAAGGGAGAAAGAAGAAAGGATTAAAGCAATGGCCATCAGAGGAACTAACAAATTTTGAAACTCCTTCGTGTTAAAGTCCCCAACATTCTCATTCTCACTTTTCTTTGAACCATCTGCATTTGCAACAAATAAGTATCAAACTACTACAACCTTCAAACAAAAATTTCACAATCCTTTCAGAAAAAAAAAAGCTGCCCAAAGAAGAAAACTCAAAGAATGATATTACTGAATAATCTGACGCCAAAACAATGATAAATGAGAAAGAAAAGGCCTAGTCATGAGCAAATCTCATAATGGTTACAAAACTACCTATATTTCAAAAAGAAAAAACATTAGCATATGGTGACAATTACTCAATAGAACAACAGAGCATGTCATAGGCCATTACTGTTACCTCTGGATTCAGATTTGTGCTCATTCTTGGGTGCTTTCTTAGCGTCTTTGGGATAATAGTTCTCGTAATCTGCACAAACGCACCATTGAATGAATGATAGAGTCCAGAAACAAAATTGCACACTAATTAGATTGCATACTCTTCTTCTTCTTCTTGGGGGATTGGCTAGAGAAGAACCGACGCAATCTAGGATCAGCGAAAACGCGGCTCAGATCATTAGCATCCACTCCCTTGCGAGCAGCTAGAGAAGCAAACCGCCGCCTCAGAAACCCTAATCCACCACCATCCACCTGATTGGACGGCGCTCGAACCCTCCTCCCCTCGCTTAAAATCGCCGACCTCACACCACCACCACCACCGTATACCACCAATCCCTAATTTTCACCGGAAAGTTTCATCCTTTTTCAATCAGGAAACAGAGTTAACAATGAAACATCGAAACGAAAACGAACCTTGGAACGAGCGGATCGAGCGAGCTTGGAGAACATCATCATTGGCTCAGGTCTAATCAAAGATTGCAACTTTGGTTTTCAGATTTTGGGAAGTGGCGATGTGGACGATGAGAGAACCAATAAGCCAAGAACGAAAATTTGGGATCTTTATGTTTGTTGGGAGAGAGCAAATCTCTAATGTGATGACAATGAGAGCTAGCGACTCTGCTTGGGAGACAAGATACACAAACGCGTTCCAGACTCTGACATATATTTATTTGTTCCGTGGATAATTTCAACCGGTTTGGTCTTTTTTTTTTGGTCAAAGCCGGTTTGGTCTTTATAACTTAAAAAACCACCCGGTTCTTGATTTCTTCCGAGTCTCAAGCGTGGTTTGGTTATTATGTTGACTGTTTTCTATTAAAAAAAATAATTCACAAACATGTATTTTCTATTTTTAAAATACTTTTATTGATTAATGTTAGTAAATATATACTTTTGTGTAATGTTAACTGAAACTATTTTAACCGATTAAATCTTATTGTTAATAGTTATTGAAAACTACATAATAAAAATAAATAACATAGTGTAATCATAAATAATTTATTAGTTATATTCTTAATAATCGCGGAAATACTTAAGGAAATAAGATATTTTTAAAAAAATTACTTCTATTCATTTATTTCCCTCTCCAAAAGGAGCATCTCTTACAAACATATGTAATACACGGAATGAACCGAATAAAAACAAAAGCTGATCAGAGCTAAGAAGAACTGAAACACAAGTGAAGAAGAACCAAACACAATAAAATGGGTCACTGATGGAAGTATGGAAACCATAGATGCAAGAATATGTCTCCACTAGTAGCGATAGAAGAAATAGTGGATATCCTCCTACGTGAAGTAATCTCTTTGTCCATGCTATAGATCCTTTTGAAACTTGAGTCAAGTCAAGTGTGTGTGGCAACATTTATACGTACATGAGATCACCTATGCTTTGTAACATAGCAGTATATGTTCTGACGATCACATGTTGAAAGTTGAAACCACGAGTTGTGAATACAAAGAAGATACTCCCTCTGTTTTTAAAAGATAAACTTTTTAGTGTTTTCACACATATTAAGAAAACGTATTAAATTACTATAATAAATTTCTCATTTTTTATAATTTTCAATTTTCAATAATTTTTAGCCAATAGTAATCCAATAAAACCAATTAATTTTCATAGAAAACATAAAATATACATCTTTTTGAAACAAAATATTTTTTCAAAACATGATTTTTTTAGAAACGGAGGGAGTATTCAAATACTTAACTGTGTTATTAGTCTTTTGTTTAATCTATGGTTTACTGTTAGCTTAACCATAGACTTTCACTATGTAAGCGACACAACGTTCACATATAAGGTCAATACAAGAAAATTTGTTAGCTATAGTCTTCTTTCTCTAGCTTTCTCTTGTTTGTTCAACTGGTAACTTTTTGTTTTTTCTTAGAATATTGCCGTCTTTTTTTGTCAGACTTAGTTATAAATTCATTAAGTGTTAGATACTACAATAATCAATATCTAGTTACTATTTGTCTGATTATCGAGGTAAACTGTCAGATATGGGCTATTTAATGTTCCTGCAAAAAGAAGAAGTAATTTAAGCGTTTAAGCTACTTTAACTTGACAGAAATGTTTGACTAGTCAAATAGTTAAGGTACGTAAGTACAATTTGTTTAATAGTTTGCTTTCCATAGTTTTTTCAAAAAGGTACTTCCTATCTTATGACATTAACTTCTTAAATCATCATCGAAATACGTTAAAAGTGTGACGGGAAGAGAGTATTAGGCTATTAGCAATAATAAAATAAAGTAAACAATATTTAACCAATCATGTAAAATTTATTACTCTACATTAAATCAAGAACAAAATTTATTTGGGTTTTGCTTTTCTCCTACCTCCCTTTTCCATCTTTAATTTTCACCATTTTACTCCACTCAATACCAATCACACAGCCTAAGAGTTTTGTTGTTTGAATTTTTCCCTTAGCAATCAGACTCTGTAATTTTTTTTAAATGGTGAAAAGTACGTAGGCATGATTTATATACTATGGCTAGTTGAATGAGTTGTTTTCGGAAAACCCAGGCTGTTTTGAAAACACAAGTGAAGAAAACATGTGGAATATTATTAGACCCAAAGCTGTCTACTCTTGGTCCCGATTTGAATTATATTTATCGTAAGATACACTTTTCTTCCCGTCCCTCTTTGCTCCTTTCTCTCCAAACACTCACAAATCATATTTTCACGAAAAGGTGAATGTTTTCGTCTTGAAAAAACTCTTATAATTGTCGACCATTAATTCATCATATAATTCGAGAGACAAGACCCCGCTTAGATCTTAAACGTTAGTGTAGACAAAATTTGAAATAATGTATCTCCTTTTCAACATCAACCAGTACAACAGATAAGAAAAAAATATAATAATAAAATGTACTAGAAACTTCTATCTTAAAACACAAAAATTGCAAACTCGTTTAATCTGAAGATTTATTTAGTGACTTCATTTATAATTCAAGGCACGATGTTCGAGCGGGAATACTTGAATCACTCGTCAAGAATATTCTTTCTGTTGGATCCTCGTCATTTGACTAAATATATATAGGCATAGGTTTAATACCACAGGGTTATTTTGCATTTCGTGGAAGCTTTACTCTTAAGCCAACTAGTTTTAGAAATGGTAATCTATTATTACAAATTTTCTTATGGTTGCCTTCCCACTATATACAGTTTTATTTGCGTAATATACTTTCAGTTGTAGACCAATAAACACACAAACACATGTATGGATACAAATTATCGTCCTCTCTCTCTCTCTCACGTGACGGTTGATTACGTTGACTGTTAACAACGTCTTTGTTTTCTTATTTTTTTTTATAACCATAATGAGTGATTCATATTAGTATGTGAAGCTTCAAGTCATTTTGATGGAAATGTGGAACCTACTAAGGAAGAAAGTGACGATCCCTAGCCACTCGGATCAACGAATCACAACTAGTGTTGAGCAATCGAGAAATTAAAATAAAATTAAACTAGTGAAATTAAGTAAAAAGCTCATCCATATATTAAGGAGAAGAACTTGACCAACAAAAAAAAAGCAAATAGATAAAAAGAAAGTATGAAGGAAGAACGCCAGTCTTATTTATACGTCCTTATATAAAACCAAAATGTGTTATGTATGTATATATAATATACATGCGTACTAGACGATACACGCGTCTTATTTTGTGAAAATCATATAACCTATTGAAAACATAATTATTTATTAAACACACATTCTATGGGTAACAAAATGTCATAAAATAGAAAGATTGAAAAAGGAAGTTAGTAAGCTGCCAGAGAAACTGTAATTTTGTTTAGAACTTATTAAACTGTCCTAACATAATTATATTAAACTATGATCATTTGAACTTTATACTCGGGTAACAATATTTGTTTATAGTTTTTGTTTTATTACGGCTCTACAACCTTTACTTTTTGCAAAAGTTTAGTTATGCATAAATTTGTGTGAAAGAGTTAATAGTTAAATACTAGTTCCATTTTTTTCTGTGTGAAGTACTGTATGAATTTATAGTTAATTATCTCAATATTCCAGTTCATTCTCTTGCCTTCATTATTTCCATTTTCCCATTTAGTTTTATTTCGGTAGGACTCACTATATATAAGCAGTTCTCTTGTCTCTCCCTCTCTCTAGATCACTATCTCTCCTTTTATCTCAATCACCACAAACTAACAATCAAATAAAAAATAAAAAATAGAGACCGGCCTCTATCTGAGTCAGAAGAAGCTCTATATCTCCTCCTCTCCATCTTTCTTTCTTGCTTCTTGCAAACGCAGACATGGACGAGAAGTGGAAGCTGTCCAAAAAGGATGCATCAGCTGCGTCGTGCTCATCTTCTAGTTCCTCTAAATCTAAGTTCTCTAGAAGCTACTCAACAAGTGCTTCCTCCACAAAGGCTCCTGCATTCGTACGAAGCTCATCCACTAAATGCTCAGTGCCTTCCTCTTCGTCCTCCATCTCCAGAAGCTCCTCAAAGAAAGAGAAAGGATCATCATCTTCTTCTATTACTCAAAAGTACAGTAGCTTGGCCAAAGAACAGAAGGGAAGGTTCTACATCATGAGAAGGTGTGTGGCTATGCTTGTCTGTTGGCATAAACATGATTCTTAGCTTAGATCTCATGCATCTATAATCTTTTTGTTTTCTTCTATTAGATCAGTTTGATTCTCTACTCTAGGTTGCTACAAGTTTCTATACTAGTACATTGTAAGAAAGAGATTCTTTTGATAATATATTATTATTATTAATTTTGATAAGACAGAGTCATGAATACAGATGTATAAATAATTTAAAGTGTGTCGTCTGATGAAAAAAAAAATTAAAACATCGAACATTTATAAAAAGGTGAAAATTTTATGCCACAATCTGGAGGGTCATGTGTCGAGACGTACAATTATTTTGATAGGATTAAATCGAATAGTCACTTTCACAATGTCTGGAAAATAGTTAAATATATAACCAATGATAATTTATTTGGTCAAAGATCTGAGGTTGTTTTTTAGTCAACAGATCTGAGTATTTTTCACATAGTTCTTTACTAGTTTTACTTGGCTCCATATGCCCTTTTGCAGCTCTTTTTATGGCCGTGATTACTGATTAGACTTCAAACAATAGTTTTAAAAGAACAAACAATGGGTTCTAGTTAATGCATGATTATGCTGATTACGTGGTCAATAAAGTTTACGCTATTAGATTATAGATCTTGGCGAGTGCCAACATGATAAGCATTTTGGATTTGTTATCCTTTTTGTCCATTTCTTATTATTCATTGACTAACTGGATGAGTAAAGCAAATCCCATATACGATAGAATTTAAACAAAAAGTATGAGAATAAATTCTTCAAAGAGTTGCACCAACTTTTCATTTTGAAGGCTTTGTATTTCGTTTTTAAAATCCTTTTTCAGAATCTAATCTTTAAATATATTCGTTTTTGCATCTTGCGGCAGTATTCTTTTCACATTTTTTTGTCTCTTTGACACAAGGAAGATTCCCTCTCCCCAACCTACATTTTCTATATATAAACCTAAAGAAACTAATCTAATACTATATAATATACGAAGACATATTATATTTTAAACAGAAATTAATATAATATTAATATGTTTGTGTACAATAATGTACGTATTTGGGCACTATACGCGTTACTGACATGAATAACATTAATCGTCCGATTTAGAGCGGGAGAAAAATCGAGATATTAAAGAATCCATTGGAAAATTGTGAACCACTGGATCTTTGTCTCTTTTTGACACTGACGATAATGTCATGATCATAGGAATTTTGGATTTAATCAGAAAATAAGTGATCACGTTATAGATTTATTCGAAAGCCTTTTTCAATTATTGCAAAAAATAAACTCAAAAATAATCGTACGGGGAAATTCTCACAGTAAAAAAATACAAAAAAATGCGAAACTAAAGAAGAAGAAAAACTCAGACTTCTCAGGTGAGAAACCAAAACACAAAAGTACAAGGGAGAGAAAGTGAATAGTGTCAGAAACATTACAAACTTCTGGAAAAAGATGACATGGCGCCAAGAGAGACGTTGGGTATGTCAGAGTGAAAATCTGACGGTGGAGATAGCAGCTTCTGATATTGAAACTGCGTAACCAAGTGGCTAATAAGTAGGTACCAGAACCTTTGTGGCGACTGTTCGTTTTGATCGAGGGGAACCATAAGGGCTAGTTTTTATTTTATTTTCAAACGTTGTAACAAAAGGTACAGCAAATGCAAGATACATTCGAATTATTCCTAGGGCTTCGCTTAACCTATTGACTATATCTAAAGTTCATTCATTAACTCGATGAAAGGTATAAGGATAAGCCTATAACATCACATGTTCAAGTGATTATTTGCCCCACAATCACAGATCAGACAAAACATGTTTCATGGTAATGATTAAAGGAGTCGCAACTGAGAAAGTAATATATATATGTGTAGTATCGTGGTTCGTTAATATGAGTTTAAAATCATTATTATTCCATGCGAATATGGATTATACTTAACCCAAGGAAAAAGTGCAAAGGAGTCGGAAAGCTCAAACAATTTTTAAATTTCGTATAGCATCTTTATGTTGTATGTTTAGAAGAATATAAATTAGTGGAACTAAACAATTTTCTAAATGTTAACAATTTGGGTTGAATAAAAGTTAGTTTAATATTAATTACCTCTTAGTTTCACCATTCAAATTTTTAAAATAAAAACTTAACTAGTTCCCACTAAAAACTTGCAACTATACAAATTTTTTTAGAAGAAAACATTCTTGTTTCCCCTATTCTCATAATGTATAATGAAATATCAAAGGTTTTGATCAAAAATAAAATAAATAAAATATCAAAGGTAGTTGGTTATTGGCATGGTCTGGATTTTCAGTCAACCGAACCGAACCGAACCAAACCAAACCGTTTGCATCAGAAAAGAAAAAAACTGAACCAAAAAAAATCTCGCGGTGCCGCAGATGATTACACGTGTCCATACCGAGATGTGATCTGATCCAAACCTATTTATATTCTTCTCTCTTTTTTTTTTCTTTAATTTTAGTCTCTACCGGTGCTTTCGATCTCTTTGCTCCGTCGCCGATCTCCACTAATCTCCGTCTCACAACCTCCGCCTTAACCGAGGTGAGCTCAACTTCCTCCGATTGATTTAAAATTCATTTCTTTTGGAGTTAAATTTTTTACCAAATCGATGCTTTCAGATTCGCGGAGGGGCCCAATTTCGTTTTCTTGGCCGGAATCGAATTTTAGGACAGATGGCTACGACGACGACAACGAGCGGTGTATATATTCATGTAATCGAGGACGTCGTCAGCAAAGTCCGTGAGGAGTTCGTTAACAACGGAGGTCCCGGCGAGAGTGTTCTCTCTGAGCTTCAAGGAGTAAGTTTTCTTCAAATTAGGGTTTGAATAAGATTCAAAGTTTGATGCTTTTAGTGGAATTGGATTTGTTAGGATTTCTAGGACTAATTAGTTGTCTTTTTTTTTTTTTGTTGTCCGAGTAGATTTGGGAGACGAAGATGATGCAAGCTGGAGTCTTGTCTGGACCAATTGACAGGTCATCGGCTCAGAGGCCGACACCTGGAGGTCCGTTGACGCATGATCTGAATGTTCCTTATGAAGGTACAGAGGAGTACGAGACTCCCACTGCTGAAATGCTCTTCCCTCCTGTGAGTAAACTTGCCACTAGCCTTGAATATGTAACTGAAAAACGAAACACACAGATGGTGTTGTTGTTGTTGTCAGACCGTATTGTCTTGAGCTTAGTTTTGTTTTTTTACTAGTACTAGTAACATCAGGTTCTGTCATTTTGACGAATGAATTGGTTTTATTGCTGACTGTGTGGAGCAGACACCGTTGCAGACTCCCCTTCCAACGCCGCTTCCCGGTACGGCTGATAACTCTTCAATGTATAATATCCCTACTGGCTCGAGTGACTATCCAACTCCTGGAACGGAGAATGGAAGCCACGCTGACGTTAAAGCAAGACCCAGTCCTTATATGGTGAGCTCTATTTTTCTTAGAAGGCTGTTTAGTGTCAGTGCTTATAAGAGCTGAGAATATGCTCCTTATTGCATTGCAGCAACCACCTTCTCCGTGGACAAATCCAAGGCTTGATGTCAATGTTGGTAAGTACTAGTTTTATCTGCACTTAATGCCCAAGTGAAAATAAACATTTCTCAGTTATAAATGTCTGATTTGCTGCCAGCTTATGTGGATGGCCGAGATGAGCCTGAGAGAGGAAACTCTAGTCATCAGTTTACGCAGGTACTTCTACTTAACATATATGTATATCCAAAACCTTGAGTTTGGATTGAAATACTCATTGCAAGATTTGATTTGATTAGTGCTATTCTCAAGTACTTCCTCACTGTACAGATCTTTTAAGCCCACTGTACTTGAATAGTCAACTTATTATATTTCATTTGAATACTTCTAGGACTTATTTGTCCCATCCTCCGGGAAACGAAAGCGTGATGATTCTTCTGCACAATATCAAAATGGTGGATCTATACCGCAACAGGATGGTGCAAGCGATGCGATGCCTATGGTTTGTGTGTAGAACTATACATTTGTTTCTGTCTTAGGAAAAAGAATGGAGTGTTATTGAAATCTCGTTGATTCATCTGATTTTAGCACAATGTTGCAGGCGACCCTTGAGGGTAATACACTCTGCATAACGTTTATTGGCGATAAAAGGGTCCCACGAGATGTCATCTGCTCATCTTCAAAGATACCTCAAGCGGATGGGCCAATGCCTGATCCTTATGATGAAATGTTGTCCACTCCAAATGTAAGAATGGGCTTCAGCTCTTCGTTGAGTAGTCAGAATCTCTTATTGACATTGAACATTTTCTGAGTTGCAGATATACAGCTATCAAGGACCCAGTGAAGACTTCAACGAGGGCAGGACTCCTGCTCCAAACGGTAAGAGATGCCAAACAAAATTGTTAAGAGAGTGTATATGAGAAAATTTAAATAAATATGTTGTCCTAAAATCCCTCTTTATTAGAGATCCAAACGAGCACTCCTATTACTGCACAAAACGATATCATTGAAGACGACGAAGAGCTGTTGAACGAAGATGATGATGATGACGAGCTCGATGACTTAGAGAGTGGTGAGGATATGAACACGCAACATCTGGTATTGGCTCAGTTCGACAAGGTATATAAATGACTCTCCTGCTGTGTCTGGTTTCCGGATGTGTGTGTTTCTCTGGAAGTAACTCTAATTGTTTGGTGTTGTATGTAATTAGGTGACTCGCACAAAGAGCAGGTGGAAGTGTAATCTGAAAGATGGGATCATGCATATAAACGATAAGGACATCCTCTTCAACAAAGTACTATGTTTCTCCCTAGTTAAGCTTGGAGTTATTATGGTTAAAGATAATACTGACATTTCTGTCTACGTTTTTCAGGCGCTTGGCGAGTTTGACTTCTGATCTTTGACAATAGCAATGCTTTTAGAGAAAGTCAGTTTCTTCATTGTCCAGTGTCTTTATTTTTATCTCATGATTTTAGACCGAGAAACATCTTATGGGAAAGTACTTTGGTTGGCTTGTTGCTCTATAAAACATTCTCCAACATTTTTGTTTGGCTGAAGCGTTTGGTGTTGACAACATTTCATGGTAAGGGTCAGGCTATATCGGCCCATCAGCTTTGAGGGTTTCAAGTCACTGGTTCAGTCGTTGGTTGCGTTTCTGTGTCTTCCTGCAGCTTCTTATATAACTGGACAAACCATTTGTGTTGATGAAGGTTTCACTGTTAATGGCTTCTCCTACAAGCCAGGAGCTTAAACGCTAGAAAGACTTCCATAACAACAATGATGTGGTGTATCATGTATGAAAAGTTGTTAGATATATAATATATTGTTTGTTATGCTGGTGATACCTCAAGCTTATGAAACAAAGAGTTGAGAATGGACTTTAAACTTTTTGAAAGTAATACAATTATCTTATGAACCAATGCGTTGCCTCTTGGTTCAATCAAATAATAAAGAACATGGCTGCAAATGCGCAGACTATGATTAGTTTGGTGAGTTTAGAGTTTAGTGTTCCTGAATCTGAAGGACTTGAAATGGGATCAAAGTCATCAGAATCAGATGGAGAAACTGAAGGAAGCAGAGTGAGATCAAAATCTTTTGCTTTCCCTTCTCTGCTAAAGCTCCATCCAATCACATAATGATCACTGGTAATGTTTCCAGTGGATGCTGAGAATCCCACATACATCTTCTCATTAAAAGTCTCAGACAGATTCATCTTTCTTGACAAAAGAGGAAACTTAGGTTTAGAAATGTCAAGAGGAGCCAAGGTGACGTTGAGAAGCATTTCCTCACCATTATATTCGATCCAAGCACGAATGGGATCTGTGCTCGAAAGCTTCAAGCTAATGTTCTTGCTCTGACGGTTGGAGAAAAACGCAGCTGGTGCAGATTCAACAGAGACCAAACCGTTGAGGTCGATCCCCACATGGTTACCGTCGATGTCAAGAAACTCGTTAGACTTCACAGTGTCAAACTCCACCGCGAGGATTCTGTTTGTGGAGTTTCCGTTGTTTGAAGAGTTGAAGAGACCGAGGAACTGACTCGGCATGGCTCTGGTGAAATCCATGGAGGGAGAGATCATAAAGGTTAGGCCGTGACCTGGCGCGTTGATTGAGAAAACGAAACTTGTGGAGAAAGAAAGCGAGTTTGATGAGTTATTAGGGTTGTTGAAAGGTATGGGGAAGCCATGGAAGGCTTGACCCATTTGCCTCCTTGAGCTGTTTGTTAGCTCCAAGATGCCACTTGGGAGGATCTTGGAGGATCCGTACTTGAGTATATTGGCTTCGAAAAAACCATGGTGAAGAAACTCTGTTTCTTGTTGTTGACTTGACACGCAAGAAACGAGGCATAATTGGATGATTATGGTGAGAGCTACTGATTTGGAAGGTATTGCCATTGATGGACAATAAAAATGAAGAACTGAACGTCTAATTCTTATTGTGTGTGTGATTGCTTGTCTTAATTTATATATATATATATATATATATATAGACTTTATGAGGGATTTATTTAGTATATAGACATATTATTGTTAAAGAATTTCAAAAGTAGTTACAAAAAAAAAAAGAATTTCAAAAGTAGATTGTTCAACTGCTCAAGTCGTAGGTACTGGAGATGGATGTAAACTTCCCAAGTTAGCTTAGCACTCCATACTAGAAAATAGACCCAGACAAGGTTTTTCAGGGAAATATACGTGCACATAAAGATTCTACACCTATTGGTTATATAAACACTAAACAATAATTTATCATAGCATTGTCAAAGTCAGTACTTTAGATAATTAACAAAAGGTGTATGTTTAACAACCGGATAGATGCGAATATTACATTTACATAGGAAAAATAATTGTTAACTTGGAACAATATGTTACCGTATCGTTACACATCTAGACAAAATTAATGTATTTGAAATTTCGTAAACGACATGAATCACATAACAACATCCCTGAATTAATATATGTAATGTTGCTAACACCACCGACATAACTTCGATAACTATTAACGTGTATCAAACTTGAATCCGATAATTTGAGGAGCATGTTAAAACATTTTCTCACATATTATTTGATGTATAAATATTGCATTGCTTGATTTATTTTTCTTTTATTTTTGAACATTTAGATATATGTTATCATCTGTTTATCAGAAAAATTTCATTGGATAATGTCAAATTCTAAATTCAATACATTTTTCTGTACAAATTATATCTATGGTGTTAGCAATATAATACGTTTCGTAGAATATATATATATGGTTTACGTAGTTTTTAATACATTTTTTTCCTAAATATGTCATCATGTGGTTGTATATAGTTTTCCTAGTTGTTAATATATATTTTATACAAACGTTTTTTCCTACTAGACATGATGAGATCTCAAAACTCATTAAAATGCAAATGATGATCGTGCATACAACAACCAAACCAAACTCACAGACGTTTATGGTGGAGGAGGACGATTCTCATAAAGGCAAGAACATGCTTTTGTTTTCCACGTGTTCCATGCACAGGAAAATGAGACCACATATTTACTGTTGTTCAGTACATTTCTCTCACGTTGTGTTCTGGTAGATTTATCTCAACAATTGTTATATGTTTATCATATGACACATCGCCAGTCACTAGTCTTATCACTCTTGGCTGATTATATCTTTGGCTATAGTGACTTAGGGTGACGCATTAACACAACAATGGATATCAACAGGTGGAGTCTTCAATGTATGACTGCTCTTGTAACCGGTGGAACCAAGGGAATTGGGTTCGTCTTCTTCTCAAATGCTTTGTTCTCGAGTTTCTTTCATGGTCATTCCTTCATTTATTTGTGATAATTATGGAAAAATTGATACAAGAATCCTGAGTTTGAGACTTGGTTTCAGGTATGCAATAGTGGAGGAACTTGCAGGTTTTGGTGCAAGAGTGCACACGTGTGATATAGACCAACCTTCGCTTGATGAATGCTTAAGTGAATGGCAAAGAAAAGGGTTTCAAGTCAGTGGTTCAGTTTGTGATGTTACCTCTCGACCTCAGAGAGAGCAATTGATGCAGACTGTTTCTTCTCTGTTTGGTTCCAAACTCAACATCCTTGTAAACTCCTCTCCAAGCTTTTTTATGGTCTCATTTAGTCTCTTTTTTTTTGTCTCTGTTTGCTTAAATGTTTGGCATGTAATTTTTTTTTTTTTTTAAATTGAACACAATACCTTTAACTTCTTATAAAAACATCATTCTGCTTACATGTAGGTAAACAATGTTGGCAAATTCATGTTAAAGCCAACTTTAGAAAGTACAACAGAAGATTTCTCAAGTTTGATGTCTACCAATTTGGAATCTGCTTACCATATCTCCCAATTGGCACATCCTTTGCTTAAAGCCTCAGGAAATGGTAGTATCGTATTCATTTCCTCTGTATCAGGGATTGTCTCTGGCACATCCTCCATATATGGTGCAACAAAAGGTTCATATATCAGTATTATGACAGTGACTAGTGAGTGTGAGTGTAATTATGTTTATACATATTCTGATCTTCTGATTATGTAGGAGCGATAAATCAACTGGGAAGAAACTTGGCATGTGAATGGGCAAGAGATGGTATAAGGGTTAACTCTGTAGCTCCTTGGGTCACTGCAACTTCACTTGTCAAAAAAGTAAGCATTGTTTTGAGATTTTTACTTCATCTTTTTTTTTTTTGCCTAAATCTTGGATTATATGTGTTTTTTTCAGTATCTTGATGACAAGAAGTTTGCCAACGCTATGTTCTCAAGAACTCCATTAGGCCGTGCGTGTGACCCGCGTGAGGTTGCGTCGTTGGCTACATTTCTTTGTCTCCCTGCAGCTTCTTATATAACGGGACAAACCATTTGTGTTGATGGAGGTTACACTGTTAATGGCTTCTCCTACAAGCCAGAGGTTTAAACCCTAGAAACACTTTCAAGAACAAACATTGTTGTGATGTATGAACAATACGTTATGTTTA
This sequence comes from Brassica nigra, assembly GCA_016432835.1. NCBI lineage: Eukaryota > Viridiplantae > Streptophyta > Magnoliopsida > Brassicales > Brassicaceae > Brassica > Brassica nigra. The sequence goes on from CM028247.1 coordinate 69,842,240, forward strand.
GTTTTCCTCTTATAAATTAAACTTGATAACCTACCCAACTAAAATGAAGCTCATGAGTAAGTTTGTGTTCCGTGATTACTTAAAGGCATGTGTAAATGGCCAAGTGGTAACATAAGAGCTTAGTAGTGATTTGTGTGTCTCTCTCACCATCTAGTGTTTCTGCTATAAGATACTTTCTCTGATCAGACGGCGCAACTAAGACTAAAGCAGAGAAAAAATCAAAATTAATTAAAGTTCAGTGGAATGTAAGATTAATATGGGTTCTTCAAAGATTACTAGTGATTTTAGCAAATGCTACTATTTTTTTTCTTTTTGAAAATTGCAAATGCTACTTTGTTCGTTGTGTTTTTAGCTTAAGTATTGACTTGAAATACTCCAAAACACTCCAAAATAATTAACTGTAGTACAAAAGGGATCAATATATAAATATGTAAATAAAAAGTAGTATTTTGTCCTCGCATCTGAAATAAGTCGGTTACACGCCATAAATAACATGTCTTTACGTAAAATATAGGTGCATAAGTTTGCCTTTTCTGTAGTCAATTCTGACATATACCTCATGTCTATTTTTTGTCCGCAAGGTGAACCTTTCTATTACAAAAATTGGCAATTTTATTCCATGATTATACACCAATAATTGAGGCCGGTTAATTTAATAATTACAAATAAAATTAATATCCGGCGCAATATAGTATTTGTACGTATATAAAAATCTAATTATGTATATTTCCAAAAAAATCTCATCCGATCATCAACTATGTAATTAATAAGCCTTAACCCACACACACACAAAAAAACACTGATATTTAATCCAAATGGTTAGCATGGACTACAAGTAAGGTTTGAAACATTATAAGGACCTTAGTGTGTTACTATATTTAATAGTATGCTGGTTTAGTATGGTTTTGTGTTTTTATGGTTATGTTTGGTTTTAGTTGATTGTATTTAAAAGCTCTTTCTTTCTTTTTTTGTTCCAAATAAGCTCTTTCTTTATTGATTTCAAAGGAAAAATAAAATTGTTAGTTGTGAGTGTCGCATGATCAATTCTAGACATTCCTGGATAATATGTTTGTGTTGGCCCTTTAATTTCAAAGAGATTATACATAAATCACATGATCTCCAAATTATTGATTTATATTAAGATTAATCTAAAATGTTTATGATTTTTTCAAATTTCTTGGTCCAATGAGCGAGTGTGTACACATGGGACAATAAATCAGCTAGCAAGGAATTTGGCATGCGACTGGAATAGGGATGGCCCTTGGATTTGCTTGGATGAAGCTTATGTTGTTAGCTGTCATCTTTGGCTGAGTCACTCGAATTCATACATATGATCATACAACACAACAAAGGCTAAAGTAGAAAAATCCGAATTTCAATGTCCAATGTTCAAAACAAACAAACAAAATTCAACTTTATTAATAAATTCAATGTCTAGACGGACGCTGCATGTTCATTTGGATTTACTTGGATGGATTCAATGTCTAGACGGACGCTGCATGTTCATTTGGATTACTTGGATGGAGCTTATGTTCTTCGTTGTCAATTAGGCTAAGTCAGGCATATTATATATATAATCATCAGATCATATAACAAAGGCTAAAGCATCAGTCAAAAAATAAATAAAAAAGGCTAAAGCAGAAACATCAAAATTAAGATTATTAGTGATTTTATCGAAAGTGTTGCTACTTTATTGAAACTCATACCTAAACTAGATATGTCACCGTATAGTATTTTCGTCGTGTTTTTAGATTAGAAATATTGATTTGAAATACTCCGAAATATTAATTCAACAAAAAAATACACTCCAAAATAGTAACCGTCGTACAAAAGGGATCACTATATATATAAGTACGTAAATAAAAAGTAGTATTTTGTCCTCCCAGCCGAAATAATTCGGTTACAAACCATAAATATCATATATGTCTTTACGTAAAATACGTGCATAAGTTTGTATTTTCTGAAGTCAATTCTGACATTATACCTCATGTCTATTTTTTGTTCGCAAGCCGAACCTTTTCTATGACAAAATCGGTTATTTCACTTCATGATAATACATCAATAATTGAGGCCAGTTAACTTAATGAACACAAGATTTAATATCCGGTGCTATACATAGTATTGTTTTATTTATAAATGTAATTTACAAAACTGTGGTGTATATATTCAGACCCACCTCCCTAAGAAAACTATTATATATATAATCCAAACGGTTTATCATGGTCTATTATCACTAAATAAATCAGATATCCGTAAGATTCGAAGCAAATCACAAATACCAAAAAATATGGTACTATCCGATCCGTGCCCACCCCTAGCTGCAAGGTACTATCTGATTTTCCGATTTGCTTTGCTTCGGAGAAATACGGATATTCAGTTTTTCGGATATTCGAGATTTTTTTAGATATTTACGAATATTTACGGATATTTACGGATCTCTCATACACTATGTTTAATATAAATAAATTTAAAAAAATATACATGTTTTTATTTTTAGAAAACATTTATACATAATACTAGACCAAAAGTGAAAATTAGTGGAACTATATGTTCCATATTTTTTTATAATGAAATAATTTTTTTTGATAAAACACATAATTTTAGAAACTTGTAGTTTTTAGAAATATTTTATATTCTTTCCTTAATTTAATACATTATATATTTTTATAAATAACACAAATATATGTTAAAATAAAAATTTGTACATATTTAATTGTAGATATACATTTATTTGTATAAAAATCAGAGCGGATTGGATATTCGCCTTTAAACTTTTTATTTGTGATTTGCTTCGTTTCTAACGGATATTGAATTTTAATATTTGCTTTGCTTCGAAGACTTACGGATATTCGGATTTTTCGGATCGAATCGAAACGAATAACGGATCGAATCAAATTTAACGGATAAAATGCCACCCCTACTTCCAGCACTTGTAGTCGTCACGATGTAATAATAAATGTAAATTGGTTATTTGTCCTTTTCTTAACTTTTCTACTTCATTCCAAAATTTATACGTTAAGCTGAAAAGCTGAACGCATTTTAAATTCAACGAGAAGTGGTGCAATGTAGGTTAAAAAAAAGAAGAAAAAAGAGAAGTGGTGCAAAAATATAAGAAACTGCATATATGACCAGGTCCACGTAAGTACAACATCATAGATGTATCGTTGCCCTAGGTCCAGGTGCATGCCACCACCATGCACACTAAACTTTGGATATTTATACCAAAATAATAACAACTTTATGAAATCATATAATAATGATAGGATCATGATAACTCATACGCTATATTCCAAATACAGAAACTGAATGTTTTGTCACTTACCAATGATTCTAGGGCCTTCAGTGTTTATGACTTATGAGTCAAATTCAATCACAGTAGTTATGGTTGGAAAGGTGGGATCAAGAACGAGGCCCCATTTTAGAGTAAGAAGCAGCTAGCTTGATGACCTAACTTCAATCAAAAACTTTATTGATTAAGAGACTTCAACAGTAACTACGATTGTAACACGCGTACGGTGAAGTAAAGAGAAGAGGGGTCCTTCAGATTCTCGTTTCAAAGATGAAGGGACCTACTTGCCGGAATGGAACCAAAGAGGGAGACGTAGAGGTAAAATGGTTGGGCCACAGCTTCACCAAAAGCATTTTACTTGTTTTGTTTTTAAATTGTTTTGTGACTTTAACGGTTAAATGTAACTCCTAATTCCAAGACAAACGTTTACGTGACTTCTTTAGGATTTCTCTTTTCTGACTTTCGACTTCATAGCGACAAGTGAGACCTCGTTGTCTAATTAGTTATTTTAATCCTCAAGGATTAGTTTATGATTATCATGAATGTAACTACACAGCTTTACACTTTTACAGGTGTAAATAGATTTTTTTTTACAGGTGTAAATAGATGAGATGTCCTTTTAGTTGTTTGAAATCTGTTTTGATCTCGTGCGTATTTCAAATACACTTAATGAAGACAGATCTGGAATTAAATTCAGTATAAGTATATAATGCTGCACGAAATACTTTTCTCAATGCGGAGAATCTTTGTGGTCGGCTGTGAAATTCTAACAAAAATAATAATTCATGATCGTTGTTAGTCAAAACTAACAGAGCTGAGTAAAACATTCAATTACTACTAGTTCATTTGTGACAGAGCAAGATATTTGGAATAGTTTGAAAATGCAAAATACTATAAAAAGAGAACATTTATCAGAGACATTGCATAAAATTTCCAGCGAGTCCTCGATACATGTCAAAATCCAACAATGCAATATCACACTTGTCTTGATTTGGAGACTTACAAATGGTCTAGAGTATAAAATTAATAATAAATATATATATGTTTCACTTAGTTTGACGTAAAAAATTAATAATATTTCCTAAAATCAAATATAATTTTTCAGATGAAAGTTAACGTGTCTAATGTGACCTACTTCTAGTTCTTAACTTCTTATTTAACAAGGACACAGATTTAGCCGTATAAATTCACATACTTAGCTAGTTATGCTTGATAAAGATTAAAATTAAGGTTAAGTACTACAACAAAATTTAACGTAACGAAATTCTCTTAAAATTAAAATAGTCAATAGTATCATGTCGATTAGATATTTCAGCTTCTAGGGAGACAGAGAGACAATTCGTAGAGAGAAAAAAAAATCGTGGACCACAATCGTGGCGCGAAAGGAACTTCCTCTTTCCCCCCCTTCTCTGTTCAATTCTCATTGGACCACGTATATCCTCTCACCCGATCGTGGTGCTTACGTGGTCCATTTCTAATCAGCATAGTAACAGATCAACGGTCACGACTAATCAACGTAAAAATCAAAGTTAAAAGTGAGATTGAAAGAAAAAGGGAATTTTAAAATGTCTGTGAGGCGGTAGGCGCGTGGGTATAAATGGTTCGGGTGGCCGTGTAACGTGTAACGATGATATTTATTTAATTTCCTTCTATTTAATCAAATCACTATTCGACTCTCCTTGTAAGAAAGGAAAAAAAAACAGATTCGTTCATTACCACAAGACATCTAACGAAGGCAATCGAGAGTTTTTTCGTGTGTGTGTGTGTGTGATGTCTGATATTTGTTACGAGGACGACGCGTTGGCTTGTGAAACGATGCCGTCTTGGTCGACTCGTAGGCGAAGGTTCGGAGTTCAGAGATGTAGTAGTATGTCTCCGGCAGAGATGAGACAGACGCAAGATTCAGAGGGGATATGTAAACGTAACAAACAAGAGGAGTACGATTTTATGAACTGTGCATCGCCTCCTCGGAGCTCTCCTGAAGGCTGTTCAGAAGGAGGAGACGAGAGTCTATCAGTTATTAATGAAGTTGTTACGTCTAAGAAAGCGGCGAGAGAGACGGATGCGAGGCCGAGATACGGCGTCGCATCTGTGTGCGGTAGAAGAAGAGACATGGAAGATGCGGTTGCGATTCATCCGTCTTTTTTTCGGAAGCAGACGGAGTTTTCTCGAGCGAGGTGGCACTATTTTGGAGTTTACGACGGTCACGGCTGTTCCCACGTACGACGCCGTTTTAAACAATCTCTCATTTTGAATGTTTGAATATTTTAGCGGTTTGTTGTAATACGACGTCGTTTTTATTGTAGGTGGCGGCGAGATGTAAAGAGAGGCTTCACGAGCTGGTCCGAGAGGAAGCGATGTCGGACGAGAAAGAAGAGTGGGAGAAGTTGATGGAGCGTAGCTTCACGCGCATGGACAAGGAAGCTGTTCGGTGGGAGGAAACTGTTATGAGCGCTAACTGCAAATGCGAGCTTCAAACACCGAACTGCGACGCTGTCGGATCCACCGCTGTTGTCTCCGTCATTACCCCGGAGAAGATCATTGTAGCGAACTGCGGCGATTCTAGAGCAGTTCTTTGTCGGAATGGAAAACCAGTTCCTCTATCTACAGATCATAAGGTCAGTCTCTCTTTTTCAAAAAAATAAAATATAGAAAATTATTGATTAGGAGGTAACTAAGGGTTTTATAAAAAAATTTATAGAAAATTATTGATTAGGGGGCGTTTTATTAAAAATATAGAAATTATTGGTTAGGAGGTAATTTGGTGTTTTATAAAAATTTATAGAAAAATTATTGATTAGAGATCGTTTAGACCGATTTTTTAATATCTAAACCTATTTTTAATAAAAAAATCGTTTTAAGAAAAATTGTTAGAACACTGTGTCAAACGATCTTGTTGGATTGAACTCTTGTTTTACGTTTGAAATAAACAGCCGGATCGTCCGGACGAGTTGGATCGGATCCAGGAAGCAGGAGGGAGAGTGATATACTGGGATGGTCCAAGAGTCTCAGGCGTTTTAGCCACGTCACGAGCCATCGGAGACAACTACTTGAAACCGTACGTGAGTTCGGAGCCGGAAGTCACGGTGACCGATCGTACCGAAGAAGATGAGTTTATGATTCTCGCTAGCGATGGGCTATGGGACGTAGTGACGAACGATGCAGCGTGTGCGACGGTTCAAATGTATCTTAGCAAAAAAAGTGGACGTGGAGGAGGAAGGAGGCGAGAAACTACTACGGAGTGTGGTGATGGAAAAGAGCAGGAGGAGGAGAAGGTTGTGGTGGGGTCAAGGAAGAACGGGAAGAGAGGAGAGATCACGGATAGAGCATGTACGGAGGCGTCAGTGTTGCTGACGAAGCTGGCGTTAGTTAAGCATAGTAGTGACAACGTAAGCGTTGTTGTTATTGATCTCAGAAGAAGAGGAAAAAGACACGTTGCTTGACACTAATCTCAACACTCCACCGTCTTTTTTTTTTCTTTTAAATATGATTCTTTTTTTTTGCCGAGGTTTCACTGGGACGAAGGCATCTCAGATCTTCTCCCAACCCAAAAAGAGAGAAAGCATTAGTTGAAAAGAAAAATCTCAGGTTAATCAGAAATGGTTAGACCGGGTGGTATGGTTTGTTCTGAACCATCTTTTTGTTGCCTTTTTCGTTGTGTAATAGACGAACAAAAAAGGAAGACGGGATGTGTCACCTGTCTTGGTGGAATCAGTTCAAAATTCAATAAATAAAAGAGCATGTACATATTTTTCTTTCTTATTGCTTTTAGACAAACCATTGATTCGGGTACGCGTGGTATACTTTAGGACAGCAAAGAGAATTTTCTTTTGTTGATAAACACGTTTAGTCTTTTGCAATGTATGGGGCCAGTTTGTGTAGGAGAAATTCGAAATCTCACGGAAAAGAAGAGAGAAGATAATTGGGTTAGAGAGTCTGGACGTGTCGAAAATGGTAAACCCTACACCACAAAAAGGAAGTGACCCGCCACCAAAGGGGCCGCCATGCACATAATATCATATGCACATTGGTACGTGTCGTTGTTTGGTGTTTGATAATTGATCGATCTAATTTAAGAGTATTTTATCTTGTACATGATCACTACGGGTGATTGATAATTGATTGGTCTAAATCTAACTGTGTTTTATCTATACATGATCACTGATCAGATCGAGTGTCATGATTAAGTTACCTGTCTTGTTAGAATCTAACCAGAATGAAAACGATGTTACAAACTACTCTTCCCATTAAATCTCAGACGGACCGGGCCGAACCCTTCCAACGGATTAAGGACAAATACAAATTGGCTACATACAGTTAGGCCAGTGAATCGATATTAGCATCTAAAGCTACTCAGCCCAGCAAAAAAAAAAAACTCGAGAGACTAACTCTTTCTCTAACATTAAGCTACAAATCAAATAGGTGACTCAAACCAAATGCTTCGATTGCCTAACACACATACTCGTTTAGCTACTTCGAGAATTAAAGTATCAAATGTTGTTCAACGATGCCACATTTGTAGCAATCCTAGACATGCATAATAAACTAAGACACAGAAACAGATGCAGCAACATGGTAAGCCAAGAAGAGAAGACGAGGTTGCAGAACAAAGACCTCCACAGAGATGCAAGTGGACACTCAGCAAATCCACATTTTCCAGCGACAAAATGATATCTACAATCCAAACAGGTGACTTCACGTTTGTTTCAAGTCACTGTTTTCTTTAAGAGACTTCAGTCTTCTGTAGCCCTTATCGGTACCAAAGATCCTGATAAAAAACACCAAGACGAATTGTTAAGATCTCTTTTTTCCAGAAAAGCAAAGAGATAATAATAATAATAGCTCAGAGGTGTAATACCAGTCCATATACACAAAAGTTGAAGAGTAGTTTCCAGACTTTGTGTAGAGCAGTCGGTGATGGTAGTCATGGAAGTCAGCACTTTAACCAAATTACAGAAAGTTTCCATCAGCAAATTATATATCATAGATTTGAGTTCAAGGGGGCTGGCTAGATGTGTGATCTTACCCTCCATAGAGAGGAAGAAAATTTGAGAGGCTCCACGGGAAATGATAGCCACAGTGTGCATCAACTGTCTCAAGCACTCTCAGCACCATCCATAACCAGAGAGTAATCAAGTGTGGCCCGGTGAGTGCTGGACCGAATATGGTAGCAAAACCCAGGAATAAAATCTCAGCTGGATGGGCATACTCTGATGTCAAACCAAATGGTGTGGCATATCTGAGATATCATAAAACGGTTGCTGTTTCAGACTCTATCTAAACTTAAACATTTTCAAAAAAGTGTGAAAAAACTGAAACTTACTCATGATGAACACTGTGAACGTTCTTGTAGAGCCATTTCGAATGCAAGATCCGATGACCCCAGTAGAAAACAAAATCTTCAATGACGAAGTAGAATAATATCTGAGCAGAGACTTCTTCCCTGCAGGAGAGCATCACCAAAAAAAGAGGGTCGTATATTAATATACCTGACCAAACAGGTTCTTTTCATGATGCTCAACAACACACTGACACTATTCATATCTTATGAAATTGCCAAATTGGAAGAGTTCAACATGATAACCCAAAGGGGGCAAAAAAACATTCCAGGACTAAAGAACCTGATGATAATACCAGGACGGCATTGGAAAAGAGCTCCGTATTCCCATGGCTGTGAAGACAGGATAGGAGGCCATCATGAGGGGCAAGTTGACGCAGAAATGATAAAGCAAGAGGCGTGTGATGCATTTTCCTTGAGCTGCAGGTGTGTTGTTTTTTGTCTGCATCATAAAAGTAAAGGTAAAGAAGATCCTCTATTGAAAAGATCAGGCAAAGCTATAATATCATCATAAAATAAAGAAGAGAGAATATTAACCTGGATTTTGTACTTGGAGAGAAAGCCTCGTCTTTCGAGAAAAATGAAAGGGAGGCCAGATAAGAAGAAGACGCTTGTGTCACAAGGTACTGCCATCACATCACCCACAACACACAAAATAAGCTCCAACTACTCTTAACCATCTTTAAGCTCCAACCGAAAATAAGCTCATACTTTCTAATTTGGCAAATTCAGATCAATGTGGAATAAAACGCGCATGTATCACAATGTAGCCGAGTGGAGACGGAGAAAACAAGAAGGATATCGCCTGAGAAACAAATAATCATCCGAAAAACACGAGAGAATCAGAAACAGGAGATGAGGTACCTGCCAACCGGATTCGACGAGGGAAGCCATTGATGGATCTCTCTGTGAGAGAGAGAGAGAGAGAGAGATGTGGAGAACGAAAGAGGCCACGAGTGAACTAATCAGACCCCCTCGTGCGCTTTACCCTCCACTTTTTTTTTTTTTTTTTTTTTAAATTGTTTCTATTATTGTTGAAAAAATCGCATAAACAAGGAAAGTAGCATCTACCTTAAAGTTTTTCGACTAGCACCTCAAAACTTTCAAAGTGGCATTTTTATCATTAAAAATTGGCTTACTTTTCCATCAAGTAAAAAATGACCTGCTGAATAGTTAAATGTGATGATGTGTAGGTTTTTTTCGAAAAATTTAATTATTTAACTAATAAAATCAATAAAAATCATAAAATTAAATAAAAATCAGATAATTAAATAAATTAAATAAAATATCCATAAAATAAAAAATTCAGAAATTAAATAAAATTTCAGAAATTAATAAAATTTCAAAAATAAATACGATTAAAATAAAATAAAAAGATTAAATAGAAGCTCAGAAATTGAAGAAAAATTATAGAAAATCAAAATATTAAAAATTTGAAAAATTCATAATAGTTTTTTTTAATTACAAGTTTGTTTTTTTAAAAAACAAAAATATAATCGTTGACAATAAAAATTTCAAACATATCACTGATGGCGATGGTGGTTTCTCACATTACTATTAACAATAACGTTTTGGCGTCTCTCAAACGATAGTTTCCGACATCATCATTAAAATGATGGTAGATATGTCTATAACAATTTTGACAACCATCATTTAAAACAGTATCTACCATTTTAAAAAACCTTGATATACTTACCATTTTAAATGACGGTTGTCGAAAACATAGTTATTGACATATTTACCATCATTTTACGATGATATCGGAAACTATCTTTAGAAATATTTCTTAAGATATTTTTGAAATTGTTATTGTTAATGATGATGTATTTCTTTTAAAATAATCTTGTAATTTTAAAATTATTATGAATTTTTCATTTTTAAAATATTGTGATTTTTCTTTAATTTTTAATTAATTTTCGGAATTTTTTATTTAATTTTATGTATTTTAATTTAATCTTACTTATTTTGAAATTCTATTTTATTTTCTGAATTTTATTTAATTTTTGATTTTTAAAAGAATAATTTTTAATTTTCTTTTAATTTTTCTGAATTTTATTTCATTATCTGATTTTTAAATTAATTTTCTGATTTTTATTTAATTTGTATTGATTTTATTAATTAAATAATTAAATTTTTCGAAAAAACCTACACATCATCACATTTAACTGTTTAACAGATCACTTTTTTACTTGATGGAAAAGTAAACCAAGTTAAAGGTTTTTATGATACAAATGCCACTTTGAAGGTTTAAAGTACTAATCGAAAAATTTCAAGGTTTAAAATGTCGGTAGGTGTCACTTTCAAGCTTTTTAATGCGATTTTCCCTTTTATAGTTCGTAAAAGCTCCAAGTAGAGCTATAGCCTATAGCAATCCGAAGTTACATTCATTCATCTGAGTTCTTACACGTTGAGATTCCTAAAATCTATCAAAAATCTGCCACGTTTGGTGTTATTTGTGTTGTGTTATGTTTGAATATGGACAATCTGACTATTCTATGATCGTCATGTATCTTTAAATCCGGCCAAACAATATTAATGGTATTTGTTTTTCAAATTTTATACCTCATGTGTCATGCTTGCATAGATGTATGAAAGATTTAGAATTCTCCTTAGATTGATCATTGTACGTATATTCAATACCAGGTATACACATAATACATTTCCTGTTTAACAGTTCTAATAAATCATTATACTTCTCCTTGTTCAATTGCTTTTGCTTAACCGTCCAGGCTGTTTTGAAGGTAACCTTGGCAGCACAGTTACATGATGTGAACTTAAGTAGGCTTATGGAGGTAGATTTGAAGAATTTTTGGCTAATGGAAACAAAAATGAATCCGTCCAAAAGTTGGTCCCAATTATATTTCTGGTTTTGAGTTGCAATGGTATGAAATCAACTTAGTGTGGACCCTCCTGATTGTATACCATGATATTTATTGACATACTAAACCAACAAAATGTGTAACATGATGGATGTTAAAAAGTCAGGGGACATCATCATTGGTTCAGGACTTGTCCTGAAGAATTATCGGCACCTATCTCTTACAAATCTTCAATCTATCTAATTTCTAATTCAGTTTGTGTACGTACCACAGGAAAAGATAATAATAATAATGAGAACATATGAGAGATATTGGTGGTGGGTTAAAGAGAAGAAGCAAATGACTTTGGTGTTCTTCATGACAGTATCATTGATGCTTCAGCTCCAGATGGAAGGATGTGTAGGTTGTCTGGAAACTGAACGGATGGGTCTTCTGCAACTCAAGTCGTATCTCAAGAATGGCTTTGAAGTAGAAAAAGAAAGCATGATGAATTCGTGGATTCATGATGATCCTAGCAGTGATTGCTGCCACTGGAAAAGGGTAAAGTGTAGTGACGCTGCCGGTGGCTACGTAGTCCACCTCTCGCTTGATGGACTCATACCCGCCAACCCTGAGTTAGAAAACCAGTCTCTTAATCTGTCTTTCCTCCACAGCTTCCCTCAACTCCAAAGTCTTGACTTTTCAGACAATAAGTTCAGTGACTTGTTTGATCCCATCAATGGTACCGTTCTTGTCTTTTTGAGAAAGCCATCTTTTTATTTTGGTAGCTTTAACTCCAATTTTTTGGTTACGGTTTCAGGTCATAAGAGCTTTCAGAGACTGGAAAAGCTGAGGACCCTGGATTTATACAGAAATCGTCTCAACAACAGTGTTTTCACTTTTCTAAGTGAAGCAAGGTCGGTCAGGACTCTAAACATTAGTTACAATTTACTGGATGGTGTCTTTCCTCCGATTGGTAATCAAGGATAAGGATGTCTTTGATTCATTCTATTTAGCCAACTATCTAATCATCATAACACATTTGTCTTATTTTGGGTTCTCCAGGTCTAGAAAATCTTGTAGAGTTAGAAGTCTTGAACTTGGCAGGAAATACATTCAACCACGTTAAACCTATTCAAGGTAATTGAGTTATTTTTTCTTGCATGAAGAGACTAAAGTCTAGCGGAAAAAAAAGGAATATTTCGTTTCCTTCTTTGTAAGAATGATACTTGTGTTGTTGCAGTACTGAAAGATATGCTGATGTTGCAAGACCTGGACCTAAGTGGCAATGAATTCACCGACTTAGACAGGCTAGGTAAGATGGTCATATACATAAGCAGTAAGAAAGAAGAGACGTAGGTAGTGTGATAAGGATTTGTTGACATTCTTGCTCTTATTCTTGACCTCACTCTCTTGTACTCTGTTTTGTTCTCTGTTTTGTGCACACTCACTCTCTTGACTCTCTCACTCACGTTTGTTGTTGGTGTTATAGAGAGAGAAAAGAGTAATCTTTAATTGTCTACATTTTTACTTCTCCAAATCTTTTTCTTATTAGACTTGGATATATTTTACAATAACAACACATACATACTTATAGTAGCTTTTCACTAACTACTACGCATACACTTTGACCACTACTACAACTTAGCCTTACTTCTACTAACCATTCTTAACAACTCTAACAACTACACCCTATAGGTAGACTTGTTGTCTAAACACATGGTTAGTTGCATCTTGACTTTATTTGTTGTGACTAAGTCACAACTCAACTCCTCTTTGGTTTGTAACCAATGTCAAGTGGCATCTTCTCCAACTTTGATTTTCTTCTTCCACGTGACTCTCCTTGGTCACTTCTTCTTGTTCTTCCGTTTCTTGCGCTTCAAGTCTCTTCTTCTATGTGACTCCATGGTCACTTCTTCTTCTTGGGTAGCAACCTTCCTTGCTTCCACTTCTTCTTCTCTTGGAGGATTTAATCAAGGTTCAATCTCAACACTCCCTCTTGAATCCTTTGGTTAAATCTGAAAATCCATTTTGGGACTTGATCCCATTCTATTGTTCATCTCTGATGATTCTTATCTCCCTCTTGAGAGGAATCTCCAAGACTTCTTCATGTCCACCTTGCTTCCTTTCTCACTTAGGTAAGCAAGTCTCGTTCAGCTCTACGGTTTGGTTTCTCAGCTTTGAGCATCGCTTCATCCGGTTTCAACTCCTTCTTTGGTTTCAATGTCTTCACTGATCATCTACTTGTGCTACTTGATTCTTTGAACCATCACCTAGGCCTTGTTCAACTTTGGTCTTCTTGGTTTCTCTTAACCTTCACCTCAGTCTTCTTTGCCTTTAGTATGTTTGGTTTTCTCCTAACCATCAACTTGGCCTAGCCTAGTCTCTTTGGTTTCTTAGAATCTCCTAGCACAACCATGTCTTGAATCCACCATCATCCAAGTCTTGAGCATCTCCTTCATCACCAACTTCTTTGCTTTCTCACCATGACCATAGAATCTTTGTTCTTGTGAGCCTCTTGTGCTTCATGTCGCACTTGTTCTGAACCATCTCCTATGGTTCCTTCTCTTCTCTTTGAGCCCTTTGGCTCAGTCTTCTTCTTCATTGCTGCCTCAGTAGCTTTTTCTCTTAACCTTCAAGTTTACCGTGACGTCTCTCACGTTTTTCTTGAAGTCTTGTGCGTGAAGTTCATCACGTCTTCTTCGGTCATCTCTGCAACCGGCTCATGCTTCCACTTTCTCTTGGGTAAGCACCTCTTGTTCAGCTCTCTTTCTTCTTAGATGAGTTTTCTCTTGTTTTCTGTTGGTTTCAGCTCTTCTCATTGCTTTCCCAACCAATTTTTGCTCCCTTTTATTCTTAGGTGAGCATCATCTTCTTGGTATGGTTTTGCTTGATCAATGCTTCTCCAACCAGCTTCTTCTTTCACCAATTTGTGCCCTCTAACTCGCCAAACCATCACCTCAGCTTCATTGGACTTGGACTCTTTGATTCTTTGAGCTTTCACCTTGGTTTTATGTAACCCTTGGTTCTTCCATCTTCAGCTTTGAACATCTCTGGTTCTTCAGCTTTATCATGGATTTGGGCTTCCTTGGCATCATTTGTTCAGTTGCGGTTTAACCTCTCCATGTCTCTGATGGTTGAGAATATCCAGCAACTCCCACAGCTTCCTTGATATTCTTTGATCTCCACCATGGTCTTCTTCCTACTTGTTTGTTCATGTCTCCCTCTTGGAGACAATTTTCTTCTTGTTCATTTGCCTCAGGTTCTTCTCCTGCAGTATTCTTCTTCTCTTCATCTTGACAGGGGTTCTCTGTCCCCTCATCAATTTCCAGCAACTTCTCTGTCACCATCTCTCTATGCTGAAGCTTTCTCTGCTTCTTGCCGCTTCCTATCTCACTGGCTCTCTTCTTTTGCATCATCAACGTCTTCTTCTTCGTTGATGGTTGTCTCCATGTTTACCTTCTCTTCAGTCTTTTCCTTAGACTGACTTCTTCTCCTTGAACAGGCTCCAAGGATAACTACAGCTCTGATACCATGTTGACATTCTTGCTCTTATTCTTGACCTCACTCTCTTGTACTCTATTTTGTTCTCTTTTTTGTGCACACTCACTCTCTTGACTCTCTCACTCACGTTTGTTGTTGGTGATATAGAGAGAGAAGAGAGTAATATTTACTTTTACTTCTCCAAATCTTTTTCTTATTAGACTTGGATATATTTTACAATAACAAAACATACATACTTATAGTAGCCTTTCACTAACTACTATGCATGCACTTTGACCACTACTACAACTTAGCCTTACTTCTACTAACCATTCTTAACAACTCTAACAACTACACCTTATAGGTAGACTTTAACCAACACAACACTCCTTGTTGGTGGCTTTGTCTAAACACATGGTTAGTTGTATCTTGACTTTATTTGTTGTGACTAAGTCACAACTCAACTCCTCTTTGGTTTGTAACCAATGTCAAGTGGCATTTTCTCCAACTTTGATTTTCTTCTTCCACATGATTCTCCTTGGTCACTTCTTCTTGTTCTTCCGTTTCTTGCGCTTCAAGTCTCTTCTTCTATGTGACTCCATGGCCACTTCTTCTTTTTGTGTGGCAAGCTTCCTTGCTTCCACTTCTTCTTCTCTTGGAGGATTTAATCAAGGTTCAATCTCAACAGGATTCCAGATACTGTTTGGTTTGCTGAATATTGCAGATTAACATTATCTGTTTATTATCTATCCTTTCAATTGCAGGTGCAGTGTTTCCTTCATCTTTACACGTATTAAATCTTGAATATAATCAATTATCATCGACCCCAAAAGGTGAAATATTACAAAACGTTTCTCTATTATCTTTCTCATCGTTACATATCATTCTCAGTGCGATCATCTCTAACAAGTGTTATTTTGACTAATTTCAGGCTATTTAGAGATTTGCGCATTAAGGAATCTTCGAGAGCTGAATTTAAGATCCAATGCTTTGACAATTCTTCCTTATTGTCTAGGTAACTTAAGCCGTCTTCGAACTCTTGATCTATCGAGAAACCAAATGAATGGAGCCTTGTTTTCCTTTGTATCTGCTCTACCATCAACGCTTGAGTACTTGTCCCTTTTTGAGAATGAATTCAACGGTTCGTTCTGCTTCAGTTCACTGGCCAATCACACAAGACTCACAGTATTTACGCTGTCATCGAGACTTGGTATGATCCAAGCTCAGGATGAGAACTCATGGATTCCACCGTTTCAGTTGAAGATACTAAAGCTAAAGAGATTCAACCTTGGTGGCGCAGTTCCTAGCTTTCTTGCACATCAACATGACTTACGCTACATTTATATTACTTATAGCCAGTTGAAAGGAGCATTTCCGGTTTGGCTTGTGCAGAATAATACAAGGCTGGAGGCTATTATACTGAACAACAATTTCTTGACAGAGCTTCGACTACCTAGGCTTGTTCATGGGCTACAATCTCTTGATGTCTCGAGTAATAGGATATACGATTCACTTCCAGAAGACATAGGGGTTGTTTTTCCACATCTAAAGTTTATGAACTTTTCTTCAAATCATAATCATGGAACCATTCCATCTTCTATGGGCGAGATGAAAAGTCTAGACTTTTTGGACATGTCCTCTAATCGTCTATATGGTCAGCTACCCAAAACGTTTTTACGTGGTTGCTACTCGCTGAGTGTTCTGAAGCTCTCCAGTAACCAACTCCATGGGAAAGTATTTCCGAGACATGCAAATCTTACTAGTTTATATTGGTTGTTTCTTGA
Organism: Brassica nigra; assembly: GCA_016432835.1. Classification (NCBI taxonomy): domain Eukaryota; kingdom Viridiplantae; phylum Streptophyta; class Magnoliopsida; order Brassicales; family Brassicaceae; genus Brassica; species Brassica nigra. The sequence goes on from CM028247.1 coordinate 69,858,932, forward strand.
TGGCAACAGTTTTGATGGGAGTCTTGAAGAAGGGTTGTTGAAGTCAAAGTCTCTATGGCTGTTGGACATATCAGATAATAACTTTTCCGGCACGCTTCCATATTGGATCGGTAAATTCCTAAACCTATCCTATCTAAACGTGAGCGGAAACAAGCTAAAAGGTCATTTGCCTCATCAACTACAAAATCTACAGCTTTGGATTGTAGACTTGTCACACAATAGCTTTTCTGGTTCCGTTCCAAGGAATCTTGATGTTAACTATCTCAGACAATTAAGACTAGCTAACAATGAGTTTATGGGCTCAGTTCCGAGCTATTTATTCAAGTCAACGGAATTACAGGTGCTCGATCTGCGGCACAACGACCTTTCTGGAATGATTCTGGGTACTACTATTGGAAAGACATCTAAATTAGTAGTTCTTCTTCTAGGGAATAATAGCTTTCAGACTCGTATCCCTGAAAAACTGTGTCAGCTAAGTAATGTTGGTCTCTTGGACTTATCTCACAACAAATTCAAAGGCGCCATACCCTCATGTTTTGGTAAAATGTCTTTTGGTGCCCAAACATACAACGATATATTCAGTCCAGGTAAACTAGGATTCCCATTCTTCCAAAGTCGGGGCGATACATCAGCTCTTGATCTTGTTGCTGGCGAAGTAGAGGTTGGCATTCAGGTAATACCAGAAACTACGGTGAATTTTTTATCGAAAAGCAGATATGAAACATATCAAGGTGATATTCTTCGCTATATGTATGGTCTGGATTTGTCAAGCAACCAATTATCCGGTGAGATTCCAGTTGGAGTTTGGGATCTTAAGTACATCAGATCCCTGAATTTTTCAAGCAACCGCCTCATCGGCTCCATACCAGATAGCATTTCAAAGCTGAAGAATTTGGAGAGTTTGGATTTATCAAACAACAAGTTACATGGAAACATCCCTCCTCAGTTAGCCGATCTCAACAGTTTAGGATACTTCAATGTCTCATACAACAATCTATCTGGTGAAATCCCTTTCAAAGCTCATCTTGTGACCTTTGACGAAAAGTGTTACATAGGCAATCCTCATCTCTGTGGACTTCCTACCAGTAAAAGTTGTAACCTCGAGAGAGCCACAGATGCAAGTGTATCAAACCAAGCTAAAGATGAAGAAGAGGCTGGTGGTGTGATAGATATGGTGTGGTTTTATTGGACTTGCGGGGCAGTCTACGTCACCACATTGTTGGCTTTGTTTGCGTTTCTCTGCATAGACTCAAGCTGGTCCCGTGAATGGTTTTATCGTGTTGATCTCTTGGTTGACCATCTTCAACGCTTCAAGGATGGTTTTATCGGCAACTGAGTCCAGGGTCAGCCTAAGGTACACTATTACCATATATGTACTCCTCTTTGTATTAAAGTTGCCATGTTTGGTATTATTTGTGTTGTAATATGTTTGAATAAGGACAATCTTATTATCCTATGATCGTCATTGTATCTTAAAATCCGGCCAAACAATATTAATGGTATTTGTTTTTCAAAATTTTACCTCACATGTGCTTTGCATAGATCGATCATTGTATTTAGTTTTGTGAAAATAAACTAAAAAGTGTTATCCTAGAGAATTTCTCTAGTTTTTATATATTAGATATTTTTTATAAAAAATATTATATATTAAACTTTGCAAGTCCCCTGGAATGTAGCGGAATGGTAGACTTGGCGACGGCCTGGCAGAGTCTCTGCGTGAAGCAATGCCTACCGCCTGCTGGTGTGGTGTGGGGATCTCTGTTTCCATGGATTTTGTAGGCGTTATGGAAGGCGAAAAACAGAGTGGTGTTCGAAGGATTCTCTGCAGCACCAGAAGATGTTCTGTCCTCAGCCATCAAGCTAGCAAGAGAGTGGTGTATCAATATGAAGAAGGAAGCGCCGGGAGATCGAATCAGATACACGCCAGAGAGCTGCTCCCCTGCGAACACGATCGTAGTTCGCTCGGACGCATCGTGGGACTCGGGACGAAGCACTGCTGGACTTGGTTGGGTGGTCATGTCGCCATCCCAAATGGTCCCATTTAAAGCCTCCACGGACTTTGTCTCATCCCCTTTGGTAGCAGAAGGACTAGCTCTTCGAGAAGCGATTCGTGGTTGCCTGCAACTGGAGTGGAAAAAGCTGAGATTTGAATAGTCTGGCAAGACGACCTTCCAAGCACTAGGATGACCATTCTCAGACCAGGTACAAACCAAGAACTTGATCCGGCCTTCTATGCACTTCGGAGGTTCACCTCGCTGGAGAAACGAAGAGGAGGAGCCAAGGGAAGCGGAACTAAAGGAAACTCAACACTACTCGCGAAAATAGCAAGAGCACATTCAAACCAAAAACAAGAGACATGATAAACAAAGGAACAGCAACCGCAACTGACTGGAGAAGACACAGAGAAAGAGATAAATGTATCAGATATTTATGCCCACTTGTTTTAAGGTTTTGAAAATGGCGTATCAGAGTTTCAATACAGCTAAATAAGCTTTTGTAAATAAAGAAGAAAGAAAAATGTGTAATTAACTGAAATTAAGCCAAGAAACAGAAATAGATCAACAGAGATGTTCTTGAATAAAAAAAGTTGTAATTAACTGAATGATTAGTCAATGCTGCTATAGTTGGAGGTAACTAGGTAGAACAGCAACCTTTCCTGTTGTTATCTACAGATGACTCCGATATGTTAATAGCAGTTCCTTGCCCCGGAAGATTCCCCGCAGCTTCTTGTGCCGCCAACGCTTTCTTGCTTACGATATGATAAATCTCAGACAAGATCGTCTGAAACGCTCTCTCTATGTTGCTCGCTTCCAAAGCAGACGTCTCGAGAAACGACAAACCTTCCTTCTCAGCCAGAGACCGACCATCCTCATCAGCAACAGATCTCAGGTGGTTTAGATCTGACTTGTTTCCAGCCATCATGATCACAATGTTGGAATCAGCGTGGTCTCTGAGCTCGTTTAACCATCTCAGGACATTCTCAAAGGTTTGTCGTTTGGTTATGTCGTAGACGAGAAGAGCTCCAACGGCTCCTCTGTAGTAAGCGCTTGTGATCGCTCTGTAACGCTCTTGTCCTGCTGTGTCCCATATCTGAGCCTTCACTGTTTTGCCTTCAACCTATAGAAGCAGATACATAACAAAAGAAGATCCATCTTCAGATCTGAACAACAAGAAGCAATGTTCGAATCTGGAAAACGCTTAATCACCTGTAGTGTCCGGGTGGCGAATTCAACGCCGATGGTGGATTTGGATTCGAGACAGAACTCGTTTCTGGTGAATCTGGAGAGAATGTTGGATTTGCCAACACCAGAGTCGCCGATTAGGACGATCTTGAACAAGTAATCGTACTCATTGTCTAATCTATTCGCCATTGTCTTTCTCAAATCCTATCTTATGGATCAACCTGTGGAGAGAGAGAGATCAAACGTATCCAAGGAGTAAATCGAAACCCTAGAAATTAGACTGTTTACCCCTTGAGCAAGCCACAAGGAACAATAATAGAAAACGTTTGTTTTTACGCTTCTTTCTATTTTCTCTGTGTTCACGAGGTGAAAACGGAAACACCCATTTCATTTATATTTTAAATTTTGAAATTATTATTTAGATTGTCCATGCTCAAACATAATATAACATAGATAACACCAAAACATGACATCTACGAAGATGAGTATATGGTGATATTGCACCTTAGATGCGTGCAGATCATAGGATGATCAGATTGTCCTTATTCAAACATATTACAACACAAATAACACCAAACATAACATCTTTCTATACAAAGAGTAGTGTATATGGTAACAGTATACCTTGGGATGACCTACTGCATCTTCAGTTGCAGATGAAACCATCCTTGAAGCGCTGAAGATAATGAACCAAGAGATCAACACGATAAAACCATTCACGGGACCAGCGTGAGTCTATGCATAGAAACGCAAACAAGGCCAACGATGTGGTGATGTAGACTGCACCACAAGTCCAATGAAACCACACCATATCTATCACACCACCACCCTCTTCTTCCTCTTTAGCTCGGTTTGATACACTTGCATCTGTGGCTCTCTCGAGGTTGCAACTTTTATTGGTAGGAAGTCCACAGAGATGAGGATTGCCTATGTAACACTTTTCGTCAAATGTCACAAGATGGGCTTTGAAAGGGATTTCACCAGTTAGATTGTTAAATGAGACATCGAAGTATCCTAAATTGTTGAGATCGGCTAGCTGAGGAGGGATGTTTCCATGTAGCTTATTGTAAGATAAATCCAGACTCTCCAAATTCTTCAGATTTGAGATGCTCTCTGGTATGGAGCCGATGAAGCGGTTGCTTGAAAAATTCAGGGTTATGATGTTCTTAAGATCCCAAACTTCAACTGGAATCTTACCGGATAACTCGTTGCTTGACAAATCCAGACCAGACATATAGCTAAGAATATAACCATGATATGCTTCATATCTGCTCTTCGAAAAAAAATTCACTTCAATTTCTCCTGTTGACTGAGCGCCAGACTCTCCTTCGGTATCAATAAGGCCGAGAGCTGATGTATAGCTCCAACTTTGGACGAATGCCAAATCTTGTGCGTAACCATATATATTGTTTGTTTGGGAACCAAAAGACATTTTACCAAAACATGATGGTATGGCGCCATTGAATTTGTTGTGAGATAAGTCCAAGAGACCAACATTACTTAGCTGACATATTTTCTCAGGGATAGGAGTCTGAAAGCAATTATTCCCTAGAAGAAGAGCTCGTATGTCAGATGTATTTCCAATAGAATCCAGAATCATTCCAGAAAGATTGTTGTGCCGCAGATCGAGCACCTGTAACCGCGTTGCCTTGAATAAATAGCTCGGAATTGAGCCCATAAACTCATTGCTATGTAGTCTTAATTCACTGAGAGACGAAACATTAAAACTCCCTGGAATGGAACCAGAAAATCTGTTGTTTGACATGTCTACAACCCAAAGGTGTAGATTTTGTAGTTGATGAGGCAAAGGACCTTTTAGCTTGTTTCCCCTCATGTATAGAAAGGATAGGTTTGAGATTTTACCGATCCAATATGGAAGCGTGCCGGAAAAGTTATTATCTGATATGTCCAACAGCGATATAGACTTTGACTTCAGCAAACCTTTTTCGAGACTCCCATCAAAATTGTTGCCATCAAGAAACAACGATTCTAGACGAGTAAGATTTGCATGTCGAGGAAATACTTTCCCCTGGAGTTGGTTATTGGAGAGCTTCAGAAGACTCAAGGAGTAGCAACCACGTAGAACCGTTTCGGGTAGCTGCCCATATAGACGATTAGAAGACATGTCCAAGAATTCAAGACTTTTCATCTCGCCCATCGAAGATGGAATGGTTCCACGATTATGGTTTGAAGAAAAGTTCATAAACTTTAGATGTGGAAAAATAATCCCTACGTCTTCTGGAATTGAATCGTATATCCAATTACTGGAGATATCAAGAACTTGTAGACCATGAACAAGCCTAGGGAGTCGAAGCTCTGTCAACAAATTGTTGTTCATTCTAACAACCTCCAGCCTTGTATTATTCTGCACAAGCCAACCCGGAAATGGTGCTTTCAACTGGCTATAAGTTATATGAATGGAGCGTAAGTCATGTTGATGAGCAAGAAAGCTAGGGAGTGCGCTGCCAAGATTGAATTTCTTTAGCTTTAGTATCTTCAACTGAAACGGTGGAAGCCAGGAGCTCTCATCCTGAGCTTGGATCATACCAAGATTCGATGACAGCTTGAATACTATGAGTCTTGTGTGATTGGCCAATGAACTGAACCAGAAGGAACCGTTGAAGTCATTATCAAAAAGGGATAAGTACTGAAGCGTTGATGGCAGACCAGATACAAAGGAAGACAAGTCTCCATTCATATCGTTTCCCGACATATCCAGGGTTCGAAGACGGCTTAAGTTAGCCAGACAATAGGGAAGATTTGTCAAAGCATTGTATCTTAAATCCAGCTCTCGAAGATTCATTAATGCGCAAATCCCTAAGTAGCCTGAAATTAGTCAAAATAAGAGCTGTTAGAGGATGATCACACTGAGATATGCAAAGATGAGAAATACAATAAACGACTTTGTAATATTTCTCATTTTGGGGTCGATGATAATTGATTATATGCAAGATTCAATACGTGTAAAGATGAAGGAAGCACTACACCTGCAATTGAAAGGATAGATAATAAACAGATAACATTAAACTCTTGCAAGCTCCATCAGAAGCTTGCATTCTCCCGTAACAAGAAAATATTCAGTAAACCAAACAGTAACTAGAATCCTTATCACTACCTACTTCTCTTCTTTCTCACTGCTTATGTATATGACCATCTTACCTAGACTGTCTAAGTCGGTGAATTCATTGTAGCTTAGGTCCAGGTCTTGCAACATCGGCATATCCTTCAGTACTGCAACAACACAAGTGTCATTCTTACAAAGAAGGAAACAAATATTCCTTTTTTTTTATCCATTAGACGTTAGTCTCTTCATGCAAGAAAAAATAACTCACTTACTTTGAATAGATTTAACGTGGTGGAATGTATTTCCTGCCAAGCTCAAAACTTGTAACTCTACAAGATTTTCTAGACCTGGAGATCCCAGAAAAAAGAGACAAATGAGTTATGAATTATGATGATTAGATAGTACAGATAGTTGAGTTAAGATTATATTTTTATATGGTAAAAGACCCTGCTACTCGACTTACCTTTAATTTGGGATGCATCTGAGAGTATGTTGAAACTAAGATCTAATGTTTTGAGTTTCGTCATTCTTGACACTGCATGGACACAAAAAAAAGGTATCATTAGCTATGTTATAAGCCTGCTCAACAATGTCTCCCTAAGTTATTCGCTTGTGTGTTGTCTTTATTTGGGATGCATCTGAGAGGAAATCAAGTCATGAATCAAAGACATCCATCAAGATTACCATTCCTAGGAAAGACACCATCCAGTAAATTGCTACCAAAGTTTCGAGTCCTGAGCGACCTACCTTCAGATACGACTTGAGTTGCAGAAGACCCATCCGTTCAGTTTCCAGACAACCCACACATCCTTTCATCTGCAGCTGAAGCATCAATGATACTATCATGAACAAAACCAAAGCCATCTGCTTCTTCTCCTTAACCCACCACCAATATCTCTCATATGTTCTCATTATTATTATATTTTCCTGTGGTGCACAAACTGAATTAGAAATTAGATAGATTGAAGATTTGTAAGAGATAGGCCCCAATAACACCCCAGGACACGTCCAAAACCAATGGAAAAGTCCCATGACTTTTTAACCATCCATCATGTGAGAGATAAGGTCCCACTCTAGGTTCTTTCATATCATGACAACTCAAAACCAGAGATAAAACTGGACCAACTTGGACAGATTCAATTTTGTTTTCATTAGCATAAAATTCTTCGTATCCTAAAATTCTTCGTATCCATTAGCCTAAAATTCTCCATAGGCCTACTTAGTTCACGTCATTTAACTGTGCTGTCAAGGTTACCTTCAAAACAGTGTAGACGGTTAAGCAAAAGCAATTGAAAAAGGAGAAGTATATTGATTTATTAGAACTGTTTCACAGGAATTCTAAATCTTTCATTCATCTATGCAAGCATGACACTTGAGGTAGAAATTTGTAAAACTAATACCATTAATATAGTTTGGCTGGATTTTAAGATACATGACGATCATAGGATAATCAGATTTGTCCATATTCAAACATAATACAACAAAAATATATATATATGGTGATATATTTTTTATACAAAGGTGAGTATATATGGTGATAGTGTACCTTGGGCTAAACCACGGAATCATTTGCAGATGAAGCCATCTTTGAAGCTTTGAAGATGATGAACCAAGAGATCAACACGATAAAACCACTCACGGGACCAGCTTGAGTCTATGCAGAGAAACCCAAACAAAGCCAATGATGTGGTGATGTAGACTGCACCACAAGTCCAATAAAACCACACCATATCTATCACACCATCACCCACTTCTTCTTCTCCTTCCTCTTTGTCCCTCTTTGATTCACTTGGCTCTGTGACTCTCTCCTGGTTGCAACTTTTATTAGTAGGAAGTCCACAGAGAAGAGCATTACCTCTGTAACTCATTTGGTCAAAGGTCACAAGATGGCCTTTGAAAGGGATTTCACCAGATAAATTGTTAAACGACACATCAAAGTATCCCAAGCTGTTGAGATCAGCTAACAAAGGAGGGATGCTTCCACTCAGCTTATTGTTGGACACATCAAGACTCTCTAACTCCTTCAGCTTCGAAACGCTACCTGGTATGGATCCCGTGAGGCGGTTACTCGAAAAATTCAGTGATCTGATATTCAAAAGATCTCCAATCTCAACTGGAATCGAACCTGTTAGCTCGTTGCTTGACAAATCCAGACCATGCATGTACCCAAGTATATCACCTTGATACGCCTCGTATCTGCTTTTAGTTAAAAAATCCACTATGGTTGCAGGCTTCGCTTGATAACCGTTTCTGACACTATCATCCAAGTTAAGATGTGATGCGTACTGACAGTTTCGCAGAAACTGTACGAGAGGTCAAAAACTGCAACAAGTGAGGTGATACTACGCTCATAACCTTCTGAACCACCAAAAGACATTCTACTGAAACATGATGGTATAGCGCCTTTGAATCTGTTGTGAGATAAGTCAAGGAGACCAACTTCGCTGAGCTGACATATCTTCTCAGAGATGTGAGTTTGAAAGCTATTGTTCCGTAGAAGAAGAACACGTAGCTTAGACGTAGATGTCTCACCAACAGTGTTCAATACTATTCCTGAAAAATTGTTGTTCCGCAAATCAAGCACCTCTAATGCTGCAGCGTTGAATATATTGGCTGGAACTGAGCCTGTGAACTCATTGTTTTGCAGTCTCAATTCTCTTAGAGATGGAAAATTCACGTTCCTTGGTATCAAACCAGAGAAGGTGTTGTCTGAGATGTCCATAACCTCTAGAAAACGACTCTGTAGCTGAAACGGGAAAGGACCTTTTAGCTGGTTTCCACTCATGTATAGATAGGAAAGGCTTGACATCTTACCGATCCAAAGCGGAAGCGTGCCTGAAAACTTGTTATCTGATATATCCAAAAGGGTTAGCTTCTCTGACTTCAACAAGCCCATTCCAAGACTCCCAGTAAAGTTGTTGCCATCAAGATAAAGCCCAACTAAACCGGTTAGATTTGCATGGTTTGAAAATACTTCCCCTTGTAATTGGTTGTTGGAGAGCTTCAGAACCTTGAGAGAGTAGCAACCACTTATAAATGTTTTAGGTAACTGCCCATTTAGACCATTAGAGGACATGTCCAAGACTTGTAGACTTTTCATCTCGCCAATGGAAGACGGAATGGTTCCTTGAAAGTGATTTGAAGAGAAGTTCATGTACCTCAGGTCTGGTAAGACAATCCCTATGTCTTCTTGAACTGAACCAGATATCATATTACTCGAGATATCGAGAACTTGCAAGCCATGAATAAGAATAGTTAGTTGAAGCTTTGTCAATGAGTTCCCGCTTAGTAAAATAGTCTGAAGCTTAGTGTTGTTCTTCACAAGCCAAGTTGGGAACGTTCCTGTCAGATTGTTACGAGAGAGATCAACGAAACACAAGTCACGCTGATGCAGGAGAAAGCCGAGAATGTTGCTGCAGTTAGATAGATGCAAGATCTTCAACCGAAACGATGCAGTCCAAGAACTCTCGGTTTGGACTTGGATCGTACCGACTATTGATGATAATTTGAATACGGTGAGTCTTGTTTGATTGACCAGTGAGTTGAGAATGAATGAACCGTTAAAGTGATTATCAAGAAGGGACAAGTACTCGAGTGCTGATGGCAGAACAAACACAAAGGAAGACAGGTTTCCGTTCAACTGGTTGTTGGATAGATCAAGAGTTCGAAGACCGGTTAAGTTACTCAGACAATAAGGTAGATCTGTCAAAGTATTGCTGCTCAAATCCAGCTCCCTGAGATTCATAAGTCTGCATATCCCTGCATAGCCTGAAATTAATCAAATAAGAGGGTAAAAAAAATCAGAAAAATAGATGACAATAAAGAGCAGATATTAGTATATATGATCAAAACTCATTTGATTATCTTATAATCTCACAACATATATTAGTATATATGATCAAAACTCTTCTGTTTAAGACCAAGCATTCCATAAGATAATGAAAGATAGGTCAGAAGAGATGAAATGATTGTAATATTTCACCTTCGTTGGTCAAAGATAATCGGTTCCTTTTGAGATCCAATATTTGTAAAGATGTAGGAATCACTAAACCTGCAGTTGGAAGAACAGACAGATGCAAATAAATAAAGATTTATGTGCTAAACTTCCTAGCCTCTTCTTACTTCTACTCTTATAAGTGACAAAGATTCCTCAAACGTTTTATGAAATATTTCAACTAGAAAGAAGACAGGTTAGAGCGAGCAAGTTTCTATATGTTTTTGTTAGAGCGAGCAAGTTTCTATATGTCTATGCATATCTTACCCAAATCTGTGAACAGGTTGTCACTGAGATCCAGTTCTTGCAACTTTTTCAAATCTTTCAGTGCTGCATGCGCAAAAGAAACATTCTTAAGAAAAATCAAGAATGTATTTGATAGCCTTCCCTAAGCTATAAGTCTCTTCCTGCAAGAACAGTTGACACACTTACTTACCATGAGTAGATAGCGAGTGGTTGAATCTATTGCCTCGTAATTTTAAGACTGCTAACTCTTGGAGGTTATAATTATACAGACAACATAAATGGATCAAAATCATCTACGTAGCTGGTAAATTCCTGACACTCTCTCGCTCTATCTTTTAATTGAGAAAAATCTGTAAATAGATTGTAAGTAAGATCTAGCGTTTTCAGTTTCGCCATACTATTCCCTGCACCAACAACACACATTATGATACCAGAAATGACGTTATATGTCAGCAGAGATAAGCATTTACAAAGAAAAAAGTGTAGCCGCTCACTGTGACTAGCTCCAGAGTCGTTGACACCATTAAAACTAAGATCCAGTACTTCTAATTCTCTAAAACCGGCTAGGCCTGCATCTCAAAGTCTCTTTTAGTTCTTGTTTCGTTCTGGAAAGACAAAACTAAACTAGTTTTTTTTTAACATATATTTTACCTTGGCCGGATAAGAAGCTGAAACTGTTGTCCTTCAAGTTTAACACTTTCAAGTTTGTCATGTTTCCAAGTCCTGCCACACACCCAAAACAAAAAGCTGTCAAGATCATCTCCAATTTAACTATATATACAAAGTTTTCGAAAAAGAGGAAATGTCTATAACCTTGAGGAGGGAAGACACCTTCCATATAATTAGACTCAAGATATAGAGTCCTCAGCGATGTTGCAGCACTCGAACATATTGTGGGAGAAATCTATGGTGATGAGCTTATCTAGTGTCCCAAAGCTCTTATAACCTGGAAACATAAATGCAGAGAACTAAAATTCTCTTTCAAGCAAAACGTCGAACACCTTATGTGCACTGTATATTATTCACCTTTTCTCACACGATCACCAAAAATCTCAAATCGAAATTTATACAACTTATGTTTTATTTCGCGACACTGAAAACGTATTTGGTTAATGAATAAAAAAGAGTATGTATTTGGTTAAGACCGGTTTGACTTAACCGATATTTCTAATTGTTGGTTTCCTGACTTTAGAATAAAGGAGGAAATGCTAGAAACCCTAGAAATTAGACTGTTTACCCCTTGAGCAAGCCACAAGGAACAATAATAGAAACGTTTGTTTTGACGTATTTTTTCTATTTTCTCTGTGTTCACGAGGTGAAAACGGAAACACCCATTTCGTTGTATTTTAAATTTTGAAATTATTATTTAGATTGTCCATGCTCAAACATAATATAACATAGATAACACCAAAACATGACATCTTTCTATACGAAGATGAGTATATGGTGATATTGCACCTTAGATGCGTGCAGATCATAGGATGATCAGATTGTCCTTATTCAAACATATTACAACAGAAATAACACCAAACATAACATCTTTCTATACAAACATATGGTAACAGTATACCTTGGGATGACCTACTGCATCTTCAGTTGCAGATGAAACCATCCTTGAATCGCTGAAGATGATGAACCAAGAGATCAACACGATAAAACCATTCACGGGACCAGCGTGAGTCTATGCATAGAAACGCAAACAAGGCCAATGATGTGGAGATGTAGACTGCACTACAAGTCCAATAAAACCACACCATATCTATCACACCACCACCCTCTTCTTCCTCTTTAGCTCGGTTTGATACACTTGGATCAGTGGCCTCTCGAGGTTGCAACTTTTATTGGTAGGAGGTCCGCAGAGATGAGGATTGCCTCTGTAACTCTTTTCGTCAAATGTCACAAGATGGGCTTTGAAAGGGATTTCACCAGTTAGATTGTTAAATGAGACATCGAAGTATCCTAAGTTGTTGAGATCAGCTAGCTGAGGAGGGATGTTTCCATGTAGCTTATTGTAAGATAAATCCAGACTCTCCAAATTCTTCAGATTTGAGATGCTCTCTGGTATGGAGCCGATGAAGCGGTTGCTTGAAAAATTCAGGGTTATGATGTTCTTAAGATCCCAAACTTCAACTGGAATCTCACCGGATAACTGGTTGCTTGACAAATCTAGACCATACATATTCCTAAGAATAGAACCATGATATGTTTCATATCTGCTCTTCGAAAAAAAATCCACTTCAATTTCTCCTGTTGACTGAGCGCCAGACTCTCCTTCGGTATCAATAAGGTCGAGAGCTGATGTATAGCTCCAACTTTGGACGAATGCCAATTCTTGTGCGTAACCATATATATCAAACATGATGGTATGGCGCCTTTGAATTTGTTGTGAGATAAGTCCAAGAGACCAACATTACTTAGCTGACATATTTTTTCAGGGATATGAGTCTGAAAGCTATTATTCCCTAGAAGAAGAGCTCGTATGTCAGATGTATTTCCAATAGAATCCAGAATCATTCCAGAAAGATTGTTGTGCCGCAGATCGAGCACCTGTAACCGCGTTGACTTGAATAAATAGCTCGGAACTGAGCCCATAAACTCATTGCTATGTAGTCTTAATTCTCTGAGAGATGAAACATTAAAACTCTCTGGAATGGAACCAGAAAATCTGTTGTTTGACATGTCTAAAATCAAAAGCTGTAGATTTTGTAGTTGATGAGGCAAAGGACCTTTTAGCTTGTTTCCCCTCATGTATAGAAAGGATAGGTTTGAGATTTTACCGATCCAATATGGAAGCGTGCCGGAAAAGTTATTATCTGATATGTCCAACAGCGATATAGACTTTGACTTCAGCAAACCTTTTTCGAGACTCCCATCAAAATTGTTGCCATCAAGAAACAACGATTCTAGACGAGTAAGATTTGCATGTCGAGGAAATACTTTCCCCTGGAGTTGGTTATTGGAGAGCTTCAGAAGACTCAAGGAGTAGCAACCACGTAGAACCGTTTCGGGTAGCTGCCCATATAGACGATTAGAAGACATGTCCAAGAATTCAAGACTTTTCATCTCGCCCATCGAAGATGGAATGGTTCCACGATTATGGTTTGAAGAAAAGTTCATAAACTTTAGATGTGGAAAAATAATCCCTACGTCTTCTGGAATTGAATCGTATATCCTATTACTGGAGATATCAAGATTTTGTAGGCCATGAACAAGCCTAGGGAGTTGAAGCTCTGTCAACAAATTGTTGTTCATTCTAACAACCTCCAGCCTTGTATTATTCTGCACAAGCCAACCCGGAAATGGTGCTTTCAACTGGCTATAAGTTATATGAATGGAGCGTAAGTCATGTTGATGAGCAAGAAAGCTAGGGAGTGCGCTGCCAAGATTGAATTTCTTTAGCTTTAGTATCTTCAACTGAAACGGTGGAAGCCAGGAGCTCTCATCCTGAGCTTGGATCATACCAAGTTTCGATGACAGCTTGAATACTATGAGTCTTGTGTGATTGGCCAATGAACTGAACCAGAAGGAACCGTTGAAGTCATTATCAAAAAGGGATAAGTACTGAAGCGTTGATGGCAGACCAGATACAAAGGAAGACAAGTCTCCATTCATATCGTTTCCGACATATCCAGGGTTCGAAGACGGCTTAAGTTAGCCAGACAATAGGGAAGATTTGTCAAAGCATTGTATCTTAAATCCAGCTCTCGAAGATTCATTAATGCGCAAATCCCTAAGTAGCCTGAAATTAGTCAAAATAAGAGCTGTTAGAGGATGATCACACTGAGATATGCAAAGATGAAATACAATAAACGACTTTGTAATATTTCTCATTTTGGGGTCGATGATAATTGATTATATGCAAGATTCAATACGTGTAAAGATGAAGGAAGCACTACACCTGCAATTGAAAGGATAGATAATAAACAGATAACATTAAACTCTTGCAAGCTCCATCAGAAGCTTGCATTCTCCCGTAACAAGAAAATATTCAGTAAACCAAACAGTAACTAGAATCCTTATCACGACCTACTTCTCTTCTTTCTCACTGCTTATGTATATAACCATCTTACCTAGACTGTCTAAGTCGGTGAATTGATTGTCACTTAGGTCCAGGTCTTGCAACATCGGCATATCTTTTAGTACTGCAACAACACAAGTATCATTCTTAAACGAAGGAAACAAATATTCCTTATTTTTTTCCATTAGACTGGGAGATCCCAGAAAAAAGAGACAAATGAGTTATGAATTATGATGATTAGATAGTACAGATAGTTGAGTTAAGATTATATTTTTATATGGTAAAAGACCCTGCTACTCGACTTACCTTTAATTTGGGATGCATCTGAGAGTTTGTTTTTACTAAGATCTAATGTTTTGAGTTTCGTCATTCTTGACACTGCATGGACACAAAAAAAAGGTATCATTAGCTATGTTATAAGCCTGCTCAACAATGTCTCCCTAAGTTATTCGCTTGTTTGTTGTCTTTATTTGGGATGCATCTGAGAGGAAATCAAGTCATGAATCAAAGACATCCAAGATTACCATTCCTAGGAAAAAAATAACTCACTTACCTTGAATAGAATTAACGTTGTTGATTGTATTTCCTTCCAAGTTCAAGACTTCTAACTCTACAAGATTTTCTAGACCTGGAGAACCCAAAATAAGACAAATGTGTTATGATGATTAGATAGTTGGCTTTTTGAACACAGATTAGATAGTTGGCTAAATAGAATGAATCAAAGACATCCTTATCCTTGATTACCAATCGGAGGAAAGACACCATCCAGTAAATTGTAACTAATGTTTAGAGTCCTGAGCGACCTTGCTTCACTTAGAAAAGTGAAAACACTGTTGTTGAGACGATTATAGTAGAAATCCAGGGTCCTCAGCTTTTTCAGTTTCTGAAAGCTCTTATGAAACCGTAACCAAAAAATTGGAGTTAAGCTACCAAAATAAAAAGATGGCTTTCTCGAAAAGTGACAAGAACGGTTACCATTGATGGGATCAAACAAGTCACTGAACATACTGGATGCAAAGTCAAGACTTTGGAGTTGAGGGAAGCTGTGGAGGAAAGACAGATTAAGAGACTGGTTTTTAAACTCATAGTTGGCGGGTGTGAGTCCATCAAGCGAGAGGTGGACTACGTGGCCACCGGTTGCGTCACTACACTTTACTCTTTCCCAGTGGCAGCAATCACTGCTAGGATCCTCATGACTCCATGATTTCATCATGCCTTCTTCTTCTACTTCAAAACCATTCTTGAGATACGACTTGAGTTGCAGAAGACCCGTCCGTTCAGTTTCCAGACAACCCACACAGCCTTTCATCTGCAGCTGAAGCATCAATGATACTATCATGAACAAAACCAAAGCCATCTGCTTCTTCTCCTTAACAAACAACCAATATCTCTCATATTTGCTCATCATCAATTTTTTCTTGTGGTACACAAACTGAATTAGAAATTAGACTGATTGAAGATTTGTAAGAGGTAGGTCCCCAATAACCCCCCCAGGACACGTCCAAAACCAATGGAAAAGTCCCATGACTTTTTTAACCATCCATCACGTAAGAGATAAGGTCTTCACTCTAGGTTCTTCATATCATGACAACTCAAAACCAAAAATATAATTGGACCAACTTGTACGGATTCAATTTTGTTTCCATTAGTATAAAATTCTTCGTATCTACCTCCATAAGCCTACTTAAGTTCACATCATGTAACTGTGCTGTCAAGTTTACATTCAAAACAGCGTAGCATAGACGGTTAAGAAAAAGCAATTGAAAAAGGAGAAGTATATTGATTTATTAGAACTGTTTGACAGGAAATGTATTATGTATATACCTGGTATTAGCAAGCATGACCCATGAGGTAAAATTGTAAAACTAAGACCATTAATAGTGTTTGGCCGTATTTAAAGATACATGACAATAATATTATAATCAGATCGTCCATGTTCAAACATAATACAGCACAAATAACACCAAACATGACAGCTTTTATACAAAGATGAGTATATGGTAACAGTGTACCTTGGCATGACCTACGGCATCAGTTGCAGATGAAGCCATCCTTGAAACGTTGAATGTTAAGAACCAAGAGATCAACACTATAAAACCACTCATGGGACCAGCGTGAGTCTATGCAGAGAAGAGCATTTACTCTCTCCCAAATGTAGCAATCACTACCACGAGTCCATGACTTGAGAATATTATCCTCTTCTCCTTCATCAAGTAGATTCTTGAGATAAGACAGACCCACCCGTTCAATTTCAAGACAGCCTACAGTTCCTTTCGTTAGGAACTGAAGCATCAATGTCACTGTTATGAAAACCATAGCTATCTGCTTCTTCTCTTTAACCCACCACCATCTTCTCTCGTTTGTTCACATTTTCAAAGTTTTTCTATGTGTTTTAGTTCGAAACCGAGGATTAAATTCCAACTATAGTTTAAAGAGCTCAGTTGTAAAATGTGAACATGACTACACAAGTCAACGGAAAACTCAACCCATATTTGACTTTTGTGTTTACCTCCCACTATGAGAATAGACCCGTGACTGCATATCCCATCACTCTATAGGCGGCCTTTGCTACACTCTGACATTTGTCTCCAAGTTTGCGTTTTATAGATGAGTCGTTAAGAGTTTCAAACAGCACTAACTTTACCAAACATATCATTTTAGAACATAACAAGTCAAACAAAACAACTGATTCTAGAGGGACATTTAATGGAAAAACATCATAAACATCAATCATCATGACTGAATCTTGGACATTTTAGGATGAATACAAAGAAGCTATGGATGCAAAGGGGTCTTAGGCCTTGTCTTCTTCTTCTTCCTCTTCAATCTTAGGAGCCAAGTAGTACCTAATGTAACCCATCTCAGCCACCTTATACTCCACCACAACTGGCAGCTCCGACGACAAGCTGATCGTCACCGTGTCCGACAAAGGAGTTGCCTTTGTGAAGGAATTCATGTACCTCATAGCAAACGAGAGTGACACTGGCTCGTTCATCTCAATCACAATTCCATCTTCCGGCTGCAAATATACAAAAAATCTCAGCAAGTTACACCAATCAATCAGCCGTAGATGATTGCTAGACATAGATTACCTTGTCAACAGTTGTGTTCTGTCTTAACACGATGTTAGCTGTTCCAATATCACCAGCAGTAGAAAACTGAACACCTTCTTTAGTCACAGAGATCACAACTGAAAACAATACCATCAAAGTCACTATATCAGCCTCTCTCTATAGACCAATGTTCAGAAAGTCGCTAAGGAGCCATTAAGCTTTTTATATGAGATTATTAATTAGTCAGATGCCTAGCCCGAATTTTTTAAATAACTAGACTGATCAGTTTAGAAAACTAACAACATAAGCAATGAGAGTGTTACCTGTGTCACCAATGCTACTGAGATCTTTGCAGATTCTAGAGAACTCATTAGAAAGCATCCTCACAATCGAATGGTACTCAGTAGATAACCATCACAGATAAAAAAAAAACCGTCTGGTTTCCACTGGCAGCGGTAAAAAAAAAGTAGAATTTTGAAAAATTACTGGGACTCTCGAAGCCCTAAAATTAGAAATGTTTACCACTTGAGCAAGCCACAAGAAACAATAATAGAAACGCTTGTTTTCTGCTTCTTTCTATTTTCTCTCTGTCTCTCTGTGTTTTTTTTTTGTGCTCACGAGGTGACAACGGAAACACATAAATAATTTAAATAAATAATTCCATTTAGTTAATGACTGATCATATGATAATCAGATTGTCCTTATTCAAACATATTACAACACAAATAATACCAAACATGGCAACTTTAATACAAAGAGGAGTATATATATGGTATTAGTGTACCTTAGGCTGACCCATGGACTCAGTTGCAGATATAACCATCCTTGAAGCGTTGAAGATGATGAACCAAGAGATCAACACGATGAATCTATGCAGCAAGGACAACAATGTCGAGATGTATACTGCACCGCAAGTCCAATAAAACCACACCATATCGATCACACCACCACCCTTTTCTTCCTATTTAGCTCGGATTGATACACTTGGATCTGTGGCTCTCTCGGGGTTGCAACTTTTATTGGTAGGACGTCCACAGAGATCAGGATTGCCTCTGTAACTTTTTTCGTCAAAGGTCACAAGATGGGCTCTGAAAGGGATTTCACCATATAGATTGTTATATGAGACATTGAAGTATCCCAAATCGTTGAGATCGGCTAACTGACGAGGGATGTTTCCATGTAGTTTGTTGTAAGATAAATCCAGACTCTCCAAATTCTTCAGATTTGAAATGCTATCTGGTATGGAGCCGATGAGGCTCTAAAAGTTCAGGGATATGATGTTCTTAAGATCCCCAACTTCAGCTGGAATCTCGCGGATAATTGGTTGCTTGACAAATCCAGACCGTACATATAGCTAAGAATATCACCTTGATATGTTTCATATCTGCTTTTCGATAAAAAATTCACTTCAATTTCTCCTTTTGACTGAACGAGAACATATACTTCAATATCAACAAGGTCAAGAGCTGATGGATAGCTCCAACTCTGGAAGAACGGGAATCCTTTGCGTAACCATATGGATTGAATATATCGTTGTTTGTTTGTGCACCAAAAGACATTTTACCAAAACATGATGGTACGGCGCCTTTGAATTTGTTGTGAGATAAGTCCAAGAGACCAACTTTACTTAGCTGACATAGTTTTCAGGAATATGAGACTGAAAGCTATTATTCCCTAGAAGAAGAACTCCTAACTCAGAAGTATTTCCAATATCATTCAGAGCCATTCCAGAAAGATTGTTGTGCCGCAGATCGAGCACCAGTAATACCTCAGCCTTGAATAAATATCTCGGAACTGAGCCCATAAACTCATTGTTATGTAGTCTTAATTCACTGAGATATATAACATTAAGATTCCTTGGAATGGAACCAGAAAAGCTATTGTTTGACATGTCTAAAACCTGAAGCTGTAGATTTTGTAGTTGATGAGGCACCTGACCTTTTAGCTTGTTTCCCCTCATGAATAGCTGTTTTAGGCCTGAGATTTTACCAATCCAATATGGAAGTGTGCCGTAAAAGCTATTATCTGATAAGTCCAACAGTTCAATTGACTTTGACTTCAACAAACCTTTTTCGAGACTCCCATCAAAACAGTTGCTATCAAGAAACAACCAAACTAAACTAGTAAGACACTACAAGAGAACATGGCATTAACGACCATATTAAGCGACCACATATTCGTGGTCGTAATTTTGGATCCACGTTACGACCAATTTACGACTAAAGCACATTGGTCGTAAATTGGTCGTAAATTTTTAACTAATACATGTATTCTTAATTTAGTCTTAAATTTACAACCATTTTACGACTACAATCTCTTATAGTCGTAAAACGGTTGTAAATTTACGACTTATTTACATCCAATGTTTTTACATCCAATTAACAACTGATTTACGAGAAATGTAGTAGCACTTTGGTAGTTAAGATATCATCACACGTAAATACGCTTGTAACATTGTCACCTAACATGATGATCAATTTTATCCTTAGTGGTTTCACGAATTGATACAAGGTCCGGTCGGTAAGGTCACCACAGCATCTATGTATTTCACACGAGGATACACTTTTCACACTTACGAATATGGAAGTCGGCGAGCAACAATGAATTATGGAGTTTGTGTAAAAGGTGAAACAAATTTCTATGGAATCTTACAAGAGATCATCGAAGTGGAGTTTCCCGGCGTAATAAAGCTGAAATGCGTTCTCTTCAAATGTGACTGGTTTGACCCCACAGTCAATAGAGGTGTTCGGTATAGCAAGTTTGGTGTTGTTGATATAAATGCTACACAGAGGTACAACAAATTTGAACCTTACATATTGGCTTCTCAAGCAGACCAAGTTTGTTTTGTTCCATACCCGAGGATCAGACAATCTGGAATATCTTGGTTAGTCGCTATAAAAGTTACACCTCGGGGCCGAGTATTGAGTACTAATGAACAACCTCCTTTACAAGAAGATGTCGTGAATGAAGTAGAAGTACACGAACAAGCTACAGATGCTATCTTACTTATTGATCCGCAATATCCGGATATGAAGAACTTCTAGATGATGCAACGGACGGCCAACGTAGATGAATTTGAAGAAAATGATGAAGTGGATGATGTTTCTGATGACGAGTGATCAAGTTTCATTATGTTAGAACATTTGTGTTTTACTATTATTAAACTCTTTGTATTGCATTTCAAATAATATATAACTTATCATCATGTTTGCTCAATTATATAAAAAATTTTGTTTAAAAAATAAAACTTTGTATTTTGGGGTATGAAAGTGTATAAAACTTATGATGTTTGGGATTTGAGGTCTGGGGTTTGGGGTTTGAGTTTAGGGTATAATGTTAATATTGGTCGTAAATTAGTCATTAATAAAAAACCAATTTACCAACCAATAATGTGGTCGTAAATTGGTTGTTTATTTATGACCAATTTACCACCAATAGTGGCAATATACCCTAAACTCGAAACCCCAAACCTCAAATCCAAACATCATAAGTTTTATGATGTTTGGGATTTGAGGTTTGGAGTTTGGGGTTTAGGATTTAGGGTTTGGGGTTTCGAATTTAGGGTATAATGTCACTATTAGTGGTAAATTGGTCATTAATAAACAACCGATTCGACCAATGCCACATGTGGTTGTAAATTGGTTGTTTATTTATGACCAATTTACCACCAATAGTGGCATTATAAACTAAACTCAACCCCTCAACCCCAAACCCCAAACCTCAAATCCCAAACATCATAAATTTTATGATGTTTGGGATTTTAGGTTTGGGGTTTGGGGTTTTTTCGAGTTTAGGGTATAATGTCACTATTGGTGGTAAATTGGTCATTAATAAACAACCAATTTACAACCAATGCCACGTGTGGTAGTAAATTGGTTGTTTATTTATGACCAATTTATCACCAATAGTGACATTATACCCTAAATTCGAAATCCAAAACCCCAAATCTCAAATCCCAAACATCATAAGTTTTATGACATTTGGGATTTGAGGTTTGGGGTTTGGGATTTAGGGTTTGGGGTTTCGAGTTTAGGTTATAATGTCACTATTGGTGGTAAATTGGTCATTAATAAACAACCATTTACGACCAATGCCACGGTGGTCGTAAATTGGTTGTTTATTTATGACCGATTTACTATCAATAGTGGCATTATACCCTAAACTCGAAACCCCAAACCCCAAACCTCAAATTCCAAACATCATAAGTTTTATGACGTTTGGGATTTGAGGTTTGGGGTTTGGGGTTTAGGATTTGGGGTTTCGAGGTTAGCGAAAATGCCACTATTGGTGGTAAATTGGTTATAAATAAACAACCATTTACTACCAATGCGGTGGTAGTAAATTGGTTGTTTATTTATGACCAATTTACCACCAATAGTGACATTATACCCTAAACTCGAAACCCCAAACCCCAATCCTCAAATCCCAAACGTCATAAAACTCAAAACCCCAAATCCTAAACCCCAAACCTCTAAATTTCCTATATATATCCACTTGTTATCTTCCTAAATCATAAAAAATATTTAGAAATCTCAAATCATAAAAAATATTTAAAATATTTAGAAATCTTAAATATTTAAAGAAATAGATGAAAGATCTAGAATCATAAGTGGAAACAGACGGAGTTTTAAGATTTCGTCTTTTCTATTTCCACTTGTGGTTCCGATATCTTTCTTCTCTTTTTTTCTTAAAATTTAAAATTTAATATTCTAATTGTTAACAGAGGTTTATCATAAATTTTGATAAATCTCTTCAAATTTTTCAGATACCATGTTAGTCACTAAATAGTCAGAATCATTGGTAGTAAATTGGTAGTACATGTACCAAGTAGGGACTAGTGGTCGACAATGGTACATGTACTACCAATTTACTAATACTAGATTGGTAAATTGGTAGTACATGTATGACCATTGTACGACCACTAGTCCCTACTTGGTCATATGTACTACCAATTTACGACCACCACTAAAATCCTATATATCCCCATCGTAACCATTTGGTTGCACACTCACATCTCACTCCCTCTCCCTTACAACCAATCGACTTATCTCTAGGTAAGTTTTTTTTAGTTCTAGGTGGTTAGTTAGGTGATTAGATTAGGTTTGGAATTAGTTTAGGATGTAATTAGTTTAGGTTTGGAATTAGTTTAGGATGAAATTAGATTATTTGTTTTAGATTATTTTTAAATAATTATTTGAATTGTTTATAACCATCCATGTTTTTTTTAAATTTTTTCAGATTGACGATATTGTTATGACTGGCGGTAGAAAGAGATTTAGAAACCGTGGCGGAGGGACTTCTTACGGAGTACCTTTCGGCTGACCGAGTCATAGCTGACCACAACGAAAAATTTAAGGTTATGGCAAGCATATTCTACATGATGTTAGGCTCAACCCCAAATGTCAACCCGCCGCCTACAGTGGTAGAACATACGCTCGAGCTGTTTTAGGCCTGAGATTTTACCAATCCAATATGGAAGTGTCCCGTAAAGCTATTATCTGATAAGTCCAACAGTTCAATTGACTTTGACTTCAACAAACCTTTTTCGAGACTCCCATCAAAACAGTTGCTATCAAGAAACAACCAAACTAAACTAGTAAGATTTGCAATTATGGAAATACTTTCCCCGAGTTGGTTATTGGAGAGCTTCAGAGCAATCAGCAGTAGCAACCACGTAAAACCGCTTCGGTAGCTGCCCATATAGGCGATTAGAAGATATATCCAAGAACTCTAGACTTTTCATCTCACCATAGAAGATGGAATGGTTCCATAATTATGATTTGAAGAAAAGTTTATATACTTCAGATGTGGAAAAACAATCCCTATGTCTTCTGGGATTGAATAGTATATCCTGTTACTCGAGATATCAAGGAATTGTAGTCCATGAACAAGCCTAGGTAGTAAGCTCTTTCAACAAATTGTTGTTCAGTATAATAGCCGCCAGCCTTGTATTATTCTGCACAAGCCAATCCGAAATGGTCCTTCCAACTGGCTATAGGTAATATGAATGGAGCAAATCGTGTTGATGAGCAAGAAAGCTAGGAATCATGCCGCCAAGATTGAATCTCTTTAGCTTTAGTATCTTCAACTGAAACGGTGGAAGCCAGGAGTTCTCGGCCTGAGCTTGGATCATACCAAGTTTCGATGACAGCTTTAGTACTGTGAGTCTTGTGTGATTGGCCAGTGAACTGAACCAGAACGAACCGTTGAAGTCATTATCAAACAGGGACAAGTACTCAAGCGCTGATGGTAGACCAGATACAAAGGAAGACAAGTCTCCATTCAACTGGTTTCCGATAGATCAAAGTTCGAAGATGGCTTAAGTTAGCCAGACAATTAGGAGTATTTTTCAAAGCATTGTCTCTTAAATCTAGCTCTCGAAGATTTATTAATGCGCAAATCTCCAAGTAGCCTGAAATTAGTAGTCAAAATAAGACTTGTTAGATGATGATCACACTAAGGCTGATATGTATACATGAGAAACGATTTGTTCGTAATATTTCACCTTTTGGGGTCGATGATAATTGATTTTTTGCAAGATTCAGTACGCGTAAAGATGTAGGAAGCAGTACACCTGCAATTGAAAGGATCGACAATAAATAGAAAACAGTCTTGCATGCTCCACAGGGCAGCTAAAAAAACTCGAATTTCAAATCATTCACTTGCTTAGCTGAGATTAAACTCTTGCATTCTAAGGTAACACAAAAATAATGATTGGATAACTGTGTAAAAACTAGAATTTAGTTTGTAGGATTTATTGATTTAGCTGTATGGGATGCATATTTTTTAAAAAATGATTTTTAGTAATTAAACTTCCAACTAAAGATGAATCGTAAATCTTGAACTAAAAGTTTTATGAAATAAACCCTCGATTTTAGTTCGTTAATGTATGTACCCTCAACCCTCGACTTTAGTTTTTTAATGTATGTACCCTCCATCTAAAAAAACTGTGGTGACATATGTTAACGATTTATAAGGAGGGTTTATATTGTTGAAAACTTAATTAAGGAGTTTTTTCTGATTAAAAAATAATCTAGGGAATTTATTACTAAAAATCATTAAATAATTTTAAAAACCTTTACTATCTCTTATGCATTATTTAATTTGATTTATGAGCCTTTAAAACTAATTTATAAGTTATTTTATCAATTTTATAACTGGTTTATAAAGTTTCTTAAATATTTTAATAGTTTTAAAATAATTAATACGATTTATAATAATTTTATAAGATTTTACAATTTCTGCTACTTATTGAGATAAAATATTTTCACATTATTTGTGACCATACTATAGATATGTGAACTAATACTACAAAAATATAAAGTAATACAATAAATCAATAATAATATATCAAAGATATTGTTTTATTAATCAATAAAACAAAAATACAATTGATTGGTTTATAAATCAAGAAAATAAGAATAATCATGCATTATGTTTTGTGGATAGGAGAAAAGTATGAATCGGAGGTCAGAAATCGTGAAAACAGGAAAATAAACCTAGCCCTACTCTAAGTAAAAAAATTTATTTCATTGATGAATAATCCTCGACACTACTGGAGACTTAATAACTTATAATTATTTGATATTTAACAATGGTGATATAAGACACAAATTTTCTTATATCTCTATTGCCAAATATCAAATAATTTAATATTTTTAAGTTATAAGTAGTTTTGAGAAGGATGTACAAATTAATTTTATAATAATGTAATGTATAAGAATTTATAAATTAGTTTTAAAGGCTCATTAATCAATTTTAAATAATGCATACGAAATAATAAAGGTTTAAAATATTTAATAACTTTTAGTAGTAAAATCCCTCAACTATTTTGAATCGAAAAACTCATAAACTAAGTTTTCAACTATATAAACCCTCAACTTTGAAACTGTTAACATATGTCACTCTCTGTTACGGTTCTTTAGACGAGAGTAGCATACACTAACGGATCTAAAGTAGATGGTTTATTTCATGTGATTTTAGTTGAGAATTTTTTACAATTCATCTTTAGTAGGGTTTTAAATACTAAAAATACTTTTTAAAAATAATAATTTTAAAAACTATAGATTAAAACTAAAAACTAAAGATAAAGACATCTCATACAGCCTAACCAATCACTCCAGTATTCAGTAAACCAGAGAGCATATAGAATCCTTATCCCTACATGTTTCTCTCCTTTTCCCCTAAACGGTCTAGATGTTCAATTGTTCTTCTGGTTATGTATATGGCCATCTTACCTAGCTTGTCTAAGTCGGTGAATCCATTATATCTTAGATCCAGTTCTTGCAACATCGGCAGACTTTTCAGCACTGCAACAACACAAGTATCAGTCTTACTAAGAAGGAAACAAATATTCCATTTTTTTCCATTAGGCGTTAGTCTCTTCGTGCAACAAAAAATCAACTCTTTACCTTGAAAAGATTTAACGTGGTTGAATATATTTCCTGTCAAGCTCAAAATTTCTAACTCTACAAGATTTTCTAGACCTGGAGATCCCAGGTAAAAAATACAAATGAGTTATGATGATTAGATAGTACAGATACACTACAAGAAAACATTAATTTTGTGACTACAACTGCGATTATGGTTGGTAGTTGCAAAGATGTGATACTTACTTTTAACGGATTTGCAACTATTATGTGACTATGTGTAATGAGTTGTACGCTGGTTGCAATTCTGCGACTAAAACATGCAGAAATTGGTAAAACTAATACCATTAATATTGTTTGGCAGGATAATCACATTGTCCTTATTCAACCACAATACAACACAAAAAACACCTAACATGACAGCTTTTATACAAAGATGAGTATATCGTGATAGTGTACCTTGGGCTGACACACGGAAACATTTGCAGAAGAAACCATCCTTGAAGCGTTGAAGATGATGAACCAACAGATCAACACGATAAAACCATTTATGCGACCAGCGTGAGTCTATGCATAGAAACACAAACAAGGCAAACGATGTGGAGATGTAGACTGAACCACAAGTCCAATAAAACCATACCATATCCATCACACTCTCTTCCTCTTTGTCCCTCTTTGATTCACTTGGCTCTGTGACTCTCTCGGGTTTGCAACTTTTATTAGTAGGAATTCCACAGAGAAGAGCATCACCTCTATAACTCGTTTCATCAAAGGTCACAAGATGGCCTTTAAAATGGATTTCACCGGATAAATTGTTAAACGACACATCGAAGTATCCTAAGCTGTTGAGATCAGCCAACAAAGGAGGGATGCTTCCACTCAGCTTATTGATTTAGAAGATGCCCATATTGTGGGTTCCTTGGAGACTAGAGTTTCGGGAACGTGGAGACTAATATAAGATAGCTATGGGGTCGTCTGTAGAGAGATAGAGACACATAGGCTGATCTTATAGAGAAGAGAGAAGTTCTTGGAGGTGTTCTTGGGTCGTGCTGAAGCAGTGGCTGAAGTACTTGACGGTGGAGAGACATAAGCGGGTAGCTTAGGAATCTTTCAGTAGCAGCTGTTAGGGTGTTAACAGGCTAGCGAGACTGATTAAGCAGAATTTGTAATTGAGTGTACAAGGCGATTTCTAATAAAAGCTATTGAGTGTGCTTGTGTATTTTGTCTCTCTTGATTTACCTTCTGCAGTACTATTGTGATATCGTCTTTGCACTAACAGGTATAGCAATTTCTTTGAATCTGTTGTGAGATAAGTCAAGGAGAACAACTTCGCTGAGCTGACATATCTTCTTAGAGATGGGAGTTTGAAAGCTGTTGTTCCGTGATATCTTATGATTGCATGAGTTTAGCTTTCATTTAGTGTATATATTCATCATTTAGAGAAGCATTTATATACTATTAGGTTGCATTTTCAGGCATAAGTCTTTATTAGGTGTTGGAGTTACTAACTGGAAGTTTGGGGTCATTTCGAGAGTATATATTTGCAATTCAAGAATATTTGAGGCAGAAAAGAAAGTTTACAAGAACTCAGAGATCAATGCTGCAAATCCACAATATTCGTTGGGGCTAAATTTCTCAATCGAAAGTTCGGGGTTTGATTCGGGTGGACCTTTCCGCACTTTCGATAGTTTTGGGGCGAGTTTGTAAATAAGCAGAAGTTCAAGGACCTATTTTACAAATAAGCAAGAAATAGCCATTAGAGCTCACGACAGATCCTGAAACAACGACTGCGATTCCGACGACGGCAAAGGCTGAGCTTGGCTGCGGCGGAGGACAGAGCACGACCAGGACACTACGAGGAGATGAGCTGTGGCGATAAGAAATCCCGTGGTGAGTTGCAAGAGAGTTTGACAACGAGGAAGACGAAGTGGATTCATGGCTTGGTTCGAGCTTGTCTGAAGATGATGGCCACGGTGGAGCTAGTCAAAGATGACGGCGAGCTTGAGACGGAGAGATGTGACGGGGATTGACGAAGCTGAGAACAGCGAAAGGAGGCGACTTGAACCTGTAGGCTACGGTGGAATAAACATGAAGATTAGTGAGTAGATCTATTTTGAATTCATGGATTAGAATGATTAAGGGTGATTTACTGTAGATCTTAGGTGTTTAGTATTAGATCTGCAGCGTTGAATAGATACCTCCCCTTGCAATTGGTTGCTGGAGAGCTTTAGAACCTTCAGAGAGTAGCAACCACCTAGAAACGTTTTAGGTAGCTGCCCATATAGACCATTAGAAGACATGTTCCTTGAAAATGGTTTGAAGAGCATGAGAAACACAAGTCACGCTGATGCAGGAGAAAGCGGAGCATGTTGCTGCCGAGACTGCAGTTCGATAGATGCAAGATCTTCAGCTGAAACGATGCAGCCCAAGAACTCTCGGTTTGAACTTGGATCGTACCGACTATTGATGACAGTTTGAATACGGTGAGTCTTGTTTGATTGACCAGTGAGTTGGGAATGAACGAACAATTGAAGTTATTATTGAGAAGGGACAAGTACTCGAGTTCTGATGGGAGACTAAACGCGAAGGAAGAGAGGTTTCCATTCAACTGGTTGTCAAAGCAGTGCTGCTCAAATCCAGCTCCCTGAGATTCATTAGTCTGCATATCCATCACCTATTAGCTATCAGCCTCTATAGAGGGGCCTTTGCCACTCTGACATTTGTATACACGTTTACCTTTTCTTGATGATTTTCAAACAACACTAACTTTGAACTGATCATTAGGTATTGTTTGTCCGGATTTTAAGATACATGATTGTCCTTATTCAAACATATTAAAACACAAATAATACCAAACATGACAATTTTAATACAAAGAGTAGAACATATGGTAATAGTGCACCTTAGGCTGACCCATGGACTCGGTTGCAGATGAAACCATCCTTGAAGCATTGAAGATGATGAACCAACAGATCAACACGATAAAACCACTCACGGGACCAGCGTGAGTCTATGCATAGAAACGCAAACAAGGACAACAATGTCGAGATGTATACCGCACCGCAAGTCCAATAAAACCATACCATATCTATCACACCACCACCCTCTTCTTCCTCTTTAGCTCGGTTTGATACACTTGCATCTGCGGCTCTCTCGGGGTTGCAACTTTTGTTGGTAGGACGTCCACAGAGATGAGGATTGCCTCTGTAACTCTTTTCGTCAAAGGTCACCAGATGGGCTGTGAAAGGGATTTCACCAGATAAGTTGTTACATGAGACATTGAAGACTCCTAAACTGTTGAGATCGGCTAGCTGAGGTGGGATGTTTCCATGTAGCTTATTGTTAGATAAATCCAAACTCTCCAAATTCTCCAGCTTTGAAATGCTATCTGGTATGGAGCCGATGAGGCGGTTGCTCGAAAAATTCAGGGATCTGATGTTCTTAAGATCCCAAACTTCAACTGGAATCTCACCGGATAATTGGTTGCTTGACAAATCTAGACCATACATATAGCGAAGAATATCACCTTGATATGTTTCATATCTGCTTTTCGATAAAAAATTAACTGTAGTGTCTGGTGTTGGCTGAAGGCCAAGCTCTACTTCGGTATCAAGAAAGTGAAGAGCTGATGGATACTGCCAGGTTTGGAAGGATGAAAATACTTTTCCATACTTATATGGATTGATTATTGCGTTCTTTGTTTGGGCACCAAAAGACATGTTACCAAAACATGACGGTATGGCGCCTTTGAATTTGTTGTGAGATAAGTCCAAGAGACCAACATTACTTAGCTGACATATTTTCTCAGGGATGTGAGTCTGAAAGCTATTATTCCCAAGAAGAAGAACTCCTAACTTAGATATATTTCCAATAGTAGTATTCAGAAACATTCCAGAAAGACTGTTGTGCCGCAAATCGAGCACCTCTAATACCTTAGCCTTGAATAAATAGCTCGGAACTGAGCCTATAAACTCATTGCTATTTAGCCTTACCTCTGTGAGAGATGAAACATTAAGATTCCTTGGAATGGAACCAGAGAAGCTATTGTTTGACATGTTTAAAACCTCAAGCTGTAGATTTTGTAGTTGATGAGGCACCTGACCTTTTAGCTTGTTTCCCCTCATGTTTAGATAGAATAGGTGTGAGATTTTACCAATCCAATATGGAAGTGCGCCGGAAAAACTATTATCTGATATGTCCAACAGAGTTAGAGACTTTGAGTTCAATAAACCTTTTTCGAGACTCCCATCAAAACGGTTTCCATCAAGAAACAACAAAATTAAACCAGTAAAATTTGCATGTCTCGGAAATACTTTCCCGGAGATGGTTATTGGAGAGCTTCAGAATATTCAGCGAGTAGCAACCACGTAAAAACGTTTTGGGTAGCCGCCCATGTAGACGATTAGAAGACATGTCCAAGACTTCTAGTCTTTTCATCTCACCCATAGAAGATGGAATGGTTCCATGATTATGATTTGAAGAAAAGTTCATGTACTTCAGATGTGGAAAAACAATCCCAATGTCTTCTGGAAGTGAATCGTGGATCCTGTTACACGCGACATCAAGGAATTGTAGACCATGAATAAGCCTAGGTAGTCAAGCTCTGTCAACAAATTGTTGTTCAGTCTAATAGCCTCCAGCCTTGTATTATTCTGCACCAGCCAGTCCGGAAATGCTCCTTTCAACTGGCTATAAGTAATTTGAATGGAGCGTAAGTCATTTTGATGAGCAAGAAAGCTAGGGATCGCGCTGCCAAGATTGAATTTATTTAGCTTCAGAATCTTCAACTGAAACGGTGGAAGCCAATAGCTCTCAGCCTGAACTTGGATCATACCAAGTTTGGATGACAGCGTGAATACTGTGAGTCTTGTGTGATTGACCAGTGAACTGAACCAGAACGAACCTGAAGTCATTATCAAAAGGACAAGTACTCAAGCTAATGGTAGACCAGGTACAAAGGAAGACAGCTCTCCACTGATTTGGTTTTCGGATAGATCAAGAGTTCGAAGACGGCTTAAGTTACCCAGACAATAAGGAGTAATTGTCAAAGCATTGGATCTTAAATCCAGCTCTCGAAGATTTATTAATGCGCAAATCTCTAAGTAGCCTGAAATTAGTTAAAATAAGATTTGTTAGAGGATGATCACACTGAGACTGATATGTAAGATAATAGAGAAACGGTTTGTAATATTTCACCTTTTGGGGTCGATGATAATTGATTATATGCAAGATTCAATACGTGTAAAGATGAAGGAAGCACTACACCTGCAATTGAAAGGATAGATAATAAACAGATAACATTAAACTCTTGCATGCTCCATCAGAAGCTTGCATTCTCCCGTAACAAGAAAATATTCAGTAAACCAAACAGTAACTAGAATCCTTATCACGACCTACTTCTCTTCTTTCTCACTGCTTATGTATATAACCATCTTACCTAGACTGTCTAAGTCGGTGAATCTATTGTCACTT
This sequence comes from Brassica nigra, assembly GCA_016432835.1. NCBI lineage: Eukaryota > Viridiplantae > Streptophyta > Magnoliopsida > Brassicales > Brassicaceae > Brassica > Brassica nigra. Next base: position 69,890,330 of record CM028247.1, read on the forward strand.
AGGTCCAGGTCTTGCAACATCGCATATCTTTTAGTACTGCAACAACACAACATAAGAGATTTAAAGTTGTTGAATGTATTTCCTGCCAAGTTCAAAACTTCTAACTCTACAAGATTTTCTAGACCTGGAGATCCCAAAAAAAAAGACAAATGAGAGAGAAGAGAGTATTCTTTGTATGTATGTCTACATTGTATCTTTCTCCAAACCTTTTTCTTATTAGACTTGGATTCCTTTTCTTACAATAACACAACAATACTTATAGTAGTTCTTACTACTTACTACCACTCAATTACTTGAACTCTAGACTCAACAACTCTCACTTTTCTATGCCTTTACTTTAGGCACTAGACTAATTCTACAAGCAAGGATAAACAACTTGCTTTAACTAATACAACTCAGAACAACTATTACCAGCTCCAACTTAACTTACTTAGCTTACCAACTAACTAGTTTCTTTTATTCTTCTTGTAGTGTAACTTCTAGTTACATAACTCACTTTGACTTCTTGTTGTCGTTGGCTTTTACTTCTTCTTCTTCTTCTTCTTCTTCTTCTTCTTCCTCTGTTGCTTGCGCTCCAAGCTTCTTCTTCTTCCATTCCTTTGTAGCTTCTTCTTAGCTACTCTTCTTTATTCTTCTTTTCCTTGTGTGGCAAGCTCTCTTGCTTCCACTTCTTCTCTTCGCTTAATTCCATCTTCACTTTGTAAGTTTAATCAAAGGTTCAATTCCAACAGTTATTCCGTAGAAGAAGAACACATAGCTTAGATGCCTCCTCGTCAATAGTGTTCAATACTATTCCTGAAAACTTGTTGTTCCGCAAATCAAGCACCTCTAATGCTGCGGCGTTGAATAGATTGCCTGGAACTGATCCTGTGAACTCATCGTTTTGTAGTCTCAGTTCTCTTAGAGATGGAAAATTCACGTTATTGGGTATCGAACCAGAGAAGGTGTTGTGTGAGATGTCCATAACCTCAAGAAAACGACTCTGTAGTTGTTGAAAAGGGAAAAGACCTTTAAGCTTGTTTCCGCTCATGTATAGGTAGGAAAGGCTTGACATGTTATCTGATATATCCAAAAGAGTTAGCTTCTTTGACTTCAACAAGCCCATTTCAAGACTCCCGGTAAAGTTGTTGCCATCAAGATAAAGCCCAAGTATAGTTAGAGGCAACGCTTCTTGTGCCCCGGAAGATTCCCCGCAGCTTCTTGTGCCGCCAACGCTTTCTTGCTTACGATATGATAAATCTCAGACAAGATCGTCTGAAACGCTCTCTCTATGTTGCTCGCTTCCAAAGCAGACGTCTCGAGAAACTGTTGAGATTGAACCTTGATTAAATCCTCCAAGAAAAAGAAGAAGAAGAAGAAAGCTTGGCATGCAAGAAAGGGAGGAACAAGGAGAAGACCAACGTGGACAACTTGAAGTCAAAGCAAGTTGGATTGTGTAACAAGAAGTTACACAGCAACAAGAAGAATAAAGTAACTAGGTAGTACAGATGATTCCGATATGTTACCTGTAATGTCCGGGTGGCGAATTCAACGCCGATGGTGGATTTGGATTCGAGACAGAACTTCGCTTCTCGGAACTGAGAGGATGTTGGATTTGCCAACACCTGAGTCGCCGATTAGGACGATCTTGAACAAGTAATCGTACTCATTATCTAATCTATTCGCCATTGTGTTTCTCAAATCCTATCTTATGGATCAACCTGTGGAGAGAGAGAGATCAAACGATCCAAGGAGTAAATCAAACCCTAGAAATTAGACTGTTTCCCTTTCAAGCTTCACAAGGAACAATAATAGAAAACGTTTGTTTTACGCTTCTTTCTATTTTCTCTGTGTTCACGAGGTGAAAACGGAAACACCCATTTCATTATATTTTAAATTTTGAAATTATTATTTAGATTGTCCATGCTCAAACATAATAATATAACATAGATAACAATAAAACATGACATCTTTCTATACCTAAGATGAGTATATGGTGATATTGCATCTTAGCTCTCCAACCCCATGGCTTGATATTACCATTGTTTGGTCGATTCTAAGATGCGCAGATCATAAGATGATCAGATT